>OW964568.2:0-600000 GCA_943138885.2 Tholera decimalis | reverse complement strand
GGGTAAGTGGTCCGGGAGATATAGCAAATATGTTCATGGAACATTTCAAGGTGCAGTCTCCTCTTGGTCCGTCAGTTTCTATGATCGATTCTGGGTCTCACTATCAGGGAGAAGAACCACATGTGAGTTTTTCACCAAAACAAGTGAGAACTGTAATAAAAAATATGAGTACAGGTAAATCTCCCGGGTACGATGGACTCAGTATCGAGCATTTTAAAAACGCGGGGATACACCTACCGAGAGTACTGTCACTGTTTTACACTATGTGCATGAGTCACTCATACTTACCAGCGGAACTCATGAAAACAATTGTTGTGCCGATAGTTAAAAACAGGACTGGAGATATATCTGATAAAGCCAACTATCGGCCAATCTCTCTTGCGACTACCGCTGCAAAAATTATGGATAGTATGATTGATTCATGCTTGAAAAAATACCTTTGCTTGCACGACGCGCAGTTCGGGTTCCAACCTGGGCTATCTACGGAGACAGCTATCGTTACCCTTAAAAACACTGTCCAGTATTACACAGATCGAAAAACGCCGGTGTATGCCTGTTTCCTTGATCTTTCTAGGGCTTTTGACCTTGTCTCATATGACGTACTCTGGAGAAAGCTGGGAGACAGGCATATACCGACGGATGTCCTGAAAATTTTGCAGTACTGGTATGCGAACCAAACGAATCACGTTAAATGGGCTAAAACGCTGTCTATTTCATACGGGTTGGAGTGCGGTGTGGGGCAGGGGGGGCTAACATCTCCACTGCTCTTCAACTTATATGTTAATGACCTTATAGTGGAGCTCAGCAGCATGCGTGTAGGATGTCGGGTGGGTGGCGTCAGTATAAATAATATCAGCTACGCAGACGACATTGTGCTGCTGGGCCCCACTGCGGGATCTATTGCGGAAATGCTTAGGGTGTGTGAAAGCTATGCGGCTGGGCATGGACTTGTGTACAACGTACGTAAAAGTGAATACATGGTCTTTAAGGTCGTCGGTAAATGCCTAGATTATACACCTAGTTTTACCCTAAATGGCTTGCACATAAAGAAAGTAAATAATTTTAAATATCTTGGGCACATAATTACCGACGATCTTAAGGACAATGTAGACATTGAGAGGGAGCGTAGGGCACTAGCGGTCAGAGGTAATATGTTGACGCGCAGATTCGCTCGCTGTACGGACCAGGTCAAAATAACCCTATTTAAGGCTTATTGTCAGGGCCTGTACACGGGTGGTCTCTGGGTCGGCTACACCAAAAGATCTCTAGATGCCCTACGTGTCCAGTACAACAATATTTTTAGAATGCTGTTAGGACTGCCCCGCTACTGTAGTGCGTCTGAGATGTTTGCGCAGTACCAAACCGATGGGTTTCAAGCCCTCTTACGCAAAAAAACGGCATCTCTCGTGACCAGGTTGCGGGTCAGTAATAACAGCATTCTGAAAACTGTTGCGGAGAATTTTTACTCCCCTGTTTTGAGACATTTTGTATGGGTGATGAACAACTAAATACTTGCCTGTTCATCCCTCATGCAAGATGTACTCGACTTCTTAATTATTTCATTATATTATTATTATTATTTGTACTTGTAATTGATTTTTCATACTAACATTATATTTAAGCGTGTATATTTACTAACATCATGGATTTATGTTGTCCGAATGCAATAAATAAATTAAAATTAAATTAAATATATCCAAACTGTGCATTATTGCCAAAATATTTGAGAGGATAATCTATAACCAGTTATACCCCGCCCTTGCAAACTCATTGAGCACCTTCCAGCATGGATTTCTAAAGGGACGGTCTACGAGTTCTAACTTGATCCTATTTAACGATTTTATTACAGATGCTATGGACAATGGTAAGCAGGTTGATGTGGTTTACACGCACTACAGTAAGGCATTTGATCGGATCGACCATGATTCCCTAATAATGAAGCTGAGACGCATAGGCATTCGTGGAGACCTGCTGAGGTGGTTCGCTTCGTACATTGATAACAGGTCACAAGCGGTAGTAATTAATAACTATACGTCTAGCTGGGTGAATGTGCCCAGTGGGGTGCCTCAGGGATCGCTGCTCGGTCCTTTCTTATTTGTGGTCTATGTGAACGACATTGATCTGTGCCTCCATGCATCCAAACTATTATGTTTTGCTGATGACATGAAAAATTTTGCTACTATTGAATCAGCTGATGATATGCTGGCACTTCAAGCTGACTTATGTCGGCTTGAAGAGTATTGTCAGATCAATAAATTGGATCTCAACCCATCAAAGTGTTCCGTTATCACTTTCACTAGGAAACGTGCGGTCCTGGTCACCACTTATACTTTGGCGGGCCAAAACTTGCCAAGGTGCATTACTATCCATGACTTGGGCGGTTTTCAAGATAGTAAGTTCGTTTTTGATACACACATTGACGCCATAGTCAAAAAAGCATCGAAACTGCTGGGATTTATAATGCGTCTTTCTAAATGCTTTACAGATGCTAAAACGCTCAAAATATTGTATTGCACTTTTGTAAGAAGTCAGCTTGAGTATGCGTCTCAGATATGGAATCCAAGGTATCATAAATACATCGACCGGATTGAAAATATACAGAAACGGTTCATCAAATATCTTTGTTTCCATCAAAAGATTCCATATCATTCAGCAGGTTATCAACAACTCTGTAAGAAGTACCATCTGTTGCCACTGGTAGATCGGCGTAATATTGCAGACTGTTTGTATTTATTGAAAATCCTCCACAATAATATTGATAGTCCAGAACTACTTTCTAAATTTTATTTAAACGTACCTAACAAAACATTGCGCTTTAATCCTCCTATATGTATACCTCATTCATCATCTAATTATAGGCAAAATAGCTATATTGTGCGTGCAAGCATAACTTTTAATGAGATATGCAAGCAGTATGATTTGGATCCTTTCACAACTAGTGTGAACTCAGCCAGAAGGTGCTTAAGCTTAAACTTTTTCAAACGTTAGTGGTTATGTTACGCTGTTGACTCATTGCAAGCAAATCTTTATATATTATGTATTCTTACTGTGTAAATTGTATCTTTAATTTATAATTAGCTTTATTATTGCTTGTTTATTGCTTATAACTTTATTTTAGTATAAGTCTAAACGTGAAGACTTGTTATTGGCTCTCTGGCGACTATGTATTCCTTTTTTTATGGTTTTATTAGCTGTAAGTCCTCCATAAAGTAAATAAATAAATTAATACTCCCCAATACTCTTAATACTTCTTGCTTTTTTATTCCGTTGACCATTTAACAAGTTACCTTTGAGCATAATTATTATATCTAGGTACCTATCTACACTGGAAGACACGGTGGAGCATATGGTCGAGGTGTGCCCTGCATGTGTGGAGCACCGTCGTATCCTCATAGAGGCGATCGGCGGCGGCGACTTCT
The DNA here is from genome assembly GCA_943138885.2 of Tholera decimalis. Classification (NCBI taxonomy): domain Eukaryota; kingdom Metazoa; phylum Arthropoda; class Insecta; order Lepidoptera; family Noctuidae; genus Tholera; species Tholera decimalis. Next base: position 596,581 of record OW964568.2, on the reverse strand, counting down.
CACGCCCTGCTCTGGTTTAGACCATGGTGCGAAGCGAGAGGAAATGGGATGCAGTCACCTCCTGCTGCGAAGCAGTCATGCTAGCGAAGGAGGAGGCCTAACGTGTGAGGGAGAGGCAACTCTCTTCCTCGCGCCCCAGCCGCCGGGGGAGACCCCCCGGGCGTCGTGGATCGCGAGTCGATTTCGGGCCACCGTAGGCGCGGGCCTGCGGATGGCGAGCAGGGGTCGCTCACCGTCCGGTAAGGACCAGGCTCGGGTCGGCGGCGCGTTGTGTTCCACGCGCGCCTATAAAAGCTGTTAATACCAGTGCCGGGGCCTCATAGGGCCATTGCCTGTCGGGGTTTGCGGGAAAGTTCCATCGAGATACCGCGGCCCCGGAACTTTAGGGCTTACGAAGGAACAGGGTGGGTTTTTAGTCAGTAGAATTCTGATACACCCGAGCGGAGGAAGTCATTCGAAGATATTTTTCACCAAAAAAAAAAACTACCCATCTACATCTATTATATCATTATATTATACAGGTACACTGATTAATTAACTGCAAATGTAACTTTGTAATCCTATATATTTATATGGGATTACAAAGTTATTTATGCAGTTGATGTATCTAGAAAATTGGAACGAAATTGAAAAATATTATAGTTTTTCCTTGATTCATATACTAAACACTAATTGTATTCTAAATTTGAAGCTTCTACGTCTGCTAGAAGTGCTTTAGACTATTGATGATCGGTCAGTCTGTGAGTGACAAAATTTACAAAATTAAGGAACTTTGACTCGTTATAATTCTTAAACTACTGGTTCAAATTGTATGAAATTTGAAATATACCGTGTTCATACAATGCCTGTTTGGTTACTGAAAATTCAGGCTTCAAGTTTTATCCACAACGAAGTTATAGGGGGTCGAAAATGGCCTGAGTTGCTTCGAGAAAAGAATGGTACGGCCGTGCCGCTTTTTTGCTCGACTTGGCGGGGGCACTGCCGTGCCCCCAGATAATTGATGTCATAAGTCTATATCGATCAAAAGGCAAGTATCTAAGTTGGCTAAACAAAATGAAAAATGGCAATGACCTTCTATAATATGGACGAGAAATACCTACAAAATACGCGTGTATACGTACTGTCAACTGGGGCCAAAAGATGGCAGCCATTGCTAGTGAAGCACATAAGTAATCAAAACCAAAAAGTATCGATATCGATACCAGAGTTTCTAACATTTCTTCGGGTACATTGATTACTTATGTAACAATACTTTTAAACTTTGGATAATTAGATTATACTTTTGGAATAACTGTAACAAGTCCTTTAGTTCTTTTCCTGAATTTTTAAAATTATAGTGTACTAGTACTCACGCGGGGCTTCGCTCCCGTGGATTCTATTACGGTAAAAACATAACTCTCCTTTTTTGCAGTCGCGTAAAAAGTAACCTATAACCTTCCTCAAGCTTCAAGTTACTTCCATACCAAATTTCATCCAAATCCACCCTGTACTTTCGAAGATTAGCACGTTCAAGCAAACAAACAAAAAAACTTTTCCGCTTTATAATATTAGTATAGATTACATACATATTAACATACAAGGGGTTAGAAGCACTGTTGGTTGGGCTACATTTTATGAGTGACTGACTGACTTTGATTTTTTCTTGTGAGTGAGTTTCTTTAAGGACAACCATTGACATATATATTACTGCGTACTATTATATAAATCAATGAGGACAACTGAGGTTTTTTGCGATTTCAGGGTTTGTACCACATTTAAAGTTGTTCATAAAGATCACTCTGACCCCCTTTCGGCTTAGTATCGAACTAACTGTCATTTGTAAATCTTTGACAGTCGTTTTTAGTCAGTGGCCCGAGTCTGATTAATACGATACCCTTGGTAACTGGTTGCCTTACCAAGGGTATCGTATTACCCAGTACTATGGAGGTCAGATAGGCAGTCGCTCCATTTAAAATACTGGTATTCAGCTGCATCAGTTGATAGACTGGAATCTTACCCTAATATATAGTTTGGAAAAGGTTAGGCAAATAATGATATTATAGGAAACTGAGTAAAGAGCGTGTGTCGTGTGTATCAGAAACCGGATTATTACCTGCACAGTGTCACTAGTTCAACTTTAACGGTGTGCATGTAGTCGAGTCGAACGAAAACTTAATATTTATTACGTAGCAAAAAGGGGGCGCGGGGTCTGATTCCCCGCGACGTGCGGGTTCCCGCAACGTGCGGGTTCCCGCAACGTGCGGGTTCCCGCAACGGAGCACTTTTGTGTGGGACCGCGTGGGCGACCGCTTTACGTAGTTTCGGCCCATAGAGATATTTGTTTACAACAATAATGAATATTGTAGAAATATACTAAAACTGAGGTTATTACAAGAAATAAAACAACAAAGTATTTTGAAATATGTACCTTTATTCACCATTATAAATCACCAGGTCAAAGTAAAATGCTCAATTTTATTTAGATAACTATTAGACACTTTTGAAAGTCAAAACTGTTACTAATCATTGTAAACTGCCCATTCAAATTGAGCTTAATTTTATAGAAACTAAAAGTTGCCTTGAAATTTATTTATGACCCAGATGTGCTCGGTATCTCATTCTCAGAAGTAAACAATTCGGGTTAAATCTGAAAAAGCAAATTAAAAGAGAAGTTAAAGTTAAAGATATACAAATGTTAGTTGTAACAACACTTTTCGAACGACAAATTAAAGTTTATTTTATTTACTCTTTATATATCTGATCTAGGTGTTTCACTGGTAAGGGTGGTTGAGTCATCATGGAGAACGCCCGTTCGATATTTTTGATTTCACGCAGAACCGGCCCATGTGTTTTTTTTTGAACACTGAAAGTATTTTTTTATATCTTGAATAATCTCATCTTTTTTTATTACTAGCCCTAAACATAACATTATGGACAGGTATTTAATAATATTAAAATTAAGACACATTAATACTAAAGTTTTGGATGAACCGACAGGTTCGTAGGGAAATTTAAACAATATGAAGTTAATTATTTGTTTTAACTTACTACAAGGCGGATTGACGGTACTGCATCATCACGCTATCACGCAGCCTTATTACATCAAGGGTTTTATTGAAGGTTGATTCTGCAGTGTAATGAACAGACACGTGGTACTTTAAGTCCAGGTTTGATATTTTCCATCCCAATGACTTCAAACCACTTCTGGCGCAGCACTTCATTTTTAGGGAACCTGTGCATATAAAAAACATACAAAATTATTTCAGTTTGATGCAGTTAATGGAACAAATCAGAGACTGAACTAAATAACCACCACCTACTGCATGACGAAGTGACATTGTTGTGTTTTAGTACTATCGCTATTTTTATTTCTATTGTTAGTTTTATTTTCAAAACCATCTCTTCAAGCCCTTCATTTTGATACCCTACTCTACTGATCTCTACAATGTGCAAACTCAAAAAAAATATTAGTTTTTATCGATAGCTTATTAAATAAAAGACATCACTATTTAGAATTGTCATTTATATTGTAAACAATACATGATATAAATTTAGCAAATAGAGTTAAATATCACATATAATTAGTACGTACATTTGGGAGCTGTTATTCTATAAATAAAACAAGGATACTTATACAAAAAAAATAACAGCATGATATAGTTTTTCTTAAAATACGGCTACTAACCTGTGCATGGTCAAATGAGGTTGATTGTGGTTTTTCCTTGCACCATACTGAATTATTGAACAAGTAGGCTTATTCAGTTTGCACCACTAGACACTCACAGCACCATACAATTTATCTGGGAGCGTTTTTATTCCTAAAAATCGCAATCCAAATACAATGTTGTTGTTCATTTGACAGCTGATGTACCACAAAACCACGGGTCCAAAAGATGGCGGATGGCACGCGAGGTAGGTACTTTGACGGAAATGTTAAAATGTTGCCAGGCAGAGAATAAACAAATAGCATGACGTCTCTTTCTTCGAATGAGATTACTCATTGGTTAAAAAGAGACCAAGTGTAGTTTCAAATTTCTGTATCGATTCAATAGATATTTGTATAAGCAAGTAAGATATAGACAATTACAGCGTCTCTATATATATTTCCAGTGATGCCAATTTAGCATAATTTATGCTAGATTTAGCATACTTTTATATTGTTTAGCATTTTTATTTGTTGTTTAGCATATAGCATATTTTTTGGCATAAAATATAGTTATTTAATAAAAGTTAAACCATGACACAAACTACCGTTTTACTATCTTGCGTAGGACTTTTAATGAGACATAAGGTGGCAACACTGGTTGCCAACATAACGACAAATGATTCATTACCTTTGTCGTTATATTTGCAACCAGTATGGGCCCGCCTTTACATCAAACGCTCTCTACCGTAATTTGGGGATTCCCATACAAATTTAATTTAATATACTATAGACAATAATTATTCGTTGTCTTCCTTTTTCTTGTAAGAAAAGTGAAATTTCTACTTTATAAATAAAAGATCTTACAGTTTATGCAGTGCAGTTGTCAGTTTTACGTGCATTATCTATTAATTGGTAATTAATATGCCGCCTAAATACAGTCAGCATTACCGGGCAGAGTGGGAGCAAATGCTGGATTTCAAGGATTGGTTACATCCTGTCGAAAATGATACGATGAAAGCCTATTGTAATTACTGTAAGCGTGAGATAATTGCTAATATCTATTGTTTGAAGTTACATATTTTATCAGCGAAGCATAAAAAAGCTATATAACCAGTGAAAAGTAAAAAAAAAAAATAAATCCCATAGTAAAAATCTGAATACACAGACAGCAGCTATGTTTGTGTGCTCACATTGTTCGGTTATGGCTGTCGATCAACCAAGATATTAATATTTTATTTGATAGCATAATGTAACTCGATTAAAAAATAACATATATATTTGTTGATGTTGATTAAATAATATTTGAATTTACAATGACGTTTTATTTGACGTCGAAAATTTTTAGCATAATGTTTAGCTAAATTATACTACCTTTAGCATAATTTTGGCATAATTTTAACAGCCGTTTAGCAAGTTTTATGTAAGTCTTGTTGGCAACACTGTATATTTCTATACTCTAAGAAAAATGGCGACATATTCATGCAAGTAAATGATGCAAACAAATGATTGTCTATGACAATATTTGACAATTGACAATATTGACATTACTAAGAATTTTAACACAAATTTATTAATTGTTGCAGAATAGTCGACACCGGCTCAGTTGCCAAAGAAGAGAGAGAAAAAAAAAAAAAAATAATTGTTGGAAATATCGAAGTGTTGTTGAAGGTGATTTTTTAAATTAATAAGCCAAACTAACCCTACACATTAATTAAGAGAAATAGAGCCAATTACGATAACTATGGCAGCAGAGGTAATGAAAGTTGAGTTAGAGATGGAGACGTGTTGTGTCTGTGGCGGCGGTGGCGAGTTGCTTTCGCCGGAGGAGCACGACGCGGGTGCTCCACCCATGCAGGTGCCGCTGCGCACCATGCTGGTGCACCTGAACTCCAGCAAGGTAAGGAAACATCTCATAACTAGCTGCTCACAATCAAAACAATCCCATAACCTCCACTTTATCTTAGGCGGGAACCCAAAAATACTACGCTGGCTAGTTTAGGTGTATGGTCTTTTACCCTCAAACCGCTTAGCGCTATTGTTGTCACGATCCTCTTCTAAATTCAACATTCTTGCAAGTTTCATGTTTGTTTACATTGTAGCTGTGTGACTGTCACCAGAGTACTTAATGGATATATGTGTTGTAGTTAGGGCTTTCAATACCGGTATTCCGGGATCCCGTAATACCGTGATCACGGATTTTATTTTGGCCTTTTACAATACCGGTATTTACGCCCCAATACCGTGATTATGGTATTATAAACATTCGATCTGAAAATGTATGTGATCTTATTCTCATACTAGTTTTGACCAGCGCAAGCGTCTCGCTGTAGTCTTAAGCCGAAATCGAGCTGTACTTATGTAGTTTTTGTTATTGTCAGTCAGATTCGCAAAAGCGACAGGATAACGGGTATATAGACTTTGTTATTGTGTTGTGTTTACTTGTGACTGTGAAGTTGTGATATAATAGCGCGTATTTTTGCTAGTTTAACACTCCAATAGTCGCGCGTTCTACCATTGTAGAACGCGTGTACATTCTGTTGAATTTTGTCGCAAGTTGAAGGTCACTCACGCACACATTCTTAGTATTCCTCTATTACTAGGCAATAAACAATAGTAGTGTCCTTGCGGCGATGGACGCGGCCGCATGTCTGTGAAATTTGGCGCCAAAAGTGAATTTCTACGATTGTAGAGCGCGCGACCACTCGCGTGACATTTTTCTCGTAAGTTGCCATTCATGTTTTTTGTTGTAATAATGTTTAATACCTTTTTATTTATTGTTATGTTTATTTATTTTTATTTTTATGACATGTACAACTTATTGTAAGGTTAGTAGTCCTTCCAAGAGTGGTCCTTTTTTTCAGAGAAATGGCTTCCCGCAGTGAAGAAGAGAGAATTAGTAGATGGCTGGACGGAGTAGACACTGATCCTAGTGATATAGCAGAGATTGACCCTGAAAATCGATTATTAGAAGAGGACTAGTTGGAAGAATCTTAGCACGATATGGACTTTGGATACGGATATTGTGGACAAAATGTGCGGTTCTTACGATGACACAAGAAGTCCACCAGGAAGCTTTGTTATATATGTAACAAATGGATTTGTCCCGACCATCAGGTTCTTCTTTGTCCCAACTGTGCCAAAAACGAAGAAATGGAGGTGGAAGACATGAATGATTAAGAAATATGAGACTTATAATGTTAAGAGCAAAAATTTTGCGTTTATTTTTTGTTATTTTCAAAAAGGCTGTTTTTTAGTTCCTAATATATTCAAATATGATTATGTTTTGTTTGTTTTAGCGTTATAATAATAAAGATAGTCTCAATATTTTTTTATTTATGAAACTTTGCTTTAAAACTCCATCATTAAATATGTTCTACAAATGTAGAGCGCGCGACTACTAACGTCCCAAATAGAGGCGCGCCTACTGGAGTGTTAATTCGGTTGCCGTCGTTGCTGCCTCTTCGTGTCTTAGCCAAAACGTCCTTGGCGTTTGAAATTCAGAAATTTGAATTAAAACTTTCTGTATTATTGTGTTATTTGTATACTTTTACATTTTTTTACTATGTTTTTCAGAAATTGTAACGCTTGATTTATTTTGTTACTTGTTTAGTTTTAGATTTTTTGATTATTTTGTATTACATCATTATTAAGAATGTTACTAAAATGATCACCAAACGATTGCTAGCTAACTACTTAAGCTATAATTTACTTACTTAAATTTCAGAAAATAATGGTACCTATGTTAATTTTTACATGAGCTTTTTTATATTGTACTACACAAAGTCTATGTGAAATGCGTTCCTGCAAAAATAATAGAATAAGTTCAGTTTTCATTATGTTCCTAATTCCTAGTCCTACTTAAATAATCAGCCATTACCAAATTGTTATATAAGAGAGCTATGGATAAAACATATTAATTATTATTTATTCTTTATTTTCAATACATACATATAAATTACAATTTTTAATATTCCCTATAAAAAAAAACATCTAAAAATATGAAAAATAGTAGCCCACCAGTATCGGGAACAGGGTCCAAGCTACCGGCAGTCAGGGCTCCATAGAGAGGAACCTCCTGACGATGCGCGCCGTGTCCAGGAGTACCGCCTTGTGAAGCAAACCTTTGATCCAACCGCCTAACGAGAGCCTCCTGAGGTGTTGGTCGAGGCTCTTGGCTATTAAACCATTGGCTGATATGACTATCGATACAATGATTGCCGAGTTCACATCTCACATGTTGACAATCGCATGTCCCAAGTCAACATACTTGATTTGCTTACCTTTCTCAGCTTTCACGAGGTGCTCGTCATGCGGGATGGTTATGTCGACAATCATGGCATGCCGCTCGCTTCGGTCCACCACCACTATATCAGGCTTATTGGCTACAATAGTCCTATCAGTGATGATGGACCGATCCCAGTATAATGTGATATAACCATTATCGAGAACTGAGTCGGGCACATACCTATAGTACGGCACTTCCGATTCTACAAGAGAGTATTTCAGAGCAAGTTGCTGATGAATTATCTTGGCTGCAAGGTCGTGCCTGTGCAAGTACTCGCCATTAGCAAGACGAGAACAACCAGAGATAATGCGGCGGATTGATTCACCGGGACGGTGACATGCCCGACATATGTCAATCGTGCCATCCTTCACAATAAATTTCCTTTTGGTCTACGTCGGACCCATGTAGGGCCCGGAAAAAACGTCCATGACGCTCCTTACTCTGCCATATCCCCCTCCCATCGTTAGTGTCTAGTACTGCAGTTTGCGCCAGTTCTCGTTAGCCAAGGAGAGAAGGGTGAGTCCTTTGTCCACCGCTACTACATCTCGATGCATACCCACTTCGGAAGCAAGGAAATGTTCCCTGAGACTGCATACCTCGCGGTTGTGGAGAGTTTTAACATTTAAAAAGCCTCGACCTCCACATTTGCGCGGGATATACAGCCTCATCACCGACGAGCGTGGGTGATGCATTCGATATGCAGTCAGTAATGTACGAACTCTCCTATCCAGGGCGTCAAGTTCAGTTTGAGTCCATTTGAGTACGCCGAAAGAGTATATCAACACTGGCATGACCTGGCCAACGATATAAGGCTTTTAAATACCTTCTTTAGGCGACCAAAGAAGTGCTCCTTCAGTGATTGCTTCATATCAACTACATTGATACCTAACGCTTCCGACATACCCAAATACTTATAGGTTTCGGTTGGAGAGAGGGATCTCAGGTTTATGGAATTCGAGGGTTGAGATTCCACGGAATCCACAATCTCCCCTCGCTTTACATGCATAATCGCACATTTGTCGACACCAAACTCCATCCTGATGGCACTACTGAAAGTTTCAGTTACCTTCAGTAGTTCCATCAGTTGTAGACTAGTGGCGCCAAAAAGTTTTAAATCATCCATGTAAAAGAGATGAGAAATAACCTGACCACCTCTTTTGAACCTATAGGTTAGCTTTGAATCCTCTAAGCACACTGCTGGAGAATTCAGGCTTAGAGGATTCAAGGCTAAGCAAAACCAAAGCGGACTCAATTATTATTATTAATTATTATTTCATCAATGTTGCTCATGTTAAGCAATCATTGAAGGAACGCTTCTTTGGCCGTCTGAATAAAGTACTGAATAGTCTTCTATCAGGCGGAAACATGGTGCGTGCCTGCAATGGTTGGGTCATGCCAGTATTGATGTACTCTTTTGGCATACTGAAATGGACTCAGACTGAACTTGACGCCTTGGACAGGTGGGTCCGCACAACGCTGACTGCAAATCGAATGCATCACCCACGTTCATCGGTGATGAGGCTGTATATGCCGCGGAAGTGCGGGGGTCGTGGCTTTTTAAAACCAAAGCGGACTCAATTATTATTATTAATTATTATTATTATTATTATTTTAAATAAATAAGAACAATAAAGATTGATTTGAAAATAAAAAACACGTATTTTATTGCTTTTATTAATGACCTAATTGAACTTGCATTTAATACCGGATTACCGGTATTAATACCGGGATCACGGTATTGACTTTTCCAATACCGGTATTGATACCGGTATTGAAAAAATCCGGTATTTGAAAGCCCTAGTTGTAGTTAATCCTGCATCTTGCATGTCATTTGAATTTGTATATGTTGTTTGTGAGGTGGTTCCTGAAGGCCGCCTGTGTGGGAGCTGCATCCGGCGGACACTGGAGTCCTATGAGTTCAGCACAGCGCTATCATCACGTGGGGCGCCACCACTCAGTGAGAAAATACGAGCACTGCGGAGGAGGTGAGCCGAATCTTATGATTAAAAGTTTACTCTGGGCATAACACTGAGTAAAATATGTAGATTGTACAAAGATTGGCTTGGTACATAATACAACCAGCTTTATATGAGAGCTCAAAGATAGTAATTGTAGAATATAGAAAGTAGACTGTTAGTAAATAGAGTTGATTCTATTTAGTAACAGAAATAAACACACATGACCCACATGTAAAACTATTTTGAGACTAGCTTATATTTGAATATATTATTCAAGAATACTTGATTCAACAACCCTATAAATGGGTAACACAATATCGCTGTTACACAATTATTGACAGTTTACATTTGAACAAGGTCATAAATATTTAAACCCAGCTTTTGCCCTTGGCTTTGCTCATGTGTAAAGGTTTGTTCTGCAAAAATGAAAGTGCCAAGTAATTGTCTTTTTCCAGCCTTCCAACTATCTTTTCACTAAAAATCACATCAAACAATTGCTCTGTTTTGATGTGAAAGAAGGACAATCAAACAAATACTCACACATTTATAATACTATTTTTTTAAATGCAAGATATACACTTGATTGTGGAGTTACACTTTCTAATACCTGCCCGAAATACGTGCAAACTAATATTTTTAAGCTTACTTAGAAATGGAATCATTATTCAGGTTTTGGGTGTGAACAAAAATTATCAATCTATATCTATAGTTACTATGATATTATAAAGTGGAAATGTTTGTTTGAACATGCTTATCTCAAGTGCTAGGTGGAAATCTGGTATGAAAGTAACTTGAGGAAGGATATCCTGCAAAAATGGAGGTGGAAGCCCTGCATGACTGCTAGTAGGTAGATAATAATGAGAACTCTGATCCGACCGATAATGTGGACACAAAAATAAATTATTGTTGGATGTGTCTGCTGAGTGCTAGACACTGAAAGCGTTAATAATATGCAAAGCAGTTTAATGTTGTCATTTAATATTTTATGAACAAACTAGTACTCACGCGGGGCTTCGCTCCCGTGGATTCTATCACGGTAAAAACATAACTCTCCTTTTTGCAGTCGCGTAAAAAGTAGCCTATACCCTTCCTCAAGCTCCAAGCTACTTCCATACCAAATTGCATCCAAATTCACCCAGTACTTTCGAAGATTACCGCGTTCAAGCAAACAAACATATGATGATGATATAAAACAAAATTGCGGTTTAGACTATATTATTAAAATGAACATCTTAGAAGATATCAAAGATTTAATTGTGGGGCAAAGCTACCGTAGGACCGTACATCTACATTTCATTTTGCAATAAAAAGTAGCTTATGTCCTCTCTCAAGCTATAGTCTATATCTGTACTAAATTTGCCAGATATGACCCGTCAGCCTTTAAAGCAAGAGTGAACAGGCATCTTCTGGGCTCGCTCGTTCCATCGTAGACCTCATCTTACACTTACCATCAGGTGTGATCGGGGTCAAGAGCAGGTTCATTCGTAATAAAAAAAATTGGCCAAGTGCGAGTCGGACTCGCCCATGAAGGGTTCCGTAGTAACTATAATAAATATAATATACTTAATATATTTATTTGAAAAAAAAAACCTTACAAATTTCTTAAAACTATCTTATTTACAATTTTTACAACTACGCCAAATAACTTTGTTTTTCATAGTATTTGTATGAATTACAAAGTTATATTTGCGGTTTTAGAAAATATACTGTATCTCAAAAACTGCTGATTCGATCTCGTTCAAACCAATTTTGGTTGAAAGTTTACATTACGATCTCTACAACATATGGTTTTTTTAGATTTTTCACTTTATTATTATAGAAGTTAGAGGGGGTGGACACACATTTTACCACTTAGGAAGCGTATATCTTTTAAACGATTAACTTTATGAAAAAGTCATTTTAGAAACCTTAATGTCATTTTTAAAGACCTGTCTATAGATACCACACAAGTATAGGTTTCATGAAAAAAAATATATTCCGTTTCAGTTCCATGTATCGGGAGCCCCCTTTATTTTAAATATTTTTTAAATTTTCTCTTAAAATCGAAAAGCGGTTCACAGAATACATCTACCTACCAAGTTTTACATATATAGTCCTAATAGTTTCGGAATAAAATGGCTGTGACATACGGACGGACGGACAGACAGACAGACAGACAGGGCGGGGGCACACGATGCGTTGCGGCGCCGCACCGCAAAGATTTCACCGTGTCAGTGGGCACACGAGCGGTGCGGCGCCCTAACGTTGTTATGTCGCAGTGGCGCCGTAGCAGCGTTGGACAGTCTGTTGACAGACAATCGAAACGAGCGAGCGTGTGTCCTTCCTTGTGACGCAAAACGACTGAGCGGTGCCGCTCCGACGTCGCAACGCATTCACCCCTCCCCGCCTCGTCTTGGTGGTTGCAAGTCCGGTGCGGCGCCGGAGCGCATCGTGTGCATGCCACTGATATTTCTATGTAAGACGACGCAGCGACACCGCTCCGGCGCCGCACCGCCGCCGCAACGCATCGTGTGCCCCGGCTCACAGACAGACAGACGGACAGACATGTCGAAACTATAAGGGTTCCGTTTTTTGCCGTTCGGCTACGGAACCCTAAAAAAACATCAAATTAGTCCTGTGGTTGAGGCGTGAAAGCGTAACAGAAAAACAGAGACGGACAGAGTAGTATTGTTTTGGTTGTCGTCAGACTGCACGAGCTGACGCAGAAGATCGACGTGTTCATCGTGGTGGGCGGCGCGGGCGCGGGCGGCGCCTACTCGGAGGACGACATCATCATGGTGGAGCGCGACGCGCTGGCCGCCGCCGCCGCCGCCGACGACACCGACCTCGAGCGGGCTCGCAACGCGCGCGGGGACTCCGTCTACCAGTGCTCCGTCTGCCCTTTGTCTTTCCAGGTGCGTACACGATATGTTCTTTGCGCAAAAAACACACCAAACCCGCCTATAAACCTATGTGGGCAATTTTTTGTCGTCGGGCTAGTTGGCGGTTTTACTCATTCATGCCGAAATTTTTCTTCGTCTCATTCCATGTCCCAAAAACAAAAATACTAGCACGTCGCTACACAACATGTCGACTGACAACACGCGCGGGCACATGTTGCCGACATGTTACTTCTCATATAGGCTGCCGGGTAGTGGCGGCTTTGGTGTGAATTGCATTTTAGTGCTAAGACGATTGCTGCGTTTATTTCATAGTTTTACTTATGAGTTTCTTCTTGGAAGGTTCATAGGAGTGAGATCTAACGCTCTGGGTAGCCAGGGGATATCACGTAAGTGGTGTATCAATTTCCTAGAGCAGAAATAATAAAAAAAAAACGCCAAGGACTCTCTAGAAGTGCGAGTCTAGACAAAAACAGAAGTCAGACAAACATATCATCAATTGATACAGTCACGGCAAAGATTTCCATGTCATGGGTAAAGCATTATAGTTAGGTTTAGATGAATGGGGAAACTGATCGAAGTCGGCAAGATATAGACTTCAAAGAAGAGAGGACCAAACAACGAACCCTGAGGCACTGCACTGGGTACACTTACCCAGCTAGATATGTAATTATTGCTTAAGCAGTACCTAGGTACTGCTTTTGACCTGTTATCAATGTAAGAAGAAAACCAACTTGCTAGGTCTTTACCAAGTGCCTATGCAGTTCAGATTCTTTATCAGGGAATTGTGGTCGATCCGATCGAATGCCTTACTGTAATTAGTGTAAATCACTTCGACCTACTTCACAAGTGAATAGTTTATCGTATGGCAAAGAATGAGTGTGTTGTTGTGGGCAGCGCGTGGCGGAGTACCGCGCGCACTGCGCGACGCACGCGGTGGACGCGCTGCACTCGTGCTGGACGTGCGGCGCGCAGTTCTCGTCGCGCGCCGCGCTGCGCGAGCACGCGGGCGCGGCGTGCGGCGCCGCGCTGTGCTGCGCGCTGTGCGGCCGCCAGCACGCCGCCGCCGCCGACCTGCGCCGCCACGAGGCCGCCTGCCCTCCGCGATGTCCCGCTTGCGGTGAGTACCATGTCTGTGCGGCCCCAGCACGCCGCCGCCGCCGACCTGCGCCGCCACGAGGCCGCCTGCCCTCCGCGATGTCCCGCTTGCGGTGAGTACCATGTCTGTGCGGCCCCAGCACGCCGCCGCCGCCGACCTGCGCCGCCACGAGGCCGCCTGCCCTCCGCGATGTCCCGCTTGCGGTGAGTACCATGTCTGTGCGGCCGCCAGCACGCCGCCGCCGCCGACCTGCGCCGCCACGAGGCCGCCTGCCCTCCGCGATGTCCCGCTTGCGGTGAGTACCATGTCTGTGCGGCCCCAGCACGCCGCCGCCGCCGACCTGCGCCGCCACGAGGCCGCCTGCCCTCCGCGATGTCCCGCTTGCGGTGAGTACCATGTCTGTGCGGCCCCAGCACGCCGCCGCCGCCGACCTGCGCCGCCACGAGGCCGCCTGCCCTCCGCGATGTCCCGCTTGCGGTGAGTACCATGTCTGTGCGGCCCCAGCACGCCGCCGACCTGCGCCGCCACGAGGCCGCCTGCCCTCCGCGATGTCCCGCTTGCGGTGAGTACCATGTCTGTGCGGCCCCAGCACGCCGCCGCCGCCGACCTGCGCCGCCACGAGGCCGCCTGCCCTCCGCGATGTCCCGCTTGCGGTGAGTACCATGTCTGTGCGGCCCCAGCACGCCGCCGCCGCCGACCTACGCCGCCACGAGGCCGCCTGCCCTCCGCGATGTCCCGCTTGCGGTGAGTACCATGTCTGTGCGGCCCCAGCACGCCGCCGCCGCCGACCTGCGCCGCCACGAGGCCGCCTGCCCTCCGCGATGTCCCGCTTGCGGTGAGTACCATGTCTGTGCGGCCCCAGCACGCCGCCGCCGCCGACCTGCGCCGCCACGAGGCCGCCTGCCCTCCGCGATGTCCCGCTTGCGGTGAGTACCATGTCTGTGCGGCCGCCAGCACGCCGCCGCCGCCGACCTGCGCCGCCACGAGGCCGCCTGCCCTCCGCGATGTCCCGCTTGCGGTGAGTACCATGTCTGTGCGGCCCCAGCACGCCGCCGCCGCCGACCTGCGCCGCCACGAGGCCGCCTGCCCTCCGCGATGTCCCGCTTGCGGTGAGTACCATGTCTGTGCGGCCCCAGCACGCCGCCGCCGCCGACCTGCGCCGCCACGAGGCCGCCTGCCCTCCGCGATGTCCCGCTTGCGGTGAGTACCATGTCTGTGCGGCCCCAGCACGCCGCCGACCTGCGCCGCCACGAGGCCGCCTGCCCTCCGCGATGTCCCGCTTGCGGTGAGTACCATGTCTGTGCGGCCCCAGCACGCCGCCGCCGCCGACCTGCGCCGCCACGAGGC
This sequence comes from Tholera decimalis, assembly GCA_943138885.2. Classification (NCBI taxonomy): domain Eukaryota; kingdom Metazoa; phylum Arthropoda; class Insecta; order Lepidoptera; family Noctuidae; genus Tholera; species Tholera decimalis. Next base: position 581,388 of record OW964568.2, on the reverse strand, counting down.
CGCCTGCCCTCCGCGATGTCCCGCTTGCGGTGAGTACCATGTCTGTGCGGCCCCAGCACGCCGCCGACCTGCGCCGCCACGAGGCCGCCTGCCCTCCGCGATGTCCCGCTTGCGGTGAGTACCATGTCTGTGCGGCCCCAGCACGCCGCCGACCTGCGCCGCCACGAGGCCGCCTGCCCTCCGCGATGTCCCGCTTGCGGTGAGTACCATGTCTGTGCGGCCCCAGCACGCCGCCGACCTGCGCCGCCACGAGGCCGCCTGCCCTCCGCGATGTCCCGCTTGCGGTGAGTACCATGTCTGTGCGGCCCCAGCACGCCGCCGACCTGCGCCGCCACGAGGCCGCCTGCCCTCCGCGATGTCCCGCTTGCGGTGAGTACCATGTCTGTGCGGCCCCAGCACGCCGCCGCCGCCGACCTGCGCCGCCACGAGGCCGCCTGCCCTCCGCGATGTCCCGCTTGCGGTGAGTACCATGTCTGTGCGGCCCCAGCACGCCGCCGCCGCCGACCTGCGCCGCCACGAGGCCGCCTGCCCTCCGCGATGTCCCGCTTGCGGTGAGTACCATGTCTGTGCGGCCCCAGCACGCCGCCGACCTGCGCCGCCACGAGGCCGCCTGCCCTCCGCGATGTCCCGCTTGCGGTGAGTACCATGTCTGTGCGGCCCCAGCACGCCGCCGACCTGCGCCGCCACGAGGCCGCCTGCCCTCCGCGATGTCCCGCTTGCGGTGAGTACCATGTCTGTGCGGCCCCAGCACGCCGCCGACCTGCGCCGCCACGAGGCCGCCTGCCCTCCGCGATGTCCCGCTTGCGGTGAGTACCATGTCTGTGCGGCCCCAGCACGCCGCCGCCGCCGACCTGCGCCGCCACGAGGCCGCCTGCCCTCCGCGATGTCCCGCTTGCGGTGAGTACCATGTCTGTGCGGCCCCAGCACGCCGCCGACCTGCGCCGCCACGAGGCCGCCTGCCCTCCGCGATGTCCCGCTTGCGGTGAGTACCATGTCTGTGCGGCCCCAGCACGCCGCCGACCTGCGCCGCCACGAGGCCGCCTGCCCTCCGCGATGTCCCGCTTGCGGTGAGTACCATGTCTGTGCGGCCCCAGCACGCCGCCGCCGCCGACCTGCGCCGCCACGAGGCCGCCTGCCCTCCGCGATGTCCCGCTTGCGGTGAGTACCATGTCTGTGCGGCCCCAGCACGCCGCCGCCGCCGACCTGCGCCGCCACGAGGCCGCCTGCCCTCCGCGATGTCCCGCTTGCGGTGAGTACCATGTCTGTGCGGCCCCAGCACGCCGCCGACCTGCGCCGCCACGAGGCCGCCTGCCCTCCGCGATGTCCCGCTTGCGGTGAGTACCATGTCTGTGCGGCCCCAGCACGCCGCCGCCGCCGACCTGCGCCGCCACGAGGCCGCCTGCCCTCCGCGATGTCCCGCTTGCGGTGAGTACCATGTCTGTGCGGCCCCAGCACGCCGCCGACCTGCGCCGCCACGAGGCCGCCTGCCCTCCGCGATGTCCCGCTTGCGGTGAGTACCATGTCTGTGCGGCCCCAGCACGCCGCCGACCTGCGCCGCCACGAGGCCGCCTGCCCTCCGCGATGTCCCGCTTGCGGTGAGTACCATGTCTGTGCGGCCCCAGCACGCCGCCGACCTGCGCCGCCACGAGGCCGCCTGCCCTCCGCGATGTCCCGCTTGCGGTGAGTACCATGTCTGTGCGGCCCCAGCACGCCGCCGCCGCCGACCTGCGCCGCCACGAGGCCGCCTGCCCTCCGCGATGTCCCGCTTGCGGTGAGTACCATGTCTGTGCGGCCCCAGCACGCCGCCGACCTGCGCCGCCACGAGGCCGCCTGCCCTCCGCGATGTCCCGCTTGCGGTGAGTACCATGTCTGTGCGGCCCCAGCACGCCGCCGCCGCCGACCTGCGCCGCCACGAGGCCGCCTGCCCTCCGCGATGTCCCGCTTGCGGTGAGTACCATGTCTGTGCGGCCCCAGCACGCCGCCGCCGCCGACCTGCGCCGCCACGAGGCCGCCTGCCCTCCGCGATGTCCCGCTTGCGGTGAGTACCATGTCTGTGCGGCCGCCAGCACGCCGCCGCCGCCGACCTGCGCCGCCACGAGGCCGCCTGCCCTCCGCGATGTCCCGCTTGCGGTGAGTACCATGTCTGTGCGGCCCCAGCACGCCGCCGCCGCCGACCTGCGCCGCCACGAGGCCGCCTGCCCTCCGCGATGTCCCGCTTGCGGTGAGTACCATGTCTGTGCGGCCCCAGCACGCCGCCGCCGCCGACCTGCGCCGCCACGAGGCCGCCTGCCCTCCGCGATGTCCCGCTTGCGGTGAGTACCATGTCTGTGCGGCCCCAGCACGCCGCCGACCTGCGCCGCCACGAGGCCGCCTGCCCTCCGCGATGTCCCGCTTGCGGTGAGTACCATGTCTGTGCGGCCCCAGCACGCCGCCGACCTGCGCCGCCACGAGGCCGCCTGCCCTCCGCGATGTCCCGCTTGCGGTGAGTACCATGTCTGTGCGGCCCCAGCACGCCGCCGACCTGCGCCGCCACGAGGCCGCCTGCCCTCCGCGATGTCCCGCTTGCGGTGAGTACCATGTCTGTGCGGCCCCAGCACGCCGCCGCCGCCGACCTGCGCCGCCACGAGGCCGCCTGCCCTCCGCGATGTCCCGCTTGCGGTGAGTACCATGTCTGTGCGGCCCCAGCACGCCGCCGCCGCCGACCTGCGCCGCCACGAGGCCGCCTGCCCTCCGCGATGTCCCGCTTGCGGTGAGTACCATGTCTGTGCGGCCCCAGCACGCCGCCGACCTGCGCCGCCACGAGGCCGCCTGCCCTCCGCGATGTCCCGCTTGCGGTGAGTACCATGTCTGTGCGGCCCCAGCACGCCGCCGACCTGCGCCGCCACGAGGCCGCCTGCCCTCCGCGATGTCCCGCTTGCGGTGAGTACCATGTCTGTGCGGCCCCAGCACGCCGCCGCCGCCGACCTGCGCCGCCACGAGGCCGCCTGCCCTCCGCGATGTCCCGCTTGCGGTGAGTACCATGTCTGTGCGGCCCCAGCACGCCGCCGACCTGCGTCGCCACGAGGCCGCCTGCCCTCCGCGATGTCCCGCTTGCGGTGAGTACCATGTCTGTGCGGCCCCAGCACGCCGCCGACCTGCGCCGCCACGAGGCCGCCTGCCCTCCGCGATGTCCCGCTTGCGGTGAGTACCATGTCTGTGCGGCCCCAGCACGCCGCCGCCGCCGACCTGCGCCGCCACGAGGCCGCCTGCCCTCCGCGATGTCCCGCTTGCGGTGAGTACCATGTCTGTGCGGCCCCAGCACGCCGCCGCCGCCGACCTGCGCCGCCACGAGGCCGCCTGCCCTCCGCGATGTCCCGCTTGCGGTGAGTACCATGTCTGTGCGGCCCCAGCACGCCGCCGACCTGCGCCGCCACGAGGCCGCCTGCCCTCCGCGATGTCCCGCTTGCGGTGAGTACCATGTCTGTGCGGCCCCAGCACGCCGCCGACCTGCGCCGCCACGAGGCCGCCTGCCCTCCGCGATGTCCCGCTTGCGGTGAGTACCATGTCTGTGCGGCCCCAGCACGCCGCCGCCGCCGACCTGCGCCGCCACGAGGCCGCCTGCCCTCCGCGATGTCCCGCTTGCGGTGAGTACCATGTCTGTGCGGCCCCAGCACGCCGCCGCCGCCGACCTGCGCCGCCACGAGGCCGCCTGCCCTCCGCGATGTCCCGCTTGCGGTGAGTACCATGTCTGTGCGGCCCCAGCACGCCGCCGACCTGCGCCGCCACGAGGCCGCCTGCCCTCCGCGATGTCCCGCTTGCGGTGAGTACCATGTCTGTGCGGCCCCAGCACGCCGCCGACCTGCGCCGCCACGAGGCCGCCTGCCCTCCACGATGTCCCGCTTGCGGTGAGTACCATGTCTGTGCGGCCCCAGCACGCCGCCGCCGCCGACCTGCGCCGCCACGAGGCCGCCTGCCCTCCGCGATGTCCCGCTTGCGGTGAGTACCATGTCTGTGCGGCCCCAGCACGCCGCCGCCGCCGACCTGCGCCGCCACGAGGCCGCCTGCCCTCCGCGATGTCCCGCTTGCGGTGAGTACCATGTCTGTGCGGCCCCAGCACGCCGCCGCCGCCGACCTGCGCCGCCACGAGGCCGCCTGCCCTCCGCGATGTCCCGCTTGCGGTGAGTACCATGTCTGTGCGGCCCCAGCACGCCGCCGACCTGCGCCGCCACGAGGCCGCCTGCCCTCCGCGATGTCCCGCTTGCGGTGAGTACCATGTCTGTGCGGCCCCAGCACGCCGCCGACCTGCGCCGCCACGAGGCCGCCTGCCCTCCGCGATGTCCCGCTTGCGGTGAGTACCATGTCTGTGCGGCCCCAGCACGCCGCCGACCTGCGCCGCCACGAGGCCGCCTGCCCTCCGCGATGTCCCGCTTGCGGTGAGTACCATGTCTGTGCGGCCCCAGCACGCCGCCGACCTGCGCCGCCACGAGGCCGCCTGCCCTCCGCGATGTCCCGCTTGCGGTGAGTACAGTGGCGTGCCTAGGGTTTCAAAATAACGCAAGCCCAATAAAATTTTAACCGATTTCAAAAAAAGAAAGTTCAGTTTTCGACTGAGTATGTAGGTACCTACGTATGTATCATCGCAATTTTCTCATAAACTACTGGTTAGGTACAATAAATTAAAAGTGAATTCATCCATCTTCTTCTTTCCTCTTCTTTCTTCAATTTCACTCTTGCTTGTCGTGCGGTGAATGAGGTAACCAAAGCACACTGAAGGCATGCTAGTGCTAGATTGAATATAATAAACATATCAGCAATTGCATACCTCCGGTGGCTTTGAAAAAAGCCGTTTGGTTTGCTTCATTGCTTGAGGGAACAAAGTTATGGTAAGTAGTTGCTTCCTTCGTAACAGAACCCAGGTTACAGACAAAAAAAAACAAATCAAAAAGTTACAAAACGAAAGTTAAAAAATAGCTAGATAGAATGTAATAAGGAATTTAAATAAATTATTTATATTCTAATTGGAATCGTCTATCTTTCTTAAGAAATGATTTAATTACATCAGAGTAAAATGTTGGTGATCGTTTTAATTCTACCAACAACTGTTTTTCAATAGCTATCATTGATAATTCGGAAAGACGCTCTTGACCTTGTGTATTTCTCAGATACGTTTAAGAGACGAAAAAGCACGTTCCGCGGAAGAACTTGTAGCCGGAATAGTTACAACAAGATGCGCTAACTTTAACAGCTCGGGAAAGGCATCTTCGAGGTTATTCTCATGAATGAAATGATTGACTGATCTATTAAATTTTCGTTTATGCGATTTACTAGTCTGAGAAATACACAGATTAGGCGTCGGTTTTAATGAAGAAATTAACTGTTTTTTCTGAGCAAAGTTTAAAGATTTTACCTTATCTTCGCCAATCAAAACTTGAACGCATTTTAAATCCTCACAAGGTACAATTACCTCCATTGTTGTAGGTAAATCACCAAAACAATTGTATCACTGAGAAAATCTTAGAAAACAAACAAAACCTTTTCTCACTCACTCTAGCAAATGAAACTGAAGTTAGTTGCACTCTAGAATGTCGGGAACTACTCAAGTGTTGTCATTTAGGCAAAAAAAGTCGCCAGGTATATGAAAAATCTAGCTAATTTTTTTTTTATTTTTAAGATATTGCTTGAATACAGTCAAAATCTGTTATAACAACATCCAAGGGACCACTCATATTTGGTTGTAAAAACCGATAGTCGTAATAACCGGTGATGTTTTCAAGGTACAAAGTATTTTGTACCTATGATTTTGGTCTATATAACCGGTATGTTGTTCTAAATGTTGTAAACGGTTTTGACTGTATTTAATTTCGTTATTTTAAAAGTCGCTAGTTTTTATTGTTGATAAATGTTAAAAAAGTTTCCAAACACGTTAAAAATCTCCAAGATCTTTCAACGTGTGGCTAAAACGGCAACACTGCAGAGTTGGCAAGCTGACAAGGTCACGCATACGCATGCAACTTCATACGAATGCCCTGCTTAAATCTGCCATAGTGATACATTTTTTCTACGCACAAGGCCTAACTCGTTATACGGCACATCGCTATAAGTGCGAAAGTGACAGATATAGTATTTGAAAGCCCGGTAAAAGCCGGTGCGTGTAAGCGAGATAGCAATATGTAGATCATTAGATGCTACAAATGCGAAACTCTGCTCGCGAACAATCGCGATGCGTAGTAGTGTACTCAGTAGATACATTGTGTTATTTTGATAAGAATTAAGCGCGCGAACTTTTAAATAGTTCGGGTTTGACATTGATTCTCTATCGAGCATTTTTTAGTAAGGCATGCCGGGCTTTTGGGCTTATATGAAGGTACCGCCACTGGGTGAGTACCATGTCTGTGCGGCCCCAGCACGCCGCCGACCTGCGCCGCCACGAGGCCGCCTGCCCTCCGCGATGTCCCGCTTGCGGTGAGTACCATGTCTGTGCGGCCCCAGCACGCCGCCGCCGCCGACCTGCGCCGCCACGAGGCCGCCTGCCCTCCGCGATGTCCCGCTTGCGGTGAGTACCATGTCTGTGCGGCCCCAGCACGCCGCCGACCTGCGCCGCCACGAGGCCGCCTGCCCTCCGCGATGTCCCGCTTGCGGTGAGTACCATGTCTGTGCGGCCCCAGCACGCCGCCGACCTGCGCCGCCACGAGGCCGCCTGCCCTCCGCGATGTCCCGCTTGCGGTGAGTACCATGTCTGTGCGGCCCCAGCACGCCGCCGACCTGCGCCGCCACGAGGCCGCCTGCCCTCCGCGATGTCCCGCTTGCGGTGAGTACCATGTCTGTGCGGCCCCAGCACGCCGCCGACCTGCGCCGCCACGAGGCCGCCTGCCCTCCGCGATGTCCCGCTTGCGGTGAGTACCATGTCTGTGCGGCCCCAGCACGCCGCCGACCTGCGCCGCCACGAGGCCGCCTGCCCTCCGCGATGTCCCGCTTGCGGTGAGTACCATGTCTGTGCGGCCCCAGCACGCCGCCGACCTGCGCCGCCACGAGGCCGCCTGCCCTCCGCGATGTCCCGCTTGCGGTGAGTACCATGTCTGTGCGGCCCCAGCACGCCGCCGACCTGCGCCGCCACGAGGCCGCCTGCCCTCCGCGATGTCCCGCTTGCGGTGAGTACCATGTCTGTGCGGCCCCAGCACGCCGCCGACCTGCGCCGCCACGAGGCCGCCTGCCCTCCGCGATGTCCCGCTTGCGGTGAGTACCATGTCTGTGCGGCCCCAGCACGCCGCCGCCGCCGACCTGCGCCGCCACGAGGCCGCCTGCCCTCCGCGATGTCCCGCTTGCGGTGAGTACCATGTCTGTGCGGCCCCAGCACGCCGCCGCCGCCGACCTGCGCCGCCACGAGGCCGCCTGCCCTCCGCGATGTCCCGCTTGCGGTGAGTACCATGTCTGTGCGGCCCCAGCACGCCGCCGCCGCCGACCTGCGCCGCCACGAGGCCGCCTGCCCTCCGCGATGTCCCGCTTGCGGTGAGTACCATGTCTGTGCGGCCCCAGCACGCCGCCGACCTGCGCCGCCACGAGGCCGCCTGCCCTCCGCGATGTCCCGCTTGCGGTGAGTACCATGTCTGTGCGGCCCCAGCACGCCGCCGACCTGCGCCGCCACGAGGCCGCCTGCCCTCCGCGATGTCCCGCTTGCGGTGAGTACCATGTCTGTGCGGCCCCAGCACGCCGCCGCCGCCGACCTGCGCCGCCACGAGGCTGCCTGCCCTCCGCGATGTCCCGCTTGCGGTGAGTACCATGTCTGTGCGGCCCCAGCACGCCGCCGACCTGCGCCGCCACGAGGCCGCCTGCCCTCCGCGATGTCCCGCTTGCGGTGAGTACCATGTCTGTGCGGCCCCAGCACGCCGCTGACCTGCGCCGCCACGAGGCCGCCTGCCCTCCGCGATGTCCCGCTTGCGGTGAGTACCATGTCTGTGCGGCCCCAGCACGCCGCCGACCTGCGCCGCCACGAGGCCGCCTGCCCTCCGCGATGTCCCGCTTGCGGTGAGTACCATGTCTGTGCGGCCCCAGCACGCCGCCGCCGCCGACCTGCGCCGCCACGAGGCCGCCTGCCCTCCGCGATGTCCCGCTTGCGGTGAGTACCATGTCTGTGCGGCCCCAGCACGCCGCCGACCTGCGCCGCCACGAGGCCGCCTGCCCTCCGCGATGTCCCGCTTGCGGTGAGTACCATGTCTGTGCGGCCCCAGCACGCCGCCGACCTGCGCCGCCACGAGGCCGCCTGCCCTCCGCGATGTCCCGCTTGCGGTGAGTACCATGTCTGTGCGGCCCCAGCACGCCGCCGACCTGCGCCGCCACGAGGCCGCCTGCCCTCCGCGATGTCCCGCTTGCGGTGAGTACCATGTCTGTGCGGCCCCAGCACGCCGCCGACCTGCGCCGCCACGAGGCCGCCTGCCCTCCGCGATGTCCCGCTTGCGGTGAGTACCATGTCTGTGCGGCCCCAGCACGCCGCCGACCTGCGCCGCCACGAGGCCGCCTGCCCTCCGCGATGTCCCGCTTGCGGTGAGTACCATGTCTGTGCGGCCCCAGCACGCCGCCGACCTGCGCCGCCACGAGGCCGCCTGCCCTCCGCGATGTCCCGCTTGCGGTGAGTACCATGTCTGTGCGGCCCCAGCACGCCGCCGCCGCCGACCTGCGCCGCCACGAGGCCGCCTGCCCTCCGCGATGTCCCGCTTGCGGTGAGTACCATGTCTGTGCGGCCCCAGCACGCCGCCGACCTGCGCCGCCACGAGGCCGCCTGCCCTCCGCGATGTCCCGCTTGCGGTGAGTACCATGTCTGTGCGGCCCCAGCACGCCGCCGACCTGCGCCGCCACGAGGCCGCCTGCCCTCCGCGATGTCCCGCTTGCGGTGAGTACCATGTCTGTGCGGCCCCAGCACGCCGCCGCCGCCGACCTGCGCCGCCACGAGGCCGCCTGCCCTCCGCGATGTCCCGCTTGCGGTGAGTACCATGTCTGTGCGGCCCCAGCACGCCGCCGCCGCCGACCTGCGCCGCCACGAGGCCGCCTGCCCTCCGCGATGTCCCGCTTGCGGTGAGTACCATGTCTGTGCGGCCCCAGCACGCCGCCGACCTGCGCCGCCACGAGGCCGCCTGCCCTCCGCGATGTCCCGCTTGCGGTGAGTACCATGTCTGTGCGGCCCCAGCACGCCGCCGACCTGCGCCGCCACGAGGCCGCCTGCCCTCCGCGATGTCCCGCTTGCGGTGAGTACCATGTCTGTGCGGCCCCAGCACGCCGCCGACCTGCGCCGCCACGAGGCCGCCTGCCCTCCGCGATGTCCCGCTTGCGGTGAGTACCATGTCTGTGCGGCCCCAGCACGCCGCCGCCGCCGACCTGCGCCGCCACGAGGCCGCCTGCCCTCCGCGATGTCCCGCTTGCGGTGAGTACCATGTCTGTGCGGCCCCAGCACGCCGCCGACCTGCGCCGCCACGAGGCCGCCTGCCCTCCGCGATGTCCCGCTTGCGGTGAGTACCATGTCTGTGCGGCCCCAGCACGCCGCCGACCTGCGCCGCCACGAGGCCGCCTGCCCTCCGCGATGTCCCGCTTGCGGTGAGTACCATGTCTGTGCGGCCCCAGCACGCCGCCGCCGCCGACCTGCGCCGCCACGAGGCCGCCTGCCCTCCGCGATGTCCCGCTTGCGGTGAGTACCATGTCTGTGCGGCCCCAGCACGCCGCCGCCGCCGACCTGCGCCGCCACGAGGCCGCCTGCCCTCCGCGATGTCCCGCTTGCGGTGAGTACCATGTCTGTGCGGCCGCCAGCACGCCGCCGCCGCCGACCTGCGCCGCCACGAGGCCGCCTGCCCTCCGCGATGTCCCGCTTGCGGTGAGTACCATGTCTGTGCGGCCGCCAGCACGCCGCCGCCGCCGACCTACGCCGCCACGAGGCCGCCTGCCCTCCGCGATGTCCCGCTTGCGGTGAGTACCATGTCTGTGCGGCCCCAGCACGCCGCCGCCGCCGACCTGCGCCGCCACGAGGCCGCCTGCCCTCCGCGATGTCCCGCTTGCGGTGAGTACCATGTCTGTGCGGCCCCAGCACGCCGCCGACCTGCGCCGCCACGAGGCCGCCTGCCCTCCGCGATGTCCCGCTTGCGGTGAGTACCATGTCTGTGCGGCCCCAGCACGCCGCCGACCTGCGCCGCCACGAGGCCGCCTGCCCTCCGCGATGTCCCGCTTGCGGTGAGTACCATGTCTGTGCGGCCCCAGCACGCCGCCGACCTGCGCCGCCACGAGGCCGCCTGCCCTCCGCGATGTCCCGCTTGCGGTGAGTACCATGTCTGTGCGGCCCCAGCACGCCGCCGACCTGCGCCGCCACGAGGCCGCCTGCCCTCCGCGATGTCCCGCTTGCGGTGAGTACCATGTCTGTGCGGCCCCAGCACGCCGCCGCCGCCGACCTGCGCCGCCACGAGGCCGCCTGCCCTCCGCGATGTCCCGCTTGCGGTGAGTACCATGTCTGTGCGGCCCCAGCACGCCGCCGACCTGCGCCGCCACGAGGCCGCCTGCCCTCCGCGATGTCCCGCTTGCGGTGAGTACCATGTCTGTGCGGCCCCAGCACGCCGCCGACCTGCGCCGCCACGAGGCCGCCTGCCCTCCGCGATGTCCCGCTTGCGGTGAGTACCATGTCTGTGCGGCCCCAGCACGCCGCCGCCGCCGACCTGCGCCGCCACGAGGCCGCCTGCCCTCCGCGATGTCCCGCTTGCGGTGAGTACCATGTCTGTGCGGCCCCAGCACGCCGCCGCCGCCGACCTGCGCCGCCACGAGGCCGCCTGCCCTCCGCGATGTCCCGCTTGCGGTGAGTACCATGTCTGTGCGGCCCCAGCACGCCGCCGCCGCCGACCTGCGCCGCCACGAGGCCGCCTGCCCTCCGCGATGTCCCGCTTGCGGTGAGTACCATGTCTGTGCGGCCCCAGCACGCCGCCGCCGCCGACCTGCGCCGCCACGAGGCTGCCTGCCCTCCGCGATGTCCCGCTTGCGGTGAGTACCATGTCTGTGCGGCCCCAGCACGCCGCCGACCTGCGCCGCCACGAGGCCGCCTGCCCTCCGCGATGTCCCGCTTGTGGTGAGTTCCGTAACTAATGCACCCCAAACCCCACCCTTCCACACTTATATCAACATCAGAAATATTTATATCACATAGGCTTGTATGGGTACTTTTACGTAAGAGACTAGTGTTGGTTCGAATTGGCGACCGACAAGAAACTCCACCGTTACTCTTTACACAGTCTTTCCATAATACAGTTTTCTATGTGTGAGAAAACCACAGAACAGAAAATTAAGTAGAAGTGCCCTTACACTCTCTCAAAACGAGAACCAGTATCGCCAAACTCACACATTTGCAAATCAAAATGTCCATAACACACATAAAAAACAGTGATATAATTGGCTACAAAGTTGAAACGCAACTGTTCGGTCCGATATGTGTTTCCGAACGTACCTTTTTTGTCATAAAGAAATTTGATCTTGACGTAACTTTGACTTGACAGATAGACTTTGCTTCCGGTTGGAAAATGTCCGCTCTTGGGACTTTGATTTTATTGTAATAGAAATATCGTATGGAATCGCCGGTTGCAACCGATAATTGGGTCGCGATTAACTATTGTTTGAAGTTGTAATCCCGAATTGACGAAAACCCTGGGATATTTTGGAATATATCGCCGTATTGTCGTCAGCCCGGTCTGACACGCGGACTGTGCTGAAAATAGTGATAAATAGCTGCTTCAATCCGGTGCGAGTTTGTGCTGTGATGCTATCTGGACCGCGCCATCTGGAGACCGGCGCCTTGTGACCGTCCATAACACTTGACTTCATCACACTTTCACTTACTCATATTTACATACATACCACACTTGGGCGTGGCCTAGGAAGGTCGAAACTTGGCGTCTGCAGCTCAGGTGAGTGTCATTAACTTAGTGATTGATAAAGCCTCAGAGGCTATATATTGTTGTCGGCCGGAGAGCCTGTAGTTTGTTCATTGTTTGAAGAGCAACGTTAAGCTCCACGTACCGTGGACAAGTTCGGACACACCAGTATCGTTGCACTGGCCTATTGTAGTCTTGAACAGCAACTTTAAGAAATCATCTTCTTAATACTGTCAAAAATATTGAGTCTTATTACAACGACCGAAAGTTATTATTATTTGACATGACATAATCAATAAAGGCGTTTATCGTTTAAAAACTGATGAAAGCGTATATTAATATATTTCGCTTTCATTAAGTCAGTAATATGATTAGACGTAGGAAATTCCCCTAACTGATGATAGATTATGTTTTGGAATATTGACGACCCAATAAACATCCATTTTCCTTAATAAAAGGATCTTGGGGAAAACTGAAATATTTAAACTACTTTTTTTTGAGGTCAATATCCAAAAATTGATGTTACGTGTCTTAAAACTAGCTTATTTACAATTTTTACAACTACGCCAAATAACTTTGTTTTTCATAGTATTTGTATGAATTACAAAGTTATATTTGCGGTTATAGAAAATATACTGTATCTCAAAAACTGCTGACTCGATCTCGTTAAAACCAATTTTGGTTGAAAGTTTACATTAAGATCTACAACATAATATGGTTTTTTTAGATTTTTCACTTCATTATTATAGAAGCTAGAGGGGGGGGGGGGGGGGGGGGCACTCATTTTACCACTTTGGAAGCGTATATCTTTTAAACGATTAACTTTATGAAAAAGTCATTTTAGAAAACCATTTTTAAAGACCTGTATATAGATACCACACACGTATTGGTTTCATGAAAGAAAATATTTTCAGTTTCAGTTCCATGTATGGAGAGCCCCCTTTATTTTAAATATTTTTTAAATTTTCTCTTAAAATCGGAAAGCGGTTCACAGAATACATCTACCTACCAAGTTTTATATGTATAGTCCTAATAGTTTCGGAATAAAATGGCTGTGACATACGGACGGACGGACAGACATGTCGAAACTATAAGGGTTCCGTTTTTTTGCCATTCGGCTACGGAACCCTAAAAAATGAGTGTACAATAGGTGGTGTAATTAGCGACCCGTATCTACTACAGACGGATGCAGGCTACGTGTGGTTAAAACGTCGACAGTTCTGTGCAATCTCAGTTAAACATTTATGAATTTTACACGTAAACCGTCCGAAATCAATTTTCTGAATGATGGTGCAGCTATGAAATGAAGAGTTAGAAATAAATAAAAATTATCGATACAGAACCTACCTACTTTACGAATGTGTCCCATCCCTAATTGAGTAGCGTCGAAGTTACTAGAATTTATAGTATGTTCCTCCAGATAACGACCAAGTAGATTTAAACGTTGTGCTAATGCAAATAAGGTTGTTTATAGTTTGCATTGAAGTCATGAAATGTGGTATTGTCATTAAAATCCACTCTCAGTGATCTTTGTCCCATGTATGAGCATGTCATTTTAATGGGTGATTTTAATACTTGCTTAATTAAAAATGATTCTCGCTCCCTTAAACTCCTTTCACTCTTGCCTTCTTTCAATCTGCAAGTTTTGCCTCTTTCTGCAACTCACTATTTTCCAAATTGTACACCCTCTTTTATAGATCTTATGATTGTCTCCTCACCTAGTAATGTTTCTTACCATGGCCAACTTACGGCTACTTTTTATTACCACGATCTCATTTATCTTTCGTATCGTATTCGTGTTCCCAAGCGTAAGCCCCAGCTTTTATATCTCCGCAACTACAAGGGCATAGATCTGGAGGCTTTGCGGCGTGATGCCGGCGATCTTGACTGGACCTCTCTGGTTGAGAACGATGACATTAACGATAAGGTGAATTGTTTTAACGCAACCATTCTCGACTTATATGATCAGCATGCCCCTATCAGACGTGTCAAAGTTAGACATAACCCTGCATCATGGATAACGCAACAAATTAAAGAGATCATGGCTCGCAGGGATAAAGCTAAGAGCAGATATAAGCGCAGACCTTCAGAACTGAATCTCTCTTATTACAAATCGTTACGTAATCGCTGCAGTCATCTGTGTCAAGATGCTAAGAGACGCTATTTTCACGACCAACTCAATAATCGCAGTTCTTCCGATGTATGGACATTTCTCAAATCTGTAGGCATAGGTAAGTCACCTACCAACCAGTGTAAGGATGTCAACCTCAATGATCTAAATAAGCATTTCTCTTTCCTTCCCTTTTCTCTTGATCCGTCTGTTAAAGCTGCGACACTAGAGAGTCTTTCTAGGTTGCCGTTACCACTTTGTCCTCTCTTTAAGCTTAGCGATGTTACTGAGGATGACGTTAGGAAGTCTATTCTTGCGATTACTTCTTCAGCAGTCGGTATCAAGAATGATAACTCTTATCCTTTCCTCTTTACTTCCTGTTCTCACTCACATCTTCAATCACTCATTTTCCTCTTGCTCTTGTTTGGAAACAGGCTCACATAATACCTTTACCTAAAACTAACAATCCTACTTTATTAACCCACTTTAGACCCATTTCTATCCTCCCTTTTCTCTCTAAAGTTTTTGAGCACATAGTTCATAGACAATTATCATTTTTCTTGGCGTCAAACTCGATAATATCCCCTTTTCAATCCGGTTTTCGCTCGGGTCACAGTACTGTAACTGCGCTTTTAAAAGTGACTGATGACATCCGCTGGGCAATGGAGAATAAGTCCCTTACTGTTCTTGTATTGCTGGACTTCAGTAGCGCATTCAACTCAGTGGATTTCGACATTTTACTAGGTATCCTCAAATCTATAAATTTCTCTCCTTCCACTTTAGCCTGGTTCGGATCTTATCTTCGGGGACGCTCTCAGTGTGTTCGCCTGGAGGAGTCCTTCTCTGATTGGTGTAGCCTCACTGAGGGTGTTCCTCAGGGTAGCGTTCTCTCTCCTCTTCGTTTATCAATTTTCATAAATTTATAATTTATAAGAAAAGCAATTTTACCTAACAACTACGTCACTACTTACACTTGATCTACCATACTGCTACAACATAGTGGCGCTGTCAGTGGATGTGGGTATAGCGAAATATAGATGACAGGCCTGTTAATCTAGTGGTCAGTGGCCCTGACTGCTATGCACAAGGTCGTGGGTTCGATTCCCACCCAGGACAAATGTTTGTGTGATGAGCACGATCATTATTCTGGGTGTAATTTATTTATTTATCTATAATATGTATGTATTTAGAAACATATATGTATGTTTATCAGTTGTCTAGTACTCATAGCACAAGCTCTGCTTAGTTTGGGACTAGATGGCGTTGTGTGAAAGTTGTGGAATAATATTATTATAGACGATTTATAGGGTGGACTAGAGCGATAATATAGTTATAGTGAATCTCATCTGACATGAAACTGCTCTTGGATAGGAAAGTATCAGTCGTGGTTGGTATTAGTAGTTCCATCGAATTAAAAAACAAATGTATGCTGGCCTGTTCAGCATCTATGTTCATGCTGAATATAGACATTTTATTTCGACTAACAGACAATTTCCTTCATCAAACAGACAGAAAAATAAACAAAAGAACAAAGGTCAATAAAAAATGAAGGGTCCCGTAGTAACTTTAATAAATATAATAATAATATATTTAATTGACAAAAAAAAACCTTACAAATTTCTTAAAACTAGCTTATTTACAATTTTTAGAACTACTCCAAATAACTTTGTTTTGCGTAGTGTTTGTATCAATTACAAAGTTATATTTGCGGTTTTATAAAATATACTGTATATCTCAAAAACTGCTGACCCGATTTCGTTCAAACTGATTTAGGTTGAAAGTTTAGATTAAGATCTACAGCATATATATTTTTTTTAGTTTTTTCACTCTATTATTATGGAAGTTATTGGGGGGTGGGGGAAGGGGGGGTGGACGCACTTTTTACCACTTTGGAAGCGTATATCTTTTAAACGATTAACTTTATGAAAAAGTGGTTTTAAAAAACTCAATGTTATTTTAAAGACCTGTCTATAGATACCACACACGCATAGGTTTCATGCAAAAATATATTTTCAGTTTCAGTTCCATGTATGGGGAGCCCCCTTTATTTTAAATATTTTTTTAAATTTTCTCTTAGAATACATCTACCTACCAAGTTGTACATGTATAGTTCTAATAGTTTCGGAATAAAATGGCTGTGACATACGGATGGACGGACGGACAGACAGACAGACATGACGAAACTATAAGGGTTCTGTTTTTTGGCATTTGGCTACGGAACCCTAAAAAGCACCGTTTTGCACAACGACGATTTCATGACGATCCAGCTGCTCTGGATCCGGTGGGAAAATCATCAAATGACTCCCACTCTAGGTAAAGTGGAAGGGAGTATCAGACTTCTACTGAATAAAAACCCACCATATTCCTTCAGTGGCCCATGTGTTCCGGGGCCGCGGTATCTTATTAGAACATTCCCGCAAATTAGTATCTCTCCATTTGCTCTATTGCTGTGTTTTCGATAGTTTTACCGTACTCAATGCCACACGAAATTTGTTTTGTCTGAAAAAAAAAACTGGTAAAAATAAGTAGGTACATAATACAAGTATATAGATTTTTGTATATACAGAATATGTATGATTATGTTACACACATAAAAAATACACACAGCCGAACATAGAATCGCCTCCCTATTGAAAATCGGTTCAAAAGTACATAAAGACATGACTCACCTTTTTGCTTGTCTAGCGATAGCCAAAGTATTTTTTTTTATTTCCAAATAAATTTCGTTTATAACCCATTTCTGAAAAAAGAAATATTAAATTTAACATATAAATTATTTTTGATTGAAATAATAATTATTGACATCATTTGTTGTACACAAACATGTTAAAACTGATTATTAAATAAATTCAGTATATACAAATAATTACCTGCATATAACGTTTTTCAAAATTACTTACCGAATAAAAATATTAGTTGCTCATGTATCAATACTATTGTGTCGCACTATGTCTCACCGACACTATGTATGTTTATGCGGGCAAGCGGCGGGCGGCGGGAAAAAAGTGATACGTCCTGTCGTTGAGAGGACCCGACACGAACTGATTGGCAACGGATTGCGCGCGTTGATTTATAGTGTTTTTAAAATAATTTTCTAAAATAAACGATTACATGAAAATGACTGAAAAAAATAACAGTGTATTTGGCAATACGTTTATTTTCATAAAATAAATAAATAATAGTTATGTTTCTATTCAAAACTCGGTTAAAAAAATGTTAAAGAGAACCGATTTTGCATTATTTAAAAATTGTTTCTTTAATATTAAATTGCCATATTTTCGTAATTGGGCTACGTAGTGCACTTTAAGACTATATATTCTATTGGACAAGCACATAAAATAAAATGTGTTGGTACGTTATCATGGTTATTTTCGTCCTGAAAGACGACTCTGACGTCTATTTTCGTAAAACGCGTCGAACAGATTGCCTTGTCTTTAAAAAACTGTCAATAAAAATTATAATGTTACATCGTTATGTACTAAACCAAGACTTAATCTTTCTATAACCGTAATAATCTTTGAATAATCTGTTAACATCATTACGATATAGCTCTTGAAAAAACACCAAAACGCGTTGTTTTCGTCGCGAATGGAATACACGCTCTTAACTCGACAATAACCGATCATAATGCTGCCCTACTAACACTAAATTGTAACATACCTAAACAAAACACTCGCACAATTTCTAAATTGAATAAAAATAAACTTGAGGAAGATTTGCGCGTCATCAATTTTGATCCAGTCTATAATTCCGCTGACCCGCAGTTTTGCATGTTGTATGTAATAGAAAATGTACGACATGCAATCCAGAAAAATACAATTATATCGCAGTTGAACAACAAAAATTGCAACATGCAAAACCCTGGATTACGACAGGTCTTATCCGTTGTATGAAGCATAGAGATAAACTGCACATGAAAGCTAAATCGCACCCAGACAATGCAATGATGCAACTATCCTACAAAAGATATCGTAATTTTTGTAATGACCTTCTCAAAAAAGTTAAATGCAACTACGACAAAATTGAATTGGAAAAGGCTGGACCAAATAGTAAAAAAATCTGGAAGTATATTAAAGATGTAACATATACGTCGAAACAAAAAGAATCTTCTTCAGGTTTATTGCAAGCAAATTCATCACAACTAACATCTGCCAACATGGCAAATAATTTTTTTGTTAATGTTGGAAAATGTCTAGCAGAAAAAGTTCAGGGTCAACCACACTATCTAACAAGCACTCCTTTTATGTGTCACAACACTTTAACATCATTTGCGATGCTGGATACTGATGAAACTGAGGTTGAAAATATAATTATGAATCTGAAAGACGACTGTGCAGTTGGTTGGGATAATATATCCAATAAAATTCTAAAACAGTTCAGGCATATTTTAGTACCACCACTTACTTATATTTTCCGTATTTGTCTCTCTTCTGGGATTTTTCCCAAATGTCTAAAAAAAGCGATTGTTGTGCCTGTCTATAAGTCAGGCAGTAAAGAGCAAGTGACAAACTACAGACCTATATCTTGACTGCCTTGTATGTCCAAAATATTAGAGAAAATTTTGAACAAAAGATTGTTTAAATATCTGGAGGATAAATCTATTCTGTCTGAGCGGCAGTTTGGGTTTAGGCCTAAATTATCAACCGCCGATGCCGTACATCATCTCACTGACTATCTAGCACAGGAACTTGATAAGGGTAACCACACAGTAGGAATTTTCCTGGACCTCGCGAAGGCATTTGACACAGTTTCAATTCCTATTCTGTTGCGCAAGCTTGAAGCCTTAGGTGTAAGAGGCACCCAGCTGAAACTCTTCAAAAGTTATTTAGAAGAGCGTACCCAGTGCGTAAAGATTGACAATATACTCAGCACTGAAGAAAAAAACACGTCTTTTGGTGTGCCCCAAGGAAGCATTTTAGCATCTACTATGTTCTTAATATACATAAATGATCTTTGCAATCTAAAGCTACATCATGGCATTATCATATCTTACGCTGACGACACTGCTCTACTTTTTTCGGCTGATTCAGAAAGTGAAGTCTACAAACTTGCGCAACATGGGTTCAATATTGTAAATAATTGGCTTCAACAAAATTCACTAACCCTTAATGCGGAAAAGACAAATTTCATTAAATTTTCGATGCGGAAACAAACACCTACCATTGCCTCAAAGTTGTATGCTCATTGTTGTTCAGTCCCTCTCAATGGTCAGTGCATGTGTCCCCATATTAAAATTACTAACAAAATAAAATACCTGGGTATCATTATAGATGACACCCTTACTTTCAAACCACACATAGAAGCTTTAAATAGTCGAATTCGTAAGCTTATATTCATATTTAAAAAGCTGCGATATATAACAGACCCGAAACTAATAAGGCAAGTTTACTTTGCTCTATGTCAGTCAATTTTGACGTATTGCATTACCTCATGGGGCGGGGCAGGTAAAACTTTGTTACTACCCATCGAGAGAGCGCAAAGAGCTATCCTCAAGGTGTCTACTTGTCGCCCTTTCCTTTTTCCCACTAACCTTCTCTATAAATCTTGTGAAGTACTAACAGTTCGTCAGTTATTTATAATGAACACCGTACTAAAACAACACACAGCGCTTCCCTATTGCACTGAATTTACTAAAAAAAAGACGCCTTTTTAGAGAGTTTGCCTTAAAAGAAGTACAAAACATGCTTTCACAACCAAATTTTATATGTTCCTTGGACCACTACTTTATAACAGACTAAACGCAAAATTAAACATTTATTCCCTAAATTATTGTAACTGCAAGAAGACTCTCAAGGAAGCTCTTCAAAGTATGTCCTATGAAGACACAGAAAAGTTATTACTAGTACTAAAATAGAGATAGTTCGTATTTTATTTAAATGTAATTAAGATTAAGAATAAGAGACTAAGATTATTTTCATATTATTTACACCTTTATACATTACCTAAGATGACCATATACAGTTTATTTTATATAAATGTGATTATTAAAAAAAAATATAAATACCTATTCTCGCCTGAAACACAGGATTACCTAGTTCAGGCACATGACATGTGTGAACTTAATGTAGATTTAAGTGAAATTGTATTTAATATTTACCTTAAGATTTTGAATAAACATTTTATTATTATTATTATAGCTCAACTTAAGGAGCTCCAATGATCAATGAAGCAACCTTTTTATCCTCCGCACAAACTGCTTCATAATGGGAGAGGACACACTCACTCTCACATTTATTTATTAGATACATGTTTCCTTTGCCACTACAGATAATAATAAATCCAATGCGAATGCAATGCGAATTATTTATGTATATATTTATATTATATGTTTATATATTTTAACATTATGTATTTATTAAGTATATATTATTTTTATTGCATTATAAGTATGTGTAGGTATATTTTGATTTTAGTTTTAGACTTCACATATTAATTTTTATTTCTCTTTTTGTTCTCACACACTATTCTCTACATTTCTTTTTCACTTCTCCTTTCGCAGGTCTGCTGGAAGAAATTTCTTAAGAAATAAGCAGTACCTTTGTACTCAAATATTGTAATTATGCTTATCCTATTGTATTTTACTGTGTGTACATAAATAATAAAATAAATAAATATTTAAAATGAACAAACTTTAATATTTATCGATGATATGATACGCCTCCACAAGATACATTTTATTTACTGCTTTCGTTTTTGCAGGTCCAAACCGCACAACAAGGCATAATTTCTAATATTTCGTGTATTTTAGAGACAACCAATCGCGACATGAATCTGACAGCGAATAAGCTAATGTTGCGCATCTGTGCTTAATTTTGACACGCGTGCGATATCTGAGCGGCACTTCCACTGTATTTTCTATTCCGTGGAGAAAACAGTACAGACCAATTATCATAATACAGTGTAATAACTTATCAGAGAAGAATATAAGACTTTTTAATGTTCTCGCATTATTCACATAAAAAATTACAAGAAACTAAAGCAAATTTTTATTTATATTTTTTTGTACATATAATAAAATATATCAGCACTAAAAAAAGGAAAGTGCCAAGAATTGAGTTATGCGATATGCCCATTTTGGCTAGGGGTCCTGAAGATGTCGATCCATTTACAGTTATTTTTTGTTGCCTATTTGATAAATAGGAAAGAACAAAATCAGAAGCTAGTCCACGAATTCCGTAATTGTGTCTTTACAGAGCCGTGATTTGGATCAACACAATCAAAAGCTTTGGAGAGGTTACAGAATAAATGTCTAGTATGACTTTAAAAGTTTTTGTTAATATTGGAGACGACTACAAAGATTTTGTAACTTCTGTTGGAATATTATTATCTACCATATTGGCTGCTTTTGACTCATCCGAGACGACGTTAGTGATGATGTTCAAAGTAAATTCATTCTGATCACGTTGGTTTATGTTTCTTTGTTTATCATCTTCCAGAGTTTTTATTTTGATTTTTCCTTTTTTTTTATTGATAATAGTGTCGCGTTTGACCACCATCTCACCTGATGGTTAGTGATGATGTGGTCGAAGATGGAGCACGCTTGCCTAGAAGTAACGTATTCATTCTTGACTTAAAGACTCCCAGGTTATAGCGATTAGGAAACACAGACTCCGGCAGGGAATTCAATTCCTTGATGTTGGAAATGCCAATTTTATGAGTGACGTAGCTTAGGCGCACAGTTTTTGAGTAGTTATGTGAGCTAGCTGCCCCCCGCAGGTCTGCTGCTGGCGGACCGCGCGGCGCTGGCGGCGCACTGCGCAGCGCTGCACGGGCGCAGCGCGCGCGCGCCGCACGTGTGCGCGCAGTGCTTCCGCACGTGCGACACGCCCGAGCTGCTGTCGGCGCACCTGCTGCGCCACCGCCAGGCCAAGCACTTCGTCTGCGGGTACGACGCCTGCATCCTGCGCTTTGCCACCAGGTAACATATCAACACAACAAGTTCCGCACGTGCGACACGCCCGAGCTGCTGTCGGCGCACCTGCTGCGCCACCGCCAGGCCAAGCACTTCGTCTGCGGGTACGACGCCTGCATCCTGCGCTTTGCCACCAGGTAACATATCAACACAACAAGTTCCGCACGTGCGACACGCCCGAGCTGCTGTCGGCGCACCTGCTGCGCCACCGCCAGGCCAAGCACTTCGTCTGCGGGTACGACGCCTGCATCCTGCGCTTTGCCACCAGGTAACATATCAACACAACAAGTTCCGCACGTGCGACACGCCCGAGCTGCTGTCGGCGCACCTGCTGCGCCACCGCCAGGCCAAGCACTTCGTCTGCGGGTACGACGCCTGCATCCTGCGCTTTGCCACCAGGTAACATATCAACACAACAAGTTCCGCACGTGCGACACGCCCGAGCTGCTGTCGGCGCACCTGCTGCGCCACCGCCAGGCCAAGCACTTCGTCTGCGGGTACGACGCCTGCATCCTGCGCTTTGCCACCAGGTAACATATCAACACAACAAGTTCCGCACGTGCGACACGCCCGAGCTGCTGTCGGCGCACCTGCTGCGCCACCGCCAGGCCAAGCACTTCGTCTGCGGGTACGACGCCTGCATCCTGCGCTTTGCCACCAGGTAACATATCAACACAACAAGTTCCGCACGTGCGACACGCCCGAGCTGCTGTCGGCGCACCTGCTGCGCCACCGCCAGGCCAAGCACTTCGTCTGCGGGTACGACGCCTGCATCCTGCGCTTTGCCACCAGGTAACATATCAACACAACAAGTTCCGCACGTGCGACACGCCCGAGCTGCTGTCGGCGCACCTGCTGCGCCACCGCCAGGCCAAGCACTTCGTCTGCGGGTACGACGCCTGCATCCTGCGCTTTGCCACCAGGTAACATATCAACACAACAAGTTCCGCACGTGCGACACGCCCGAGCTGCTGTCGGCGCACCTGCTGCGCCACCGCCAGGCCAAGCACTTCGTCTGCGGGTACGACGCCTGCATCCTGCGCTTTGCCACCAGGTAACATATCAACACAACAAGTTCCGCACGTGCGACACGCCCGAGCTGCTGTCGGCGCACCTGCTGCGCCACCGCCAGGCCAAGCACTTCGTCTGCGGGTACGACGCCTGCATCCTGCGCTTTGCCACCAGGTAACATATCAACACAACAAGTTCCGCACGTGCGACACGCCCGAGCTGCTGTCGGCGCACCTGCTGCGCCACCGCCAGGCCAAGCACTTCGTCTGCGGGTACGACGCCTGCATCCTGCGCTTTGCCACCAGGTAACATATCAACACAACAAGTTCCGCACGTGCGACACGCCCGAGCTGCTGTCGGCGCACCTGCTGCGCCACCGCCAGGCCAAGCACTTCGTCTGCGGGTACGACGCCTGCATCCTGCGCTTTGCCACCAGGTAACATATCAACACAACAAGTTCCGCACGTGCGACACGCCCGAGCTGCTGTCGGCGCACCTGCTGCGCCACCGCCAGGCCAAGCACTTCGTCTGCGGGTACGACGCCTGCATCCTGCGCTTTGCCACCAGGTAACATATCAACACAACAAGTTCCGCACGTGCGACACGCCCGAGCTGCTGTCGGCGCACCTGCTGCGCCACCGCCAGGCCAAGCACTTCGTCTGCGGGTACGACGCCTGCATCCTGCGCTTTGCCACCAGGTAACATATCAACACAACAAGTTCCGCACGTGCGACACGCCCGAGCTGCTGTCGGCGCACCTGCTGCGCCACCGCCAGGCCAAGCACTTCGTCTGCGGGTACGACGCCTGCATCCTGCGCTTTGCCACCAGGTAACATATCAACACAACAAGTTCCGCACGTGCGACACGCCCGAGCTGCTGTCGGCGCACCTGCTGCGCCACCGCCAGGCCAAGCACTTCGTCTGCGGGTACGACGCCTGCATCCTGCGCTTTGCCACCAGGTAACATATCAACACAACAAGTTCCGCACGTGCGACACGCCCGAGCTGCTGTCGGCGCACCTGCTGCGCCACCGCCAGGCCAAGCACTTCGTCTGCGGGTACGACGCCTGCATCCTGCGCTTTGCCACCAGGTAACATATCAACACAACAAGTTCCGCACGTGCGACACGCCCGAGCTGCTGTCGGCGCACCTGCTGCGCCACCGCCAGGCCAAGCACTTCGTCTGCGGGTACGACGCCTGCATCCTGCGCTTTGCCACCAGGTAACATATCAACACAACAAGTTCCGCACGTGCGACACGCCCGAGCTGCTGTCGGCGCACCTGCTGCGCCACCGCCAGGCCAAGCACTTCGTCTGCGGGTACGACGCCTGCATCCTGCGCTTTGCCACCAGGTAACATATCAACACAACAAGTTCCGCACGTGCGACACGCCCGAGCTGCTGTCGGCGCACCTGCTGCGCCACCGCCAGGCCAAGCACTTCGTCTGCGGGTACGACGCCTGCATCCTGCGCTTTGCCACCAGGTAACATATCAACACAACAAGTTCCGCACGTGCGACACGCCCGAGCTGCTGTCGGCGCACCTGCTGCGCCACCGCCAGGCCAAGCACTTCGTCTGCGGGTACGACGCCTGCATCCTGCGCTTTGCCACCAGGTAACATATCAACACAACAAGTTCCGCACGTGCGACACGCCCGAGCTGCTGTCGGCGCACCT
Organism: Tholera decimalis; assembly: GCA_943138885.2. NCBI lineage: Eukaryota > Metazoa > Arthropoda > Insecta > Lepidoptera > Noctuidae > Tholera > Tholera decimalis. The sequence goes on along the minus strand of OW964568.2, from coordinate 556,811 downwards.
GCTGCGCCACCGCCAGGCCAAGCACTTCGTCTGCGGGTACGACGCCTGCATCCTGCGCTTTGCCACCAGGTAACATATCAACACAACAAGTTCCGCACGTGCGACACGCCCGAGCTGCTGTCGGCGCACCTGCTGCGCCACCGCCAGGCCAAGCACTTCGTCTGCGGGTACGACGCCTGCATCCTGCGCTTTGCCACCAGGTAACATATCAACACAACAAGTTCCGCACGTGCGACACGCCCGAGCTGCTGTCGGCGCACCTGCTGCGCCACCGCCAGGCCAAGCACTTCGTCTGCGGGTACGACGCCTGCATCCTGCGCTTTGCCACCAGGTAACATATCAACACCCACATTAACAACTTCCCTCTCATTTTTTTTATTACGGTTTAGCACTTCGCCTGCGACTTCATCCGCGTGGATTTTTTTGAAATGAAATGAAATGAAATATTTATTTTGTAAATTGGTTATAAATAACACTTTTACACGTCATGTTTTTTTGCGTGTTAAGTTTAGCTAGATGAGGCCGGTATTTCCTAACTGACTACTCTGAGAAGAAACACCGAAACAAACTCAGAGGTCATAGTCTCTTTTAAAGTCCAAACAATTTGTATTTTTATATGAGAAGCATGTAGGTTCATGTCTGTGGTATTCTTTTGAGGAAATAACCACGCAAATTTGAGCGGACCTGTCCAGACAGTGCAAGCATTTGTTAGTTATCGTGTAGCTCAACTTAGAACTTAAGGAGCTCAACAATTTGACAAAAAATACCAACGGACATTTGGGTAGGCCACACAAGTACTCAAACTGCTTGACATCATTAAATAAATTATAGTCAAAGTAAAAACAACGAAGAAAGAATAACCTACATTGTCCTCACATTAACAATAATGAAATAATTATGTTAAAAAACAAAAACAAAATAAATAGGTATATACAATACTTAACAAAACAAATATTTTAATCAATAAAAAATAAATCAACTATCAAAATTTTAAAAATAAAAAATGCTCACGTATATCATTGGAGCAGCTCATTCCCAAGCCTTCTTGTCCTCAATATAATCTTTAATAGTGGAAAACGCTTTCTGACATAGCTTACGTTTTATAAATAATTTGAATTTATTAATACTTAGTTCTTGAATATGGCTAGGAATTTTATTATAAAAACGTATACATTGGCATCTAAACGAACCACCTATTTTTATTAACCTTGTTTTAGGAATGACATATGTGTCTTTGTTCCTTGTATTTACACTATGAATATCACTGTATTTTTTAAACAGATTATTTTTTTGTGTGCATACAAGAGATTCTCATAAATATACTGAGATGGCACAGTCATAATATTAATCTCTTTAAATTTGTCTCTTAAGGAGTGCTTGGGACTTAATTTATAAATTGCACGAATGGCCCTTTTTTGTAATACAAATATTGTGTGTGATGGGATTGGGCGAAAATAATAATAGATTAAACTGGTAAACTGAGATTTAATTAGAGTCAAGTTAGCACAGAAAGACAGTCGACACAAGAGAGAGCATTATACGACCAGGAAGGTTTTTTGACATAATCAAGGCATAGACAGTAGCATAGATAACTATGACAATTTACATTGTTTGGTTTATACTAGTTCTAACACCTGCCCTTAAACTAAACAATCTGTAATCCAAGATTTATTACACAATTAAAATGTTTATCTTTACTCAAACATTTAGTTAGGACATCTGCTGGCATATTTTCAGTAGATAAGTATTTTAACATTATAATTTTATCTTCCACAATTTGTCGTACAAAATGATGTTTAATATCAATGTGTTTACTACGGCTATGATTAACATGACTTTTACAAATGTTTTGTGCTGACTGACTGTCATTGAACAAAGTTACTGATAAATGTTTACCTAAACATTCATAAAGAAAGCTTCTAAGAAATTTAGCCTCCTTTGCTCCTTCACACAATGCCATATATTCAGCTTCGGTGCTTGATAGGGCCACAGTTCTTTGTTTTCGACTTTCCCATGACACTGCTGAATTTCCCAATTTAAATACATAACCAGTATATGAGCGACGGTCTAGCTGATTAGAAGCCCAATCCGCATCTACATATCCTGTAACACTTAATGAGGATTTTTCATATACTATGTTATAATTAATAGTCCCTTTTAAATATCGCATTACACGTTTGGCTGATTTCCAGTGTATATCAGAATGACAATTATTAAATTGGCTGAGTAGGCTTGCTGCATGCATAATATCTGGTCTAGTACAAACGGCTATGTACATAATACATCCCACTAGACTTCTGTACTTGGAATCCATATCAGTTTGGTCTCCTTTCTCAAGCTTTATGCCACATTCCAGAGGTGTACTTACAGGCTTACAATCAGTCATATTAAATTGATCTAATACCTTCTGTATATAGTTTTTCTGATCCAATGTAATTTGATTTTGTCTTTGATTTAATCTCATTCCTAATACATGTGTAGCTCGGCCAAGATCTTTTGTTTCAAATTTTTTCATCAGTTTCTCCTTGAGTGCTTTCTTTTCTGGTGTATCTTTACTTATAATTAAAATGTCATCAACATACAAAGCTAATATAATTATATTTCCTGAGTTGTCTGATTTAATGTAGACACAAGGCTCACCAAGTGTTTTTCTAAACTGAAGATCTGTCAAGGCATTATCTATCTTGTCATACCATGCCTTTGAGGCTTGCTTAAGCCCATATATAGCTTTATGGAGTTTAAATACATGGTTTTCTTTACCATTTATCTTGTATCCATTTGGCTGCTCCATGTAAACAGTCTCTTGCAATTCACCGTTTAAGAATGCTGTCTTTACATCCATGTGATCAATGTGTAAGTTTAGATTTACTGCCAGGGCAATCAGTGTACGTATAGTAGAATATCGTACCACAGGTGAGTAGGTTTCCTTGTAGTCAATCCCGTATTCCTGGGTATAACCTTTTGCTACAAGGCGTGCTTTATACCGAAGTAACTGACCTTCTGGTCCTAGCTTCTTCTTGAAAACCCACTTACAGCGCACAGCCTTCTTTCCTTCAGGTAGTAATGTCAAACTCCAAGCCTTATTTTTCTCAAATGATTTATATTCATCTTCAATAGCTTCCCTCCAGTGTTCCTTTTCAGGTCCTGATAATGCTTCCTCAATTGTCTGTGGTTCTCCGTCATGAGTTGTTGCTGTCATTGCTATTACAGCATTCATACTTTCATCTATGTCTTCATAATAACTAGAATCCTGATCTTGAGTTATGTCTGGATTCCATGTGACATCATTGGGATCATCCACAGAGCTGCATCTTGTAGCATACAACGTCCGGCCTCCATAATCGTGCGATTTGCCCTTTCCGCAACTCCGTTCTGTTGTGGAGAGTAGGGTACAGTCGTCTGGTGCACGATGCCATGCTCTTGAAGGAATGTCATGCCTTGTTTCAGTAAATCCATACTTCGCTTGTTCAGGTGTCCGAGTCTCCGATGCCAAATCTCCTGTGATTGATTCGCTTCACACAAATTCACAGCTTCTGCGCATTTCCCATCCATGGACTGGATCTGTGGCTCCACCAACGCCACTGTTTGACATGTCGCAGCCAGCTCATGACCATTTGTTGATTGTTGACTCACTGTGTCCAGTTCATAGACACCATTCACTTTTGTAGCACTTGCAACTGGCATTTTTCCGCAATAAACATTACACTTTTCAATGTCAAAATGAACTTCAAGTCCCTTAGAAGCTATTTTGCCTACGGAAATAAGGTTTGTTGACAATCCTGGCACAAAAATAACCTCATTTAATTTTGTAACTTGAGATTGTCCATTCAACAATAATTCCACTTCACCATGACCTTCACTATGCATTTTCTGATTATTAGCAACTGTAACTAACCGCGGAGTGTCCACAACATAATTTTTCAATAGATTTTTGTTGTTTGTCATGTGACAAGTAGCGCCGGAGTCGACATACCAGGCATTCGAGTCAATGTTCACAGCTAGTGCTGTCAATAATGTTCCGTTCCACGCTTTCTCACACTTTTCACCTTCACCCCGTTTATTAATATTTTTATTATTCGTTTTAGTTGGACAGTTTTTAGCAAAGTGATTTGGTTTCTTGCAAATGAAGCACTTTGGTTGTTTTTTGACACTTTTTGTGGAAGACTTGTTTGTAAACATCGCACCTTCACTCTTGTCGAAGTCTCTACGTAAATTTTCTTGTAATAATTTACTTTTCACTGTTTCACTGCACAATTTAATGTTCGAATTTTCTAAAGCCATGATAAGCGGATCATAGTCTGGGGGTAAACCGCTTAGCATTAACACTGACAGAAAATCATCTTCTAATGGAGCGTTTATGTCTCGTAATTGTTGATCCAAGTCCGTGATTCTCAAGATATACGCTTCCATATCACTAAATTGTTCCAATTTTAATCCAAATAACGTGCGTAAGAGTCCAAGACGACGACACAGCCCCCTGTCTTCATAGGCTGTCTTTAGGTTGTTCCATGCCTCGTAACCAGTGGCAGAATTTCTAACGTGGGAAAAAGACGAGGGTTGAACCATCAAACATATCTTTGCGAGTGCCCGTAGTTGTTTGCGGTTTTCATTGACCTTGGGAACACCCGGCTTAGATTCTTCGATGCAATCCCATAAATCTTCATGGACTAAATACATCCGCATCATAAACTTCCAGTTTCCGTAGTTAGATATTCCACTAAGCTTTTCGAAATTGATTGTAATTCCGGAACTTGTTGCTGTTGAAGATAATGGCGCCGGCACTGGCACCTCGTCCCCACGCGACATTGCTTTCACTTGTCTTTCTTGAATGTTACGATTTTTAGAATATAAATTATTACGCACACTTATTTATCGCGTATTCTGGGCCCCATAACCTGATGGGATTGGGCGAAAATAATAATAGATTAAACTGGTAAACTGAGATTTAATTAGAGTCAAGTTAGCACAGAAAGACAGTCGACACAAGAGAGAGCATTATACGACCAGGAAGGTTTTTTGACATAATCAAGGCATAGACAGTAGCATAGATAACTATGACAATTTACATTGTTTGGTTTATACTAGTTCTAACAGTGTGAATGTTGGCTGCATTTCCCCAAAGTAAAATGCCGTATGACATCACACTGTGAAAGTAACTAAAGTAGACTAAACGTGCTGTTTCGATATCAGTTAATCCACGTATTTTTCTAACGGCATATGCTGCAGAACTTAACTTTTTTGACAATTTATCTATATGGGGGTCCCACTGAAGCTTCGTATCCAAAGTTATGCCCAAGAATACTGTGGTATCTTCGGGTTTCAATATTTCGCCCTTTATTGATACACTAGTATTCACTTGTCTAACATGAGGTAATGTAAATTTTAGGCATTTGGTTTTTTTCTCATTAAGAATAAGATTATTAACATTAAACCAGCTAACTACAGTCGCAAGGGCTCTATTTACTTCTTCAATAACCTGCTGTTGACGTTTAATTTTAAATAAAAGAGAAGTATCGTCAGCGAATAACACTATGTCATGATTTTTGATCAGGTACGGCAAATCATTTATATAAATAAGAAACAAAAAGGGACCTAAAATTGAGCCTTGGGGGACCCCCATCTTGACCACAGATCCCGGCGATCTTTTGCCGTTCACATCGACTCTTTGAATCCTTTCACTCAAATATGAGGTTAAAAGATTCAGAGAGGAGTCCCGGAATCCGTAGTGGTGCAGTTTCCTGATTAATGTCTCATGGGGAACACAGTCAAATGCCTTAGACAAATCGCAAAAAATGCCCAACACATCGCACTTATCTTCCCATGCATTATAAATGTGTCCTAAAAGTTCAACACCGGCATCAGTTGTTGAACGACCCTTTGTAAAACCAAATTGTTTATTATGTAGCAATTTGTGTTTATTAAAATATCTTTGCATCTGCATTAGAATAATTTTCTCAAAAATTTTACTGAAAGTGGGCAATACAGAAATAGGTCTGTAATTAGTAGGGTCAGATGTACTACCCGATTTAAATAGTGGGATTATTTTACTATATTTCATTAGATCAGGAAACTCACCGCAATCAATACAATTATTAAATATAACAGCTAATGTAGGAGCAATAATGTATATAGTTGACTTGGTAACTTCAACAGAATTACCCCACAGGTCTGCAGTCTTTTTCATATTCAAAGAATTAAAAGTTTTAATGATGTCATTAGAAGTAACATATTGGAATTTAAACTCTGAACTACAAACTAGAACATTTTTTTTTAAGTAATGTTTCTGCAGCAATGGGACATGATTTTAGCGACTTGGTTGTCGATACGGGAATGTCAGTGAAAAAATTTTCAAATTCTGTGGCGACTTGCGAATCTAATGTTATTATATTATCATCAATAGTGAGGGTGTAATCACTATTTCAGTTGCAAGACCTTCCCGTTTCGCTTTTTATAATATCCCAAGTCGTTTTAATTACATTACTACTATTTTTAATTTTAGAACTCAAGTAGCGAGACTTGGCAATATAACAGACTTTTTTAAATAATTTAGAGTAGTTCTTGACATATAAATTAAATTCTACCGAGTTAGTGTAAGTCCGCTCCTCATAGAGTTCATAAAGCCGATTTCTACTTTTCAACCGACGACCAAAAGAGGAGGTTATCAATTCGACGCGTATATTTTTTTTTCTCTTTTTTTTTTTTTTATGTATGATCACCGATTACTCGAAGAGGGCTGAACCGATTTGGAAAATTCTTTTTTTTGTTTGAAAGGGTATACTTCGAAATTGGTACCATTTATCACCAAGTCAGGATCTGATGATGGGATCCTGGAGAAATCGAGGGAACTCTTCAAATATTATAGGCACACCTATGGCGTTTTGGGTATTTCTTATAGTAACTTGTGCAGTTGCTCTCAAAAAATACCATTTGGAGAAGTGAAACTGATGATGAAGACCACAGATGGCCGCCGAACCTACTCAATAATAAGTATTTCGTGGATTGCGATTCGAATACTTGAATATGGATGTTATGCACTTTATGTTCGTCACAATGCATATGCTGATGTAGAGCTGATGGTGAAGTACCAGGAGAACTACTCAAAAATTAACGGCCCAGCATTGGGAAAAGCAATATTTTGTAAAAGGCTATAAGTAGTTGACATTTAGGCTCTTTTAACTAGGTAAATTAAAAATCGACCAACTAAAAAGAGTCAAATAAAAACTTTTTACCAAAAAATTTAACCGACTCCCAAAAACACTGCAAAGTGAAAAATAACTTTAATTTCGGAAGTCGGTGCCAAAAACGAAAATACAAAACTAAAGACACCGACTACCGAAATTAAAGTTATTTTTCACTTTGCAGTGTTTTTGGGAGTCGGTTAAATTTTTTGGTAAAAAGTTTTTATATAAATACCAGCAGTGGCCCTGTCACTGAAAGAAGTGTTACTATTTACTGAAGCAATTTTGGGAATAAATGTGTTATCAAATTGTTGGCAATATATTTTGAAAAAATCATTATAATGTTTATTAGGGTCCTCATTAGTTAACAAACAGGGCATTTTATTTAAGAGTTTAGTTTTGAATGCTTCCAGGCGATATTTAGTTTTTGGATTTACAGTGATATTCTTTTTTAACATTTTATTGACCTTTTTTGGTAAAGTAATTAATTGCCCACAATGATCAGAGTCTATTAAATTAATTATTTTTTTGTGAGTCGGTACAACATCCGTAAAAATATTATCTAAGCAAGTGGCACTAGTCGGAGTTATTCTAGTAGGCTCCATAAATAGGTTTACAAGATTGTATGATTGGAATAAACTAATAATGTTAGAGCTCAAACCAGAATTTTCTAATAAATTAACATTAAAATCACCACAAACAATGACATATTTACTTGAGTTACAGATTTTATGCAAAACTTCATCCATTACTTTTTCAAAGCAATCGTACAATCCTGAAGGTGGTCTGTACACACTTAATATAATAAACTGCTCCAATTCAATACAGGCTATTTCAATAGATCGTTCAACAGAGAGGCTCACAATATCCATTCTGTTCTTGAATTTAAGATTATTACTTATTAAAATTAAAGAGCCACCATGTATAGCATTTACTCTGCTGAAAGAACTACCAACCTGGTAATTATTATAATTGAAAATAAATTGATGGCTTTGAAGCCAATGTTCAGTTAGGCAAAGAATATCAATATGGTTAAAATTAAGAAAAAACTCAACTTCTAACTCTTTGTTTAAAAATCCTTGAATATTTTGATGTACCAGGTTAATAGTATTTATTGATTTTAAAACTATATTTGTGTCCTCTTTGCAGTTTAAAAGTTCATTACTGCTAGAGATTCCCTCTGTTGTCAAAATTTCTAATTTAAATTCTCAGTAGTAAAATTGTTTGCAACCAAGCAATTGGTTGAGTTATGTAAACTGTCACTGCAATAATTAATTTCAGTATTATTAGATACCCTAGATAATACTGAATATTCACTTAACCTAGGATCAGTAAAATTATCAATAAATGAGTGTATATTGTATGCTAACAAAGTAGCCAATAAATGTCGACTTTTTTTGGGAAGATACATATATTCCCGAATCAAAACAAAATCTCTAACAAAATTGTTAGTATCAAAATACAATAAATGGTCACTATGACGGCATACTAACATATGCATCAAATTATTAAGGCTAAAAATATATTCATTTTCTATATATGTCAAATTATTAGAATAAGGTAATGCACATAAAATTAATTTGCCTAATTTTAATTTAAGGAGGGTGCCAATACCATTAACAATGTCCTTTTTTGTCACATTAAGGCTATTTCCAAATAAAAGAATGACTGTGGTCTGCTCATTCAATTTTGATTGTTTAATTTTATGAATAAGCTCAGTGAAATGCAGGTTATGGTAACAATGACTTACTATGGTATGATCACAATAATTATTTAAAAGTGAGCCAAAACCTGTGCCTAATCTATCTGAATACACTAAAATGTTACTTTGAGCTGGGCTTGTGGTTTCCAAAGTATGAGGCAAAATGGGTGAGGATGCAGGAATAATCTGTGGTAACATGATGGCCGGGTGATTTGAAGCACAACTACAGGTGAGGTCATTAGTCAATGACTCATACCTCTCTGCATTGTGCTTAACCAAGTCCACCAGGTCACAGGCCTCCTGCATGCGCTCATTTAACATTTTCTGGCTAGACTCATACTTACAAAAAATATCCCTTAGTGTATTTTCCCTACTCAATAATTCCTTCTGAAGGTTATTTATGTCAAGATCATACATTTTTCTTTGACTATCCAGCATGCAATTACATTCCTTTAATTGGTTGTTTAGGATAACACGCTGCTTTCTAAGTTCAATGTTATATTTATACACACTTCTTGATTTTAATAGTTTCTTGTACTTTTTAATGTTTTTATTAATTTTAATATACTTCTTTATTTTGTTGTGACTACCTAAAACAGGACCGTTTGTTAATGTATCGTCCCCAGTTAAGTCTATGGTATAGGTGGGCTTCTTACATACTAGTCCGGATCCACTACCCACCAGCTCGTCAAAAAGACTGTTTGTATTGGCCACTTGTTCACTGACTCTCAAGGTTTCTATAGTACAGATTGTGTTATGAGCCTTGTTTAATTCCGCTTCCAGTCCCGATATACGTTTGAGTGCTTGGTCATGTGTGTCGCTGCATTCTTGAAACCCAGACACCAGATTACGGAGATGGTGATGCTGGTCGAGTATATCCATGTGCTGGGTGTGCAGTTCCACAAGCTGTCTCTTGAGTTCCGTGTTTTTGTCAACTAACTTCCTGACTTCCACCTCGCTTTCCTCTCTTTCATGCAGCAGGTCACTGCAGGTCTTCTTTGAGACCTCAAGCTCCTTCAGTGCGGCATTCAGTCTTGATATTCATGTCACGTACAGTTGCTCCGCGGTTCATCATATTGAAAAAGTTGATGAAACCGCTCCTGGAATATGACAAGAATCAACTGAGTATTTGGGGATATACTAAGGAAGTTTAGAACAGTAGTAGATAGAAGTAAAATATATAAATATTAGAATTAAATGAAAAAAGTAAAGAACAACAGACAAAATTTTTAAAATTACAATTAATAAGAAAGTAGGTAGCAGAAAAAGAGAAAATGATTCTACTATTAACTTCTAATTTAAGTGTATCGTGTCTCTAACACATTATTTATTGATTTTCTAATACTTATCAGAAATTCATTTGCTCAAAGTTTTTGGCCTAGCTTAGTTGATAAATAGTATGTACCTAATGTTAAATTATGGGTTTCTTGCTTTTACAATAAACAGTTAACTACTAGTTTAAATGAAGTTAATAGATGATTAAGAAGAATTTAATAGTAATAATGTATGTGTATTGTAAATATGCAGTGTAACTTTTGTCTGGGGCGAATGTTTTCGTCATCGATTTTGCTTCCACAGTTTGTCAAGCAAAAGGAGACATAAACGGTGCCAATGTGTGGTGGACGTGGCTCAGAAAACTGAGCAGTATTTATAGGTGTTGTGAAGTGTGTAATAGGTAATAATATGAAAAAATATACTCCCCGGGTTTGGTGATTTCAAATCCGCAGTCCAAACTGACAGCCGGTCCAAAACTTATTGTTTTATAGAATTTAGACGTTATTACAACAAAAACACTGACTGGGTCACTTTATACATTGATTCTAAGGTAAATAACACATTTAAAGCTTATATATACACAATTAATGAATATTTAATAAAAAATTATCTAAGAGATCGTTTTTTCACGACCTGTCACCAGTGTTGCCAGTAGCCCAATCATGAGGACAGCAAATTGAAGCCCAACTACTTCTGCACCCATGTCGACGAGGCACGTGATTTCAGTAAAAGGTTTATGCTTTCCCATCCTTAAATTTCGGGTTGCATTCTACTGTCCAACACCCTAGCAACTCGTGTACCTTTCGACAAGCGTTTGTCAATCGTTTTGTACCGCACCGCAAATACAGTCCACTAAAATAAACTAAATTAGCCAGCCGCGCCACCAGTACCTATAGATGAGCCCGATCTTAACCTCGGATCACGATCGATGGTAATCGATGAGGTCTACGATGGCACGAACAAGCCCAGACGAACAAGAGTGACTGAGTTCCTTCCACATGTGGAAGGAAACTTAAAAGCTGGTATAGAGTTGGCTGTGTGAACAATGAATGTGTTTATGAATATAGCTGAGTTGTATAACGTTGCAGGAGTAACCTGATGGCGCACATCCGCAAGTGCCACACGAGCGAAGCGCCCGCCGACGAACCGGCAGAGCCCGCGCCCGCCCCCGCCCCGTCCGCCGCCGCCACCTGCCTCCACTGTGGACGCACGTCAGTACTGTCTCTATATACATATATATACACGAGCCGACAGAGCCCGCGCCCGCCCCCGCCCCGTCCGCCGCCGCCACCTGCCTCCACTGTGGACGCACGTCAGTACTGTCTCTATATACATATATATACACGAGCCGACAGAGCCCGCGCCCGCCCCCGCCCCGTCCGCCGCCGCCACCTGCCTCCACTGTGGACGCACGTCAGTACTGTCTCTATATACATATATATACACGAGCCGACAGAGCCCGCGCCCGCCCCCGCCCCGTCCGCCGCCGCCACCTGCCTCCACTGTGGACGCACGTCAGTACTGTCTCTATATACATATATATACACGAGCCGACAGAGCCCGCGCCCGCCCCCGCCCCGTCCGCCGCCGCCACCTGCCTCCACTGTGGACGCACGTCAGTACTGTCTCTATATACATATATATACACGAGCCGACAGAGCCCGCGCCCGCCCCCGCCCCGTCCGCCGCCGCCACCTGCCTCCACTGTGGACGCACGTCAGTACTGTCTCTATATACATATATATACACGAGCCGACAGAGCCCGCGCCCGCCCCCGCCCCGTCCGCCGCCGCCACCTGCCTCCACTGTGGACGCACGTCAGTACTGTCTCTATATACATATATATACACGAGCCGACAGAGCCCGCGCCCGCCCCCGCCCCGTCCGCCGCCGCCACCTGCCTCCACTGTGGACGCACGTCAGTACTGTCTCTATATACATATATATACACGAGCCGACAGAGCCCGCGCCCGCCCCCGCCCCGTCCGCCGCCGCCACCTGCCTCCACTGTGGACGCACGTCAGTACTGTCTCTATATACATATATATACACGAGCCGACAGAGCCCGCGCCCGCCCCCGCCCCGTCCGCCGCCGCCACCTGCCTCCACTGTGGACGCACGTCAGTACTGTCTCTATATACATATATATACACGAGCCGACAGAGCCCGCGCCCGCCCCCGCCCCGTCCGCCGCCGCCACCTGCCTCCACTGTGGACGCACGTCAGTACTGTCTCTATATACATATATATACACGAGCCGACAGAGCCCGCGCCCGCCCCCGCCCCGTCCGCCGCCGCCACCTGCCTCCACTGTGGACGCACGTCAGTACTGTCTCTATATACATATATATACACGAGCCGACAGAGCCCGCGCCCGCCCCCGCCCCGTCCGCCGCCGCCACCTGCCTCCACTGTGGACGCACGTCAGTACTGTCTCTATATACATATATATACACGAGCCGACAGAGCCCGCGCCCGCCCCCGCCCCGTCCGCCGCCGCCACCTGCCTCCACTGTGGACGCACGTCAGTACTGTCTCTATATACATATATATACACGAGCCGACAGAGCCCGCGCCCGCCCCCGCCCCGTCCGCCGCCGCCACCTGCCTCCACTGTGGACGCACGTCAGTACTGTCTCTATATACATATATATACACGAGCCGACAGAGCCCGCGCCCGCCCCCGCCCCGTCCGCCGCCGCCACCTGTCTCCACTGTGGACGCACGTCAGTACTGTCTCTATATACATATATATACACGAGCCGACAGAGCCCGCGCCCGCCCCCGCCCCGTCCGCCGCCGCCACCTGTCTCCACTGTGGACGCACGTCAGTACTGTCTCTATATACATATATATACACGAGCCGACAGAGCCCGCGCCCGCCCCCGCCCCGTCCGCCGCCGCCACCTGTCTCCACTGTGGACGCACGTCAGTACTGTCTCTATATACATATATATACACGAGCCGACAGAGCCCGCGCCCGCCCCCGCCCCGTCCGCCGCCGCCACCTGCCTCCACTGTGGACGCACGTCAGTACTGTCTCTATATACATATATATACACGAGCCGACAGAGCCCGCGCCCGCCCCCGCCCCGTCCGCCGCCGCCACCTGTCTCCACTGTGGACGCACGTCAGTACTGTCTCTATATACATATATATACACGAGCCGACAGAGCCCGCGCCCGCCCCCGCCCCGTCCGCCGCCGCCACCTGCCTCCACTGTGGACGCACGTCAGTACTGTCTCTATATACATATATATACACGAGCCGACAGAGCCCGCGCCCGCCCCCGCCCCGTCCGCCGCCGCCACCTGTCTCCACTGTGGACGCACGTCAGTACTGTCTCTATATACATATATATACACGAGCCGACAGAGCCCGCGCCCGCCCCCGCCCCGTCCGCCGCCGCCACCTGCCTCCACTGTGGACGCACGTCAGTACTGTCTCTATATACATATATATACACGAGCCGACAGAGCCCGCGCCCGCCCCCGCCCCGTCCGCCGCCGCCACCTGCCTCCACTGTGGACGCACGTCAGTACTGTCTCTATATACATATATATACACGAGCCGACAGAGCCCGCGCCCGCCCCCGCCCCGTCCGCCGCCGCCACCTGTCTCCACTGTGGACGCACGTCAGTACTGTCTCTATATACATATATATACACGAGCCGACAGAGCCCGCGCCCGCCCCCGCCCCGTCCGCCGCCGCCACCTGCCTCCACTGTGGACGCACGTCAGTACTGTCTCTATATACATATATATACACGAGCCGACAGAGCCCGCGCCCGCCCCCGCCCCGTCCGCCGCCGCCACCTGCCTCCACTGTGGACGCACGTCAGTACTGTCTCTATATACATATATATACACGAGCCGACAGAGCCCGCGCCCGCCCCCGCCCCGTCCGCCGCCGCCACCTGTCTCCACTGTGGACGCACGTCAGTACTGTCTCTATATACATATATATACACGAGCCGACAGAGCCCGCGCCCGCCCCCGCCCCGTCCGCCGCCGCCACCTGTCTCCACTGTGGACGCACGTCAGTACTGTCTCTATATACATATATATACACGAGCCGACAGAGCCCGCGCCCGCCCCCGCCCCGTCCGCCGCCGCCACCTGCCTCCACTGTGGACGCACGTCAGTACTGTCTCTATATACATATATATACACGAGCCGACAGAGCCCGCGCCCGCCCCCGCCCCGTCCGCCGCCGCCACCTGTCTCCACTGTGGACGCACGTCAGTACTGTCTCTATATACATATATATACACGAGCCGACAGAGCCCGCGCCCGCCCCCGCCCCGTCCGCCGCCGCCACCTGCCTCCACTGTGGACGCACGTCAGTACTGTCTCTATATACATATATATACACGAGCCGACAGAGCCCGCGCCCGCCCCCGCCCCGTCCGCCGCCGCCACCTGTCTCCACTGTGGACGCACGTCAGTACTGTCTCTATATACATATATATACACGAGCCGACAGAGCCCGCGCCCGCCCCCGCCCCGTCCGCCGCCGCCACCTGCCTCCACTGTGGACGCACGTCAGTACTGTCTCTATATACATATATATACACGAGCCGACAGAGCCCGCGCCCGCCCCCGCCCCGTCCGCCGCCGCCACCTGCCTCCACTGTGGACGCACGTCAGTACTGTCTCTATATACATATATATACACGAGCCGACAGAGCCCGCGCCCGCCCCCGCCCCGTCCGCCGCCGCCACCTGTCTCCACTGTGGACGCACGTCAGTACTGTCTCTATATACATATATATACACGAGCCGACAGAGCCCGCGCCCGCCCCCGCCCCGTCCGCCGCCGCCACCTGTCTCCACTGTGGACGCACGTCAGTACTGTCTCTATATACATATATATACACGAGCCGACAGAGCCCGCGCCCGCCCCCGCCCCGTCCGCCGCCGCCACCTGCCTCCACTGTGGACGCACGTCAGTACTGTCTCTATATACATATATATACACGAGCCGACAGAGCCCGCGCCCGCCCCCGCCCCGTCCGCCGCCGCCACCTGTCTCCACTGTGGACGCACGTCAGTACTGTCTCTATATACATATATATACACGAGCCGACAGAGCCCGCGCCCGCCCCCGCCCCGTCCGCCGCCGCCACCTGCCTCCACTGTGGACGCACGTCAGTACTGTCTCTATATACATATATATACACGAGCCGACAGAGCCCGCGCCCGCCCCCGCCCCGTCCGCCGCCGCCACCTGTCTCCACTGTGGACGCACGTCAGTACTGTCTCTATATACATATATATACACGAGCCGACAGAGCCCGCGCCCGCCCCCGCCCCGTCCGCCGCCGCCACCTGCCTCCACTGTGGACGCACGTCAGTACTGTCTCTATATACATATATATACACGAGCCGACAGAGCCCGCGCCCGCCCCCGCCCCGTCCGCCGCCGCCACCTGCCTCCACTGTGGACGCACGTCAGTACTGTCTCTATATACATATATATACACGAGCCGACAGAGCCCGCGCCCGCCCCCGCCCCGTCCGCCGCCGCCACCTGTCTCCACTGTGGACGCACGTCAGTACTGTCTCTATATACATATATATACACGAGCCGACAGAGCCCGCGCCCGCCCCCGCCCCGTCCGCCGCCGCCACCTGCCTCCACTGTGGACGCACGTCAGTACTGTCTCTATATACATATATATACACGAGCCGACAGAGCCCGCGCCCGCCCCCGCCCCGTCCGCCGCCGCCACCTGCCTCCACTGTGGACGCACGTCAGTACTGTCTCTATATACATATATATACACGAGCCGACAGAGCCCGCGCCCGCCCCCGCCCCGTCCGCCGCCGCCACCTGTCTCCACTGTGGACGCACGTCAGTACTGTCTCTATATACATATATATACACGAGCCGACAGAGCCCGCGCCCGCCCCCGCCCCGTCCGCCGCCGCCACCTGCCTCCACTGTGGACGCACGTCAGTACTGTCTCTATATATATATATACATCTTGAAGGACATGTTGCGTCCTACATGGCGTTATTTACCGATGATGCTGCGTCCCACTGACTTTGTGCGTCCGGAATACGGACGCAAGATTGACCGACCCTCATTTTTAGCCCAAGGGTCCCTCATGATCATTAGAATACAAGGGCGAAAAATTGGCATGGACGTAATTTCATCACTACAATGCCTTTTAGCGTATAATATAGTTCCGCCATCGTCCGACTGAAATTTGGAGGGCGCTAGTGTTCAGCGTATAATTTACCACGTATACTTTGAGTTCAGTTCACCGGTCTTATCGTGTCCATTGAATATCGTACTTAATTTGTAAAGTTTTTATCGTGTTTTCGTGACAACAATCTTGCGTCTCTTAAATATCCTTAAACGGGCACTAGGTACGGTGTCTGAGGGGCCTATTCGGGGTTCACGAGGGATGCATGGCGCGGGGCGGCGGGCTCCAGCGCGCTCGCGTGCCGAAGTTTTTAACATACGTCGATTTTGCACCGACGACAAAAAGAGGAGGTTATCAATTCGACGCGTATATTTTTTTTTTATGTATGATCACCGATTACTCGAAGACGGCTGAACCGATTCGGAAAATTCTTTTTTGTTTGAAAGGGTATACTTCGAAATTGGTCCCATTGTCACCAGGTCAGGATCTGATGATGGGATCCTGGAGAAATCGAGGGAAATCTTCAAATATTATAGGCACACCTATGGCGTTTTGGGTATTTCTTATAGTAACTTGTGCAGTTGCTCTCAAAAAATACCATTTAGGGATGTGGAAGTGATGATGAAGACCACAGATGGCCGCCGAACCTACTCAATAATAAGTATTTCGTGGATTGCGATTCGATTACTTGAATATGGATATTAAGCACTTTATGTTCGTCACAATGCATATGGTGATGTAGAGCTGATGGCGAAGTACCAGGAGAACTCCTCAACAATTAACGGCCCAGCATTGGGAAAAGCAATATTTTGTAAAAGGTTATAAGTAGTTGACATTTAGGCTCTTGTAACTAGGTAAATTAAAAATCGACCAACTAAAAAGAGTGAAATAAAAACTTTTTACCAAAAAAATTAAACCGTCTCCCAAAAACACTGCAAAGTGAAAAATAACATTAATTTCGGAAGTCGGTGCCAAAAACGAAAATACAAAACTAAAGACACCGACTACCGAAATTAATGTTATTTTTCACTTTGCAGTGTTTTTGGGAGTCGGTTTAATTTATTGGTAAAAAGTTTTTTAAGATACGTCATCTTAAAATCGACGAAAAACTTAAGGAAACTGTATTTCCCCGAATGTGGCAGACAAAATATCACTTATTGCAAAAAAGATAACCTTATATGTGCTTTCGGATCTCAATATTACTAGAATTAAAAAAGATTAATCCATCCATTAAAGAAGAAGAAAATCCAAAGAAGGCTTACAAACTACTGAAACATATACACAAATTTTAGAGACTGTGTATTGTAGGGTTTTATTATTAAATAGGCGCAGGCTTGGAGAACTTCAAAGAATTACAGTGCACGATTATTTAGAAAGCGACAATAATGATAATAATAAGTATGAAGAGTTTGATCGTGCGCTTACTGCCTCAGAAAGGATTCTGGTAAAGAAATTTAAACGTGTTGTCATTAGAGGTGAACGCGGCCGCGAAGTACCAGTTCTGTTTAATACAGAAGTTCAAGATAATATTAAATTATTATTATCGATTAGGCATATTTTTTTTGCTTCGACACCAAATCAATTTTTGTTTGGGTTATAACAATACAATTTATGGCTACAAAGTTTTGGAAAAGCATGCTAAATTATCAGGGGCGAAACAGCCTAAAGCAATATCCTCTACAAGGCTAAGAAAACATTTAGCCACCTTATCACAAATTTTTAGCATGTCTGAAAATGATATGGAGCAGCTGGCTACATTCATGGGCCATACTAATGAAGTACATAAAAAGTCTTACAGGTTGCCAGATGACGAATACCAAACTGCTAAGATATCAAAGCTTCTCATTCTTATGGAAGATGGAAAAGCAGACGCTTAGAAAGGAAAATCTCTCGAAGAGATTGATTTAGATTTGAATGAGGAGATAATTGAAGAGCCCGTGGACAACAACGAAATTATAGACTATGATCCTGAACCTGAACCTACTTTAGATGCTAAGGCTGCGTTCCCACCAGAGATGTGCGATGGAAATGTGTCGTGCGAGGATGTCTAGCTGTGCTGTGAAAATGTGTGGGGGTTTCCACCAAAGCTGTGCGATGAAAATGTGCCTACGAGGATGTGTAGCGGAGCTGTGAAAAGCGGAGCGTTAATGTGTGGTGCGAGGATGCGCAAAACTCGCAACACATCCTTCTCAACACATATTCCTCGCAACACATCCCTCATAACACATCTCTCGCACACATCCCTGGCACACATCCCTCGCTTGTTTTGTATGCGCAAAAATCTAGCTCCGCTGAGCCGTTTCCACCAGAGCTGTGCTGACCGAGGCGAGGTAAATGAAGCGATTCTATTGTTTCTTTACAAACACATCCCTCGCTACCTGTTTATACATACTTACCTGTCCAACTCCGGACTTACCTGTTCACACCAGCCTGTGCCTCTGAGCTTACCTGTTTATACATACTTACCTGTCCAACTCTGAACTTACCTGTTCACACCAGCCTGTACCTCTGAGCTTACCTGTTTATACATACTTACATGTCCAACTCCGGACTTACCTGTTCACACCAGCCTGTGCCTCTGAGCTTACCTGTTTATACATACTTACATGTCCAATTCCGAACTTACCTGTTCACACCAGCCTGTGCCTCTGAGCTTACCTGTTTATACATACTTACCTGTCCAACTCCGGACTTACCTGTCCACACCAGCCTGTGCCTCTGAGCTTACTGTTTATACATACAAACTTACCTGTCACTCGACAAAAATGATTATATTGCTTTTTAAGATTTTGTAGACCACCAAAGTGAAAATACCTACGCTATACATAGGTATTGTCACTGTTGTATGCTAACTATTAATTATTTATTATCTGTGCCTGGAATCATTATAGGTGGAAGCCTCTTGGCTGATAAGCTGGATACAATAATTCAAAAACAGTATTCGGAACCAATCTGAATTCAATAGTAGATGTGTCATTTAGTTATTATAATCATTATTGGATGGGCGGTAATGCAACGTATGCGACTTAGAAGTTTTCGGTTACACAATTGACGGGAACCGGCGCTGGTTGGAACAAAAGATAAGAGTCCAGCGTCGTATAGGAAAGGCAGCACTAACCTTGATAATCCAGGATATTCAGGACTGCCAGCACTCTGATCACAGTTCACCACCACAGTATAACCGTTCTTCTGCTACGAATTGGTCGCACAAAACGACGCGACCGTTCGAATGCGATTCGATGCGTTTGTGCTCTAACGCGACTCGACAGCCATTGAAGGTCCGATCGTCCATCGGAAGATCCAGACGCGATCGATTTTTCTAGAGCGGTATAGTCTCTCTCCCTCACTCTCGAATAGACGAAGGTCTAGTGCAAGGGAGAAAGGATAATATGCGGAAGGGGAATGTCTAACCAATTAGCGATTATGCGTGTTGCCAATAATTAAAAATATAAACGAAAAGAATCGTATATCAGCGCAACCATTCCCCCGGGCTTGAAGGGATGCCTTCAAGAGTGAGGCAAACCACAAGAAAACGAATCTATTCGATAATTACTATCCTATAACTACGAAACTAAATACCTAATAACTAATATTAACCTAACCTTAAAGACGAATTAAATAAACTACTGGTTAGGCAATGGGCAAAGACGCACCACGGGACGCAAGTAGGATCCGGTGGTTGTCTTAACCCGAACGATACGAGTGACTCCGGTTGAGTCAGGGAAAATTTCCTCCACGACACCCAAAGGCCAGTGTAGTGGGGGCGAGTTGTCGGATATAAGAATCACGACCGTGCCGACAGAGACCGGATCGACCGGCGTGTTCCATTTGCGGCGAGATTGCAAAGTATGGAGATATCCAATTCTCCAGCGCTTCCAAAACGACTGTACTAACTTATCTAGTAGCTCGTGTCTAGCAGTAAGAGTTCTCTCGTCTATTTCCTCGGCAGGCAAGTATTTCAGAGGCGTGAGATTCAAAAAGTGCGCTGGAGTCAATGCGAGCGGCTCTGAAGGATCACTAGAGAGTGTCCTACAAAGAGGTCTAGTGTTCATTACCGATTCTATTTGAATAAGAACGGTACTTAATTCTTCAAACGACAGAATAGTATCGCCTATGACCCGATATAGGTGTGACTTTAAACTTTTAATATTAGCTTCCCAATTGCCGCCAAAGTGACTAGCCGTCGGGACATTGAGTGACCAATCTATTCGATTTATAGCTAATGTATGACCATATTCCGAATTATGGTACTTCGAACAAAGAAATGCGTGAAGTTCCGAGAGTTTCCGTTTAGCGCCTATGTAATTAGTCCCGTTATCGGAATAAATTCTACTAACCGGGCCACGCCTTGACAGGAACCGTTTAAAGGCGCCCATAAAACTAGCTGTGCTAAGATCCCCAGCGAGCTCTATGTGCACCGCGCGTGTAGTCATGCAGACGAACAGACACACGTAGGCCTTGGTGGAGCGAACACCTCGACCGCGAGACATCGTAACCTTAAACGGACCGGCGTAGTCCGTGCCCGTGTGGACGAATGGCTTAGCGGTTTGAACGATACGACAAGAGCGATGATCGGCCATCTCAGGAAAGCTCTGCTTAGGGCGCAGCCGAAAGCAGGGAAGGCACTTATGGATCCTATTCCTAATTAAATTGCGTGCAGAAAGGATCCAATACTTCTGACGCAAGAGCGACATTAGCAGGTCGGGACCTGCGTGACAGTTCAATTTATGATGATAATCGACTAACAAATTCAAAACGAGGTCCTTGCTTGGAAGCAGAATGGGATGTTTCCCATCATAACTTAAATCCGAGTTTCTTAAACGGCCTCCGACTCTAATGAGTCCGTCTTCGAGAAACGGTTTTAAGTGTCGAAAAGCAGGACTACAATGTTTGCCTTTCCTGAGTTTAACCAATTCAGTGGAGAAATAAAAGCGTTGAAGCTCGCGAAGTATGAGCAATTCAGCGAAGTTGTAATCCGCTGCCGCCATGCGGTAACCAATAGGCAATAGTTTAGCGAAACGACAAATGTAAATTACTACTCGAAGTAATTTACTCCAAGACGAGATACGATCGACCAAAGAAAGAATAGTAGATCTTTCAGTTGGTGTAGCGGAGAGCAACGAATGTTTCTTCTCTTCGGGCACTTCGCATACCGAAGAGGGATTGAAGGGGATGACAGGCCACTTTGAAACGTCTAAGCTGGCCCACGGAGGACCACTGAACCAAAGCGGATGATCAATGATTTGGGAAGGTGTGAGCCCACGTGACAGACAATCTGCGGGATTGTCCGTACCGGACACGTGATACAGGTTTTGTGGCGATAAGTCGTCCTGTATTTTCGAGACTCTGTTGGCCACGAAGGTGTTCCACCGATGGGGCGACGAATGTACCCAACAGAGAGCGACTGTTGAATCCGAAAATGCGAATATGTTGCGAAATATAATGCGGTTTTGACAAGCGACTACGACATTTTTTATGAGTTGAGCTAGCACAAGAATAGCGCACAGCTCCAGACGAGCAAGAGAAACGACCTTTTTAGGGGAGACCTTCGACTTAGCGGTCAACAACCTAACGATATTGCCATCACTATTTTGAACGTGGAAGTAAATAACCCCCCCGTATGCTTTCTCACTGGCGTCCGCGAAAGCCAATATAGTAACCACACTATCGCCGACGATACCAACGTGACGTGGGATCCTTATATTACAGAGCAAGGGAAGCTCTTCTTTGAAGCGAATCCACAGCCTGACTATATCTTCAGGTGGAGTATCATCCCAGTCACAATCAGACAGCCAAAGCTGCTTGATTAGAAGTTTAGCGTACAGGACAACAGGTGCGACAAATCCCATGACGTCCCATATTTTAGCGACACACGACAATATTGTACGCTTAGTACAAATCTGAGCGGGAGTATTAATTTTCATGCCGAAGTTGTCCGACGTAGGTGACCAACACAAGCCCAGTACTTTATGTTGGTCGGACTCATCGAATTCCTTGACAACTGGCAGGCGGTGCGAGGGTGGGATCGAATCTAATACGACTTGGGAATTACTGGTCCACTTAACTAGCTCAAATTGACCAGCCTTCATGAGACCTATCATTTCCGAAGCGGTGGAAATGCCCTCGTCTTCCGTGCGAACGGAATGGACGTAGTCGTCCATATACAACCCCGCAGCGACAATATCTTTGGCCTGAGGGTAGGAGTCACCCTCATCCTCAGCCAACTGCTTAATAGTTCGAAGTGCATGAAAGGGGCTAGACTTAAGCCCAAAAACGACACGATTAAATTCATAAACCTGTAAAGGTTCTTGCGGGGAAAAGCGATACAAAATGCGTTGGAAACGCCGATCAGATTCTCGGACTCCAATGCTGAGAAACATCTGACGAATGTCTGCGGAAAGCGCTATCGAAAACAAACGAAAACCAATAATAATATTGAACAAGTTCCCTTGTAGGTTCTGTCCACCATACAAGAGATCATTAAGCGAGATGCGGGTAGTAGTTTTACAACTACCATCGAGAACGACACGAAGTTTGGTTGTGACCTTATCATCTCGGATCACACCATGATGCGGAATAAAATACGAACTTCCCGCCGAATCAGGATTCGTAGATGAAATGTAGCCCTTTTCTAAATATTCCCGGATGACACTGTCATACGCGACCCTTAATTGTGGAGAAGCTTGCATCTTCCTTTCCAAGCAGTAAAACCGCCGTTCACTTGCTTGGCGCGAATTGCCAAGGGATTCGACATCAGCCTTGAAAGGCAAAGCTACTACGTAACGTCCCTCACTATCCCGAGTGGTAGTGCGGGTATAAAATTCCTCACACAATTGGTCGTCCGGGCTGAATACCGGGGGAACACTCACTTCCTCTAATTCCCAGAATTTCCGGACAGCAGAGTCTAATGTGTCCGCGATACAGCAATGCGATACGGTCGAATTACCGTCAGTACATGCTGGTGCGTCACCTACGATCACATAGCCAAGGACCGTTTCTAATGCGAGTGGCGATAAATTCGAAGTCGATCCTTGAACTCTGTTCGACAAAAGCAGGTGCGGAAAAATCGAAGCGCCGATCAATACGTGAATCGGGCCTGATGAATAATATGTATCGTCTGCCAACGGTAAGTCTTCGAAGTTAGACAGTCGCGAAGTGTCGACTGTCGCGGTTGGCAGACGTTCGGTAATCCTATCTATTACCAACGACTCAATATCATAAGTTATATTATGATCGAAACGAGAATGAATTTTAAATTGTACGGAACCTTGAATGGGTTTACTCGAACCTCCTATACCCCTAACAGTGGAACAAGTAGGTCTATTATTTATGTTTAATCCTAAACGTTGACAGCAATCGCGAGTAATAAAGCTACTCTGAGACGCGCTGTCCAACAATGCACGAACGCAATGTTCGTGACCACGAGAATCTAGAATAACGATACGTGCGGTACCCAACAACACAGTTCTAGAGCCTTTATAAGGGCCGACTGCACTTGAGCATAATGCTACATCCGAGTTCGCGGGAATCGAACCCGCGCTCGGCTCTTCGACTGAGCGTGACGGCGACATATTTGACGCAGGCCTATTTCCAAAACATAGCAATGTATGATGTTTGTACCTACATTTTTTACATGTAGACGTCGACTCACACGCAGACACGCGATGACCACTACTTAAGCAATTTATACACAAGTTGTTTGACTTAACGAATTTAAAACGTTGATCGGGGTTATAACTCTTAAAAACCGTACACTTATAAATGTAGTCATGGTTTTCCTTACACAAACTACAAGCGACTGGTTGAGAACTGGACACATATGCGTTACTTGATTTACGATCTAAAGGCCTTTTATTAGTATTGACTCGAGCAACAGGTATCGAAGTTCGTTCTAAAACCTTTATATGATCACTAACGAAATTAACTAAATCGGAAAACAATGGGATTTCGGATCCATTCGACTTTAATTGATAATTGGATTCGAACGTACGAACGGTGTCTGGGTCCAGTTTTTTAAGCGCGACATGCAACAATATAAAATCAGCAAGGTCAGTGACTTTTGTATGTTTTAAAGCAACTACCGACGAAGCGAACTTATCAATAAATGATTCTAAACTACTAGGGGTACCTGATGTAATAGATTTAAATTCAAATATTTGAGTTAAGTATGAAGTTGCCGATTGTCGACTATCTTCGTATTTTTTACAAAGCAAATCGAAAATGAGTGGGTAATTATCCGCAGACGGGGTAATACCAGCGAAAATTGTACGAGCTTTATGTGTTAATTTACCTAATAAATAATATAATTTCTCACAGTCTGTTAGAGAAACATTATTATGCACGACATTACGATAACTAGCGACGAATAATGGCCAATTCTTAATATCTCCGTTGAATTCGGGTATTTCAATTGGCGGCAATCGAGGTGACCTTTGGACCTCACTATGAGAGTGAGCCGTCAGGTTCTTCTCAGCCCGTAAAATGCGCCCTAAAAGGTCTTCGAACGCAGAAAGCGATTGATAATCTACAACATATTCAGGGTTTAATTTTAGCTCATGAATAACAATTTCATCCAAAGCACTTTCAAAATCCACACGTAGTGATTGTACTAACGAGATGTCGCACAAAAATGATTCCTTAACGCTTTCATCCGAATGAATGTGTTTTATTTTATCTGCAATACTCTGCATGCGAGCAAAGATACGATCTCTCTTTGCTATCAATCTTTTAAGAGTAATATCGGTCGGTGCCATATTTATGAGCTATGAATCAAACTAATTATTATAAGAAATATTTAGTAACTACCCACCGTTTTGCGAAATAACGGCCGGGTGCGCGACGCGGTCTCGAGTAACCTTGACTCGACCGATTGGTATTTACTTTACAAGTAACGATAATTAACTACTAAGCGGGGTTGCGAAATTCCTTACTAATCGATTATTAGCTAGGAAGACACGAAAACGACGTAATGAATTACGATGTACTTACTTGCCACGCGTTGGCAAATAAGTATCTATGCGGGGTTGACTACGAAATACGAATACGAAACTACGATATACCTAGCGAATTCTAGGGAATGGCTGTGCTGATTATTATCCGACTCGGGAAGGACCATTAAATGGATGGGCGATAATGCAACGTATGCGACTTAGAAGTTTTCGGTTACACAATTGACGGGAACCGGCGCTGGTTGGAACAAAAGATAAGAGTCCAGCGTCGTATAGGAAAGGCAGCACTAACCTTGATAATCCAGGATATTCAGGACTGCCAGCACTCTGATCACAGTTCACCACCACAGTATAACCGTTCTTCTGCTACGAATTGGTCGCACAAAACGACGCGACCGTTCGAATGCGATTCGATGCGTTTGTGCTCTAACGCGACTCGACAGCCATTGAAGGTCCGATCGTCCATCGGAAGATCCAGACGCGATCGATTTTTCTAGAGCGGTATAGTCTCTCTCCCTCACTCTCGAATAGACGAAGGTCTAGTGCAAGGGAGAAAGGATAATATGCGGAAGGGGAATGTCTAACCAATTAGCGATTATGCGTGTTGCCAATAATTAAAAATATAAACGAAAAGAATCGTATATCAGCGCAACCAATTATGATATATGCAGAGCATTATACGGAATTGATTTAAACATACAGTTGGATGGAGGCGGGAATGTGCATGCAGTGTTTTGAACGTATACGGAGATATTCAGTGTGCAAGAAAGATTTAAGAGTGAACGGACGCACTAATTCAGTTATTCGGAACCAATCTGAATTCAATAGTAGATGGATGTAATTTAGTTATTATAATCATTATGATATATGCAGAGCATTATACGGAATTGATTTAAACATACATTCGGATGGAGGCGGGAATGTGCATGCAGTGTTTAGTAGGTATACGCAGGTATTCAGTGTGCAAGAAAGATTTAAGAGTGAACGGACGCACAAATTCAGCTAGAAATATTTAATTTGAATATCACCATTTAACGTTTAAATGAAATTTGACGTCGACTACTGATATGATACTGATTAAAACATCTTACATACGCATTGAAAATATTAAAAATCTCACTACATTCAGTGGACGCCGCAGGGTGGTAGTTTGTAAAGACGCAAGAAGTCCTTCGCGATTTATATACATATATATACACGAGCCGACAGAGCCCGCGCCCGCCCCCGCCCCGTCCCGCCGCCGCCACCTGTCTCCACTGTGGACGCACGTCAGTACTGTCTCTATATACATATATATACACGAGCCGACAGAGCCCGCGCCCGCCCCCGCCCCGTCCGCCGCCGCCACCTGTCTCCACTGTGGACGCACGTCAGTACTGTCTCTATATACATATATATACACGAGCCGACAGAGCCCGCGCCCGCCCCCGCCCCGTCCGCCGCCGCCACCTGCCTCCACTGTGGACGCACGTCAGTACTGTCTCTATATACATATATATACACGAGCCGACAGAGCCCGCGCCCGCCCCGCCCCGTCCGCCGCCGCCACCTGTCTCCACTGTGGACGCACGTCAGTACTGTCTCTATATACATATATATACACGAGCCGACAGAGCCCGCGCCCGCCCCCGCCCCGTCCGCCGCCGCCACCTGCCTCCACTGTGGACGCACGTCAGTACTGTCTCTATATACATATATATACACGAGCCGACAGAGCCCGCGCCCGCCCCCGCCCCGTCCGCCGCCGCCACCTGTCTCCACTGTGGACGCACGTCAGTACTGTCTCTATATACATATATATACACGAGCCGACAGAGCCCGCGCCCGCCCCCGCCCCGTCCGCCGCCGCCACCTGCCTCCACTGTGGACGCACGTCAGTACTGTCTCTATATACTATATATACACGAGCCGACAGAGCCCGCGCCCGCCCCCGCCCGTCCGCCCGCGCCACCTGCCTCCACTGTGGACGCACGTCAGTACTGTCTCTATATACATATATATACACGAGCCGACAGAGCCCGCGCCCGCCCCCGCCCCCGTCCGCCGCCGCCACCTGTCTCCACTGTGGACGCACGTCAGTACTGTCTCTATATACATATATATACACGAGCCGACAGAGCCCGCGCCCGCCCCCGCCCCGTCCGCCGCCGCCACCTGCCTCCACTGTGGACGCACGTCAGTACTGTCTCTATATACATATATATACACGAGCCGACAGAGCCCGCGCCCGCCCCCGCCCCGTCCCGCCGCCGCCACCTGCCTCCACTGTGGACGCACGTCAGTACTGTCTCTATATACATATATATACACGAGCCGACAGAGCCCGCGCCCGCCCCCGCCCGTCCGCCGCCGCCACCTGTCTCCACTGTGGACGCACGTCAGTACTGTCTCTATATACATATATATACGAGCCGACAGAGCCCGCGCCCGCCCCCGCCCCGTCCGCCGCCGCCACCTGCCTCCACTGTGGACGCACGTCAGTACTGTCTCTATATACATATATATACACGAGCCGACAGAGCCCGCGCCCGCCCCCGCCCCGTCCGCCGCCGCCACTGTCTCCACTGTGGACGCACGTCAGTACTGTCTCTATATACATATATATACACGAGCCGACAGAGCCCGCGCCCGCCCCCGCCCCGTCCGCCGCCGCCACCTGCCTCCACTGTGGACGCACGTCAGTACTGTCTCTATATACATATATATACACGAGCCGACAGAGCCCGCGCCCGCCCCCGCCCCGTCGCCGCCGCCACCTGCCTCCACTGTGGACGCACGTCAGTACTGTCTCTATATACATATATATACACGAGCCGACAGAGCCCGCGCCCGCCCCCGCCCGTCCGCCGCCGCACCTGTCTCCAAGTGGACGCACGTCAGTACTGTCTCTATATACATATATACACGAGCCGACAGAGCCCGCGCCCGCCCACGCCCCGTCCCGCCGCCGCCACCTGCCTCCACTGTGGACGCACGTCAGTACTGTCTCTATATACATATATATACACGAGCCGACAGAGCCCGCGCCCGCCCCCGCCCGTCCGCCGCCGCCACCTGCCTCCACTGTGGACGCACGTCAGTACTGTCTCTATATACATATATATACACGAGCCGACAGAGCCCCGCGCCCGCCCCCGCCCGTCCGCCGCCGCCACTGTCTCCACTGTGGACGCACGTCAGTACTGTCTCTATATACATATATATACACGAGCCGACAGAGCCCGCGCCCGCCCCCGCCCCGTCCGCCGCCGCCACCTGCTCCACTGTGGACGCACGTCAGTACTGTCTCTATATACATATATATACACGAGCCGACAGAGCCCGCGCCGCCCCCGCCCCGTCCGCCGCCGCCACCTGCCTCCACTGTGGACGCACGTCAGTACTGTCTCTATATACATATATATACACGAGCCGACAGAGGCCCGCGCCCGCCCCCGCCCCGTCCGCCGCCGCCACCTGCCTCCACTGTGGACGCACGTCAGTACTGTCTCTAATACATATATATACACGAGCCGACAGAGCCGCGCCCGCCCCGCCCCGTCCGCCGCCGCCACCTGCCTCCACTGTGGACGACGTCAGTACTGTCTCTATATACATATATATACACGAGCCGACAGAGCCCGCGCCCGCCCCCGCCCCGTCCGCCGCCGCCACCTGCCTCCACTGTGGACGCACGTCAGTACTGTCTCTATATACATATATATACACGAGCCGAGAGCCCGCGCCCGCCCCGCCCCGTCCGCCGCCGCACCTGCCTCCACTGTGGGACGCACGTCAGTACTGTCTCTATATCATATATATACACGAGCCGACAGAGCCGCGCCCGCCCCCGCCCCGTCCGCCGCCGCCACCTGCCTCCACTGTGGACGCACGTCAGTACTGTCTCTATATACATATATATTACACGAGCCGACAGAGCCCGCGCCCGCCCCGCCCCGTCCGCCGCCGCCACCTGCCTCCACTGTGGACGCACGTCAGTACTGTCTCTATATACATATATATACACGAGCCGACAGAGCCCGCGCCCGCCCCCCGCCCCGTCCGCCGCCGCCACCTGCCTCCACTGTGGACGCACGTCAGTACTGTCTCTATATACATATATATACACGAGCCGACAGAGCCCGCGCCCGCCCCCGCCCCGTCCGCCGCCGCCACCTGCCTCCACTGTGGACGCACGTCAGTACTGTCTCTATATACATATATATACACGAGCCGACAGAGCCCGCGCCGCCCCCGCCCCGTCCGCCGCCGCCACCTGCCTCCACTGTGGACGCACGTCAGTACTGTCTCTATATACATATATATACACGAGCCGACAGAGCCGCGCCCCGCCCCCGCCCCGTCCGCCGCCGCCACCTGCCTCCACTGTGGACGCACGTCAGTACTGTCTCTATATACATATATACACGAGCCGACAGAGCCCGCCCGCCCCCGCCCCGTCCGCCGCCGCCACCTGCCTCCACTGTGGACGCACGTCAGTACTGTCTCTATATACATATATATACACGAGCCGACAGAGCCCGCGCCCGCCCCCGCCCCGTCCGCCGCCGCCACCTGCCTCCACTGTGGACGCACGTCAGTACTGTCTCTATATACATATATATACACGAGCCGACAGAGCCCGCGCCCGCCCCGCCCCGTCCGCCGCCGCCACCTGCCTCCACTGTGGACGCACGTCAGTACTGTCTCTATATACATATATATACACGAGCCGACAGAGCCCGCGCCCGCCCCCGCCCCGTCCGCCGCCGCCACCTGCCTCCACTGTGGACGCACGTCAGTACTGTCTATATACATATATACACGAGCCGACAGAGCCGCGCCGCCCCCGCCCCGTCCGCCGCGCCACCTGCCTCCCTGTGGACGCACGTCAGTACTGTCTCTATATACATATATATACACGAGCCGACAGAGCCCGCGCCCGCCCCCGCCCCGTCCGCCGCCGCCACCTGCCTCACTGTGGACGCACGTCAGTACTGTCTCTATATACATATATATACAACGAGCCGACAGAGCCCGCGCCCGCCCCCGCCCGTCCGCTGCCGCCACCTGTCTCCACTGTGGACGCACGTCAGTACTGTCTCTATATACATATATATACACGAGCCGACAGAGCCCGCGCCCGCCCCCGCCCCGTCCGCCGCCGCCACCTGCCTCCACTGTGGACGCACGTCAGTACTGTCTCTATATACATATATATACACGAGCCGACAGAGCCCGCGCCCGCCCCCGCCCGTCCGCCGCCGCCACCTGTCTCCACTGTGGACGCACGTCAGTACTGTCTCTATATACATATATATACACGAGCCGACAGAGCCCGCGCCCGCCCCCGCCCCGTCCGCCGCCGCACCTGCCTCCACTGTGGACGCACGTCAGTACTGTCTCTATATACATATATATACACGAGCCGGACAGAGCCCGCGCCCCGCCCCCGCCCCGTCCGCCGCCGCCACCTGCCTCCACTGTGGACGCACGTCAGTACTGTCTCTATATACATATATATACACGAGCCGACAGAGCCCGCGCCGCCCCCGCCCCGTCCGCCGCCGCCACCTGTCTCACTGTGGACGCACGTCAGTACTGTCTCTATATACATATATATACACGAGCCGACAGAGGCCGCGCCCGCCCCCGCCCGTCCGCCGCCCGCCACCTGCCTCCACTGTGGACGCACGTCAGTACTGTCTCTATATACATATATATACACGAGCCGACAGAGCCCGCGCCCGCCCCCGCCCCGTCCGCCGCCGCCACCTGCCTCCACTGTGGACGCACGTCAGTACTGTCTCTATATACATATTATACACGAGCCGACAGAGCCCGCGCCCGCCCGCCCGTCCGCCGCCGCCACCTGTCTCCACTGTGGACGCACGTCAGTACTGTCTCTATATACATATATATACACGAGCCGACAGAACCCGCGCCCGCCCCCGCCCCGTCCGCCGCCGCCACCTGCCTCCACTGTGGACGCACGTCAGTACTGTCTCTATATACATATATATACACGAGCCGACAGAGCCCGCGCCCGCCCCCGCCCCGTCCGCCGCCGCCACCTGCCTCCACTGTGGACGCACGTCAGTACTGTCTCTATATACATATATATACACGAGCCGACAGAGCCCGCGCCCGCCCCCGCCCCGTCCGCCGCCGCCACCTGTCTCCACTGTGGACGCACGTCAGTACTGTCTCTATATACATATATATACACGAGCCGACAGAGCCCGCGCCCGCCCCCGCCCCGTCCGCCGCCGCCACCTGCCTCCACTGTGGACGCACGTCAGTACTCTCTCTATATACATATATATACACGAGCCGACAGAGCCCGCGCCCGCCCCCGCCCCGTCCGCCGCCGCCACCTGCCTCCACTGTGGACGCACGTCAGTACTGTCTCTATATACATATATATACACGAGCCGACAGAGCCCGCGCCCGCCCCCGCCCCGTCCGCCGCCGCCACCTGCCTCCACTGTGGACGCACGTCAGTACTGTCTCTATATACATATATATACACGAGCCGACAGAGCCCGCGCCCGCCCCCGCCCCGTCCGCCGCCGCCACCTGCCTCCACTGTGGACGCACGTCAGTACTGTCTCTATATACATATATATACACGAGCCGACAGAGCCCGCGCCCGCCCCCGCCCCGTCCGCCGCCGCCACCTGCCTCCACTGTGGACGCACGTCAGTACTGTCTCTATATACATATATATACACGAGCCGACAGAGCCCGCGCCCGCCCCCGCCCCGTCCGCCGCCGCCACCTGCCTCCACTGTGGACGCACGTCAGTACTGTCTCTATATACATATATATACACGAGCCGACAGAGCCCGCGCCCGCCCCCGCCCCGTCCGCCGCCGCCACCTGCCTCCACTGTGGACGCACGTCAGTACTGTCTCTATATACATATATATACACGAGCCGACAGAGCCCGCGCCCGCCCCCGCCCCGTCCGCCGCCGCCACCTGCCTCCACTGTGGACGCACGTCAGTACTGTCTCTATATACATATATATACACGAGCCGACAGAGCCCGCGCCCGCCCCCGCCCCGTCCGCCGCCGCCACCTGCCTCCACTGTGGACGCACGTCAGTACTGTCTCTATATACATATATATACACGAGCCGACAGAGCCCGCGCCCGCCCCCGCCCCGTCCGCCGCCGCCACCTGCCTCCACTGTGGACGCACGTCAGTACTGTCTCTATATACATATATATACACGAGCCGACAGAGCCCGCGCCCGCCCCCGCCCCGTCCGCCGCCGCCACCTGCCTCCACTGTGGACGCACGTCAGTACTGTCTCTATATACATATATATACACGAGCCGACAGAGCCCGCGCCCGCCCCCGCCCCGTCCGCCGCCGCCACCTGCCTCCACTGTGGACGCACGTCAGTACTGTCTCTATATACATATATATACACGAGCCGACAGAGCCCGCGCCCGCCCCCGCCCCGTCCGCCGCCGCCACCTGCCTCCACTGTGGACGCACGTCAGTACTGTCTCTATATACATATATATACACGAGCCGACAGAGCCCGCGCCCGCCCCCGCCCCGTCCGCCGCCGCCACCTGCCTCCACTGTGGACGCACGTCAGTACTGTCTCTATATACATATATATACACGAGCCGACAGAGCCCGCGCCCGCCCCCGCCCCGTCCGCCGCCGCCACCTGTCCTCCACTGTGGACGCACGTCAGTACTGTCTCTATATACATATATATACACGAGCCGACAGAGCCCGCGCCCGCCCCCGCCCCGTCCGCCGCCGCCACCTGCCTCCACTGTGGACGCACGTCAGTACTGTCTCTATATACATATATATACACGAGCCGACAGAGCCCGCGCCCGCCCCCGCCCCGTCCGCCGCCGCCACCTGCCTCCACTGTGGACGCACGTCAGTACTGTCTCTATATACATATATATACACGAGCCGACAGAGCCCGCGCCCGCCCCCGCCCCGTCCGCCGCCGCCACCTGCCTCCACTGTGGACGCACGTCAGTACTGTCTCTATATACATATATATACACGAGCCGACAGAGCCCGCGCCCGCCCCCGCCCCGTCCGCCGCCGCCACCTGCCTCCACTGTGGACGCACGTCAGTACTGTCTCTATATACATATATATACACGAGCCGACAGAGCCCGCGCCCGCCCCCGCCCCGTCCGCCGCCGCCACCTGCCTCCACTGTGGACGCACGTCAGTACTGTCTCTATATACATATATATACACGAGCCGACAGAGCCCGCGCCCGCCCCCGCCCCGTCCGCCGCCGCCACCTGCCTCCACTGTGGACGCACGTCAGTACTGTCTCTATATACATATATATACACGAGCCGACAGAGCCCGCGCCCGCCCCCGCCCCGTCCGCCGCCGCCACCTGCCTCCACTGTGGACGCACGTCAGTACTGTCTCTATATACATATATATACACGAGCCGACAGAGCCCGCGCCCGCCCCCGCCCCGTCCGCCGCCGCCACCTGCCTCCACTGTGGACGCACGTCAGTACTGTCTCTATATACATATATATACACGAGCCGACAGAGCCCGCGCCCGCCCCCGTCCCGTCCGCCGCCGCCACCTGCCTCCACTGTGGACGCACGTCAGTACTGTCTCTATATACATATATATACACGAGCCGACAGAGCCCGCGCCCGCCCCCGCCCCGTCCGCCGCCGCCACCTGCCTCCACTGTGGACGCACGTCAGTACTGTCTCTATATACATATATATACACGAGCCGACAGAGCCCGCGCCCGCCCCCGCCCCGTCCGCCGCCGCCACCTGTCTCCACTGTGGACGCACGTCAGTACTGTCTCTATATACATATATATACACGAGCCGACAGAGCCCGCGCCCGCCCCCGCCCCGTCCGCCGCCGCCACCTGCCTCCACTGTGGACGCACGTCAGTACTGTCTCTATATACATATATATACACGAGCCGACAGAGCCCGCGCCCGCCCCCGCCCCGTCCGCCGCCGCCACCTGCCTCCACTGTGGACGCACGTCAGTACTGTCTCTATATACATATATATACACGAGCCGACAGAGCCCGCGCCCGCCCCCGCCCCGTCCGCCGCCGCCACCTGCCTCCACTGTGGACGCACGTCAGTACTGTCTCTATATACATATATATACACGAGCCGACAGAGCCCGCGCCCGCCCCCGCCCCGTCCGCCGCCGCCACCTGCCTCCACTGTGGACGCACGTCAGTACTGTCTCTATATACATATATATACACGAGCCGACAGAGCCCGCGCCCGCCCCCGCCCCGTCCGCCGCCGCCACCTGCCTCCACTGTGGACG
Organism: Tholera decimalis; assembly: GCA_943138885.2. Taxonomy (NCBI): domain Eukaryota; kingdom Metazoa; phylum Arthropoda; class Insecta; order Lepidoptera; family Noctuidae; genus Tholera; species Tholera decimalis. The sequence continues at coordinate 522,249 of OW964568.2, read as the reverse complement.
CACGTCAGTAGCGCTTCTGGGCGGTCGCTGCGCCCCGCAAGGGGCACGGCGAGCGGTCACAGGGCTTTGCCCCACTCCCGCGGGAGCATGCCGTGTCCCGTAAATACGGGACCGTCCTCGGATTGCCTAGTAGCGGCGTAGATGTTCGGGTGTGCGTTGAAAGCGCCTGTTCAAAAGTGAACGGCAAACGCACACCCGCGTGATTAATTGCTATTGTGTAACTATAGGCGCGCCGCGACGCCGATTTTCGGCGTCGTTTCTTCACGACACCCCGGCGGTCTGACCCCGCCAGGTGAAACCCCCATACGGGGGAAGCCCAGCGGGAGCCGACCTGCGACGAGGGTGCCGACTCTGACGCACCTATAGTGAATGCGGGGCTCTCGTTCGTCCCGCTTCCAGATCTAGCCGGTTACGTTTCGAACCGCAGAGCCGAGAATGTATGTGTGAGCGGCATTGTACTGTGTGTCGCCGCTCAATGCGTCTGCACCGAATAGCGTGCGCTGCTATTCGGTGCTAGTTATGTATAGCGCATGTAGAGTCATGAATGAGTGTTTTAGTACGTAAAGGTGAAGTGTTGTTATGAATAGTATAATTGTTTGAGTAAGCCGCGTGTAAAGTGGGGCGACTTACCCAGGAGTCAAGTCCGGGGGGGATGCGGCCGCGACGTCTGTCGGGAGCAGATCTCTGGGCAGCCTCCTCGCGTCTGGCGGGCGCGCGTGCAGGGGCGCCAGGTGCTGGATGTGAGGCCAGGCAGAGGCGTCGGCACGCGCGAACATCGCCTTCGCGAGGCGCTGCACGTACTCATCCAGGCCCTCAATCCCGAGGTCCCGCCTGATTACGTCGTTCCTCACATAGCGAGGGGCGCCTACTGCTGTCCGCAGCGCTGCGTTCTGCTGCGCGCGGAGCGGCCTGCGGGTCGTCTCACTTGTGAGGACGAACCAGGCGGGGGCGGCGTATGTCAGCAGGGGGCGTATGTACGACTTGTACACGCCCACCTTGACACGTACCGGGAGGCGGGACGAGAGCACTGGATAGAGCAGTGAGCGGGCTACATTTGTCTGCGCCGCGACATGCTTGGCGTGCGACCGCATCGAGAGCCGACGGTCGATGGTGACGCCGAGGTATTTGACCTGCGGCGCCCACGTGATCTCGGCTCCCATGAGCTCCAAGGGTGGTGGCAGAGGGGTTGAGCCTGTGATAATAGCCTGCGTTTTACTCACGTTTATGGAGAGCCGCCACTTGGCGAGCCACTCGGGGAGCATGTTAAGCGCGCGCTGCATCTCCGTCGCCGCGTACTTCGCGTTCATCGAGGTGGTGATGTACGCGGCGTCGTCGGCGTACAGCGCGAGCGTCGCGTCCGCCGTGGTGGGGATGTCGTCTGTGTAACGTGAGTAACACGCAGGTGACACGCAGCTGCCTTGAGGTACTCCCGCCTCGATGGGGCGGGGTGAGGATAGTGCTCCGTCGACCACCACCCTGAAGCTCCTGTTGGACAGAAAAGATTGGACCACCTTCCCTACGCGACGGGGCGTGGCGGAGGTGGCCAGTTTATAAACTAGACCGTCGTGCCATACGCGATCGAAGGCCTTCTCCATGTCGAGGAGTACTGCTACCGCGTACTCTTTCTTGTTCATCGTGGTGGACAGCTGGTAGAGTACCCTCGACAGCTGGAGCGTCGTGCTGTGGTCCGCCCTGAATCCGAACTGTTCGGGTCTTGGGGTGATATTCGGGGTGAGGTGCCGCAGCAGGAGTGACTCGAACACCTTGGAGATGGTGGGCAGCAGGGTGATGGGCCGATAGCTCTCCGGCTTCAGTACGTTTTTCCCCGCCTTGGGCAGCATGATGACGCGCCCCTCCTTCCAAACGGCAGGGAAGGCCCCCGTGCGCAGCACCGCCGTGAACAGGCGCGCCAGCGCCACCACCATACGGTGGGGCAGGTGGCGTAGCACGGCGTTGGTGATGCCGTCGGCCCCGGGAGCCTTTTTCAGCTTGGTTTTCAGCACGTCAGTACTGTCTCTATATACATATATATACACGAGCCGACAGAGCCCGCGCCCGTCCCCGCCCCGTTCGCTGCCGCAACCTGCCTCCACTGTGGACGCACGTCAGTACTATCTCTATACACCGTGAAATCTTAATGGTTGTTTTCCCACTTCCAAATGGCTTTGTCTTGGTAATACAATCGCTTTATAAACAAATAAAATATTAGAAACAAAAAATAGCGCAGTGTAGTTAATGCATTATCATCATGCGTGAGAGCTTATTTTGCTCTGAACACTTATTAATCACTTTTTCCCTTGTTGACAGCGCGCGGCGGTGCGTGTTTCGTGTAGGTACCTACGTTACGTCTACTGAACTACTAGTGATTCTCGCGCTTTCGAGTGTATAATTATTTTTTTAATAATTTTAAAATAAAAATAAAACATTCGATTGTTTTTAAGTTTAACTGTATGTTTCGATACTACTACTGATGGGTAACCGTCCTGCCGCGGGAAAACAACCATTTCAATTTCACGCTGTATACATATAATACATACACGGCTTTTATCAATCAATCAATCAATTCATTTCAGGCAAACTTGGCCCATACAAATTAAATACTTAAATACTTTAACAATAACTATAAATAAACTAATACATATACACAAAATAATCTAATACTATAATAATCTAATGCAATATGTATAACTATGCAATCGACAGTGAATGTACTTACGTATTTTATTGTTCTTTCTTACATGATCGTTTACGAACGACTGCCCTCTCCTTGGGCATACAATACATAGGCACAGAATACATTGCATAGTTATATGTAAACATAACAATCTCCCTACGATGAACACGAACAGAACAGACAGAAACAGATATTGGGACACGAGTTTTCAGGGCGCTCCGTAAATAAATCCGATGATATTTTTGATAGTTATATTTCGAATCTTCAAGCAACATAATTTTAATATTAACATTTTTTAAATTTCCAGTTTGGTACAGCACAGCACGTGTTAGTAGAGAAATAAAGGAAAAATGTAAATATAATAAAAAAAACCAGGATCTACTTTTAGGTTCTTGGGCAAGAAAGTCGATATCGTTTACACGGACTAAAGCAAAGCCTTTCGCCGTATTTACCACCACATTCTACTTCTGAAGTTAAACAGTATGAGTATATGTGGTTACCTGCTTGCTTCACACGCACAACACATGACACACACGTAGAACTCATACCACATACACAAACTCATTCACACGTACAACACCACACGCACAACACATGACACACACGTAGAACTCATACCACATACACAAACACACTCACACGTACAACACCACACGCACAACACATGACACACACGTACAACTCATACCACATACACAAACACACTCACACGTACAACATCACACGCACAACACATGACACACACGTAGAACTCATACCACATACACAAACACACTCACACGTACAACACAACACGCACAACACATGACACACACGTACAACTCATACCACATACACAAACACACTCACACGTACAACACCACACGCACAACACATGACACACACGTAGAACTCATACCACATACACAAACACACTCACACGTACAACACCACACGCACAACACATGACACACACGTAGAACTCATACCACATACACAAACACACTCACACGTACAACACCACACGCACAACACATGACACACACGTAGAACTCATACCACATACACAAACACACTCACACATGCACGCGCACACACAATAGGTAACTTCCACAGATGTTAATTATGTATTTTGTTTTATATTCTTTCCTTTCATGTTTAATCTTTGTAAACTTACCTAGTAATAATTTAGCTGATGGAACACTGACGTGTAAACTGTAATGTAGTTAGCCACATATTGTGAAAAGAAACGTTATTAATACAGACAGTATAAAATGACATATGACGCATAAAAACTTAGAAACGTCATATGTGGCAAAGTACATTACAGACGTTTATAAAAGGATTTGCGGAACATATGCGCATTCTAGAACTAGCTCGGGAACGTGAAAACCGCCATTACTCGCTGTTGAATCTGAATATTAATAAACAACCACAAGTGCTTCAAACTGACTTTTATTAAGAAAATAATAACAATACATGGCGCAGTCGACTCAAGAACCATAAAAAGTAATGAAAACTCAAGAAACCGTGGATTTTGGAACACAATCAGAACACGTGGAAGAAATGGGCACTCCTATCGAGTTCAAGATGCCAAATCCTCTAAAATGGGATTCAGTTGGTGATATGCTAACAAGATGGAAAAACTTTAAACAGCAACTATCTGTTTTTATCCTGGCGTCCGGGCTGGAAAAAGTCTCAGAAAAAAGAAAATCTGCTATCTTGTTAAACTGTTTAGGTGAAGATGGGCAAAATATATATTACAACATTTTGAAGAAAACAGATGAGACACCTAAGTATGAAGATTTACTCAAACAATTCGATAATTACTTTGAACCGAAACAGAATGAAATTATAAATGCATTCAATTTCAACACTAGAAATCAAGAAGAAAGCGAATCATTCGACAGTTTCTTTTCAGAAATAAGTAAACGGATTAAAAGTTGCAACTACAAAGAACAAGAAAACAGAATGCTAAGAGATAGAATCGTCATGGGTATCCGGGACAAAAACCTACAAAGGAAACTTCTAGAAAACCGAAATTTAACTTTGGACTCTGCGCTGGACCAATGCAGAGCAGCTGAGCTATCACAAGAACATATCAAGATCATACAGAAACAAGAAGAGTGGTTGAAGGTGGATGCAGTCACCACCCAGAACCCTAAAGCTAAGTATAACACAAACAGTTATCCCAAAGTTCAAAAAAGTAAAAAAAAAACAACTATAATCAAAATTTCTATCATTGTAAAAAGTGTAGCAAAGAACATGGCCCTCGGCAGTGCCCAGCCTTTGGTAAAACCTGTTCAAATTGTAATAAACTCAATCACTTTTCCCAAGGTTGTATGAATAAAAAAGTAGATTTAGTTGACAACACCGAGACTACCAGTGATGACAACTATGTTCATGACTTATGACTACTTAAAGTCTGTCATGCAATTGGAAGTAAAAACTTGAGTTGTCACAATGAGTGGCGAATAATATTAAGAACAGAAAATAAAAAAGTCACCTATAAATGTGACACTGGAGCTCAAGTCAATGTAATCTCATTAAAAGACTTAAAATTAATTGTCAATGATGAAAACCCTAAGTGGTCTGAGACAAAATATATTTTAGAAGCATTTGGAGGTAATAAAATAAAACCATTGGGAAAAGTAATATTAACAATATATAAAAATGATGAAAAAGTTCCCACAGAATTCCTGATAATAAAAGAAAATGTTTGTCCAATATTAGGACTTAACTCATTAATAGAATTGAAATTTTTAAGTAAAGAAAATATAAACTTAATGAGTGTAAACAATAAGTGTATTAACAGCATTAACGTACAAAGCAAAGATGTAATTATTAATCAATATCCTGAACTTTTTCAGGGCATAGGACAATTTCACACACCGCTGGAACTGCACACTCAACCAGATGCACAGATTGTGGTAAAACCACCACGACGAGTTCCACATGTATTAATGGATCGCCTGGTGGATAAATTAAAAAATTTGGAAAAAAATCAGATTATTGAGAAAGTCGAACATCCAAAATCATTTGTGAGTAACCTTGTAATAATTGAAAAAAGTGATGGTAATTTGAGAATTTGTCTAGATCCCCAAGAATTTAATAAGGTTCTAATAAGAGAATATCACTTAATTCCAACATTAGAAGAAATAGTAAACAAACTAAATAACAAGTCAATTTTTTCAGTATTAGATTTATCGGATGGCTTTTACAATATAAAACTAACAGACAAATCAGCAGACTTATGTGCATTCAGTACTCCTTGTGGCTGCTATAAATTTCTCAGATTACCATTCGGTTTATCAGTAGCATCTGAGATTTTTCAAAAGTATAGTGAAAAATCATTTGGTGACATTCCTGGTGTTGTAATCTACTGCGACGATTTATTAATTTGTGCTGAAAATGAACAGGAACATGACAGAATATTAAAAACTGTGTTAGAAAGAGCAAAAGAAAACAATGTCAAATTCAATAAAAGAACATTTCAATATAAATTACCTGAAGTAAAGTATTTCGGTCACATCTTTTCTAAGGAGGGAATGAAAATTGGTCCCGACAGAGTAAAAGCTATTTTAAGTATTACTAGTCCAATTAATAAAAAAGAACTACAAATATTTTTGGGAATGGTTAACTATTTGAGAAACTTTGTTAATAAATTGGCAGACCTCACAGCACCATTAAATACCCTCTTAAAAAAGGATGTGTCCTGGATGTGGACAGAGTTGCATGAAGAGGCTTTCAATAATATAAAAAAATGGATTAGTACAGCACCAGTATTACAAAATTATGATTCCTCCTTGCCAGTCATAATTCAATGTGATGCCAGTAGGGATGGATTGGGTTGCTGTTTAATGCAAAATGGCAAACCAGTTTGCTATGCTTCTAGAAGTCTAACAAGTGCAGAAAAAAATTTTTCTCAAATAGAAAAGGAGCTACTAAGTGTAGTATGGTCAACAAAGAAGTTTCACTATTTTATATATGGTAAAAAATGTACTATACATAATGATCACAAACCTTTAGAAAGTTTACTGAAAAAGCCTATTCATGCAATACCATCATCACGATTGCAAAGACTGAAGCTAAAATTGTTAAAATATAACTTAGAATTTAAGTACTTGAAAGGACGTTTAATGCACATAGCAGATTTATTATCACGCTCATACTTAGATGAAAATGATGACGACCAGTCTTACATGTATGAAGTAATACACTGTATAGGTCTTGCAAACTATTTACAATGTACTGACCAACAAAAACAAGAACTAATATGTGAAACATCTAAAGACATAGAATTATCTCAGTTAATTGATTTTACACAGAATGGTTGGCCAAATAAAAATATTCCTGATTACCTAAGGCACTACTTTAAGTTTAGAGAAAACATAACAATTGATCAGCAACTCTTGTTTATGAATGATAGACTGGTAATTCCAAAGTCACTTAGATTAACCATCCTAAATAAAATGCATGAAGGTCACCTAGGAATGACAAAAATGAAGCAACTCGCTAGAGCCTTATATTATTGGCCAAACATTGATTCACATATAGAAGATGTAGTCAAAAAATGCTTTATCTGTCAAACACATCATAATAACAATATTAAAGAACCTTTATTGTCGCATGATGTACCGAAGTTACCATTTTCAAAGATAGGAATTGATATCTTAGACTTTAAAAAGAAAAACTATTTGATACTTTATGATTACACCACAAAATGGTTAGATATAAAACTAATTACTAATAAATCTGCTAATAGCATAAATAATGCACTAATAGATATATTTACTTGTTTTGGTATACCATCGGAAATTGTAGCTGATCATGTTCCCTTCGATTCTCTACAGTGTAAACAGTTTGCTAAAGAGTGGGGTTTTAAATTCACATACTCCAGCCCAAGGTATCCTCAATCAAACGGCATGGCAGAACGTGGAGTACAAATAGCTAAAAAAATCTTAACTAAGTGTAATGAAGGTAAAACAGATTTCAGAATGTCCCTATTACAGTATAGATCCTCGCCAGTTTCCGGCACATGTTTCACACCTGCACAGCTAATGATGAGTAGGAATTTAAAAACTAAGTTACCTTCTAGTTATAAGTACTTAGTACCAAAGTTAAGCTGTAACATAGATACAGAGATGAATAAGACTAAAAATAGAAATATAAGAAATTATAATAAAAATGTTAAAGAAAGAAGTGGCTTTAATCTTGATCAGAAAGTCTGGTTTAAAAACAATTATAAATAATAATAATTATAGGTCATATGTTATTAAAGATTATAATGGATGTATTTACACAAGAACTTCTTATCATATTCGATCTCAATAATCTGCTAATAAATGTACAGTGAGTGTGCAGTTACAGGAACGGTGACACACTGTCTTTAAAATAAGTAGTGGTATAAAGCATTTAAATTAAGAATAACTTAGTATTGTATAAATGAATATCATAAGTAGAGTAAGTAATAATGCAAGTGATTATCTTGTATTGAAAATTTTCTTTGTAGTACCTAACTTTTTTTTTTGTATATTTTTTTAAGGAAAAGGGGTATGATGTAATGTAGTTAGCCACATATTGTGAAAAGAAACGTTATTAATACAGACAGTATAAAATGACATATGACGCATAAAAACTTAGAAACGTCATATGTGGCAAAGTACATTACAGACGTTTATAAAAGGATTTGCGGAACATATGCGCATTCTAGAACTAGCTCGGGAACGTGAAAACCGCCATTACTCGCTGTTGAATCTGAATATTAATAAACAACCACAAGTGCTTCAAACTGACTTTTATTAAGAAAATAATAACAATACATAAACGATGGGCGTTAATGGCTGCAACACAGTTTACAACTAATGCAGTCATTATTGTACTGTAATTTATTTATTGTATTTGTGTTTTTATTTCCATTTTTTTTTAACATTGTTCTACAACACATAGTACAATGTTAGGTGTTTGTGTGGTATTAGTAATGTCCGTGCTAATACTTTTATTATTACACTTGTAAATTATGTGGTCAGGTTCGGTTCTGCGGCGGCCATGAAGCGTCACGCCCGCGTTCACCGCGCTCCCGCACACAGCGCTCCCGCTATGGTACGTTGTTTTTTCTCTATTTTTAAGATAACTAGCAATTTAGTTATAATTCTCATTACTACCTTGTTCACCCTCCTAATAACCTAAACATGCTTGTGTCTGGACTGGGTTTACGGCAATAATGTAGCCATTACGCTATTGCTGCTTTGTGTTGCTTTCTTACTTTAGTAATAGGGAATATGCATGACGATTAGAAGAACGATCTTCCAAGATTTAACAACGCTTAACATTGACGTTGGGCTGTAAATGGGTGACGTATTAAGATTCCTCCGTTTCTTGGAAAGTAGGTTGTCTTGGCTGACATTTGTACATCTTTACCCAAAGAATCCAGAACATATCGACACTGGTTTTGCCAAGAGTTATCATGGTACCTAGCTTCTAAGTAATGAAAATAATAGAGGCAGTATTTTTTTTAAAAACACGAATATTCAACTGAATTCAGTTAACTTGAATGCACAACCCCAACATAGTTACGAAAAGACTAAGCTGATAAAGAAATAAACAAATAATCTTCCTTAAAATTACACAAATAATACATATTTAAAAAAAAAAAACTAAGTAATATATAATAATAAAAGATTAAGGAGAGATGGAGATCCTTTCTCATGTTTTTAACCGACTTCTGAAAAAGGAAGAGGTTCTCAATTCGGATGTTTGTTTGTTTTTTTTTTTATGTTTGTTCGGGCATAGCTCCGTCGCTTGCCAACCGATTTGAAAAATTCTTTTTTTGTTGGAAAGGGTATACTTCCCAAATGGTCCCATGAAAATTTTATCGAAATCGGACAATCCGTTTCTGAAAAATCAACAAAAGTAAAAAAAAAATATTTACATTGATGATCTTTTCGTTTACTCTGCATTGTGTTTTTTGTTCGCGCGTTTTTAGTTTTTTGTAGTTGACATTTTGGAATTTATAACTAGATTAATTACAAATTGACCCACTAAAAATCGCAAAAATAAAAACTTTTTTGCAAAAAAAAAATAAAACCGACTTCCATAGCAAAACACTACAAAGCCAAAAATAATTTTAATTTCGGAAGGCGGTGTGAAAAAAAAGAAAATACAAAACCAATAACACCGACTACCGAAATTAAAATTATTTTTGGCTTTGTAGTGTTTTGATATGGAAGTCGGTTTTATTTTTTTTGCAAAAAAGTTTTTATATTTTATTGATAATTGGTTCGTGTTTGACCACCATCTCACCTAATAGTAAGTGATGATGTGGTCGAAAATGGAGCATGCTTACCTAAAAGTAACCTATTCACTTTCGTCTTAAGCCCCCTAGGTTATAGCTATCGGGAAACACAGACTCGGGCAGGGAATTCCATGAATGTTATTGAAAGAAACAAGGGTTTGTGCTTGTGTTGGCCAGTATCAAGTGTTTGTTCCGTCGTGTTACAGGAGGAAGGCAACGAGTCACAGGAGGGAGAGGATATGGAGGGTGAGGTGGAATACCTCGAGGTTGAGGAGTTAGAGGATATGCAGGACCGAGAGCAGGAGGAATATAAACAAGAAATCGAAATGCAGTGAGGCATACTGACGCACTACGGCGCTGTGCTTCACAAACAACCACACGTTATGCACTCCGTGTTATACAGAGTTGAACCGACAGATGGACATTAAACTACACTACTTATACTATACGTCTTTCGTAATAATTTGATACAATATAAAAATAAAAAGCGACAAAAATTAGTTTTGTTTCAAACCAATTTATTAGCTGACAAATCAAAGTAAAACGCAACCACCCTTTGTGAATAAATGTGCCAGACTTTAGATACGTAGGTGACAAAGTGGCAACGTCGCGGCGTGTGTGACCTCGTGTGGAGTCCGCTCGCGTCGGCAGAGCGGCAACAACGTATCGTGGATTACACTCGGATTTATCGTTTTATGGTACTTGTACCTTGTACCTTTGCGTATAGACATAATCAGCTGTTAGGAAAGATACATCGTGTTCAAACGGGGCAAAAACTTAACAAATCATTTGAGACTAAACTACTATTCCTATTTAACTGACTTTTGGTATAGTCCTCGTCACGTAAGTTGGCAAGGTTTTGGCGTAGTGGGGGTAAGTTCGCGCATCGTACACTTAGTGGAATAAAAAAGTGGTCACATTTACTGCTTGCCATTATTCTATGGTTATTTCCATCGTTTATTTTTAATCATGTCTGTTCAGAAGGATGTTAAAGAAAGAAGAGAAATTCAATCGTTAATTCGGTATTATAAATAAAATAGATATAGTACATAAATACATTTAAAAGTGAAAAAAAATGTATTTAAAAAAATATTAAAAATAATATGTTCTCGTCGTCACAATTATTTAATAAAACTGCTACCCCTTTAATTCTTCTTTTTTACCGGTGTCCTAAAGACAGTGACGAATTCGGAATTTCAATAATCTGCGTAAAACTGTATTTGGTCCTGGCATTGTAGTCAACGTAACAAAAACTAAATTTAAAACAACAACTCGTAACAAAAACAAAGGGTACAACTTTCGTGTACGCAAGTGTATTCGGGAGCAAATTGAACGAGAACTACTGACGCACCAATCGCGCGCTTGGACCGCTGACACCAAAAAATCGACTCTTGCCAAATTATTTGAATACTACTATACAGAGTTTGAAAATGGCACATAGAATAGGCAGTTTAAAGGAAAGCCCCTATGTCGTATTAACTTTGTATATACATCGTGTAATTTAAAGGGTATATACATATTACATACCATGTACACGGGTTTTTTTTTTGCATGATAACAAACGATATAGCAAGGGTTTTGTAATCCTAAGTCTACATGTGTGGAACTTATTTCCAAACCTGACTGAATTTTCATCATAATATATGATGAAAATTCAGTGTTTATAGATTAGAATTCTGTTTTTTTTTTCCTACAAGTTTAGAAATTAATACAAATGCTATTGTATCATGTTCTTATATAAACATGTTGTGTGAAGAATTGAGTCACATATCCTTTATGGACGGACTAAAGTTATATAAGACAGGGAAGTTGTTAAACTTCTATTTCTGGTTGACTACTAGAATAAGTTCACTATGTTATTGTAGAGAATCAATTCCTGCTCTAATCTGTGGTTTTGTGCTAAACCTCGAATATAATAAACCTGTAGTTACTACATAGTTAGAAAACCCACATATAGCCCTAACTAATTACACATAGATATTATCAAAATGCTATACGAGGCAGCCAACATAAGACTTTGACGGATAAGTTATAGTTATATGTATCTTTAAGAAGTGGCTGTTTTTTTTGTATAAATGTATTAATTTATAACCAGAAAAAGTCTCAAATCGTCATACTTCATTGGTATGATGATTTGAGGCTGGCGTATTGTATAAGGGGATAAGGTGTCGCCCTATATAAAGTGATGACATCGCTGAACGTTTAGCTAACTCGTAGCGCGCCCGCTGTGGCCGCGGTGCGAGGTGCGCCTTGTGTACGACGACGCACATATTTAGGCTCAATTTCCACCACCGCGGAATGGAATGGAATGGAAGCGTCAATCTCACCTCATGACGTAGGAAGGCGCGCAAATTCGCTGGAATGCGCGAGAATACTCGAGCATTCCAGCGAATGCGCCTTGAGAGACGTTCAGTCTAGATCTGTTAGTGTTCCCCGCACTGCTGTGACCGGCGAGTATCTGTGACCGACAACCGACTCCCCGTTGGCGCCTCTTCCCGCGGATTCCACAGGTGGCTCCGACGTAGCTAGGGGAATTCTCGAAATAAGCGAGGATTCCCCGGAAGACGCGCGACTTTTTTTGGCTCCTATTTAGTTTGTCCCTATGTCATACGATTGACAAAGTTCATTATGGTTTGTACAATTTCGTTGCAAAAAGTCGCTTCCATTCCATTCCTCGGCGGTGTAAATTGAGCCTTGTTCTATAAATATAAGTACATAATATTGTGATGGTTTCCTTTTTCTTTTGATTATTGAAATATATCTAAGTTTATATCCAAGATTGTTTTATTCATTACTGATATTTTTAACTAAAACACGCTAGTATCTAAATAAAAGCCATACGCAAAATACACGCTTGGTCGTGGAGTCGCGGATATCTGCCGAACATACATACATCTAAATAAAAACAGGTACGAGTCAATTCTTGAGATTATTCAATGATGAATGATCATCCATTACGCTATCACATACCGAGACCACATCAGTAAAGAAATTGAAGAAAGACGAATTTCTAAAGAACGTTCAAATGTTATACCTATTGTAATAAGACTGGCACTAGCATAGGTTTCTCGATTTTGTAAAAACATAATTTAATTTAAAAGGAGCACTCAATAGTCAATCTACCCCCACATCCAATGAAGGTGAAATAATTACGATGTTATATTCCCAAGAAAATATGTTGTCAGGCAGTGAATGTCTTTAGTGAACCTGGGACCTGATCCCACAAAGATATCAATGCACAGTGTGTTTTTTACCTCAAAAAAGTGACATTTTATTTTTATTGCCCAATCCTACTAAGCTTTATATAATGAATATATGACGAGAACTCCCAGATGACAAATTTGAAAACTTGATTTTTTTTTAAATATTAAAGTTTTCGTGACCTTCACGGAAAAAATATTGAAATTAATTCTTAAAAAAAAAGTTAATCAGAAATCAGTGTTAAATTTAATGCAGGTATTTGAAGCGATCTTAGGCGCGTATCATTCCGTTTTTATTTCATCAAAATTCATGTAAATATTCACAGAAAAAAATGTTTTACTGAATTTTGTATTTATTTTTTTATTCCTTTTATAGCCCGAAGTAGAACCTCTACCTAGAACCAGTAGATTCCTCATACTAAGGTTTATCACCCGTAAAAATACTACATTCCACTTCGGCGTAGGTTTTGAGAAAACTATTTTCAAAAATATATGTTAGGGCTGTCAACTATTTTGACCTTTATATTTATGATGAGAAATCTTGTTTTAATTTGATATAAACTGCTTGTTTTAGAGTCAATACAGATAATATTGCAATCAGTTGGTGATGTGGTACACTTTTTAAGTGGACAGTAAAAATCACAAATATGTGATACTAGCTTCTGCCCGCGACTTCGTACGCGTGGGAAGCTTTTCCCGCGCAAATCCTGATCCCGTGGGAATTTCTGGACAAAAAGTAGCCTGTGTATTATTACCGGATGTCAACTATCTACTTACCAAATTTCATTCAGATCCGTTCAGTAGTTTTTGCGTGAAAGAGTAACAAACATCCATCCATCCTCACAAACTTGCGCATTCGTCGCTCGCATAGCGTCGCTCCTGGCTGCCTTCTCTTCGGCGCAGGCCGAGGCAAACCGAAAGCTCGTCGAGTCTCTATTGACATCGCACTCAGGGACGCCGCCCAGTGTGAACTCCGGCACTGAACCGTCACTGTCATCGTATTCTGGGAATCTCGTCAAATTCACCTCGCGCATCGATGGTTCGTCGGGGTATCCGGAGGCGGTCGAGGCATTCATAGACGCCGTCGAGATGTTTATGGATTGCGCTTCGGTCAGCGATGAGATGGCACTTCGTGGACTCCCCATGTTACTTCATGGGCAAGCAGCAGTTTGGTGGCGTGGCATCCGTCATGAAGTTACGTCATGGCCAGAGGCTGTCAAGCGCCTGCGTTCGATGTATGGCATACCACGGCCACCGTACAAATTATACAGTGATGTTTTCGCTGCTGAGCAAGGGTTGGAACGCGCCAACGTTTCTATCGTAAGATTACGATCTCTGTTGGCAAACCTACCGTATCAATTACCAGAGAAAGCGAGACTGGACATTATTTATGGTCTACTTCACAAGAGAATCAGGTAGCGGTTATCAAGAGACTCTGTGAGTAATATTGAATCGCTGATAGAAAAATCTCGCAGTATAGAAGAATCGTTGTCGGAGAACTCCGCGTTGCTGTCGTCGTCGTGTTTAACTACGAGGCCTGCCCGCGTGCTCAGCGCGTGCGCGCAGCAACACGTCGCTCCGGGATCAAGCTCGACGCCGCCGCCGCCGACGGTTTGCGTCACCCGCGCCCCTACTGCGCTGCGCAGTCCGCTCGTGAACGAGCGCAATCGCCGCGTAGTGATCAGTGTGTGAACAAAAGTGATAACAGTGATAAGAAGTTGTTCTGCGTGTATTGTAAGGCGCGAGGACACGTACGAAACTCCTGTGATAAGCTAAGTAAACGATCTCTTTCTACTAACTCTGGCACATCTTGCTATAATTGTGGTGAAAAAGGTCACATTAGAGTTAATTGTCCTAAAGGTAAACAAGATAGCGCCGGAGATAGTAACTCAAATGTTAAGTCAGAAAATGTGTTTTCTTCTGTTTATATAGATAGTAAGAAGTTATGTTCGCATTTTGTTAACAATAATAAGCAGGGTTGGCCTATCGTGCGCGTGTGTGTACAGGGATATCAGGGTACCACGTTGGTGGATACCGCCTCGCGTCGTAGTTATGCAAGTCATTCTCTTTATGCCTTACTGAAACGTATTGGTTCAAACTTTCGCGCGGAAACGATGTCGTTGAAGCTTGCGGATGGTATTGTTAGGAATAGCGATGTGCTACTGACGATAGTTAATATTCAACTGGGTTCATTATCGATACCTATTGAATTCATTATTTTACCTGATGCCGTTAACAACAATACTCTGTTAGGCATTGATTTTATTATTAAAGCTAAGATGGTTATCGATTTCTCCAATTGGACTTGGCGTACAATGGATCAGCCTCGTACACCTCATACCTTGTCATGGGAATCCGAACGCGAACCCATTCAGTGTGCTTCCGTGAACGTACTGAGGACGGATGAGGGCGCTATGTTATCAGAGTCGGAGAGGTCGACGTTGGGGAATCTTTTATGTGAGTACTCCGATATTTTTGATTTAGTCGGAGAGCTTACACCATTTGCGGAACACCACATAAAAACCGGCGACCATCCGCCTATTGCTTTGCCCCCGTATCACGTTACGCCTGCCAAGAAGGAAATCATGCATGCCGAGTTAGACAAGATGTTAGCGGAGGACGTGATCGAGGAGTGTGAATCCGCCTGGGCAGCACCGTGCGTCTTGGTACCGAAACGTAATGGTACGTATAGGTTTTGTGTCGACTACCGAAAGTTAAACGCGGTCACTAAGACGGATGCGTACCCCATGCCGCGTATTGACGAGCTCTTACAGTCGACCAAGAAGGGTTGTGTAATGAGTTCTCTAGATCTTCGCAGTGATTACTGGCAGGTAAGGACCGCCGATCGTGACAAAACTGCGTTTGTCACGCCCTTTGGTACCTATCGATTCAAACGATGCCGTTTGGCCTTAAGAATTCGCCAGCGACGTTTCAGAGGCCCTGCAGTTACGAAAAATACTTTGCGCGCGTCACCCGTGACAGTCTCTGTGCGCCCGCGCCCCTATCTTAAGTTCCTTGTATACGTAATTCTAACGTTATAGATTTATTCTTAATCATAAGAACGTGTACCTTTATGAATAAAGTTTTATGTAACGTTATAATACCTATTTCCCTATAATTATATTTTTCCGATGAAGTGTTACATGTAGCGCGGGAAGGGGTCCACCATCGTTAGGCTTTTGCTGAAACCCCGCGCTTATACATGTAACATGGAGGAACGGGGGTGAGGCACCATGGAGCCATTCCAGACCCATGGCGCCATTTTGCCTCAGCAGGGGCTTACCCAACCTGCTGGGGGATGTCCGTTCGGGCCCCGACCGGCGGACTCTGGGCTAGGGGGACATGAGGGCGCCAACCCTCATGTCGGTACACGAGTGGCAAGCGAAGCTGTGGACTGTGCCACAGCCGACATCTCTCAACCTCCGGGGGTGTCTTCAAATAGGCAAGAAGGGTGCAATAGACTTCACTTATATGAATGTTTCTCTGAAGAAAGTAAAAAAAAGAGGAAAAACGGCTCACCCGAAGATCTCACTTATTCAAAATTATTGAAAGTAATTATCCGGGAACTTGGTCCTAATTTAAAAGCTTTGTCATCAAATGACACAAAGATACTTATTGACAAAATCAGCTTTTTCCTTACTTAAACGGTGAAAATGTTCAAGGCTTGCAAAAGCAATAAAAAGCTCTTCAAAAAAAGGCATAAGACATATTTAGAAAAGTCTTTTATTGATGACTTACCAGAACATTTGAAATGTCATACCCACGATCCACACGAGACCACTAGCGTGTCTATTTGTCTTGAGCCTGAGCCTTCTCCAGAGCCCGGACCTTCAGGCAGTTCTCAGAATAGAAGTTTAGGCTACAGACAGGAACTAAGGTCGAAGAAACGCATGGAGGAATTCATGCAAAATGAACCGCCAGCCAAACTCATCAAAGGTTTTGTTTCGGCGATATCAGCTCTGCCAGAAAATAAAATGACCCCAAGATCTAAAAAAGACCTAGAAACAGTTATTCAGTTATGTCTTGAATCGCCAACCCGGGCTTCGGAGGTTTACAAAAAAATTTCATCAGAACCACAACCCTATACTCCCGAGGAGGCTTTGGGAGTGATGATCGATAGAAAATTAAGCGTGGAAACCTACAAAGATATGTCTTTGTAGGTTTCCACGCTTAATTTTCTATCGATCATCGGGACGGAACGGGATCTGAAAAGTCGGGGTTACCCAGTTTAACCACCATATTCTCAAGTGTTTCTGGCAAGAAAAGCATGTTATCCTACAGAAGAAATAAATTTGTCAGATGTTGAAGCATCAGTTTCTTTGAAAGGGTTGCTGACAAACACCTTAAAAAGGATAGTGCAAAGTAGCGAAGAGAGCTTTACGAAATTTTACGATCACAAAAAAATAACAGAATTGAATTGTGTGTTTGAAGGATCTTGGGGATTTGACGGCAGCACTGGACAGTCGTTTTATAAACAAAGCTTCGGTCGATCTGATCAGGACCCTCTTGCTAATGAAAATAGCCTGTTTGCCACCACTTTTGTGCCCCTGCGTATTCAAGCTGATAAAAGTTACGCAATCTGGCTTAATCCAACACCCCAGTCATATCGTTTTTGCCGCCCCTTACGCATCCAGTACAAAAAGGAAACAAGTGATTTGATTCTCAAGGAGAAGGCTTGGGGAGAAGACCATGTTCGGTCCGAAGTGAAACAGAACGCACCTTTGGTTGGCAACATTAATTATCTGTGGGCTTGACATAACTTTTTCACTTGATAGATAGACTTTGGTTCCCTTGTTGGAAAATGTCCGTTCTTGGGACTTTGATTTAATTGTAATTGATAAAATATCGTTTGGAATCGCCGTTTGAAACCGATAATTGGGTCGCGAGTTAACTATTGTTTGAAGTTGTAATCCCCATTTGACGAAAACCCCGGGATATTTTTGGATTTATCGCCGGGTTGATGCCATCGCGTGGCACGCGCATTTGTTGGAAATAAGTAGTGATAAATAGCTTCAATCCGGTGTGAGTTTGGGCTGTGATGCTGTTTGGACCGCGCCATCTGGAGACTGGCGCCTTGTGAACGTTCTACAACACTTGACTTACATCACACTTTTCAATTACTCACCTCATATTCACATACATACCACACTTGGGCGTGACCTAGGAAGGTCGAAGTTGGCGGACCCAGCACAGAAGGTTAGTGGTACCGATCAGTTATTTGTACATATGGTTGTAGGCCCAGGAGCCTGTAGTTTTAGCCTTTTGTTCATTGTTTGAAGAGCAACGTTAAGCTCCACGTACCGTGGACAGTTCAGACACCAGTATCGTTGCGCTGGCTTGGGACTGAACAGACCAGATAAGAGATTTAACACCTATAACTATACAGACAACTAAAGAGTACACAATAACTTTTACTTGCAATTTAACATTGAGTATTATAGATGGAAAAGTTTTAAACATAATCACCGGAACCTCCTCACAATTACGATGACATCTAGCAATTTTAATAATTTGGAAATATGCTATTCTAAACCTACTATAAAAGATTATATCGACGGTTGAAAGGCTAATTGATCTAAGCGACATTTTTTGCGATATTGAGTTATATACATATTCGGAATCAGCAAATTTTTCTCCATCGTTTGAGTCAGGTTTCAAATTTTTTTGAGTACTTTTTTGGCGCTTAGCACCCACTGCAAAACAGGGCTCATTTCTAAGCTCATTGATCTATACGACACAAAATTAGACATATTTGAGGACTCGATGACTTAAGCTATTTTGATTTTTCAAAATTTTATAACGTGTGTCGATTAAGGCATTTGGCTTTTTCGCCATGATTGTGATTTTGTCGTTTGGCCTATTTTGCAATAAACCAAAAAAAAATAAGCAATGTCGTTTGGCCCATTTTGCATTCAACTATATTAAAAAACCGTGTTACTTGAACCATTTTGCATTAAGTTATATTAATTAACTATGTCTCTTGATCCATTAAGCGTCTATTAAGGATAATCAGTAATGTCACTTCGGCTATTTTGAGTAACACTAACTAATAACAATTCATTTGTTGTTTTATTTGGAAAGTGGTACTAAGTACAATGTATTCCGTGGTGATACTACTACCTTTTTTTCCGGGTGTGAAAATCATCGAATGACTTCTTCCGCTCTGGGTTAAGCGGAAGGCTGTGTCAGACTTCTACTGACTAAAAACCCACCTGTTCCTTCGGCTGCCCTAAAGTTCCGGGCCCGCGGTATCTCGATAGAACTTTCCCGCAAACCCCGGCAGGCAATGGCCCTATGAGGCCCCGTCACTGGCGTTGACAGCTCTTTGAACACGACGTGCCACCGACCCGAGCCTGGTCCTTACCGGAAGGTGAGCGACTCTGCTCGCCGTCCGCAGGCCCGCGCCTACGGTGGCCGGAAATCGGCTCGTGATCCCCGACGCCCGGGGCGTCTCCCGCAGCGGCTGGGGCGTGAGGAAGAGCATTGTATTTCACTCACGCGTTCAGCCTCCTCCTTCACTAGCATGACAGCTTCGCAGAAGGAGGCGACCGTATACCGACCGCGGCGTGCCCAGCCTTCGGTTGCGACAGCCGCTCTTTCCATGCTGCCGTGAGATCGCACCGGGGCTCTATCCGCTGAGCCGCGACTTGCCGCGATAGCGGAGTTTCACCCCGGCATAGTACATCCACGCGCCAATCATGCACGTGCATGGGGGCTACCGCCTCCAGATCCCACGGCAGCAATCCAGCAAGGAGGTTCGTCGTCTCCCCAGAGATCGTGCGGTATCCCCGGATTATCCGGATAGCCATGACCCTCTGAGACGCGACCAGCTGGTGAGCTGGTCGCCGCAGCAGATTCAGCGAACACAGAGGGGCCCCATAAAGGGCCATAGACCGCACAATCCCCGCATATAGCCTTCGGCAGGAGGCGTTTGGCGTCCCTAGATTGGGTAAGAGCCGCTTGAGTGCAGCCCCCGCCCGGTCCAGTCTTGGAGCCAAACGTTGGAAGTGTTCGACGAAGTTCCACCGGCTGTCGATGGCAAGTCCCAGGTACTTCTTCGTCGTCTCGACGCCGATGCGAACCCCTCCCACCGTTATTTGGGAACCCGAAGGTGGCGCGTTCCGACGGCCATGAAAACACATGGCCTCGGACTTGTGCAGAGCCACCTCGAGTCCCAGTTGTCAGATCCTTTCTACGACCGTCGCAACCCCTCGCATCGCCACTTCGGCCGCCGCCTGGTGCAACCTTCTATGCGCCAAGACCAGCGTGTCGTCAGTGTAGCAGACTACGCTGACTTCTGTAGGAAGGTTGGCGCGCAACACCCAGTCGTAACTGATTTTCCACAAGGGTGGCCCCAGAATCGATCCCTGTGGTACACCGTATGACATCTCTCGTTGGTTCCATTCTCCTTGGTGGCCAGAGTAATGACGGCCCTGTCCGTCAGGTAGGCCTCAACCACACGACAGAGGTAGGTTGGCATCCGGTGATACCGGAGTGCCTCCCGTATGCAACTCCAGGGCAGGGTGTTAAAGGCATTGGCGGTGTCTGTCGAGAGAGCCCTCACACGCATGATTGCATCCACCGTCGAGCGCTTTCTTGCGGAAACCAATTCGGCTATCCGCAAGATCCGGCCAACGAGGCGGTTTGCAATAACTGTTTCAAAGATTTTGCCCACTTCGTCGAGCAGCACAATAGGCCGATATGGCACCCCGGGCGCCCCGGTTTCTTGATTAGGACCAGTTTTCCCGTCTTCCAACGAAGCGGGAACTGGTCCCTCTCCAAATATGCGTTAAAGAACCCTAACCGTTGAGGCTCGAGAGGCTCCAAGGCCAGGACCCAGGCTTTGCCAGGGAAGCCGTCGGGTCCCGGGGCGGTATTTTTGGCATTCAGCCCGCGTACCGCCACTCTCAGGTCTACCTCGGTCACTTCTGAAGCGTTGTCGTCACTGTGGCCCGCGTCGGGCACCGCAAGTGGCGGAGCCATGGTCGGGGGAGTATGCCCACCTCGCGAGGGGAACAGAGTGCTCACCACGTCCTCTACTAATTGGGGTCGGAGACTGTGTCAGCGGGGGAGCCCAGGTGCGGAGTTAGTCCCGCACCATTTTCTATGGACTTTCCCACGGGTCCCGATTAAGAGTCTTCAACATCTCCTTGCGCGCCAGATCTTTGGCCCGCCGGATTTCTTCTTTGAGGACGGTCTTCGCTGCTCTGTACTCCTTGTACAGCTCCGCCTCTCTGGCTTCCGTAATTGGTGATACTACTACCTAGGCTTAGAATGATAAACCACCTTATCTAATACCTTGTTCCAAAACATATTGCATCGACATCTTGAATGATACCTCTACACAAAACTGTTTTGAATTATGATAGCCTAAGTATCAATATCTACTATAATCTAGTAAGGGTTCATTTTGTTTCATCCTGCAGTCCCTCTAATGGGCATCTGCATCAAACTACTTCACTCTGGTGCAACACCATCATGTTGCTTATGCTCATTGGGTATATTCAACTGTCAGTTGACTTGGCGCTAAATTCATTTTCTCTCGTTTTATTTTATTCTAGGTTGAAACTTGAGCTAGTTTACTTTCAGCTATTTTATTTACGGTAGGCATTTGAACCATTTTGCCTTTCGCAAAAAATAACTAAATTTGATGCATTTTGGGCTAACCAACATAAATTTTCTAAAATAATACACAATTTTCAACAGTAATAACTTAAAAAGCTTCCTTACTTAATTAGAGATATACTGTGTTAAATAAATAAAAGTCTATCAAATGGTTGTTTTTTTATGATTTTTTTTTCAAAATAAATAACTTTGATCCGTCCTCCTGCAAGTTTTACAAAATGTCGCTTAGATCAATTAGCCTTTCAACCGTCGATATGGAATACGGCATAAATCCACTCCATGCTTGGATTCGTATTTTTGAGTTTTTATTGCATCTCGGTTACAAAAACGATCCAGCTGTTGTAACGATACCTTCTACTTCTCCAATAAAAGAGGGTAAAATAGATGAATGAATGAATGAATGTTTATTGAATCAAACTAACTTACTTACATTACACAGTATAGGAAACAACTTATGTACATATATGTTAACTAAACTTGGTGAACACTGGTACCCAAAGTAAGATTTAACTTGAGTTTTAGGTACCAGAGCTCTCGCATTTTAACAGGATATATTATTTAAGTCTATGATTATTTATGTCATGTGAGTCACATGAAAATACTCGTTACTTTAGACATTCTTATAAAATATTAAAATAAAAATACATATAAAAAGGAAGAGAAAAGAACAATAACAATAAAAGGTATTTAATCTAAAGACCAAACCATTTTTAGAGTTTTCTGACGCTTTAAAGGGTTGTGTATAAGTGTACATGAATATGGGTGGCGGAGAGTTTGAGTTTGAAAGTGTGAATGTGATGTGTAGATGTGAATGTTGTGTGGTAGTATGTAAATAGCTTATACTGTAAAAGCAGATGAATGTTGATAAAACAAGCACGCTAGCGGATGGTTTTTAAAAGTTCTTCTGTTTCATCATATGTTTTTGTTAATAGCCATTCCGATACCTTTTTTTTGCACTCAGATCTCGACAGTGGATATATGTTACAGTGTTTGTTGGCAGTATTATAAAGATGCCCGCTTATCACATGGTGGTGCCTTGCGGCTAGACGACTTTTATGTGTCTGAGGTTTGCAGACCATATGCCACCTGCGTCTCTTTACAATATTGGGGTCGTATTCCAAGGAGATGTGTTTTCTCAAAACTGTTTCCAGTACAAAGAGCTGTCTGACACTCAGAACTTTAATGTCAGCAAAGAGCTCAGAAGTAGGATACCTAAAAGGCCTGCAAGCCAACACCTTAAGCACAGCTCTTTGCGCTCGCTCTAAAGACAATATGTGCGATTTTGCGGATCCGCCCCAAACTGATATACAGTAGCCTAGAATAGACTGACATAAAGCGTAATATACGGTTTTTAAGGTAATGAAGTCGGCAGAATAGCGAAGCTTTTTAAAAATATATATAACTTTCCTAATACGAGAGGTAACATTAGTAATGTGCGATTTCCAATTGAGCAAGTTGTCAATGTATACACCCAGATATTTCACGTGGCTGGATCTGTCAAGGACGGCACAGGAACAGGGTTTGGATAAATCACGTGGTTCACAAGAGTGCGCATATAATAAGAATGTATCGGTGGCAGGTTGAGTGGATGAAGTCTTCGACAAAGTTAGATACGTGGTTTTGTTCAGGTTAAGAGTTAAGCGGTTCTTGGAAAGCCAATGCATTACACTACTTACAGCTCGTTCAGCTCTTTGAAATACCTCAGTCGTTTCCGCGAATGATCAAAGCGGTATCGTCCGCATAAGAAAAAATATCGCAGAAGGGAATATTTAGTCTGCAAAGGCTATTAATGTACAACAGAAATAAAGTAGGACCCAGGATAGAGCCCTGGGGTACACCGAAATCCAAAACCATGTTGTCGCTTACGATCGAGTCAATTTTAACTGATTTGATGATGATCTGAGATGTACCATTAAATTTAATATATTAATAATATACAGTATTTTATAAAAAAAACGGCCTACCTACCTAACTGACACACTCAGGAGAGAAGAGGAGGAGGTTTAGAGTATATTACTTGCGGGACGGCTTGGCAGACCACTCCAGGATCGCCTTCTCCTCCACGATGTCTTCGTCGTACAGCAGCTTGAGCAAGGCGGTCTGGCAGTAGGCTCCCAACAAGGCGTCTGGGCAGCAGGCTCTCAGCAAGGCGTCAGGGCAGCAGGCTCCCAGCAAGGCGTCAGGGCAGCAGGCTCTCAGCAAGGCGTCAGGGCAGTAGGCTCTCAGCAAGGCGTCAGGGCAGTAGGCTCCCAGCAAGGCGTCAGGGCAGCAGGCTCCCAACAAGGCGTCAAGGCAGCAGGCTCTCAACAAGGAGTCAGGGCAGCGGGTACTGCACTTCCTCTTCCACCACTCTTCGTCGAAACTCGTCGAGAACTAAACTCTTCAGAAACTGGTCAAAGACTGAACCCCCGGAGATGGCCCCCAGCGCCTTTTATACCCAGCTCAGCGTTCAAAATCCATTCCATTCTCATTCTGTACCAGAATTCAAATTGTAGAGTCCAAAATAGTCCATCTTGCCAGTTATTTGATCAGCCAGTTATATTCGAGCATAATTTATTAAACCTCTTCGATAAAATCTGAGAGTGTGTTTTAGAAATTTATAATTATAATTTAAAATGCCGTTAATCAGTAGACAACCACAATATAATATACAATATTAAGCTAGTCCTATCGATAAAAGTGAATAACAATTATATAATAAAAGTATGAACAACCTTTTTAGTCTATTAGCCATTCAGTGACTACAAAGAAGAAGAAATTACAGTTTGTCAGCCTTGACGTAAAAAATGTCATGACAAGAAAATATTTGTTTTGATGGATGAATTATGGATTATGATTACAAAGAAAATGTAAGTTATTTGGTATTTGTAATAACAGATACTATATTTCCCCATCGACCCCGAGAAAATTTTTGGTCTAGAACAAAAATTTTGTAAGGTTAAAGTTTATCCACATTCATATAACTTACATGCCTCATTCAATCACACCAACATCTCACGAAGTTAGGTCAGGTAGGATTCACATTCAATGATCACTACTCGACCTGATTAGTACATGACAGTAGGCTTGTTTTCGGAGTCTGTCAGTCCGCTCGCGTCGAAAACCCATCAAATAAAAAACAAGATTTAGCAAAGGCTTATTTTTACGAAGTTGCTAGCCGCTTCGATCAACTTTAGAGTCGGTAACATAAAAAACAAGGTTTAGCAAAGGCTTATTTTTACGAAGTTGCTATCCGCTTCGATCAACTTTAGAGTCGATAAATAGTAAGAAACTAACTTGGAGAGTTAGAAAGGGAGAAGGTTTGGTAATATGTACCTAAACGCACTTCTAAGTAATATCTGATTAGTTCAGATATAAGAGAAGCCTCTTAAAGTTTAAGAACAAAGTTAAAGAAAGAAATAAACTATTGAGTTTCAATAAACCGAAAAGAATTCTATAGTTAAAAGAAGAGAAGAAGATAGAGATGAGTCATGAATATAGTACGAAAGGTGAATATATTTACATGATTATATACATTAATTTTTAAAATCTTTAATATGCCATTTAGCTCGGTTGCCATTAGGATCCTCTAATATGTAAACTAATGGGGATAGTTTCTGAATTACAGTTGACTTTATATATTTGGGAGCTAACTTTGCGCTGAAATAAGTTCCAGCCTGACTATTTATATAATTTCTTCGCCAGACTGTAAGAGGTGATAAACTAGTGTTCGTGTGAAGAGGGAGTCTAGTATAGTGTTAGTGTAAAGAGTGAGTCTCCTATCCTAGAACTTAATATTAAAAAAGAGTCTAAGCCAAAAAGTGAGTCCAAAGAAAAAAGTTACTAGTAATAGTTTTTTTTGGAATTTTGAAAAAAAAAATTAAACCGACTAGCTATGATTTTACGTTGGGCGCCAAACTGTAACGATACCTTCTACTTCTCCAATAAAAGAGGGTAAAATAGATGTACCATTAAATTTAATATATTAATAATATACAGTATTTTATAAAAAAAACGGCCTACCTACCTAACTGACACACTCAGGAGAGAAGAGGAGGAGGTTTAGAGTATATTACTTGCGGGACGGCTTGGCAGACCACTCCAGGATCGCCTTCTCCTCCACGATGTCTTCGTCGTACAGCAGCTTGAGCAAGGCGGTCTGGCAGTAGGCTCCCAACAAGGCGTCTGGGCAGCAGGCTCTCAGCAAGGCGTCAGGGCAGCAGGCTCCCAGCAAGGCGTCAGGGCAGCAGGCTCTCAGCAAGGCGTCAGGGCAGTAGGCTCTCAGCAAGGCGTCAGGGCAGTAGGCTCCCAGCAAGGCGTCAGGGCAGCAGGCTCCCAACAAGGCGTCAAGGCAGCAGGCTCTCAACAAGGAGTCAGGGCAGCGGGTACTGCACTTCCTCTTCCACCACTCTTCGTCGAAACTCGTCGAGAACTAAACTCTTCAGAAACTGGTCAAAGACTGAACCCCCGGAGATGGCCCCCAGCGCCTTTTATACCCAGCTCAGCGTTCAAAATCCATTCCATTCTCATTCTGTACCAGAATTCAAATTGTAGAGTCCAAAATAGTCCATCTTGCCAGTTATTTGATCAGCCAGTTATATTCGAGCATAATTTATTAAACCTCTTCGATAAAATCTGAGAGTGTGTTTTAGAAATTTATAATTATAATTTAAAATGCCGTTAATCAGTAGACAACCACAATATAATATACAATATTAAGCTAGTCCTATCGATAAAAGTGAATAACAATTATATAATAAAAGTATGAACAACCTTTTTAGTCTATTAGCCATTCAGTGACTACAAAGAAGAAGAAATTACAGTTTGTCAGCCTTGACGTAAAAAATGTCATGACAAGAAAATATTTGTTTTGATGGATGAATTATGGATTATGATTACAAAGAAAATGTAAGTTATTTGGTATTTGTAATAACAGATACTATACTGTGCAGAAATGGCGAATCAATAAAAACACTGCAGAGAGCCGCATAGTGGACGAACGAAAAATACGAATTCAGGGCGAAATAAGAAGCAAAATGGGATTATTGGTGGACATAGTGAGGCCTAACGCAGGTACCACTAATGACGGCAATACTGCTCGAACTGCTCTGTCAGATAAATACCGGCATATGTTTGCAGACATTTTAGGACTCCAATCTTGGCTATTAGACGACCTGTATAATATCCTGGTCACAATAAATTGTGAGTTACCAATAGACTCCACCAAGTTTGGCACCTATTGCAAAGCGGTAGCGGAAAAATATGTCGCGACATATCGTCGGCGTCAGTGCAGTACCTTGTAACTGTAAGTTTTGGTAAAAACATTTTTTCCGACAAAATGATTACATGAGGTATCCCGCCATATGGTGATGAAACAATAAACTAGCTTAAAAGTGCATTTGGTCGGTAAAACAATACAATCTATTACCTTCTAAACGTCAATTCAAAAAAATTTGTGCAGTACCTTCATTGATATACTAAAAACCCAAGATGCACAGTCTCGAAGAAAAGTGACGCTCGAAAGTGTCGCCGAATACTCACCACCTACGTAGTAATAGTAATGCTATAAGAATAAAATATGTTTTTGTAAATTCCATCTTATGAAAAGTGTTTAAAGTTGTTTTTACAAAACAGTGTGCGAAAGACAATCAAATTTTACGACTGACGTTGCTCGATTTGACAAGGCCTTGAGTGGAGACTACACCTTATACATTTTTTTTATAAGACATTTTGTTTAGTATTATAAGTTTATTAAATTGTGTTCTAAAGACGTAATTGTAGCGTAAATGTTTTTGGGTAGAACATGTGTATATCAATGAAACAAATATTAACTGTTTAAATCGTTTATTATTATTTTTAATTCAATAAAGCTTATAGGTACCTTTTGCCGTGATATACATAATATCTTAGTAAAAAAAAATTCGCCTCAAAAATGAAACCCTCGCCTTTGTTGGCTGACGATTGATGTCCGTTCTCCGCGTCGTATATATGTATATCCTCCGTACCAAACTACGTAGACACAGATTGTTACCAGTAAGCCCAGATTTAATAAGCAAACGCACTGGGTTTCCCGTTTGTAAAGTTCCCAAATGTCACACTAAACTTACGTCTAGATACTTTTAGGCATTAAGTTCTAGGATCTACAATAGAGCAAATAAAACTATCCCAATTTAGAAGCTTATGTGACATAAGGTCAAACAAATTTTAAAACCATGGCTTCAGTCTTTGAGCTATGACGATATTAAAAAAATCATTTCGTCAGTATAGTAAATTAAGCTATTCAAAACACACACTCATGTTAATGCACACGCGTTTAGAGTTCCAGACACACACTGACCCCTACACACACACGCAATTACGCACATACACTCAAACTTACAGACACATACACGTTTCACTTCTATTTCTTTTGTTCTCAATACCTTCTAATGTTACTTTTTGTTTGTAATTTATTACATAAAAATTGAAATGTGTTTTAATGTATAGCGTAGGACACTGATTCCTGTAACACAGGCTCGCTTAGCATAGGAGTCAGGGGCTTCACTTGAAAGATGTAATATTTTTATGTTCAATAAATTATTTATTTATTTTATTAATGAACATTACAAAACCATAAAATTGACGACCTCTTCTCATTCAGTATATTATATAACGTATACATATTTTCCAAAAACTAAATAAGTATTAATTATTGTAAAATAGATGTGTTTAACTTTTGGTGTACAATAAAGTTTATTTTAATCTATTCTAAATACTAGCTTTTTCCCGCGTCTTCGTTCGCGTAGAGGTTTTTCCTGCGTAAATCCTGATCGCGTGGGAATTTCGGGATAAAAACTATCCTATGTCCTTCCCACGGTCCTAAACTATTCCCATGCCAAAGGAGAATGTCAAGGCTTCCTTCAAGACTCGGCCAGAACCGATAAAGATGAACTATATATCATAAAAAAGGAAAATAATTATATAATTTGACTGTATAGTTAGTTTTCTATAAGAAGTACATCAAATAAAGTTATAGTTCTTTGAAGTTGACCACTTAATACTTCTAATTTGATGATGAATTTGATGAAATAAACTATAAAATTATTGAATAATGACTATTGAATTCGTTTTCAACAGCCAAGGTGGTCGTTAGTAATACAGAAATCGGAGTCTGGTAACAAAACAATAAACAACAGAAAACTCATGAAACACATAAGACACTTCGTCGCTCGTCATAAAACGCGGGAGAAGTGAAACTTTTAATTGACAATTATCAGTGACAATGACAACTACAAGATTAAGTGTTAACAGTACTAAATAATTATTCTAAACTGTATCGATAATTGAATTGAATTACTTTAAATTATTATAAGATATTAAAAAATATAACATAACATTATTAATTATTATAAGAATTACGAGTTATGACTTTAGTAACTAATAAATTCACTTACGTAGGTTCATAATGATATTAATTTAATCGATTTGCAAGTGCAATTTCGTATCGATATTATTTTATTTTGGTATTGGCAACATTTCTAATCGAAATTGTAGATAGAAAACGTGTTGATAAATTGAATAACTATTTAAAATGACTTTTAAACGGTGTACTTCTACAGATTTTATTTATACTGTATAATTCTTACAGTTTTATATAATGAATTATCATTAATTTAGAAAGTCTGTCGGACACTACATGATTCGAGCCGAAACTTGGCATTCACCTTTAATCTAAATCGGTTCAGCGGTTTAGGCGTGAAAAGGTAACACACAGACAAACAGAGTTACTTTCGCATTTATAATATTAGTATGGACAATATGGACAATAAAGCATAAACTTATTAATAAAAAAATAAATAAATACAATAAAAAAAATCGACTCCATTATTTGTTCAACAGGGTAATTTTTATTATGCGACTAAAATAAAAAAGATGCCATAATACATTGTTTTTCAAATTCAAATTCAAATTTTATTTATTCAGATATCAAGGATCCATAATGGTTAGTAACAAAAATACTTATAATCTATGTTAGTAACCATATACAAGTTGTAAAATATTTCCTTATTTAATTTTACCAACTACAATTTGCACCCAGAGCGAGTGTATTGGACACTAATATTTTGTTGATATTATTCTCAGGATGTTATTACCACGAACAGCCAGCGCTCTGCGTTCACGTTCAATATCCTCATTATCCTTCAAGTCCTCAGTGATAATATGCCCCAGATATTTAAATTTCTTCACTCTTTTTAGAGGAGAGCCATTAAGAAAGACAGGTGGAAGTTCATATTGTGTTTTATCACCCAGGCCGAAAAACATACACTCGCTCTTGGCGACATTATATTTCAAACCATGACACTCGGCATATCGCTCGCATACTTTTAATAGCTTGCGAAGGGCCCCTATTGACACTGAAAACGCGGCCATTGAAATTTGAAGCGATACTATTTGAAATGAGCGCATTATTTAGAATTAAGCACTCATTTTATGCGGACGGTTTTGAGACGTTGAGTGTGCATCTTGGGTTTTTGTATATCAATGAGTACCTTGTAGCTGCAGTTTAAAACAATTCGTTAGTGAAAAGAGTGTGTTGTGATTGTTTTTATTCGTTCTTTCAGAAATGAATGTTTCTTTGTTTAAGCCTCGTAAGGACCAGTGTGATGTATGTCTGGCGTACACTAACAGGCATTTAGCAGAAAATGAGTATGAGGTTCATCAAGCTGAAAAAAAGAAAGCAAGAGACGAAAAAAGTGAAGATAAAATCAGGGCTTTGGAGGGTGATGAATGCCATGTCTTAACAATGGATGTCCAAGCTGTTAAATTGTCTCCAATGACGAAAGCCAATGCACTTTACTATCGGACTAAGCTATGTAACCATAATTTTACAATTTATAATCTAGCCACAAATGATGCAACTTGCAACTGGTTCGACGAAACAGTGACGGCTCAGCATCAACTTTTGCTTCTTTTTTGGTCATTACTTGAAATCTAATTTTCTGGAATAAGGTGATAATCGTCCTATTATAATATACTTTGATAGTTGTACAGCTCAGAACCGAAATGCTATAATGTCCAATGCACTATTAAGTCTTGCCGAAAAATTAAATGTTAAAATAATTCAAAAGTACCTAACCAAAGGTCACAGTCAAATGGAGCGCGACTCCGTCCACAGTACTATTGAAAGTACCTTAAAAAATTGTGACATTTATTTGCCAAGTGATTATCACCGTATTTCTCAGGAAGCAAGAAAACGAAATCCGTATGATGTTTTCGTGCCTACTATTGATTTCTTTTATGATTATGGATGGATGAAACCTCTGTTAAAGCATACATCGATACGCCCTGGTCGAAGTGTAAGAGATCCCGTGGTAGTTCAGCTTAAAGCTATAAAATACACCTGTGAGGGCTGTATCTTACAAACTGCAATTCGATGAAGAATATCGACTGTTACCACACAGACCGAAGAATATAGAAACCTAGCTCAGGCTGAATTCCCAAAATTACATTCTGCTCCTTTGTCAATTACTGAAAGGAAGTTTAAAGATTTACAAGAGATTAAAAATGTAATCCCC
Source organism: Tholera decimalis (assembly GCA_943138885.2). Taxonomy (NCBI): domain Eukaryota; kingdom Metazoa; phylum Arthropoda; class Insecta; order Lepidoptera; family Noctuidae; genus Tholera; species Tholera decimalis. Next base: position 490,944 of record OW964568.2, on the reverse strand, counting down.
AGGGACTGTTGGCCATATTACGAGTCTCTACCATATCGTAATTAATGGAAAAATAATAATAAGTAATAAAACTTCTTTTGTTTACTAATAATAAAATTACTTCAATTAAAATTTAGTTTAATTCCTATGAGTAGCAACACATTACCTTGTATCTACTTAAATTTTATTAAATTAGTTAGTGCATTTCCTCGTAAGTGAATTAATGAATCCTATAATTCAATTTTGCAACTAAAATCCTTTTCAATATTATCTATATAAAATAAATAAACCAATAATTTAATAAAAGTTGTAATAAATTGTTCGCAACGCTTTTAAGAAAGTTTTTATTGTCTCCTGTAAAAAATACTTTTTGGCATTTAGAAGGTCCTGCACTGACGCCGACGATATAGCTGGCATCCGATGACGGTGACTGTACACAAAATTCTAGTGTACGGTCAAGAGATCATCGATTCCAATATCCTTCCGGTAGGCATGCTCTCCGAACAAGCAGCTGAATCAAGAAATAAATTCTGGCGTAGAGACAGAGAGCAACATTGCCGGAAAATGGAAAGGAAAAACACCATGCTTGATCTCTTTCACCGTGTGTTAGAGTCATCGGATCCGGTGATTTCAATGCTTCGCTTCCATCGTCGACAAAAGTTTTCTCGGAGTCTTCCTCTACCAGCTGCCGTGCGAAATCTGCTGAAGGCTGTTGATCATGACAAAACAGACTTGCATGCACAAGATGACGAACATGCAATTGAGCTAGAGTTGTCACAGGAGGGTGACAATACTGATGATGAGAATCTAATAATCTTAAGTAATGAATCTAATCTAATTGACTAAAATAATATTGTTGTAAAAAAATTATTGTAAGTATATTTTTCTTGTAAATAAATTTTCTTGTAAATAAAATATCAAACGTTAATGTAAATGTATGTACACCTTTCTGTTTTTGTTTTTGCACTCCTTTAATTTACTTAGTAATTTTGAAATAAGATTAAGATTAAAATTGTAATTAGGTTTAATTCTATTATTAATAGGCTCTGTATGTAACACCAGATTATGGAAGAGGTCTTTTGTTACAGGTATCTTTTTACTTAAAAGATCTCTGCAATGTTTTTGTTAAAACCAGTTGATTCTGAAATATACTTTTTAGTATTATTTATTACTGTATTATTACTGTAAATACATTTGTTAGCACCCCATACTTATCTCAATCGGTCGAGAAATTATAAGCACTTTAATTTTATATGGCGGCCATCTTGTATTTCGCCATTTTGAAAAAATAATGGTGATTCATCAAATTGCCAAGGTAGCTGATCATTTTTAGTTTCAGCACCGACGCACCAAGTCTTACCGTTTCAGCGGGCAGCCGGTCCACTCCCTGATGCGGAGCAGATCTTCAGGATCTCGAGGTTTTACCCACATACCCACCGGATGGTTCTGACCAACTTCCCCATACATCATTTTCACCCCATTGCTACTTCTGGGAGAGCAATTATGTCGATCAGTGAGTGAGTCAGTAGTAATGTAGCTTTTTATTAGGTTTCCGTAGCCGAATGGCAAAAAACGGAACCCTTATAGTTTCGATATGTCTGTTCGTCTGTCTGTCTGTCCGTCCGTCCGTATGTCACAGCCATTTTATTCCGAAACTATTAAGACTATACATGTGAAACTTAGTAGGTAGATATATTCTATAAACCGCTTTCTGATTTTAACAAAAAAATTAAAAAATATTTAAAATAAAGGGAATACATGGAACTAGAACTGAAAATATTTTTTTTTTTCATGAAACCTATGCGTGTGTGGTATCCATAGACAGGTCTTTAAAAATGATATAAGGGTTTCTAAAACCACTTTTTCATAAAGACAATCGTTTAAAAGATATAAGCTTCCAAAGTGGTAAAATGTGTGCCCCTCTAACTTCTATAATAATAGAGTGAAAAATCTAAAAAAATATATGTCTGTAGATCTTAATGTAAACTTTCAACCAAAATTGGTTTGAACGAAATCGGGTCAGCAGTTTTTGAGATACGGCATATTTTCTAAAACCGCAAATATAACTTTGTAATTCACACAAACACTATGAAAAACAAAGTTATTTAGCGTAGTTGTAAAAATATAAATAAGCTAATTTTAAGAAATTTTTAAAGTTTTGTTTATTCGTCAAATAAATATACATATCATATTATATTATTATAGTTACTACGGAACCCTTCATGGGCGAGTCTGACTCGCACTTGGCCAATTTTTATATAATAAAAAGATGTTTTAAATTGTTTTTGTATTTAAATTTTATTAATTTATGCTACGTTCAGCTATGGTAATTACGCACACCGTTTCTTTAAGTTTGCCATACAAAAAAAATATTAATTAAAAAGGACATTTCGATGTGACCTTACTGTGAAAACCCTAAATTTATAATTTTGACCTCAAGACAAAATAGTATATTTTATAAAACCTACGCCGAAGTGGAATGTAGTATTTTTACGGGTGATAAACCTTAGTATGAGGAATCTACTGGTTCTAGGTAGAGGTTCTACTTCGGGCTATAAAATGAATAAAAAAATAAATACGAAATTCAGTAAAACATTTTTTTCTGTGAATATTTTCATGAATTTTGATGAAATAAAAACGGAATGATACGCGCCTAAGATCGCTTCAAATACCTGCATTAAATTTAACTTTTTTTTTAAGAATTAATTTCAATATTTTTTCCGTGAAGGTCACGAAAACTTTAAGATTTTTTTTAAAATCAAGTTTTCAAATTCGTCATCTGGGAGTTCTCGTCATATATTATTATATTATATAAAGCTAAATTACCACTCACTGACTGACTGACTCACTCATTGACATAATTGTTCTCCCAGATGGTGGATGGGGAGGTGGGTATATTTTGACAGATTCGTAAACAAGTAACTCTCAAACCTACGGGAAAAGTGCCAAACCTCCCCTTTTCACCCCCCTTCTCCCCCCTCCCTATCGTATCTCGGAAACTACGAGACCCGTATTTTTTGTTTTTTACGGATTCGTATAGAGGAGGCTCGGTAAAGTAAAAACCATTTTTCAAAGTCCCCACCCCCGCCCCCCTTCTCCCCCCCTTTAGGCGGATCTCGGAATCTAAGAGACTTGGAACATTTTTTTTTTCAGATTCGTTTAGAGGGGCAATGCTTTAGTCGAAATACTTGTGCAACCCCCCCCCATCACCCCCCCCCCTCTTTTTTTTTTTTTTTTTTTTTTTTTCACAAGCTCGCGAGGTGCTTGCACCTCGCGCAACACGCAAATACCAATTTCTTTTTTCACAAGCACGCGAGGTGCTTGCACCTCGCGCAACACGCAAATACTTGATTTAGAGGGGCAATGCTTTAGTTTTTTTCACAAGCACGCGAGGTGCTTGCACCTCGCGCAACACGCAAATACTTGATTTAGAGGGGCAATGCTTTAGTTTTTTTCACAAGCACGCGAGGTGCTTGCACCTCGCGCAACACGCAAATACTAGTTATATTATATAAAGCTAAATTACCACTCACTGACTGACTGACTCACTCATTGACATAATTGTTCTCCCAGATGGTGGATGGGGAGGTGGGTATATTTTGACAGATTCGTAAACAAGTAACTCTCAAACCTACGGGAAAAGTGCCAAACCCCCCCTTTTCCCCCCCCTTCTCCCCCCCCCCCCTATCGTATCTCGGAAACTACGAGACCCGTATTTTTTTATTTTTACGGATTCGTATAGAGGAGGCTCGGTAAAGTAAAAACCATTTTTCAAAGTCCCCCTCCCCGCCCCCTTTCTCCCCCCCTTTAGACGGATCTCGGAATCTAAGAGACTTGGAACATTTTTTTTTTCAGATTCATTTAGAGGGGCAATGCTTTAGTCAAAATACTTCTGCAACCCCCCCCCCATCACCCACCCCCTTTTTTTTTTTTTTTTTCACAAGCACGCGAGATGCTTGCACCTTGCGCAACACGCAAATACTAAACCCTCATCACCCCCCCCCACTTTTTTTTTTTTCACAAGCACGCGAGGTGCTTGCACCTCGCGCAACACGCAAATACTAAACCCCCCCATCACCCCCCCCCCCATTTTTTTTCTTCACAAGCACGCGAGGTGCTTGCACCTCGCGCAACACGCAAATACTAGTTATACTATATAAAGCTAAATTACCACTGACTGACTGACTGACTGACTGACTCCCTTTAGTCGGATCTCGGAATCTAAGAGACTTGGAACATTTTTTTTTTCAGATTTATTTAGAGGGGCAATGCTTTAGTCGAAATAATTGTGCAACCCCCCCCATTTCCCCCCCCTTTTTTTTTTTTTTCACAATCTCGCGAGGTGCTTGCACCTCGCGCAACACGCAAATGCTAGTTTATTATATAAAGCTTAGTAGGATTGGGCAATAAAAATAAAATGTCACTTTTTTGAGGTAAAAAACACACTGTGCAATGAACAATGATATAAATCGATGCATATGCGTTATAAATATGTTATGTACAAATAAAGAATATCGAAATTATCCCTAGGTCGTATTGATGTACGCATAGAAATATAAAATACAGGAGAAGTGGCAAGGGGGCGTATCGGTGTCCGCGCGATATGGCCACAGGGCTCATGTCACAGGCAAGTGGCCGTCTCCGCGAACTAGTGCGCTTTCGACAGCGATCGTGATAACTTATAAGAATGCCGAGTTGTTCAGTGGTATCTTGGAAAAACCGAAGCCAAAACCAAAGCTTTATGAACCATGGAATCACTTACCATATGTTAGTATTTTACAATATTCGTCTTTAAAACGATGAAAAACAATAAATCGTAAAATATTTCTTGCTTCTACTATGTTATTTTTGTTTTCAATTATCACAGTGACTGTACTACTTCTGCTATAAATACATTGCTCCTTAACCACAATAACCACTACCCAAGTTCGTCAATAAGTGACTGGACAAGCAATGTAAAAATAACAAAACAACAACAATGCCTAACTTTAAGTATAGTTGGAAATTCATTGAGATAGCAAAGTGCTATCTGACGACAATACTTTGCTATTGTAAATTCACTAGGCATTATGTTGGCAATACGCACTTTGATAAACTGCATAAGGTTGTTTGTGTCTGTTACGGCTATGTTGTATGTGTGTGCAATGTAATATTATCGTATAAAGTTTGCTGCAGCCATGTGCTATATGTGTATTATGCATTATTATGTTTGAAAATTACTTATTGTAATATATGGTCCGTTTGTGAACATGATACAGAATTTATTCTTAAATCACAAGCTCAGCATTACATACATACTAATATTTTTTATCAACATATATGCATACGTGACCTGTGGTTGAACGAGGTAGAACTTTCCCCATATTATATAGGTGTTATGATCAAGACTTCACTGAAAGCCTTAAGGGTTGTTATACTATATTATAAGATAATATATTATATTGGTAGCGTTCCCAATCATCAATGACTAATCAATCTCTTACCATTTACTATCAGAACTGTAGGGGGATCCGCACCAAACTGCATATGCTATACGTAAATATATTGGCTAATTGTTATGACGTTATTGTGCTCACGGAAACGTGGCTTACCCCAGAGATATATGATGCCGAATTTATTGATGAGCGCTATATTGTGTATAGGTGCGACCGGGATCGTGAAGCTACTGGAAAGAAGGAAGGAGGGGGAACCCTAGTGGCAGTTCTGAAAACATTTAATTCGGTCCGAATAAATCCTTCTATAAATCTACAGGGTAATATTGAGCATGTTATAGTGCAGATGACTGGCAAGAAAAAAGGCATATTTTACACTATTAGTGCTGTTTATATGCCACCAAAAACTCCAGAAAGTATCTACGAAAGCTATTTTGAGATGTTAGATGAGTATCTTGAAAACAATTGCGTTGAGCGCTTCTATCTTATTGGTGATTACAATTTACCTGCCATAGAATGGGATACTAACATCAATAACCTCTCTACCTTTGGTCAAGTTTGTGATGGCAACAATCCTGTTTGTACAGTTATAAATAATTTTATGTCTACCCACAATGCTTCCCAATACAATACTTTGAAGAATATGCGTGAAAAAATACTTGATCTCCTTATAAGTAATAGTGCCTGCACCGTCTGCGCACCTCAAGACTTTTTATTACCGAGTGACCCGTACCATCCACCGTTTTATATAATAATTCCGTATTATATAACACACACTACTATGGCCCACAATTCAAAAAATAGATACAACTATTTTAAGGCTAATTATGACTTTATTAATCAGGATTTATCTGAAATAAACTGGGATACTTCTTTACATAATTGCTCTGTAGATGAATCATTAACCGTTTTTTACAACATAGTGTTTGGAGTAATAAAAAAACATGTACCTCTAACTAGGACTAAGTCATCGAAATTTCCACTCTGGTTCTCACCGGCACTCATACATATTTACAAGAACAAATCTAAAGCGTGGACAAAATGGAAAAAATATAAAAATTTGTCAGATTACGAACAATTTTCAATATTTAGATCTCGATTTCAAATAGAATACAAAAATTGTTATACACGGTATATTAACACTGTCGAAGAGAGTATAAAACATAACGTTAGCTATTTCTGGAGGTTTGTTTCTAGCCGTAAGTCATCGAAAGGTATTCCGTCTACTGTACACCATAAAGATCAATCTTCGAGCAACCCTAGCGAAATCTGTCAACTCTTTCTGGATTACTTCAAGTCTGTGTATGAAACTTCCACTCTGCCGGGTAATACCACTATTTGCATGAATCTAGGAAATTCTGACAACTGTTCTATTATAAATAATTTGCAGTTCACAGTTCAACAGGTGCAAAACGGTCTTGAATCTCTAGACACATCAAAGGGACCGGGTCCTGACACACTTCCAGTGATATTTCTGAGAAATACGGCTAAATATATATGCACTCCTTTGCAAATAATTTTTAATCGTTCCTTGTCGGAAGGAATCTTCCCTGGTGCTTGGAAACAGGCTTACGTAACACCTGTACATAAGTCAGGACCTAGAGATGATGTTGAAAATTATCGCCCAATATCATTATTATCATCATTGTCGAAACTATTTGAAAGGCTAGTGCATAGTGAACTATACCCATTGCTCCATAATTCTATTATCCCACAACAACATGGTTTTGTTAAAAAACGATCAACTGTTACGAACCTTGTGGAATATTCAGATTATTTGTTTCATAATATGGACGCTGGTATCCAGGTCGATTCAGTTTACACAGACTTTCAGAAAGCGTTCGATAAAGTCGATCACGAGTTGCTATTGAGTAAGATTGCTTTCAATGGTATACGGGGGAACTTGTTGAGATGGTTTGCTTCATATGTTTCTAAAAGAACGCAGTGCGTAGTGATCAATGGCTTTCAATCCGATAGTACTATAGTAACCTCAGGAGTTCCGCAGGGATCGATTTTGGGTCCCCTTTTATTCATAATGTTCATTAATGACATAGGTAGCTGTTTTCAGCATTCTAAATTTCTCTTGTATGCTGATGATTTAAAAATATTTAAGCCAATTAAAGCCACTTACGATTGTCTTGCTTTACAGAGTGATTTAGACAGATTAACGGAATATTGTATAAACAATAAACTCAAACTAAGTGTCCCTAAGTGTTGCTGTATGAGCATTACTAAAAAGAAAACAGTTTTGAAGTACCAATACTGCCTAAATCACATAGCTTTAAGTAGAGTTACTATGGTGCGTGATCTCGGAGTAATTATGGATGATAAACTGAAACTCGATACACATATAAATAAAATGGTTAAAAAGGCCTGGTGTATGTATGGTTTCGTTATGCGCTCCGCGACCAAATTCATGCTCGCCGAAACCTATTTATACCTGTACAAGACCTTAATTAGATCTCAGTTGGAGTATGCAGTTGCGGTGTGGAACCCTCTCTATAATAAATATACTGATAGTATTGAAAAGGTGCAAAAGAAATTTTTGAGATCAGTAAATTATAGGTGCTCCCGCTCTACGGCCTCTTACGCTGAACTCCTGAAGAAATACAATCTCCTAAGCCTAGCCAGTCGTAGAATTTTTCTAGAGACTATGCTTTTGTACGACTTTTGTAGTAATTCCCTTGATTGTTCTGGTATTTGTAACAAAATTTGTTATTTGGTTCCTAGTAGAGTCCACATCCGTGCTGTGCGTAAACAACCACTGTTCGCTATAAGGCCATGTCGAACAAATGCCGGAGTACGAGCACCACTGCGTCGTCTAACCGACAACTACAATAGGTACTTTCTCGATATTGATATCTTCCATTTAAGTCCAGGAAGATTTAGGAATTCTACTCTCAAAGCAATAAAAGGCTCAAATATGCACATAATAACAAATAATTTATAAGAATGTTAAGTCAAGTAACGTATTTATTTATAATTGATTTTTATTGTTTCCTTAAATATCCATTTTTTTTTCTTTGTTGTATTTTAAGAAAACTTGTTTGATTTGTTTAAGATATTTACATATATTATATGTTTTAATTAGTTTTGTCTTGTAGTCTTTTAATTATTGCATTCATTGTATGTTAGTGCACTATCTTTCTTAATCTTGTTTTTCGTTTCATTTCATTATTATTTTTATAGCGCGTACTATGTTTCTCATGTATATGTTGTGGATAACGCTGTTGGTTACATAATTGTAGTTTCTTTGTAATATTTTGTATATGTTTTATTATGTGACTGTTTGTTATTCCTAATAAAAATAAAATAAAAAAATAAAAAACGATATTATATTATGCGGATTAATCGCGTAGTACGGCCACTAACTCTTGCGAGGAGTTAGTGATGTGTTTGTGCAGATCCACTAACGTAGGCGTAGGCTATCGACAACAATGTCGATTGACGAATGAAATGTTAATACTATAGTTTAGAGGTTTTTACAACATACGGAAACCTCTAAGAAAATATGTTTAATTTTTATTAGGGTTCCGTAGCCGAATAGCAAAAACGGAACCCTTATAGTTTCGTCATGTCTGTCCGTCCGTCCGTATGTCACAGTCATTTTATTCCCAAACTATTGGCACTACACATGTCCAACTTAGTAGGTAGATGTATTCTGTGAACCACTTCCCGATTTTAAGACAAAAATAATAATAAAAAATGAATAAAATTAAGGAGGGCTTCCCATACATGGAACTGAAACAAATTTTTTTTTTTCATCAAACCTATACGTGTGTGGTATCTATAGACAGGTCTAAAATAGCATTGAGGTTTCAAAAACTACTTTTACTTAAAGTCAATCGTTTAAAAGATATACGCTTCCAAAGTGGTAAAATGTGTCCCTCCCCCCTCTAACTTCTATAATAATGGAGTGAAAAGTCTAAAAAAATATGTGCTGTAGATATTAATAAAAACTTTTAACGAAAATTGGTTTGAACAACATCGGGTGAGCAGTTTTGAGATATAGCACATTTTCAATTGAGCCTTATTCTATAAGTACATAATATTGTAATGGTTTCCTTTTTCTTTTGATTATTGAAATATATCTAAGTTTATACCCAAGATTGTTTTATTCATCTATCTATACTAATATTATAAAGCTGAAGAGTTTGTTTGTTTGTTTGCTTGCTTGAACGCGCTAATCTCAGGAACTACGGTTCTGATTTGAAAAATTCTTTCAGTGTTAGATAGCCCATTTATCGAGGAAGGCTATAGGCTATATATCATCACGCTAAGACAAATAGGAGCGGAGCACTAATGAAGAATGTTTCAAAATCGGGGGATTTTTTTTCCACGCGGACGAAGTCGCGGGCGGAAGCTAGTACTATAATAATATTATAAAGCGGAAAAGTTTGTTTGTTTGCTTGAACGCGCTAATTTTCGAAAGTACTGGGTGGATTTGGATGCAATTTGGTATGGAAGTAGCTTGAAGCTTGAGGAAGGTTATAGGCTACTTTTTACGCGACTGCAAAAAAGGAGAGTTATGTTTTTACCGTGATAGAATCCACGGGAGCGAAGCCCCGCGTGAGTACTACCCAACTAGCACAAATGGGCTGCATTAGGGCTTTAGAGCGTATCCGATTATTACTTATGGTAATAGACGTAAGCGCTAGAGCGTCTACTACAGACTTAAAGCAGCCGCTTTAGCGCTATTTGGGCGCCATTTTATGCAACCTAAAGTTCCATTTAACCTGCACAACGGTTGCATAAAGGTTCCTTAATAGCTATAACGATTTATTAACGCTATACTAAAGCTCTCATAGCGCTACTTTTGAATGATTTTGAACTACTTTGAACGAATGAATTGATTATAGTTCTTTATTCTATATCTTCAGTTGACATTATTTGTAATATTTTGGTAAAGTGTTTTCGTCGCCATCATGAAAATAAAACAAAAAGAAGTAAAAGTTTGTATTCTGTATTAGCAAGATATATAAAGATACTTAAAACGCTGTCCAGTTTACTGTAGATATATAAGATAATTTTCGAGTAATTTTAACGCGCTTTTATGATATTTAAAAAAATAACAAAAGATATGTGATATTTTTTATTTGTTATACAGAATACATTTTATTTCCGTATTTTTACGTGTCGATAACTTACTATTTGCAAGTGGCCGATTGTTTACCGGTACATTTAATGCACATTTAACTGAAAAACCAATGTATATCAACTCAATTTTGCAAGTGAATTATAAGTTTTCTTAAAAAATCATGGCGTCATTGTAATGTAGTCATAACCTGCAGTTTGAGCTCTAATAACTCCCATTTGAGAATCATAGTGCTAATTTTCACCCTTCTAACGCTTCCAGTGATTTTTGTTACCCTAGTGCAACTCACAGCCACAAAAAGCTCCTATTTTCTTATTTTTGAGGTTATAAGATGTAGTTACGTACTTATTCGTTTAGCATCCATTTTTATTGTTTGGTGTTTAGTGTTTTTAAATGTTTTATAATAGATACAAAAGCGGCTGTAAAATGGCGAATGGATTGAGCCTGCAAGGAATGACTATTGCTACTAAAGGCCTTAGTTACACTGATGATTTTTTTGTAACTATAGTATGCATAAGAGTTTCTATTATTTCTATAATGGAACTTCTAGTAGTATAATAGTGGTTACTATAACTATAACCTATAAAAGTTACAATGGAAACCACTGTACAGCTGTGAGTGGCAGAATGACCTTCGTAACTCTCATATAAAGGTGTAAGTGGTAAATGAGTTCTACCGTGGACTACTGTGAAGGCTAGGGTGGTATTTGATTCAGCTTATAGCACCTTAAGTAACTTTTATAGCTATAGACGTTTACGGATGCAGATATGCAACTTTGAACTGCTTTTTGAACCCTTAAAGCGCTATTTTACAGCCGAAAGTAACAAAATAGGCTGCAATTTCCACTAATGTGCTCGTTGGGTAGTTACTGATATTTTAAACTAAAAAACGCTAGTCTATACTTATAATAAATCTGTAGAGAGGTCAATTCTGTACATGAAATATATTTCCAAAATAACTATCAGGGGGTGATTAGGGATCGATTACTGATGCCAAAAATGCAATCAGTAAAATTTTTGTCTGTCTGTCTGTCTGTATAACCGTTATAGAAACAAAAACTACTCGACGGATTTTTACGAAACTTGGTACAATTATTTTTCATACTCCTGAGCTGGTTATAGTATACTTTTCATCACGCTACAATCAATAGGAGCAGAGCAGTGAAGGGAAATGTTGGGAAAACGGGAGAAGTTACTTCATTTTTTAAGCTTCCGTCGCGTGTGCAACCTTAGTGGTTAAAGCTACACAGACATCATTTCATGACGGAAATGTTCTCCTTAAAATTATATAAAAAATATCCCACGACTGCATATGTCTATCTTTTATGGTTGACTCACAATAACATGTGTAACTCCTGATAGCTTAGCAGTTCGAAGCTTTCTGATTATAATATTTGTCTACTCTTACGTTTATAACACTCTCAGTCACCCCTAATTGAAAAAGTTAACATTATTAACTATTCCATAAAAAAGAATCATATAAATCGGTATAGAAACACAAAAGTTATACATGAAATACGCTAATAATAAGCCATCGCACGTGAATACTGAATCATACTACCTATAAGGATTATTTTTGAGAATCGGTCGCCGCGCTATACTAATAATATAAGGCTGAAGAGTTTGTTTGTTTGTTTGAACGCGATAATCTCAGGAACTACTGGTTCGAATTGAAAAAATATTTTTTAATTAAATAGTAAATTTATAAAGAAAGGCTATAGGCTATATATCATTACGCTAAGGCCAATAGGAGCGGAGCGCCAATGAAGAATGCTTCAAAATCGGGGTTAAATTTAACGTTAGCCCAAAGTAACTATTCCACGCGGACGAAGTCGCGGGCAAAAGTTAGTTTAAAATAAAAATGTTTGTACTAGGATATGAATCTTTATTTACATAGTATAAAACACAGAAATCAAAAATACAGGAGAAGTGGTAAGGGGGCGTATCGGTGTCCGCGCGACATGGCCACAGGGCTCATGTCACAGGCAAATGGCCGTCTCCGCGAACTAGTGCGCTTTCGACGGCGATCGTGATAACATATATGAATGCCGAGTTGTTCTGTGGTATCTTGTAAAAACCGAAGCCAAAATCAAATCTATGTGAATCATGGAATCACTTACCATATGTAAGTACTAGTATTTTACAATATTTGTCTTTAAACTCATGAAAAACAATAAATCGTAAAATATTTCTTGGTTTTACTATGTTATTTTTGTTTTCAAATATCAGAGCGATTGTACTCCTTTTGCTATAAATACATTGCTCCTTAACCACTACCTGAGTTCGTCACAAAGTAACTGGACACGCAATGTAAACATAACATACGAAACTGTATTACGCGGATTCATCGCGTAGTGAGGCCGCCACTTCTTGCGACGAATTAGTGATGTGCTTGTGCAGATCCACTAACGTAGGCTATCGACAGCAATGTCGATTGACGAATGAAATATTGCTATTATAGTTTAGGGGTTTTTCAACCGATGACATAAAAAAGAGGAGGTTATCAATTCGACGCGTATATTATTATTATTTTTTTATAATATATAATAAATTCATTTATTCAGGTAAATTACACCCATTGCCATTAATTAATCAAATTACAAATACAATTAAAATCAAAACAAAAGTAACATAAAATAAAATGAAATAAAGCCATAATAAACACAAAATTAAAATAAAATACAAATTAAAATACATAATCAAAACAAGAAATACAATACTAACATAAAAATCCCTACAGATATTATAAATTATAACTTTCTACCCGGCATTGGTACGGCGACATGTCTGCTCGAACAATGCCGGAGGTAAGGGCAGTCCAACCTTTCCCCGATCATCGTTAGAACGGTGTTGGAGCTGGCCCGCACTCTGCGTACCGTGGACTCGGCACGCTTACGCATAGTCGCGTGAAAACAATCAGTGCACGCTTCTGCGAACATACCCGAGGCGCTACAGTATCGGGGCAGCCCCATCACCGCCCTGAAAGCGTTATTATACTGGACACGGATGGCGTTATAAGCTCTAGCAGAATAATGCGCCCACAGGCTGCATGAGTAGAGCGACGTACAGTATGCTCTAAAAAGTGTAATCTTTACCTCTCTAGAGCACCTCGCAAACCTGCGCGCGACCATATTCGCTCTAACAGACAACGCCCTCCGCTCCCGTTCTATGTCAGCATGATCCTTGAGATCGACAGTTAAAAGATGCCCAAGGTATTTAAATTGTTCAACTCTTTTTAAATTATCACCATTGAGTCTAACTGGTGGTAAGTCGCTGGGACACTTTGCTCTGACGGTCTCAAAGACCATGTACTGACTCTTCTGCACGTTATACAATAAACCGTGGCCACAAGCATATTCCTCACACGTCTTCAGCAGCTTCCTCAAGCCACAAACCGAGGCGCTCAGCAGCACCATGTCATCAGCGTAACTGATATTATTGACACATACCCCGTCAATGTGACAGCCGACATGCTGACTGCTGAGCGCCACGATTAACCCGTTCATGTACAAATTGAACAGGGTAGGAGATGTTAAGCCACCCTGCCTAACTCCGCACACGAGCTGATATGGATCCGACATTGCCCCCGCCCACCTGACGCTATTGGACTGATGCGCATACCAGTACTTGAACATATTAATTAGTTCCTGCGGCAAATCAACACTCCTCAGCTTGCTCCATAACAGGTCATAGGCTACAAGGTCAAAGGCCTTGGATGCCATGATCGGGTGTCCTACGATCTGTGTAATATTTAACGGTATGCTTCACACACAGGATAGCACTTTCAGTGGACAGCCGGGGACGAAACCCGAACTGATTATCGTGCAGTGTTACGTATCTATTCAACTGCGCGTTAAGCAGACCGTCAAACACTTTAGCAATAACAGTGGCAAGAGAAATAGGCCTGTAGTTACTCTTATCGGAAAGGTCACCAGTTTTATTCTTCACTACAGGCACTACCACTGTCTTCATAAAGTCGTCTGGCAAGTAGGAATGGCTCACGCACAGCGAGTAAAACATAGCCAAGACTCTAGCGATATGAGGCCCGGCGTGCTGCAGGTGCTCGATGCTGAGTCCATCATGGCCCGGGGACTTACCCCTCGATATAAGCCTTATGGCTTTCGTTATATCCCTCGCGAGGAAGGCAGTTACTCCGTCTTGATTGTTCATATCAGCATTGAGCACCTCCGCCGCCGTACCTAACGGAGATTTCACAGAAAAATGGTTCTTAAAAAGATTTGCAATGTCTTTTGACCCATTAACACCATCGACGCTCACAGGAAGGCCGGGGCGTACATTCGCCTTATTTGTACTCCTCCAGAAGCCGCGAAAATCCCCTTTACTGTGTTTAACTACTAGAGCATCCATTGTTATTTGGTCCTGATGATTTTGGCACCATTTTAACCGAGACTTGAATACTCTTCTGCTATCACACATTTCTTTGTATAGAAATCCCGACTTAGGCCTACCACACAATACCCAATCCTTAAGTTTAGATTTAGCCACCCTGTGAGCCTCGCTGACATATTTGTTCCACCCTGCTATGCGCGGGCCACGCCTGCCCCCCATCACACTTCCCCGACTCACCACTGCCGCGTCGCGGAGAGCAATCACAATGTCGGAGTAAAGCGTATCTAAAACCCGCCTGTGGCCACGATCACTACAGAAACAATCAGCGCAGTTTTTACATTCAGATGGAAAGTCAATTACTTTTAGCCGTTTATGACACTCCTTGGCATATATCGACACTTGTTCTTTACTTTTCATACCCCATACAACGTCTTTATTTATATTGCTAATCTCGGACATTACCTTAGGCGTTAGCAGTTTTAAATTACACGTAATGATAAGTGGAAAATGATCAGACCACAGAGTGTCATAATTGACATCAACACTAACAACAGCCAGCTTAGCCGAGTGAGTAGCTAAACAGTGATCTAGCCAACTACTGGTCCCGTGCACATCGCTTATAAACGTAAATGTATCCGAGTTCAGCCCTAGCACATCTACATCTATACATGACCATTGTTGGTCATCACAAATATTTATAAGTTCACTGAAAAACAACTCACCCGGGTCCGCATTGAAGTCGCCTAAAATAAATACAGATTCGATCCCATATTCGTCAACAATAGCACTTATCTCACTTAAACAATCAGTGAAATCCTGTAGATTATCGACACTGTTTGTCGGCAAGTAAACACTCATTACGATCACTAATCTGTCACTTGTTGTGATTTTAATACCACAAATACGAGCATTATCGCACTGTAACACTGACACCTGTTGGAACGCACTATATCGCCATAACAACGCGACGCCGCCATATGGTCGCCCGCGCACTATGCCTGCAGACGTATCTACCGCAGACGTCGCTGTATATCCGAAACCGCTGTCGACCGTGCTAATATATGGTATGTCATGCGGCATCAACCAAGTTTCCTGGAGACAAACTATGTCACACATTCGGCACAGGACTCTGACGTCATCAATGGAGCGTTTGACATTCTTGCAGTTAAATGTAGCCAATCGATATGTATAACTATCCATTATTTGATATATTTGGGCCGCCGGCGGCAGTAATATGCTCGCCGTTCGATTTCCTATGTTTGAAGTTCACAAACCGACGAAATATTACACCAACAGGCCACAAGGTTGCATCCATGTACTTGGGTAGATTGGCCTCTAATATAAAAAATTTGTATGCTTTATACCCCCTTTCAACTTTCATGTTTATTCTCTCTAAAGACACAGTTTCCTGTGTCTTGTTGTAAATATGTTTAATTATGTCGCTTTCTATTGTCGACACATGCACATTAGTAATGAACATAGGAATTTTTCTATCTGCCCCTCGGAATGTGCACTCTAAATCTCTAGCTACACCCGATATGCCCAAGAAACGATATTTCCCTGGCTTTTTACGATGCAATACTTTTTGCCATCCTTCACTGTCATTGTTTTCCTTCGTCAAAGTTTCACATACATCCAGCCGCCGCTCTGACTCATGTCGTCCAGTCAAATAACTGCGCCCGGCCTTATCAGCGGCAGTCAGCTGATCGGCTATCCGCACAGTAGGCGCGTCTGACGTCAACGCAGCAGTAGGCATAGAATCAGAACTTGGGCTCGTGTCACGGCTCATAGCCGGGCACTCCCCCACCGCCACACAGTGGGCCCCGACACTTGCCTCATGACGCCGCGGCGGCGCCCGACCGCCTCCCGCTCCGCAGCCCGCGGCGGCGCCTGCTAGCTCACACTCCACCGACCGCTGATTATTTGAATCATGATCGCTTAGTTTATCTTCAACTACCCTCATTTCACTGTATTGCGGCGGTGACCGTACATCAGCTGATTCGAGTTCTGTGTTCACCCGTGACTCGTTACATAGATTATGACATTCGTGCGAAAGTCCTATAGGACCACTATCTAACCAAGCACCTCGTTTCGAGTTAACTTTGAACGCCGATGGCGGCAGAGAATCGTATTTTACACGAAGAACATCCGCTTTTAATTTATTAACACTATCCTGTGTAGCATAGGTCAACTTTATATTTTCTATTTCGGCTTTCAATACTTGCATGTCCTTTAATAATTTTGAACAATCCAAGTGGTCTATCAGAATTGGCGGTAGTTTATCCAACTGTCTTGCCACAAAAATTGGAATAACATCGGGCTCTGTAGATTTAAATAGATTCACTATGTCTATTATGTCCCTCTCTTCCTTTCCTTTGTTTTTCCTCAATATTTTTCTCACATCCGTTGGAATAGACTCAAACAGGAGTGACTTCGAGTTCTTGATTTCATCACTTGTGAATGTACTTTTACAGATACGCACCAGTGACTCTTCGTCTACGATTGACACTTTATTTTGTATGTACGATAACATCTCATCAATGATGATATTACACACATTGCACTGCACAACGTTCGTCATTTTATTACTTTGCTCGAGTCTACGCTACGTATAATAAACACGCTCGTCGCTGTACGAACACGCTCGTCGCTGTACGTACAGCTAATGCTGGCATTACATCCGGCGTCCCTTCTGCTTTGGCGCCTGTGTGCGCCGCACACTTCGCACATAGGGACGGCGCATAGGGCGGCTTATGTATGATCACCGATTACTCGGAGACGGCTGAACCGATTTGAAAAATGCTTTTTTTGTTTGAAAGGGTATACTTTGAAATTGGTCCCATTGTCACCAAGTCAGGATCTGATGATGGGATCCTGGAGAAATCGAGGGAACTCTTCAAATATTATAGGCACACCTATAGTGATTTGAGTATTTTTTATAGTAACTTGTGTAGTTGCATTCGAAAAGCACCATTTTGAAGTAGACCTGATGATGAAGACCACCGATGGCCACTGGAACTACTCAATATATAAGTAGGAATAATAAGTAGTTCATGTGTTCCGCTTCGATTACTTGAATGTGGTTATTAAGCACAATATGCTCGTCACAATGCATATGGTGAAGTGAAGCTGATGGTGAACTACCAGGAGAACTCCTCAACAAATAACAGCCCAACATTGGGAAAAGCAATATTTTGTAAATGAATATAAGTAGTTGACATTTAGGCTCTTGTAACTAGGTAAATTAAAAATCGACCAACTAAAAAGAGTGAAATAAAAACTTTTTACCAAAAAATTAAACCGACTCCCAAAAAACACTGCAAAGTGAAAAATAACTTTAATTTCGGAAGTCGGTGCCAAAAACGAAAATACAAAACTAAAGACACCGACTACCGAAATTAAAGTTATTTTTCACTTTGCAGTGTTATTTGGGAGTCTGTTTAATTTTTTGGTAAAAAGTTTTTTATAACATACGGAAACCTCTAAGAAAATATGTTTAACTTTTATTTTACATGAGGTGACAGAAATAAAAATACGTTGAAAAGTCAAGTGTACAAAAAAGTAAAAAAAAATAAACAATTTATTTTACGCCCGCAGCATGCGTGGAGTTCCGACGTCGCCGTCGCTACAATAGTTTATTTTTCAATCTGTCAACCGTTTTAGCCTGGTTGGAAGATCGATGTAAATAATGTTTTTTTACTTATTTTGATTTTTTTACAGAGTAGTAGAGAAATGCGTAACCAATATTCGTAAAGTAAGTTACTTTAATTTTAGGTTAATAATCGGTGGTGTTTTTCGGTTTAGAATTATCGTATGTTATGCCTTATCCTCATGCTGTTTCTTTATTTTTTATGGTTTTTGTATTTTGCTTCCGTTGAAGCTTCGAATGCGTTATAATAATCGGCATGGTTCAGATAATATATTTGTGAATTGAGCTTAAAATAAGTCAATATATTCATGCTATTTATTTGTTATGCATGGATGTGTGTTTGTTTTCATATATTTAACAATTTCTCTACTAACTAGGATTTTTCTTATAACAAAAACCTATTATAACCTACTAAACTATTACCTGCGGGGTAATTGCGTAACACACTTACAGTAGGAATCGGTTTCATTATGCTAAATCAACAACACTCACTGCGGTATTTACGTTGTTGAGCAGACCAATATTTCGAACATATGAAGCAATGCATTAGCAATATACGTCAAAATCATTCAGATCTTGATTTATAGTGTGTTACGTAATTATTGCGATATTATATGGTGACGTTTAGAAGTAGCTTAGGATGTATGTAAATGATAAATAAGTGCTTTTCGTACTTTTCAGTTTCCCAAAAGATGGTAACATAAAAAAGGAATGGATTGATGCCACAGGCATGCCACCTAACTGGTACCCTACAAAAAATAGCACCATATGCTCGGTTCACTTCAACGCAGAAATGTTCTAGTCTCTAAAGAAAACTCGCAGGATTTTTGAATGGAAAATTCCAAAATTAAGAGTACAACTGATTTTTGCAGAAGTGGGTTGAATTTTATTTTATTACTGAAAGCTATTCTCATGATTTAGGGTATTCATAAAATCAGTCATTCAACTTTTCAGGATTCTATACAACCTATACGGCTGGTATGTTCCGATCAAGAGCGTAATGTAAGTTAACATCAACTTCTATTTGACCTATCACTATGATAATTAAATATTAAGATTTAAGTCGAAAGCGCCAGGGTAGCCCTTAATACTTAGTAGGTAGTACTTAATAATAATTATGTAATGTTATGTTCTTAATAATATGTTTATTGTTATTGTAATATTTTCTGGACATGCCATTTTTTATTTGGTTCATTTTCAGGTGCCCAAAAAAAATTGTACAATAATAAATGGAAGAATCGATAACTTTCCGATTTAGTCAATCACTAGCGTATATGTAAAATAAATTGCTTTTGCACAGCACAACGATAGCGACCGATGTTTTTGTGTGGGTAAGTTCTACGGTGCATGGTAAATACACGCTGTGTTTGACGGAATAAGATTTATTATTGATTGTATAGTACGTTCTGATTCAAGAAATGCGGGTGTGTGTGCGAGTGCGTATCTATTGATTTTATTAAACTGCATGTGTAGTTGTTGCCCCGCCCAGCGCCTAACTGGAGACACACGGTTCCGATATAATTTCGTCTGTTGACCATATCTAGTTATGTATTTTATCTATGGTATAAAACAAAGTCGCTATCGCTGTCTGTACGATTAGATCTTTTAAACTCCGAAACGGATTTTAATGCAGTTTAGCAATCGTTACAACAATGATTCAAGAGAAAGGTTTATATACAGGGTGTCCCGAAACTCAGCGTCAAGCGGGTACGGGGCGACAAGCTAGGTTGTACCAGTTGTAACAAAAATAATAAAAAAAAATCATGTGACTTGGTTTAGTAATAATAGATATAATTTTGAAAACGTTAAAAATCAACACCTTAGATCAAATATTTAAGTACTATGAGCACAAATCGATAAAATTGCTTGCCGGGGTTGTGGGAATGTTCTAACGAGATACTGCGGTCCCGGAACTTAAGGGCAGCTGGCAGGCAGGAACAGGATGGGTTTTTAGTCAGTAGAAGTCTGACACAACCTTCCGCTTCACTCGGACCTTGAGAAGTCACTCGATGATTTTCCCACTCATAAAAAAGTCACATGGTTTTTTTTTTGCTAGAACTGGTACAACCTAGCCTATCGCCCCGTTCCCGCTTGACGTTGAGTTTCGGGACACCCTGTATAATATATAAACAAGCAACATGCATGTTATTAGTACATTGCACCCGAGCAAAGCTGGGATGGGTCGCTAGTATCTAAATAAAAGCCATTACGCAAAATACACGCTTGGTCGTGGAGTCGCGGTCTAGTGGTCAGTGGCCCTGACTGCTATGCGCAAGGTCGTGGGTTCGATTCCCACCCAGGACAAATGTTTGTGTGATGAGCACGATCATTTGTTCTTTGTCGGGGTGTAATTTATCTATAATATGTATGTATTCAGAAAAATATATATGTATGTTTGTCAGTTGTCTAGTACTCATAGCACAAGCTCTGCTTTGTTTGGGACTAGATGGCGTTGTGTGAAAGTTGTGAAATATTATATAATATTTATTATACATCTAAATAAAAACTGGTGCGAGTCAATCCTTGAGATTATTCAATGATGAATAGACATCCATTACGCTATCACATACCGAGACCACATCAGTAAAGAAACTGAAGAAAGACGAATTTTTGAAAAGTTCAAATGTTATACCTATTGTAGTAAGATTGGCACTAGCATAGGTTTCTCGCTTTCGTAAAAACATAATTAAATTTAAAAAGAGTAATAGTCAATCTACACCCACACTCAACGAAGGTGAAATAATTACTATGTTATATTCTCAAGAAAATATGATGTCAGGCAGTGATGTCTTTAGTGAACTTGGGACCTGATCCCACAAAGATATCAATGATATAAATCGATGCAGATGCGTTATAAATATGTAATACAAATAAAGAATATCGAAATTATCCATAGGTCGTACTCAAAGATTAGAAAACCACTTGACCGCGCATACGTTGCCCCGACGCACGAAAACTATGAGAGTTTTTGCTCTTATTATATTGGCTACGATACACGAACCATTTTAGTTGTGACCAAGTATTAGGCCCGTGTGCATGCTAAACAATTACAAATTTTGTATTTTTATAAATAGTTACCTAAATTAAATTTTATAAATAGTTACCTATAACGGCTGAATACGATATCGATAATTATAAAATTAAACTTATTATTTTTTTAAATTCAATTCAGATAGTTGTCATAAAAACTTTTTAACAAAAAATTAAACCGACTCCCAAAAAACACTGCAAAGTGAAAAATAACTTTAATTTTGGTAGTCGGTGTCTTTAGTTTTGTTTTTTCGTTTTTGGCACCGACTTCCGAAATTAAAGTTATTTTTCACTTTGCAGTGTTTTTTGGGAGTCGGTTTAATTTTTTGTTAAAAAGTTTTTATTTCACTCTTTTTAGTTGGATGATTTTTAATTTACCTAGTTACTTACTAGAGCCTAAATGTCAGCTACTTATAACCTTTTACAAAATATTGGTTTTTCCAATGCTGGGCCGTTAATTGTTGAGGAGTTCTCCTGGTGCTTCACCATCAGCTCTACATCACCATATGCATTGTGACGAGCATAAAGTGCTTAACATCCATATTCAAGGAATCGAATCGCAATCCACTCAATACTTATTATTGAGTAGTTTCGGCGGCCTTCTGTGGTCTTCATCATCAGTTCCACTTCCCCAAATAGTACTTTTTGAGAGCAACTGCACAAGTTACTATAAGAAATACCCAAAACGCCATAGGTGTGCCTATAATATTTGAAGACTTCCCTCGATTTCTCCAGGATCCCATCATCAGATCCTGACTTTGGTGATAATGGGACCAATTTCGAAGTATACCCATTCGAACAAAAAAAGAATTTTCCAAATCGGTTCAGCCGTCTTCGAGTAGTTAAGATAAAACAAGAATTATTGACACAATCATTTTTTTCTTTGCCAAGTAAAATCTTGATTAACTAAGTGACTAAAACGTAGTCATATATGAATTTATAAGATTTAACATAATTATAGCGTATAAAACACTGTTCAATAATGGTTTTAATATTTTTGACTTTGATTGAACACCGTTCATGTAATGGTAAAAAGTACATAGAATATTTAATAATCATTACCATTTACCTAGAGGATAAAAATGATCTATGTATTGTTTAAAAACATCTGTTTATTTAATAAACTAAAAACCAAAAGTTGAACGGGTATTTTAATTTAAATTTTACAAGATTTATTGGTTTCAATATAGTATGAAATCAGTAGTGTTCACTTTTAGGATAAATTATCAAAAGTTGAACCAAAAAATATCCTTGTAATTTTTTTCGTTCAACTTTTAGTTTTGTTTCCTAAATTTTAACGAATGTACACCTAGAAAATACAAAATGAAATACTTGCATGCATGTAGACCGTTTTAAAAAAATTAAGCGTGCATGATGATGCAGGTGCATGAGCTACTTATGTTCATACATTCAAACAAAGAGGTAATTTATTACAGATGCGGTCTACACAGTCTCCGAAGGAAAGCAAGCAAATTTGATGACCTGACACTGACATATTTTGTTAAACCATCTACCGAAGATTTGGAAGAAGTATCGAAGTCAGCTATAACCAAGAGATTGCCATATCCTTGAACTGGGTGAAGTGGATGATTACTGTTGAAAATTGTGATCTCAATATGTACGAATTAGTTTTATTATAGAGAAGGTTTTCTTTTTAATTGATGTTATACTAGTTTTAAGTTAGAGTTGTAAAGGTACCTAGTACCTTTTTGAAAAGTTCTTCTACCTTCTTTCGTCAAGTATTTTCCTGATTTGTTACTAAGGTATAGAATACTATGTCATTTTAGACTACCTAATTATTTTATTAAATAAACAAGTTTTTCCTTTATTTTTTATTATTTTCATTAAAAATACACAAATTAATTAGGTACACAATTTCTACGCCTTCTCTTAAGTCATATCAAAATCTTAGTTCAACTAATTAGGGATCAGTGTTCAATTATAGGGGGAAAACCCATTTTTTTATTAATTCTTATTTTGTATAAAACTCATGAGACATTTTTATTTTTCAAATAATCTTATAATTTTCGAGAATCAAAAATAAACAGAAAAACAACTTCAACTATTAAGATAATTTAATTACAAGTATTCTAAGTTAGCGATTCGACTTAATCGTTAATTTATTGGTTCCTATCTGCAATGTAAAATGAAAAGAAATTTATTTGTTGTCATTTTAGTTGTGCTTGTCACGTCACTAATTCGAAGCCATTGGAGCCATTCAGAATTCATTGGAGCTAACGCCATTGTCGCTTTTGGACGTTTGTAGTGTGTTGACCGAACTTTTGTGAAAATGAGTGATTATTATACACACGAGGAGTTGTTATGTGTTTTACAGGGTGACTATGATGAATTTGTATTCGAATATGACCCTGAATTTGATATAGATGTAAGTACAACCTCACAAGTAGGTACTACCCAAAAATACCGTTTTGGTAACTGAGTAGGTATGTTTATGATATGTGTCTGTGTACTAGAGATGTTATATTAGGGTCAAATCATATATATATATATATATTCAATATTCATAATATTGAATATATTAGTAATCTCATATTAGGATACCATACCTATTACTGGATATTAGTCAAATATTAATTTAGCCAATATTAGCATTGATTCATATTAAGCGTGTTCTCGTGAATATAAATGGCATAGTGAAATAGTGATTAAATTTTTCTTCATACTTATTAGGCTTAGGACTTACTTACTTTTATTGCTAGAGTAACTTTTCATAGACTTCTAGAAAAA
This sequence comes from Tholera decimalis, assembly GCA_943138885.2. Classification (NCBI taxonomy): domain Eukaryota; kingdom Metazoa; phylum Arthropoda; class Insecta; order Lepidoptera; family Noctuidae; genus Tholera; species Tholera decimalis. Next base: position 466,662 of record OW964568.2, on the reverse strand, counting down.
CAACCCTAAAAAATTAAAATTTTCTTTGGAGTAGTCCGCCATCGCCGCTTTTAAGCGACAGTAGGAATGTGCTATGAATGAAAATTTAGTAATTTTAGTTTTATATGTGATTGTTATTTCAAGTGATAGTTCCTTTATTAAATTACAATTGAAAACCATGGTAACTTTTATTTATTAAATAAATATTTATAGCGCTTTTACGTATGGAAAATCAATAAATATTACGAATTATAATTTTATCGATATTTAGTCATACCCAAGTTTAACCTCATCACTAGCTTACTGTGATAAAAAATGGCTTGGCGTACAGCGTGCACTTTCGCTGCGCGAACCGTGGCGGTCAAAGGGTTAATCATTTAAAAGATATACGCTTCCAAAGTGGTAAAATGTGTGTCCGTCCCCCCTCTAACTTCTATAATAATGAAGTGAAAAATCTAAAAAACCATATGTTGTAGATCTTAATGTAAACTTTCAACCAAAATTGGTTTGAACGAGATCGAGTCAGCAGTTTTTGAGATACAGTATATTTTCAAAAACCGCAAATATAACTTTGTAATTCATACAAATACTACGAAAAACAAAGTTATTTGGCGTAGTTGTAAAAAATGTAAATAAGCAAGTTTTAAGAAATTTGTAAGGTTTCTTGTTTTTTTTTTTTTCAATATTTATTATAATTACTACGGAACCCTTGGTACATGGCAACATGGGCGAGTCCGACTTGTACTTGACCAGTTTTTTATTAATATAATGTTGAGAAAAGTCAAAATAATATAAGATACCTATATCCAATCTTTCTAGGCTTCAAATAGTATGACGGAGTCTAATATTAATTAACTTGGACCTTTGCATTACCATATCGCCCTCGTAAGTTACTTTGGTTCCGGGGTTGCGGGTAATGTTCTAATGAGATACCGTGGCCCCGGAACTTAAGGGCAGCTGAAGGAACAGGGTGGGTTTCTAGTCAGTAGAAGTCTGACACTCCCTTCCACTTTACCCAGAGCGGGAGAAGTCATACGATGATTTTCCCACCCAGGAAAAAAAAACAGGTTACTTTGTTTCGATGTCGAGTCCACAGGTTAAGTGTATGTAGGAGGGAGGAGTCATTAGATAAATCATCTAATGACTCACCACCAAAAAAATAATTATTACCGAGTGCCTGCTGAAGCTATAGTTGTTGACACAACTGATTTTAATGAAAATATATTTATTATGGAATATAAAAAAATAATATATGGCCGGCTACATTGTCCATGATCTGATAAAGCAAATAAAATGCCTAACTTGTATTGGAGCGTTGATTGGTGTTACAAATCAAAACGCCTTACAATTTCAAAAAGACGCTAAAAACAAGTTATTGTACGGATCCACCACAGTAATAGAAATTTGTCGTCTTTGTGAAATTTATATTAAAAGGGCGATCAACGAGAGTGGTTCGAAAGTGCTGTCTCAGAAATATAATTCCAATTATTTAATGAGATCGGTTTTAAAATCACTGATTGGGTATAATTTATTCCCGGATAATAAAATAGAAACTACCAATCATTTGATTGAATTAGCAAGATGCATAATTCAGAAATATATAGACACTCGGTTATTGTGCAGGACGCCCAGCGATAGTTTAAATATTATATCCTAATTAGAATATCGGTTATTAGATCATAATGTAATAGAATCCAAGTTAGATTAATCGATAGAATATGATCATAAGTAATGTTGAATTTATGAGGAACTTTGTTATGATTGTACTAAAGTCAAGTCTAAAGCAGGAAAGAACCTGTCGAAACCTGCTCCCGTGACCCTCACTTTCTCCTCGTTTCTGATTGGTAGACCTTGAGTTATGCGCATACGCAAACTTTCTAATTTTAGCTAATTGGTGTATAGAACATTAGCACATAGCGCAACCCACACGAGTTACGCCCATGTGCCCGAGTATAAGTATATTGATCGATTCAGCATCAGTTTGTGAATCCAGACCATACAGTGAACAAGTAAATAGTAAACAGTGAACAAGTAAATAGTAAAACAGTGAACAGTTGTCAGTAGTAAATAGTTTAATCCAGTATTTCAGTATAACCTAGTTTTCAGTCAGTAGTGAAACAGTGTTTATAGTGAACAGTACAATTTAGTATCGAACAGTGTATAGTTTTCAGTAATAACTTTGTACCAGTAAACAAGTGAACAGTAAATAAGTGAACAGTATATCTCAGTCTAAATAGTTATAGTAAGTTTGTGAACTTTAACAAGTTATTCAGAACAGTAACCAGTTGATATTTGTGAACCTTTAACTAGAAATAAGTTTTGAACAAGTGTTAAATAAATGATCTTCAAGTTTCTAAAGAGTTTTAATAACAAGTATCCTCCAATCCAGTGCAAATTAAATGTGAGACTAGATCCCTCACATTGACTGGTCCTTCTTGAGCCGGATTCGAGGAAAACGTTATTTAATAAGAACAATTGAACCTCTTGAAGTGATAATTCAGTTAATATATTACTGAAAAATGCCAGTTACGAGGTCTACAGGGAAGAAAGGCCGACAGGCGTCAACTACAGCTACAAAACAAACTGAAACTGCAACTGAAAGTGCTACTGAAACAGCTACTGAAACCACTACTGAAACTACAGCTGAAACACAAGCTACGAGAACAACAGCTGACTCAGGGGAGGCGCCGACTGCGACCGCGTCTACAGTCAAACGTGTCGCCACTCAACAAGAACCTGAAAACAAAGAAAGTGGTCGACACAGTAAACCTTCTTCAAGGAAAAGTAGAAAAGAATCAAAAGCGCGTCGCATAGCTAAGGCAAAGGCGGAGCTAGCACAAAGGTTAGTGGAGTTAGCAAACGCACGCCTAGCCGAGGTCGAAGCTGAATCTACTGATGAAGACGCATCCTCAGTCGCCTCAGAAGCTGGAAACGATCAACGAGTGACTACTTGGCTACAAACAAGTCAGCTACTCGCCATCACAGACAGATCACATCGATCAGAAGTAAAGTCGTCGGCCGAACCTACGGCTCCAGTGACCGCCGCCGTGTCCTGGACCATCACGGCGAACTTACCGGCGGGAGTTAGCTCTCTGCACCCGCCGCCTGAAAACCTGAACACTGAACCTGAAGACATGCTGCCAGTGAGTACCTCCGCCTCCTGGCAGCTGAATCCTGCGACTGAACAGCGGCACCTGAACCCGCCGCCACTAATAGCCGCCTGGCAACAGAACTCCGTGTCTGCACAACCGAACCAGCAGCCAGTGATCACCACCGCATCCTGGCAACCGAACTACGTGTCTGCACAACCGAACGACGTGTCTTCACAACCGAACTACGTGTCTGCACAACCGAACTACGTGTCTTCACAACCGAACTACGTGTCTTCACAACCGAACTACGTGTCTGCACAACCGAACTACGTGTCTTCACAACCGAACTACGTGTCTGCACAACCGAACTACGTGTCTTCACAACCGAACTACGTGTCTTCACAACCGAACTACGTGTCTTCACAACCGAACCTGCAGCCAGTAATGAACGAACCTGTCGCATCCTGGCCACAGAACTCTACGTGTGTAACAATGAACACATCATGGCAACCGATCTATACTACGGCACCACATCACAGATATACCAACGAGACCCGGGTGCCGCAGTCCACGCCATCAATGCACACCGTACATCAGCCTTCAACACTAGCCGTCCAAGAACCAAGGACGGACATGAGAGAACTTGCTGCTGCGATCACACACGCCGTGCAATCAACACAGCACCAGCAGCCAATGAAGTACACCGAACTACCTTGTTTCAACGGAGCTCATCAAGATTGGCTCACGTTTCGTGCCGCCTACTGCGAGACAGCACATCGATTAACAGCAATGGAGAACATGTCTAGACTTAGACGAAGAATTCGTGGTCTAGCCAAGGAAGCTGTACAGGGATTATTAATAGTGAACGCTGACCCAAATGAAGTTATGAAATCACTCGAGCTACGCTTCGGACGTTCAGACTCAATCGCAATGGCCGAGATAGAACGTCTACGAACTCTGCCACGCCTCACTGAATCTCCGCGTGAAGTTTGTACATTCGCTACCAAAGTAGAAAGCATAGTTGGGACTCTTCAAGCACTCAACTGCGGGCATTATCTTTTTAATCCAGAAGTAACGAAAGCTATTGTTGAGAAACTCACGCCAACCATGAAGAGACAGTGGTATCAGTTCTCAGCAATGCAGCCTAGAACAGAACCTGATCTTTTGAAGTTTACCCGATTTATCAAGATTGAAGCTGATATATGCAGCCCATATGCATTGCCTGAAAACATCGCTGTAACAACACAACCCCCTCAGAACACACAGCGACGCCAGCAACGAGTACACACCACGCAAGAAACAAATAAACCGAAGTGTGATCTATGTGAACGGCAGGGACACAGCATCATAGAATGTGAAAAGTTCAAGAAAGCAACTACCAACACTAGATGGGATATAGCTAAGAAGCATCACTTGTGTTTTCGTTGCCTCAAACACAGAACAAAACAACACAGCTGTAAACCAAAGAAATGTGAAATAAACGACTGTGTACATTTACATCACAAGATGTTACACGCCGACAGCGCAGTGAACAAGAAGAAAGAGGAACCCGAGCACCCCAAAGAAGAACAAGAGAAGGTTCATTCAGCATGGACACCGAAGGTATCATTCCTGAAGATAATACCAGTACACCTATCTGGACCGGCGGGAGCAGCAGATACCTACGCACTCCTAGATGATGGCTCTACAGTAACACTAATCGATGAAAGCCTAGCCAATCAACTCGGAGCAGAAGGATCATACGAACCACTACGAATATCATCTTTCGACGGCGAACCTACGATCGACGTGACATCTCGAAGAGTGAACTTCACTATCAAAGGACTTCACACATCTGAACGCAAGCTACAAGCAAGAACAGTCAAGCGACTAGAGCTGGCTGCTCAGAAGATACCCAGAGAAGCAGTCAGGGATTGTGAACATCTTCGAGACATAGTCAAAGACGTAGTATCTGAAGATGCAAGACCTAGACTCCTGATCAGCCAAGACAACTGAGATCTCCTCATCACAACAGAAGTCAAGAGAGGAAAGAAGAACCAACCAGTGGCCTCACTTACACCACTTGGTTGGGTCCTTTATGGTAGCCACACATGAGCACTTGGCCACAGAGTGAACTTCATCAGACATACTAACACGGATGATGAACTCCATGAACTAGTGAAGGAATACATCACAATGGATAACATTCAAATCAATCCAAAGAAACCCACCAATGATCCTGATGAACGAGCACTTCACATCCTACAGCAGCATACAAAGAAAACCACAGAAGGACGGTATCAAACCGCTCTGTTATGGCGGGATGAGAACTTGAAAATGCCGGACAACTATGACAGCGCCTTAAACAGGCTCATCAGTGTGGAAAAGAAAATCGATAAAGAGCCAGATCTAAAGAAGAGGTATTCAGAACAAATGGAAGCACTAGTATCAAAAGGATACGCCGAACCAGCTCCATCAACCACTTCAAAACATAGAACTTGGTACTTACCTCACTTCGCGGTTTTCAATCCCATGAAACCTGACAAGTTAAGAATCGTCTGTGATGCTGCAGCCAAAACCAAGGGAGTTTCTTTGAACGATCAATTACTCACTGGACCAGACCTTCTGCAATCATTACCAGGAGTAATCATGCGCTTTCGTCAGCACTCAATCGCCGTGACTGACATTACTGAAATGTTCTTACAAATAGAACTACGACCTGAAGATCGGGACGCTCTGCGTTACTTATGGCGAGGAGATCGAAGAGACAATCAGCCGCCTGAACAATACCGTATGAAGTCATTAATCTTCGGTGCTTCTTGCTCACCAGCTACAGCAATATATGTAAAGAACACAAACGCCGAGAGATTCCAACATGAACACCCAGAGGCAGTCGAAGCTATCAAAAGAAAACATTATATGGATGATTATTTAAACAGCTTTGACACCTTAGAAGAAGCAGTGAAAGTCTCACAAGCAGTGCGTAACATTCATAGAGAAGCGCACTTCGAACTTAAGAAATGGGCATCAAACTCTACAGATCTTCTTGAAGCCCTAGGAGAAGCAACCAAGACCACAGACACCATTAACCTGGAAGACAACATCCAGAGAGAACGAGTGCTCGGTCTGATATGGAAGCCAACAGAAGACTCACTTGCCTTCAATCTGAATCTGACACGCATATCTCAGAACATTCTACAGAACGACACGCCAACCAAAAGAGAAGCTCTACGAATAGCTCATGTCTCTGTTTGACCCATTGGGACTAGTATCACCGGTAACCATCAGAGCCAAGCAAATACTTCAAGAAGTTTAGCGTCGTGGAACAGCATGGGACTGGAGCTGGAGGAAATGGATCGCTCATCTCAGAGCTCTAGAACATGTCTCCATTCCACGAACTTATCCAGGCTTCAGCGCTACGGAGTCGCTACAGCTACACATATTCACCGACGCAAGCGAATCTGCATACTCCGCAACATTATACTGGCGAACAGTCACCAAGGATGGAAGAGTCTACGTCTGCCTGATCACAGCCAAAGCCAAGGTGGCAGCACTGAAGCTAACATCGATTCCTCGATTAGAGCTGCAAGCAGCAGTACTTGGCGCACGTATGGCAACAGCAGTTAAGGAAGAACATGAGAGAACACCAGAATCAACCACGTTCTGGACCGACAGCAGAACCACACTGTCATGGATCAGAACTGGAGCTAGATCTTATAAACCATACGTCGCTCACCGCATCGCAGCCATCGAAGAACTTTGTTCCACCAGTGAATGGCGTTGGATCCCGACCAAACTGAACCCAGCAGACGACGCTACAAGAAACGTGCCAGAGCACTATGATCAAAATCATCGTTGGTTCAACGGTCCCGAATTTCTTCATGGGCCCCCGGAAACATGGCCAACTGATGAGAAGAACCCCATCATAATTACAGGAGAAGAGAGAACCTGTAGTATAAGAGACAAGAACATGAAGATCAGCGAAGCTATACCGAACGTTGACAGATTCTCACGTTGGGAAAGATACTTACGAGCTACGGCACGAGTTCTACAATTTCTACATCTCTGTCGTCAATCAAAGCAGAACATAAATTACAAGAGAACCAGAAAGAACTGCAGCAACGACCCTGATTGGAGAAAGAATAAGCAGAAGTTACCAATCAAACCCAAAGAGAGGCAAGAGATCACAAACAAGCACCTACCTCTTACCGCTGAACTCCTACGCCAAGCCGAAAGTTTGATCCTGCGAGCTTCACAAGAACAATCCTTCCAAGAAGAGATAGAAGCTTTGGAAAACCAAAAGCCCATACAAAGAAATAGTCGCCTACACGCACTATGCATAGAACTCACAGAGGGAGAGATTCGTCTCAAAAGCAGAATAACTGCAATGTCTGACGTCACAGAACGCCTAAAGAAATCAATGGTGCTAGATGGAGATCATATTACAACACGATTATGGATAGAACACGTCCACCGCAAGTTGCATCACGCGAGCACAGAGACCATAGTTAACGAGTGTCGTCAGCAACATTGGGTGCTCCGTCTACGACCGACTGTCAAGAACGTCATAAGCAAATGTCTGCGATGCCGTATTAAAGCAGCCACTCCGCCTCAACCGATGACAGGGAATCTCCCTTCCTGTCGCCTAGCCCATCACCAGAGACCCTTTACTTACGTCGGGTTGGACTACTTCGGACCGTTGATCATCACAGCAGGACGAAGCCATCAGAAGAGATACGTCGCGTTATTCACGTGCCTGACCACACGAGCCATACACCTTGAACTTGTGGCATCGCTCAACACAGACTCGGCCATCATGGCACTAAGACGTATGATAGCGCGACGAGGATGTCCAACGCAACTATGGTCTGATAACGGAACAAACTTTCATGGCGCGGAAAAAGAACTACGAGCAGCCATTCTTGCGGCTACAGCAGAAGAAGCTTCAAGAAAAATGATCGACTGGCGATTCATCCCACCTGGGGCACCTTTCATGGGAGGCGCCTGGGAACGTATGGTGAGGTCAGTCAAGACAGCACTAGCCGCCACGCTTAACGAGCGATTTCCAAGCGAAGAAGTCCTACAGACGCTGCTCATCGAAGCCGAACACACCGTCAACAGCCGGCCACTTACACATGTATCTGTAAACTGCGAAGATCCTGAAGCTCTGACGCCAAACCATTTTCTACTAGGGGGTTCAGGACGCATCCCGGCGCCAGGAGATTTCAACGACAGCGACTTACGCCTACGAGCCAGTTGGCGTGCAGCCCAGAGACTTGCTGATATATTCTGGGCGAGATGGCTGAAGGAATATCTGCCAGAACTACGGAACCGCAGAGAACCACACACCAAAGGCACGATTCCCAAAGTCAATGATCTAGTACTGATCGTGGATGGTAATCTCCCAAGAAATATGTGGATCAGAGGACGCATCAGCGCTACTTTCCCCGGTCCAGATGGAGTAGTACGCACAGTGGACGTATCCACGAAAGGAGATATCCTGAGACGTCCCGTGAAGAAGATAGTGGTGCTATCAATAGACCACGGCGAGCCTGCACCAGCTTCTACTACTGCGACGTCGGCAGCGGACGACGCACGGCGGGAGGAATGTGTAGGACGCCCAGCGATAGTTTAAATATTATATCCTAATTAGAATATCGGTTATTAGATCATAATGTAATAGAATCCAAGTTAGATTAATCGATAGAATATTATCATAAGTAATGTTGAATTTATTAGGAACTTTGTTATGATTGTACTAAAGTCAAGTCTAAAGCAGGAAAGAACCTGTCGAAACCTGCTCCCGTGACCCTCACTTTCTCCTCGTTTCTGATTGGTAGACCTTGAGTTATGCGCATACGCAAACTTTCTAATTTTAGCTAATTGGTGTATAGAACATTAGCACATAGCGCAACCCACACGAGTTACGCCCATGTGCCCGAGTATAAGTATAGGGCATATTGATCGATTCAGCATCAGTTTGTGAATCCAGACCATACAGTGAACAAGTAAACAGTGAACAAGTAAATAGTAAAACAGTGAACAGTTGTCAGTAGTAAATAGTTTAATCCAGTATTTCAGTATAACCTAGTTTTCAGTCAGTAGTGAAACAGTGTTTAAAGTGAACAGTACAATTTAGTATCGAACAGTGTATAGTTTTCAGTAATAACTTTGTACCAGTAAACAAGTGAACAGTATATCTCAGTCTAAATAGTTATAGTAAGTTTGTGAACTTTAACAAGTTATTCAGAACAGTAACCAGTTGATATTTGTGAACCTTTAACTAGAAATAAGTTTTGAACAAGTGTTAAATAAATGATCTTCAAGTTTCTAAAGAGTTTTAATAACAAGTATCCTCCAATCCAGTGCAAATTAAATGTGAGACTAGATCCCTCACAGTTATCATTTTTTTACCAAAAACAATCAGGACCCTAAAACTTTAATTCGAAAAACATTTACCAAATTAATTCATTTTAAAAATCAATAATAACAGCATAGGTACTTGTTTTTCTTATTGTAATTGAGACTGATAATGATTAAATATTATTATGTGATTTTATTGAGTATTTTTTATAATGTTAAAACTTAATTTTATCGATATCGATAACTTTCCCTCAATCAAGTAGAGCAATCCCTAACTCGACATATCTATGAAGCTTGACCTTGAACTGACCAATTGCAGTAGCGCATTTTTTCTTCGCCTCCCAACCCAACCCGTATTGGTGAGTTGTGTTCTTCAAAGAAATCGGCCTATACGCTCTCTAGGTTAAATACTCTCTGGTCGTACTAATGTACGATTTTGGGAAAAACGGTTTGATTGAAACAGGGAGTGTTCAACAATAAAACTTTATTATAATTATGTCAACATTACAAAACTAAATAATCGTGGAAAAATACTTTCATGTCGACTAACAATATCACAATACCTACATTAGGTGGGAGTTGCACATTATGTCATGTGCGTAATTATTATTTGTTTTCTTGTTCCAAAAGTCAAATAATACATCCAGCGGTAGTCTTTGGTAGTCTATTCACTGCGGTCATGCGCGGGCGCCGGTGGCGTGTCGGGAGGCGTAGCATTGGGGTGGGGGGGTGCAGTTCCGGGGCTGGGGGAGTCTGTTGGCTTGGTGCGGCAGATGAGGGCCACGCGGCGGCGGCGCGGCAGGGGCTCCCCGCGCCACTGGCTCCCCTCGCCCCCCAGCACGGCGTGAGTGAACTCGTAGCGAGCCACGCCTCTGTAACCACGGAGCTGGCATAAGTTTTAAAACTTACCATACTCATTAACAGTATCATTAGAACGTAAAACGATGCCAAAATATCGGAAACTCAAAACAATAAATACACATGGTAAATATCCTGTTTTACGTTTTAATGATAACGGGGCTGGGTTCAATAGGCACGAAGATTACCAAACCAATAATATAATTTACTTTCTGTAAAATTTCTTTTTTTGCAACTGCATGTGCCTGACGCTAGTTTTCACCTGGACCTTATGTATTGGGCAAATGACAATAATAAGCTTTATACTGATTGTACTTATGTGTGAGTGTTTGCGAGAGTACACTCACACGCTGTCTATACAGCGTTGTTATGATAGCTTTAACTAAATTAATTTCTCTGCATCAGAATCGGTAACAGAACACATTGATGATGTTTTATCCCTGATTTTTCTATGAAATATTGATACAGTAGTAAAGTGAACTAACATAGATCTAATTCATACACACACATATAAGCGACAAAAGCACACCTACTGGTGCAGACTTTCAGTATTATATGCTATTCTTTTGGAGATCTGTTTTTTACATTAGAACTGGCAATGTGGGTACAATTCACATTATTAACAATTTTGTTAACCCCTCTAACTAACGAGTTAAAACAATTAACGATTTGAGAATAACGCTGTATACTTCTTGAGTATTCTAAAAGAGACTACCCCATGAGAGAAAGCCTAGAATGCTATTGTTCAGAACTGCAAGAAGCCCAATGCAACGGTAACTGGGGTGTCCTAAACTTGTCCACGATACGTGGAGCTTAACGTTGCTTTTAATGAACAAAGTTACACAATAATGATACCACTAACCTGAGCTGTAGACGGCAATCCGGATCTGTTTGATCACGTCTAAATGTGGTTTGTATGTAAATATGATATGAGTAAGTGAAAGTGTGATGTAAGTCAAGTGTGTGGACGCTCACAAGACGCCAGTCTCCAGATGGCGCGGTTCCAACTCAGCATCACACCCAACTCGTTCCCAGCAAGCGCACGCTACGCGTGGTAGACAATAAGGCGATGTGTTCCGAGAAATATCCCTGGATTCTCGTCAATCCGGAATTCCGAGAAATATCCCTGGATTCTCGTCAATCCGGAATTACAAAGTTCAATTAAACACTGTTCACAATCAATCTGCTCATATCTCGTGAGATCCAATTCGATTTCCAACAAATTCCGCGTGTCAGCCCGACTGACGACAATACGGCGTATGATCCAACAATATCCCGGGGTTTTCGACAAATGGGGATTTCAACTTCAAACAACAAATAATTCGCGACCCAATTATCGGTCTCAACAGGCGAATCCAACGATATTTTACCAATTACAATTACAAGAAGGTCCCGACGACCGGCATTTTTTCCAAGCAAAGTCTATCTGTCAAAGTCAAGTAATGTCAAGATCAAATTCTTTATGTCAAAAGGGTGCGTTCTGTTTCACGTCGGACCGAACATCTACCCCCCCCGGACGGGCTTACCCGTCCGCTAATCAATTGGAAGTCTTGACAAGGTTGCAAATTCAACACAGCTTCAATGCGGCCAAATACCGTAGCTAGTTCATTAAAGGTGAGAACGGTGTCTCCCAACAATCTCCGCCAGCGTCCCTTTGCCGCTTTCACCGCGGCTCCAAAAATACCCCCCAATGGGGGGCAGGCTGGCGGGTCAAACAACCAAGTGACCCCTCGGCGGGCCAAACCATTACCAATGTCAACCTGGCTCTCATTAAGGAAGGCGTATACCTCCTTCAAATAGTTACTTGCACCCTTGTAATTCGTACCGCAATCAGATCTAATCAAAGGTAACCCACGGCGAGACACAAATCCTTCCAAGTCGCCTCAAAGGCCTCTGTCGAGAGGGAGGTTACCAGCTCCAAGTGTACTGCCTTGGTTGACAGGCAGACAAACACACAAATAAGCCTCAACAATCTTACCATTACGAAGGGTGGACGTCTTCAACAAAGGGGGACCAACAAAGTCCGTTACGACGCCAGCAAAGGGCCTCGTCTCATTGACGCGATCAGCCGACAAAATCCAAAATTTCTCGCTGCAGAATGGCCAACAGCGCATTGCAACCGGCATGCGAGTTCTTAGTGTGACGATCAGTCACCAACAATTGAACCAAGTGGCCCTCCTTGGGCAACAAAAGGGGGTGACGGGCCCCATAGGAAGGCTAGAGTGCCTCAACCGTCCTCCAACAGGGTTTCCCGAATTGGCTCGTCCCAATCAAGTTCCGTTATAACAAGGGCAGGAGCACCAATTTTAGGGTAAGGACAACTCACAAGGGTGATTTCAAACCAGGTCCTTCCCTCAACAGTGGTGTCAGCCGGTTCGCCAATTCCCCAAATCTTGCCTGAAAGGTCGTTCACCTTCAGGCCAACCTGTCCCGCTAACCAAGACGACAAAAGGCAACCCCGGACTCCCGTGCCCAAAATGGCACGGACCACAATTGAGTCACCCAAGGGTCCCCAGACCTTGACCGAGGCCGTTGGCAACACAACCGTCTTGATCGGGGGGGGTCCTTTAGCGGGCAGGCATCAATCTCTTAGTGATGCCTGGGCGGCGACCGATCGCCGCTTCCAGGCTGCCTTCGTTCACGACGAGGCCAGCAATCCAAATATTCGTCTGCGCGGTGTCCCGAGCCGCTCGCCATCACTGGAGGGGCATATCCCACCGGATGCCCGAATGGCGGAGGGCGCGACTCCAGCCGGGGACGTTCCGCCAACGGAGGGGAAAGGCAGCGGCGCCGACCCGGCCACTGCTGCCTAGCAGCCAATGCGCGTCCTCCCTGACGAGGGAAGACCAAATGGCGCTCGTGGGGCTCCCGTTCAACTTGCGCGGGGGGTGGAGTGCGGCGTACAGAATCGCGGGTCTCAGCCCGGTGCTCGTCTCCGGGGTACCCCCCCCCTGCGCGAACCCTCCTCAGAAGATGGTCTGCTGGAGCGGTTCGCGTTGGCGCACAAAATCTCCAAGTGGGACCCCTTACAAATTCTACACGGGCGGGGGTCGGGGCAGTCCCGATGAAAGTGGGCCCCCAAGCACGAGAAGCACAAACGGCGTGCGTTGACAATGCGGCGGCGGGAACTTACGTGCAAATTCAAAAAGTCCCGGCAACGCGCCATGACATGCCCCGTTGCCTTACAAAAGTCACAATGATGAGGACTCCGGGCACCAGCAAAACGGGGGGCGGGCCGAACATCAACAGGCCCCCTAGCCCGAGGACTCCGGGCGCCAGCAAAACTGGGGGCGGGGCGATCATCAACAGGCCCCCTAGCCCGAGGACTCCGGGCACCAGCAAAACGGGGGGCGGGGGGAACATCAACAGGCCCCCTAGCCCGAGGACTCCGGGCGCCAGCAAAACGGGGGGCGGGGGGAACATCAACAGGCCCCCTAGCCCGAGGACTCCGGGCGCCAGCAAAATGAGGGGCGGGGCGATCATCAACAGGCCCCCTAGCCCGAGGACTCCGGGCGCCAGCAAAACGGGGGGCGGGTGGAACATCAACAGGCCCCCGGGCCCTAGTCCGTCCCTGGTCTCTGGGCTGAGAAGGTAGTGGGGGCGACCCCGTAGCGCCACGAGTGTTATCCGCAAAACGACACTCGTCTTCCAAAAATTTGAGGAGGTCGTCAAAGGGGGGAAGATGGGTGGCACTATCCCCACCATACTCCTGCTCAAAACGTGACCTCAACTCCGCGGGGAGCAACTGCAGCACTATGTGCACCAACAAGTAGGACCAATGTTCCACCGGTAACTCCAAGCGTCTCAAGGCGTTGGTCGCTGAGACCAACGGGTTCAGCAAGTCAGTGCGCAACGTCGACGTGCTGACAATAGCCGGTAGTCCCAAAATTTGGTCGATGTGCACATCAGCCAGGCAGCGCTTGTTCTGATACCGTCGGGAGAGAAGCTCCAGAGCGGTCGGATAGGAGGAATCCGTCACCGGCAAGTGCTGCACCAAGGCTCTGGCTTCGCCCTCCAGGACAGACAATAAATAGGCCAGCTTCTGGGCAGGCCGAGGTCCGAGCGTGCATCGACAAGACTCTCAAAGAGATCTAGGAAGCCCAGCCAGTGGTCCAAGCGACCCTCAAAATGTAGCAGCTCCAGGGTGGGCAGCCTACTCAATAGTCCAGGGCCTGCAACAACGGGGGTCTGCGGCTTGGCCGCATCAGGCACCCGACTCTTCAAAATTTCCCACGCTCGTAGACATATGACATCCCCCAGGTGGACAATCTGGTCATAGTCACCCAAAATCTTATCGCGGGCTGTACTCGTTGAAGCGCGTGAGCGCAGCATCAGCTGACTTGATCCTCTCAATCACTTGCCCATACCGAGCAAGGGTGAGCTCTTCCAATTCCACACGCTCAACAGTTGCAGCTGCCGATGTGAACCATCTCAACTGTGAGGTCAATCCCGCAGCAGCCTCCCTGACTGCCCTTAATGAGGCCATTGCAACAATCAAATATTAATACAAAACACCAATCAACAAACAACAATCAAATATTAAACAAACAGCAATGACTTGTTAGCCGACCAAATAATCTCAACAAAATAAAAATTCAAATTCAATTATTTCAAGTCCAAATCCGACCCTGTACTTATTCCAAGTATGAATCTAGCTTGGTACAGATGGCTAGTTACAAAACAAATAACAATTCAATGTATATATTGTGCAGGATCACACCAATAAACATCAATAAGCACAACAATTGTCTGTATAATATTGAGCCGGAGAATCTCTATCAAAATCCAATAAATACAAATAAATGCAATAAATCAATCCACACCATTCAAGTCTTATGTTAGACTATGTGTAATTATTATTTAGATAACCTTTCAAATTCAGATCAATGACATTCAATTATTAATTGCAACAAATACCAAATTATGTACCAAATTATGTACCAAAATACAACCTAATACTTCCCAATTTCACAAATAAATCTTACCTGTCAATGCAATAAAAGGGGCTACAGTACAAATTACAAATACAACTTCAATTGATTCAACTTCAATTAGATAGCCCGGATGACATGGTAATATATTCAAAACTTATTAAGTTATAAGTTGTGTTAAGTAATTGAACTCAAGTTTTAAGTTTTAAGTTTTCAACAATATTCAAACTTCCAATTAAACCAGTGGATCTTATATTATAAGAGCCGCGCTCTGCTACCACTTTGTTCAGAACTGCAAGAAGCCCAATGCAACGGTAACTGGGGTGTCCTAAACTAAAGTGAACTAACATAGATCTAATTCATACACACACATATAAGCGACAAAAGCACACCTACTGGTGCAGACTTTCAGTATTATATGCTATTCTTTTGGAGATTTGTTTTTTACATTAGAACTGGCAATGTGGGTACAATTCACATTATTAACAATTTTGTTAACCCCTCTAACTAACGAGTTAAAACAATTAACGATTTGAGAATAACGCTGTATACTTCTTGAGTATTCTAAAAGAGACTACCCCATGAGAGGAAGCCTAGAATGCTATTGTTCAGAACTGCAAGAAGCCCAATGCAACGGTAACTGGGGTGTCCTAAACTTGTCCACGATACGTGGAGCTTAACGTTGCTTTTAATGAACAAAGTTACACAATAATGATACCACTAACCTGAGCTGTAGACGGCAATCCGGATCTGTTTGATCACGTCTAAATGTGGTTTGTATGTAAATATGATATGAGTAAGTGAAAGTGTGATGTAAGTCAAGTGTGTGGACGTTCACAAGACGCCAGTCTCCAGATGGCGCGGTTCCAACTCAGCATCACACCCAACTCGTTCCCAGCAAGCGCGCGCTACGCGTGGTAGACAATAAGGCGATGTGTTCCGAGAAATATCCCTGGATTCTCGTCAATCCGGAATTACAAAGTTCAATTAAACACTGTTCACAATCAATCTGCTCATATCTCGTGAGATCCAATTTGATTTCCAACAAATTCCGCGTGTCAGCCCGACTGACGACAATACGGCGTATGTTCCAACAATATCCCGGGGTTTTCGACAAATGGGGATTTCAACTTCAAACAACAAATAATTCGCGACCCAATTATCGGTCTCAACAGGCGAATCCAACGATATTTTACCAATTACAATTACAAGAAGGTCCCGACGACCGGCATTTTTTCCAAGCAAAGTCTATCTGTCAAAGTCAAGTAATGTCAAGATCAAATTCTTTATGTCAAAAGGGTGCGTTCTGTTTCACGTCGGACCGAACAGCTATGTAGTGTTTAAAAGACATCAACCAAAATGGGCCATACCGCAAACAGACGTATTGGGAAAAAAGGAATTCATAGATAATTTAGTTTTAATATTTAATGAACATTGGTCTCTAATTGGGAGTGTCAAAATAAATAATTAAAAACGAATTAAAAAGATTTTTTGTTGATTATTTAGTTTGTGTATGGTGACAGTTGCGGTACAGCGTGCGGGGGTGCGTGAATGAACAAAACGCCACCGTTTTTCCGATGACGAAAACGGTTGCAGAAAACGGTTGTCGTTGCAACAAAGTTTCTTGCAATGTACAAAGTACAAACGGTTCAAGTTCCAAATGTATGAAACGGTTTACTGAATAAAACGTTTCATCGGACAACATTATGATGTTTAGCTTAATTATTCGTGGCATAAATGGCATTTAGCTTTTTTATATTTACTGTCTTTATCGAAATGCGAGCAAAATCTCTGGTGTGTTTTCGCGGTACAGACGTTGCGATGGGTTGTAAATTATTATATATAATATAATTAGTTTATTAAATATTATGTGTACACTTGAATATTTACAATTCACTCACAAGCAGATCAATTTGTAAAAAAAAAACAAAACAAATAATGAGGTCTCAGTTCTCTCACTGACCAAAAAAATGTAAACAAACACTCAAGCTCACTGATTCCAATTCCAGGAATTATATCGTCTGTATAGTTCACTTTTCATGGAAATAACTGTTTGTGCGAAACGAAACGGAACGACGTCGCGACAAGTGTGATCGTTTAATCAATGAGTTCTCAACTGTATTTTCATAATTGTAAAATACAAAATTGCATCAAGTAATTCGAAAACTGGTTTGTGCAACGAAGATTGATTGGACCCACAAACTTAAAACGGTTTAACCGTCGCAGAACGTAAAACGGTCTTTAAAAACGGTTTGTTGTCAAAACACCCACGACTAGTGACGATTGTCAATGTCATTCCATTCGATCGTTATTCGCTTTGCGTTTGCGCTCTTTTTCGTATCGTATTGTGAATATTATTTCGACTTTGGCTATTTTTGACGACTTGTGCTATTCAAAATGGATTCTGATGATTAGCTCACCTGATGGTAAGTGATGATGTGGTCGAAGAAAGAGCATGCTTACCTAAAAGTAACCTATTCACTCTTGACTTAAAGATTCCTAGGTTGTAGCTATAGGGAGTTTTAGAAATAAACGATTTTTTTTATATTATTTTATATTAATAAATTTGATACAAAACTTCTTATCTATATGTTTTCTTTGTACTGTAAGCCACTCAATAAAATCAAAAACAGTGCAATATTTTTATGTTCATGTTCTGGCCCAAACGCCATACTGAGTGGTTGATGTCCTTTACGTCCTATCTGTTTTTTAACACAGTAAAGATGTATTGTATAATAAAAAGCACATCTAATGTACGGTCGGCCAAGAAAGTGGTGTACCAGTTTTGATTTAGTTTCCCGGTCATCGAAAATTACAACAAGGTTCGTTATAAAAAGATATTACTGAAAGAGACAACATTATCATGACGTAAACCTATGTATTTAGTATTCATACGTCATATGTCACATATAAGTACATGACATTTTAACCTTTAGTATAAATGAAAAGGACATTAGTTTCTACAAAGCAATTGAAATGTTTCCAAACAAAAGTAATAAAAACTATTTAGACAACCGAATTCCATTTGAAAAAGAAAACTGACAATTGACATTTTGTCAAATATATGCAAAAAATCGATATATTTTCCGTGTTATTTTTCAATCAACTGCATATAAAATCATCTCAATGCCTGCCAACTTGACCATTGCCGAAAGAGCACAAATAATTGCCCAATTTAATGAGGGAAGCAGTATCAGTGCGATATCCCGGAATTTGAATATATTGAGGCGTACTGTCGCTTTTGGATTCGTCGTGAAGGAGAGGAGGGAAGTTTGTTGGATCACAGAAGAAGTGGTCGCCGGCCTGCACTCTCCAATAACGATAGAGAATTCATGAGACGGGAATATGAAATCAATGGTTTTAAGCCCACAAAACATTTTGCGGAGATGTTCGATGTGAGTGCCCAAACAATAAGGAATCATCTACATTACATGGGGTTGCACCACAGGCATTACGCCAAGAAAATATATTTGACGGATGCTCACAGACTTGCTCGTCTGAACTTCGCCAGAGAGCACTTAGAGTTTGATTGGTCTAATACAGTGTTTTGTGATGAAAAAACGTTTAAATCCAGTCAGCATGGACGTCTTCACCTTTGGCGATATAATTCAACACGGTATAAAGATGATCATGTAATCCCAAATAGAGAATCAGGTCGAATTTCCGTAAATATTTGGGGCTGGATGAGTACGGATGGTGTAGGAGAATTGTGTTCTCTACCTCCTCGAGCGACGGCTGTAAATTATATCGACGTGCTTCAGAATGCAATGCTACCGACAGTCCGTAATGTTTACCCGGAGAACGAAGTGCCACTATTTGATTTTGTTCAAGATAATTGTTCAATTCATAATGCGAGGATCGTAAGAGCCTGGTTTCGTTCACACACTGACGTAAGGGTAATTCAGTGGCCCTCAAGATCGCCGGACCTCAACCCGATAGAAAATCTTTGGGGCCTTATGGTCCAATGATGGTCGCATCAAAATGAAAGAACCAAACAAGCTCTTATTAGTCACTGTAATTATATCTGGGAGGAAATGCGGGGAACCGATATTTGCTCACGGCTTGTTGGTTCAATGAGGTCTCGTCTTTTAGAGGTTATAGAGGCCAACGGCGGTTACACCCGTTTCTAATTTTTAAAAATTTTCAATATCTTCTAAATATTACTATATATGCTATGTTTTTGTTTGTTATAAGTATTTTAAAATCGATTGTAGAAATTTAATAAAAGGATAAATCTATTTTTAGCTTGTTTTTTATTGATATTGTAATTACAAGTTTACAGAAATTGTAGGTTTGTGGACTCGCCTTGTGCCTTTACAATTTTATGTAACTTGTTGATTACAATTCTGAATTTGTAGATACAATTTTGTCATCAAAATCTACAGCCCCCCGCCGTTGATTTTACGACGTCATTGGTTCCATCAAGTTCAAACTAAGAACAGCTGTCACGTTACAAACAGTAATAGTCGTTATCAATAATCAGATAAAGACAGCAATAGAAGTTGTCAGATCGATCTGCAAGCGAAACTAATCTTTATCACCTATGAATCTGCAAGCGATATTCAACCTTAGGGTGGTACACCACTTTCTTGGCCGACTGTACATGTCACGCAAATTTTTCAACAGACAATGTTAACTTGGTAAAAAGACTGGTGCCCATGGTAGGTATATCAATACCTGTATTACGGGTCATTAGTAGTGTTGCCCAAAATCAATCTTGGTCTTGTTCTTGCATTTTTGCACCAAGACCAAGACCGCCTAATTTTAGCAAGACCAAGACTTACCCTGCAAGATTTAAGCAAGAACAAGACTAAGCCTGCGAGACTCTTGCGTCTTGCAGTTAGTTCAGACTGTCGTTTTCTTTGAGTTATTATTATTAAAATGAGAAAACTTACACTGCAAAAACACAGGGGAAGGGCGGGCGATGCGGGGGAAACAATGAAACTGAGGCAGGTCTTAAAAAAACTATTTATGTGTTCTCCGAGTTTGGATCGTTGTCCAGAGCCGGATTATTCGATGAGAACGTTAATGCGCTGGCTCTGACGGAGGTGCTGCTTAAAGTTACTACCACCAACAGTGATACAGGTCCGGCAACATCATTTTTGTTTGATAGTGCGCGGCTTTGTTGTCGACTTTATATAACTTTATCAACTTCTATCGTACTCTAGTAGTTATTAAGTACCTACATAAATACAGTAGGTAGCATACCTAGGCAAATTTATTTAATTAATGTATATTATTTCCATCAAAAAAGAAAATGATACACGGAATATTATTTACACAATATCTACATTTTATTGCTACGTAGGCACACTATACCTATCTGGTAACGCATCTGTTTTATTAATCTTCCAAAGAATCATTATTTTTATCAAAGAATACCGTCCTTTATCGGTATTTCGGCGTGTGCTTACAAATATGAGTATTTATTTCAATTTTAGTAATTCCAAATTGAGCTTCGCTTCGAATTTAATGTAATAACTGTTTTTTACTATAATACTTGTTGTTCTCGGACTGATAAGTTTACAATTTGACATGAGTGACGAATATTCAAATACAGTCAAGTTAATGTCATTAATTTGTTTTTTATATGTTTTAGCACATGTAAGCTTATTAAATGTAAACTTTCATTAATAAACCAACGGGCTTTCGTAGGACACGGTAGGTAGCTCAGTTGGTTAAAGCATCGGCACGGCCCGCCGAGGACGTGGGTTCAGATCATGAGGTCAACACACAGAGATAATGTGTCAGTTGATATTTCGATTTTTTTTATCAAATTTATTAATTTAATTGGTCTTTACTATACCTATGTCAATTCAAGCTCAAAATGTACTTACTCTAATACATTGTTCTAAGATCTAAACTATCGTTTAATAAATAGTAATAGGATAATCGTTAATTACAAGACTTACGCAAGACCAAGACCAAGACTAGGAGCGCAAGACCAAGTGTATTGACGCAAGACTAAGACTTGCTAAGTCTCGTCTTGGTCTTGCATTTGGGTAACACTAGTCATTAGGTCCCCACTTCGCTGACGGAACTAAGAAAGCATGTGCTTGGAAAGATCATTTCATCTAGACAATACAATTCAATAAGAGAACATAGAAATTAAATAGTGTGTTTTTTTCCGTGTTGCCCGATAGCTATAATCTTTAAGTTAAGAGTGAATAGGTTACTTCTAGGTAAACGTGCTCACTTACAATCAAGTGAGATGGTGTTCGAACGCGAGCCTATGGCCAATAAAACAAAACAGGCTTGTTAGATGTACCAACAGAGTGATAACAGAGAAGCGTGTGGTGTGTGTGGTGGTCTTACTTCATGATGTAGAGCCCGCGGCGCGCCAGCAGAGCGCTGAGCGTCATGTGAGCATGATTGCAGTGCACGAGCTGCATGACGGCGCTCGACGCCAGGCACAGCCCCGCGATCACGTCGCCGCAGAACTATACACACATACAACATACGTTTTGAAGCTAACACGCTCATTAACACTATCATTACAACTTAAAACGGGATATTTACCGTGTGTATCTATGGTTTCGAGTTCATCCGTGATCATGGCGCTTGCAACAGTGCCGAAATATCGGAAACTCGAAACAATAAATAACACAACTAGCAATGTGGGTACAATTCACATAACTAGCAAACATGTTAACCCCTCCAACTAAGCTGAATATGCTTGTGTCTGGATTTGGTTCACGGCAATAGTGTAATGGGTGGTGCTCGAACATGCGACCTCTCGATTACAAGTGCGACACCTTAGCCATTAAGCTATTGTCGCATAATGGCTGAGGCTAAACATCCTATTTTAAGTTCTAATGATAAAAACAAAGTGGTTTGTCAGCAGAAATTTGCGTCCGTACTTTTTATCATGTTGTACATATACGGAACATTAAAAAACGAAGAAACGACCTGTAGTAAATCAACAAAGTTCCCAGTTTGGTTCTAAAAATCAATATTTTATATTTTTAATCAAACCTGGATTAAACGGAAGACGTATAACAACTTGTCAGATTATGGTCAGTTTTCATTCCTAAAGCGTAGTATTGACGGTATCTATTTCAGTTAGGCATTGCTGAAAACTGCATTACATTGCGTCTTTTAAAAGATCTAATCGTATAGACAGCAGGAGCGACTTTATACTATGTAAAGACGTATTATTGAAGGGACTTTCCCTAATATTTGGAAAAGAGCTAGCACTCCACCCGAGCACAAAGCTGGTTCAAAACCAAACGGCGAAAACCATTGCCCAATTTCTATTCTGTCTACTAAGGTAGGTTCATCCAAGATTTTTGAGAGACTTGTACACTCCATAATATTATAGTATCTCAAAGGTCTACTGTTACTTTGTTAACTTTTACAGACTATCTATTTAATAATATGGATCAACAGATCCAAGTAGATGACATTTAGACAGACCTTTGGAAAGCTTTTGATAAGGTGGACCATGAATTACTTCTGAATAAGCTCGCATATAATGGCATTCATGGTGATATACTCCGCTGGTTTATATCATAATATTTTTTTTTTTTATTTATTTATTATCCACTTTACATCTATCATTACAGGGTAACCTAATTCGATAGTGTACCTATTCTAATATTTCCACTATTTAATTTTTTTTATAACAAATTACAAATAAAGCACTCCTAGTGAATTCACCCAGTGAACAACAGAATAAGTCTAACTCGGTCGCAATGATGTTGGTTCGTGCGGAGTGCACGCGTCAGTGGCGCCTCCCCCAACAGATTGGTCGCTGGACGCCCGCGCGGCTCCACCAGCAGCCGTGGCTGCCGACGTCGCCACACGTACTTGTCCGGAACACACAAACTAATCTGCCCTAATACGTCCGCATTATGCACCTTCCCTCTAAATATTTTGAATATGTACGAGATGAGTGCGAGTTCCCTCCTGACGCTCAGCTCGTTATATCCTACCATACCCAAAATAAATAAAGTTGGGTACATTAATGGGTAAAAGGGATATACTCCATACAAGCGTAAATATAAATGCCTTACAAATTTATTTTGTACTCGCTCCAGCATGAGCCTATATTTAGATTCATGCATACATGATCAATATGTAATGAACAGAATACAATGAACTGTAATTAAGGATTTCCAGTCTGTTCCGTCCCGTACGTGAAACAGAACGCACCTTTTGGTTGGCAACATTAATTATCTGTGGGCTTAACATAACCTTTTGACTTGACAGATAGACTTTGCTTCCGTTGTTGGAAAATGTCCGCTCTTGGGACTTTGATTTTATTGTAATAGAAATATCGTGTGCAATCGCCGTTGAAACCGATAATTGGGTCGCGAGTAACGATTAATTGGAATTTGTAATCCCCATTTGATGAAAAACCTGGGATATTTTGGGATTTATCGCCGGTTGGTTGCCACCGCATGGCACGCGGAGTTGTTGGAAATAAGTTGTGCTGTGATGCTGATCTGGACCGCGCCATCTGGAGACTGGCGCCTTGTGAACGTTCTAGAACAGTTGACTTGCATCACACCTTTCAATTACTCACCTCATATTTACATACATACCACACTTGGGCGTGACCTAGGAAGGTCGAAGTTGGCGTACCCAGCGCAGAAGGTTAGTGGTAATATTAGGTATCGATAAAGCCTCAGATGCTACATATTGTTGTCGGCCGGAGAGCCTGTAGTTTTGTTCATTGAAAGCAACGGTAGGGCTCCACGAACCGTGGACAAGTTCGGACACACCAGTATCGTTGCACTGGCCTATTGTAGTCTCGAACACAGTCTGTATATGTAACTGTCTTGTCTGGCGTGCCCCAGGGATAAATTTTGGGTCTCCTTCTCTTTATAATCCCTTTTTCATTCAAAGTTTTCGCTTTATATACTTGATCTTAAAGTGTATGTACCTAACAATTTACCAGAGCTGATTATGATTTACTACAAGAGGATCTACATCGTTTATACTACTACTAATTATTTTATTCAAGGATGGCTTATAGCTTAAAGCTAGGGAAACCCTGTATTTGAGGACTCCAGTTTACTCCAGATTTTCATATTGTATAAACCGAGTTACACCCTTGTAACTCGGTTTATGTGTATGTGTATGTTTGAGTGTGTATGTGTGCTAGGGTGTGTGTGTATGTGTGCTAGAGTGTGTGTGTATACGTGCTAGTGTGTGTGTACTGACTCGCACGGCGTCGACGTGCGGGCGGATGTGTCCGGCGGCGGCCAGGTCTAGCACGTGCACGTGCGGCAGGAAGCGCTCCGCCCCCGCGCGCGCCGCCTGCGCCCGCACGCGCGCCAGCACGCCGCTGTTCTCCGCCGACCACTGCATACGCTCTGTTTCGCGGAACCCTTGGATCGCCTGCAACGCATTACACACTGCAATACTATTATGACATGGAAATAATGCATGTTTTACCGGCATTTTTTTTACCTTACTTTCAGAATCTAGTCCTTGAAATATATTTTCGTTAAAAAGAAACTATTCAATAGGCATGCAGTATCCTGTAATGTCCTACTACTTGGCTAAGGCATTCCCCTCCATTTCTTCCGACAGTCACTATTCATACAGTCATTATTATTTAAAGGACATTGACAGGATTTGGACCAAATGACGTCCAGAAATGAAAATACCCCTAGCGTGTTACTGACATCACTAAATATTGAAAAGAAATAATTTTTAAAAATCTTTCCCAGGGGTAAGCAGTAAATAATATATTTTTTTTTTACTAAGAACATGTACTTATTATTTTTCGTTATATTACACTCTTTAGATTTTTACGCTCGTAAAAATATTTTGTTTCACATCTAATAATGCGGTATCGCTTAACCCTAGCACACCAAACTCGAAAACCATTTCTATTATACATTGCTTTGTCGTGCCGGGCGTACTTGAAAACTGTCACTTCACCGTCTCGTTTGTTCGTATTAGCGTATTATACGTTAATCTCTCTCTCTCATAGCTAGACACTGGCGATATAGCTAAATGCGCATACGCCGCTAATTTTATAATCGTTATAAATCGTAATAATGATCTGATCCACATCGTTCCCAGGTGCGTTCCCGTCCCCCTGCGACGCCCTATCCTGAGATCCGTACCCCAGAGGCCCTCTTAGCGTGTAGTCGCCTAGTTTGTAAGTTTTTATAATAAGCACTGGCTAGAGGCTCTAATTAATTTATTAATTAAGGCAACCACAGACATGTCCGTTTAAGCAGCCGACAACCGCAGAGGTCGACTAGCGATGCCACACAAAAAAAAGCTGCTGCCTGCTGGTTTTCATCACTCTCCTCTCGACGCTCGCTCGTGACGGTCGTGCCGCTCTGCGTTCCATGATCACTCCGTGTCCGTCCCGTTCGCAGTGACGTCATTCGTAGTCGCGGACTACATCACCTGATCCAAAACAGCCTTTTTCAAGGGAGCGAGAGATATTCTATTTCTTTACGAGAGTTGTAAACCCCATTCAGGAACAGTAACTGAGTTTTCTCCACAGCTACACAGTGTTGATTAGGTGTCTACCCCTTTGCACTGGACCAAATAAGGTCCGGTTCGCACAGTAAAACTGGCGACCGACCTGGACCCCGTGGATCAGGCTTAACTACGAAAAAGCCTTCCCTAAAATGGCCTCTACTAATCTCTTGCCAGCGCTGATGAATGGTGGCGGAACCTTAATTTATTATAAGAACGAACTATAATGCATCCCTCTAAGCCCACTCATCGCCTCTCTCATCGCGGCAGTGGGTCATTTGCTATCCAACAATATAACAGGCACTATAATAATATGTCGATGTACGGAACCGTAAATCCTAATAGAATCGCCCCGCAATATACCATCTAGATTTATTTCATGCAATATGCCATCTAGTAACGTGCAACTCTTAAGAATGCACCTAAAGAGTAAAGACTCATCACTAGGGCTTTCAGTCTCGATGCATTACTGAGTCCCGGGACAAAAAAAAACGAGACTAGGTGTGGTCTCGAAATTCCCGGGAAAAACGAGACTTTCGAGACTATTTCAAAACTAGGTTTCTTATTTATAAGCTATGCAATTAGAGTCGAATCAAGATATTTTAATCAAGTAGTTAGTTACTTTCATAAACAACCGCAAATTAAAAAAAAGCATTTGTTACAGTTTTTTTTTTCATTTTTGTAGTGGTCACGTAAAAGACAAAGGGCATTTAACCCTAATTTTGTTACAAAAGTAACCCGCATTACAAAAAGCTCTTTCTGCTTGTACGCTAGAGGGATACTACTTAGTACCACTTCGCGCTTTCACAATGAAAGGGACTAGAACCTATTTGGCGTATCGACGTCACCATTTTGTTTTTTTTTTTTTAATCGCGGTGCATGATGAAAGTATGGTATGCATGGCTAGAGGAACAAAAATGTCCAGTAAAACGGTACCCCCAAAGTGTCACGTAAACGTTTGAAAGTAAACATCGACATATAACTTAAAAGAAAATCATTAAAAATAGACTCATTAAGAATAGACTTATTAGTATTTAGCTTATTAGTCTAGCAGTACGACAAAACCGCTACTATGATTAATTATTTGCCTACTAAATCGCATCGCATCGCATCGCAATAAAACGCATGTCAAATAATACCACATGCGCGTGTTGGCTGTCTTTCATCCCACCATATTATAAAATGAACAATAAATGTTTTGATACATGTCTTTATTTGTTACATGGATTAGGTTCGGCATCAAGAACCCCTATCTGACCTCTTGCTGAATTTATGGATTATGTAGTATAGTAGTATTTATGATACGTGTTAGATATATTATATTTTTTTTTAAATTTCACATCTTAGTATTTAGTAGTATTATTCACGTATGTTTGATATTATACTTACAGTTATAAATAAATGTTAACGTAAATAACATACATTTTGCCTTTAGTTTAACTACTGCTTAAAAATGTTTTCAAGCTGAGTAACATGTCACATGAACCGCCTCGCGATAGTGACATGTCGACTGCGTTTCATTGCGATGCGATTTAGTGGATAAATAATTATTAGGTGTACAAATAAGTTTTAAGGGTTTTTTTTAAATTTTGAATGATTATTGAGAAAAACTGGTACAATGTATATCATTCAAAATATTGCCCGTCGCTTTCTATTACCATCTTTCAGGCAGCATGCGGATACCGCGTTTAAAAAATTCCTCATCTTTTGAGGCGATCCAAGAATCGAGCCAATTTTTCACATCTTCGTAAGAAGTGAAGTGCTGCTCAGACAGCGCATGAGGCATTGACCGAAACAAGGGGTAGTCCAAAGGAGCAATGTCTGGTGAATACGGCGGATGAGGTAGGATATCCCAGTTCAGTGCCTTCAAAGTTTCCTTGACAACTTTATCAACATGTGGCCGAGCGTTGTCGTGCTGAAATATCACTTTGTCATGTCTTTTGGCATATTGGGGGCGTTTAAGCTTTAATGTTCGACTCAATTGCATCAATTCTTGTTGATAACGTTCCGCAGTGATAGTTTCGTTAGGCTGGAGTAGCTCATAGTAGATAGCTCCGAGTTGATCCCTTCAGATGCACAGCATTATCTTCTTGCCATGAATACTCGGTTTGGCCGTTGAATTTGAGGCATGGCCGGGCTTACCCCACGATTTTCTGCGCTTTGGATTGTCGTACTGGATCCACTTTTTGTCTCCTGTCACTATTCGATGTAAAAAACTCTTCCGGTTTTGCCTTTGGAGCAGTTGTTCCCACGTGAAAAAACGGCGTTCGACGTCTCTCGGATTAAGTTCATTCGGAACCCAATGTCCTTCTTTTTGCACCATACCTAATGACTTGAGACGGTTTGAAATCGTTTGTTGAGTCACTCCCAAGGTTTCAGCAAGTTCTTCTTCAGTTTGGCATGAATCTTGGTCCAGTAATGCTTATAACTCAGCGTCTTCGAACTTTATTGGCCTCCCTTCGCGTTCTTTGTAACTGATGTCAAAGTCACCACTTTTAAAACGCCGGAACCAATACTCGCATGTTTTTATTGATGGAGCATGCTCTCCATACGCTTCACATAGCAGTCGATGCCCTTCAGCTGCACTTTTCTTCAAGTTGAAGCAAAAAAGCAGTGCTTCCCGCAAATTTTGTTTACTTGGCACGAAAGTTGACATAGTTGGAGTACAAAAATGCGTGTCGTTTACACTTCAAAGAAATAAAACGTATTATGAGAGGAAAATGGTTACGTTTTAACATGAATACGCAAGTTTCAAGATAGTCCGATGCGATGTAGTAGAGTCTCTAGTTATGCCATCTTTTGTAAACCCCTCAAAACTTGTTTTTACACCTAATATTTGTAGTAGTATTCTCGTGCTCCTAGTAGCGTGTAATGTATCTACTCTCTTTCAATAAACATTAGTAATCATAATTAACCTGGGAACGATTATTTAGATACAATCTGATGCTTATAGACACGTAATAAGTCTACTTTTAATGATTGTCGTTGTAGTCATATGTCGATGTTTACCTTCAAATATCTCGGTCATGTGACATTTTGGGGTAGCATGTTACGAATACTTTTTGTTACATACATGCCACTTTCAGCATGCGCACAATTTCTAAAAAAAAAAAAACAAAATGACGGTGGGTCGACATGCCAGTCTTCATACAAAAAAGTTCGAACCCCTTTCAATTTAATCAGAATAGTTCCATAATTCAATCTTTATTGCAATTATAATTATGTGTTAACAATATCTTAATTTAAGTAGTAGCTCACATGGACCCTTTCGGGCACAGCAATTTACATTTATAATATGTAGACAAAATCTGTGTTATTGTATGTAATAAGGTTATTCAGCCTCCACAGATAATACTAAGCTTTACTCTATGCTCGACCATGCTGTCATTGCCATATCCATAATAAAAATTGACTGTTGGTTTAATAAATTATTTAATACAGTTTTTATGTTACTGAAGTCTCAAAAGTCTCGTTATTCCCGTGACCAAAAATGTTAGTCTCGAGTCTCGAAAATACAAAAAAATCGTCGAGACTGTCGAAATTTTCGAGACCGAGATTCCCGGGATGAAAGCCCTACTCATCACCAAGAATCTACCATTGCTATATATTAATTGATTGGGACAATCATGATCATGGATTAGAGTGCATAAAAAACTATTGTTTCTCATGTTTCACCAGATGGGAAACGATAGAATGTTGGGCGCATATTATGTGCTTAGTTTAATTAGTACTGTCCTTAATAACTTCATTTTACACCAAGAAATTGTTCCCAAGAAAAAGCTTTTTACTCATGACTCCTGGGATAGATTTTGATGCACTTTTGTTTACTCATTAGTGTTAGCCTAAAGAAGGAACACTATGCACTATACTTGCATTTTGGGCAACACTTGGTCCAATTCCATTACAAAGACTGTCAATCTCCTTTAAATTATAATAATGATAAGAAAAAAAAAATGTCAATAAAAAAAATCTACAGTGGAAAGGAATAATGAAACTAATTATGAATGCTATAATATTGTTTTATCATTTATGAAGACCTACATCAAACCAAAAAAACAATATCTCACACCATGGTGCAAGCCAAGTCCTAAAACTAAACAAATCAGCCAGTTTCAGATATGTTAGAACAGGCAACCCTGCAAATATACTCTGAAAATATTAGCTAGACATAGAACACATAATCAAAAATTAGTTACTCGGTAATTTTATTCATTGCACACACTAAAACTCAAATATAACAGGGCAGCATATTGTGTATAAAGTTGGGCATAACCCAAAATTTGGAGGTTGATATAATAATAAATTTTGACTGAAATTGCTCAAGACAGAGAAGTTTGGCAGGAAAAAGGGCTTCCCCTTTTTCCTGCCAAACTTCTCTGTCTTGCCCACAGTGGAACACAACATAGGCTAAGTAAAGAAAAAGAAAATCTCAGACCATTAATTCAGTGTAGTCAAACCTTAAACTGAGTGATTATTAAGGACGCATTTACGTTTATCACTCGCTCAATTTTAGGTATCCTAGTAGCAACACAACAACATTGCGCGCACACACACTTACAAACCATTGTTCGCCCGATTTTATACATTACTTAACTAATCTTGATACTTGAAGGTAATATTATATTTTCTTTAATATTGATTGACCATAATAAGTTGTAACTTATTGTTTACAAAGGGTTACATGCTTATTTTGTATTTTGTATTAATGTGTTTGACGCCCGATTAGGAGTACTAGGGGACTTTGGAAATAAAATACTCATATGTGATAAAAAAATTAATAAGAAATAAAGAAAAGTTTCGTCATGCCTGTCTGTCTGTTTATCCATCCGTCCGTATGTCACAGCCATTTTCAACCGACGAAAAAAACGGAGGAGGTTATCAATTCGACGCGTATATTTTTTTTTAATGTTTGATCACCGATTCAGACGGCTGAACCGATTTGGAAAATTCTTTTTTTTGTTTGAAAGGGTATACTTCGAAGTTGGTCCCATTGTCACCAAGTCAGGAGCTGATAATGGGATCTTGGAGTAATCGAGGGAACTCTTCAAATATTATAGGCACACCTACAGTGATTTGAGTATTTTTATAGTAACTTGTGTAGTTGCATTCGAAAAGCACCATTTGTGAAGTGGATCTGATGATGAAGACCACAGATGGCCACTGGAACTACTCAATGTATTAGTAGGAATAAGAAGTATTTCATGGGTTCCGCTTCGATTACTTGAATATGGTTATTAAGCACAATATGCTCGTCACAATGCATATGATGAAGTGAAGCTGATGGTGAAGTACCACGAGAACTCCTCAACAATTAACGGCCCAGCATTGGGAAAAGCAATATTTTGTCTACTTTCTAACTAATTTTGGAAGTCGGACACCGCCTACCGAAATTAAAGTTATTTTTCACTTTGCAGTGTATTTTGGAAGCCGGTTTATTTTTTTTTTGGTAAAACGTTTTTATATTCCGAAACTATTAGGACTATACATGTGAAACTTGGTAGGTAGATGTATTCTGTGAACCGTGCTCCGATTTTAAGAAAAAAATTGAAAAATTATTTAAAAATACTTTAAAAAAATATATATTTTCAATTTCAGTTAAATGTACCCCACATGGAACTGAAACAATTTTTTTTTTTTCATGAAAGTTATGCGTATGTGGTATTAATATACAGGTCTTTAAAAATGACATTGAAGTTTCTAAAACCACTTTATCATAAAGTTAATCGTTTAAAAGATATACACTTCTAAAGTGGTAAAATGTGACCCCCCCTCTTACTTCTATAATAATGGAGTGAAAAATTATACAAAAAATATATGCTATGATCCTTAATGTAAACTTTCAACCAAAATTGGTTTGAACGGGATAGGGTTGGCAGTTTTTGAGATACAGCATATTTTCTAAAACCGCAAATAAAAATTTGTAATTCATACAAACACTATGAAAAACAAAGTTATTTGGCGTAGTTACTACGGAACGCTTCATGGGCGAGTCTGACTCGCACTTGGCCAATTTTTTAGTTTTTGTACGAACTAACATTTTGGCATATTGAACCGTATGAAGTAAGCCCAACAAAAGGTAACTGTTGTATATCGTTGAGGAATTCCCTCGACTGTCTTTGGTCTCCATCATCAGACCTGTAATGGCACTTATAACCCATATGGGTGCAAAGTTCTCATCAATATAAATGAATTAAGTCCAAACACAAGGTAGCTACTTTAAACCGTTGAGGAGTTCCCTTAACTGTCCTTCGTCATCATCATCAGACCTCTAATGACAGTCACAAACTATCTAGGTGTAAAGTTCTGGTCAATTCAAATTAATCAAACCCAAACAAAAGGTTACTGCTGTAAATCGTTGAGGAGTTCCCTCGACTGTCAGGAGTCAATCTGATGAAAGGCTTCATCATCAGATCAACTCTAGACCTTCCTTAATTTGTAGTACTTTAAGATACTTAATGAAAAACAAAAAACATTTATACGGTCGAAATGCGAACCTCCTTATTTGAAGTCGGTTAAAAAAAAAATTGTTGTTTCATGCTAGGTTCAGTAACCAATATCCATCCAATTCTAAAAATAAGTATGGTTCTCGTTCTTACTTTTGTTTCGGTACGAAAAAGTATCAACGTATTCTAGTCACAGTATACAAGATGCCACACTCTTTATTATAGGTTTCGATGTATTTATTTTTCGAGGAAAGCGATACACCCCTGCGTTCACGAGCGCGGAATGACGGTCAGAGCCGTGCGTTCCGTAGAAAAATGTATGAAGAAATTTGAGACCAATTTTATTTTTCTCATAAATCATAAAGTTTTTATGTATGTTCAAAATAATTACCTTAATGTATAGATAAATACATAGGCTATAATTTCTTGTTATTTTGGAGTGAAGAATATGCTCCAGATTTGGCTTACATTGCGGCGATAAAAACGTATTTGTATGAAAAAGATGTATAGGACTGTGTAATTATAATGCATTCAATGTGGAGATGAATAAATTATCTTGAAATTAATACCATAACATTGTCAAAATTTTAACTCCTTATGTATCAAAATGGTACCAGAAAAACATTGATATTTGCGAGAAAACGTAAATGCGTGCTTAACATAATTAGCTACATGAGCATCTATGAGCACATGCCTACTTTTTGTCTGTATGTGTAAATAGAATGTTGTAGGGTCTACCCATACAACATCCATAATTCTAATATTATAAAGCAGAAGTATGTATAAACACGCTAATTTTCAAAGTTCTGGGTGGATTTGGATGAAACTTAGTATGGATATAGCTTGAGGAAGGGTATAGGCTACATTTTACCCGACTACAAATGAAGGAGGGTTATATTTTTATCGTTATATTATACTAGCAGTTGCTCACAACTTTGTGTGCATGAGATGTTTTTCCCGTGTTAATCCCGATCTCATGGGAATTTCACAAAATCCCGTCTTAGCTAGCATTTATGTACTAAAAGGCAAGCCCCCAAGGCAAGGCCCCATGCAAAATTTGACAGCCCTAATACTTGTAGTTTCTGAGATTTCGTGATTAATCAGTGAGTGGTATTTCGCTTTGATTACAACATGCTCAATTTCAATACTCACATTATCCCAATGATCAAACTCGTATCTCATGCGTCTAAGTACAGGTTCCAGTTCCAGCAGCAGCCTGGTCTCCTCGTGCTCCGTGATGAAGTCCGGGTACACCTGCATGTCACGCAGCACCGCGCTGCGCAGCTTCGGTTCATCTGTTTCCGGCCATGAAGGACTGATCTCCACTAGATTTGGATCGCCTGAAAGAGAATAATTATTTCATCTGAAATTTCAAGTGACACAAATGGCTAACTTCGGTCCCTAAGTAAAACAAAGTTTTTTGTGCGTAGTTTTGTGTAGTTGTGTGTGTGTTTTTCAAGACATTTTGAAATGGAGTTTGTCTGAAATAAAGAATTTCGTCCGATTTGCCTAGCGTCGTCACGCCATACAGCCCAAATCGCTTAGGTATCGTGTGGTAGGAATTATGCGAATTCAAACGGCGTGTTAACTTTGTATATATAAATGTAAAGTTATTTAAAAATAAAACCTACGAATCGCAAACTTGGGCTCCGTTTCCACGACGCTGCTAATACTGCGGGGAAGGCCGATACATAACTTCTTATATTTACATGTTCTCAAGAAACTAAATGTTAACAAACGCATATTTTTGCGTAAATAATTAAAGCTCGCTCTAAAACTAATTCGTGAAAGAAAATGAAAAATATTCTGTTTTGACAAGACGACAACTTTGACTAGTTTTGACGTTGACAATTGACATAATCACATGAGTGACAGTATTAGTAAAGGAGTGTTCAAAACCAATTCAAAAGTGTTCAATTGAAGGGTACTGGCAAAGAACAATTTAAGGAATGTCATAA
This sequence comes from Tholera decimalis, assembly GCA_943138885.2. NCBI lineage: Eukaryota > Metazoa > Arthropoda > Insecta > Lepidoptera > Noctuidae > Tholera > Tholera decimalis. Next base: position 432,610 of record OW964568.2, on the reverse strand, counting down.
TTTTTCTTTCTTTTTAATTTGTATTGGAAAAATACTGAATGCATAAATCTTTGGCTGCGGTAGTATCATACTCAATTACTAGGTTTTACAAAAAAGTCAATAGATGTCGCTAAAAACGAGTTTATGTTTATGGCCGAAACGATTATGATTTTGTTTATTTTGCCCAATTTCTAGTGTTAGAGAGAGAAGAAATAAAAAAAATCTCTTGTGTTGTCTCTTGTGTTTATAAGTTATGCATGGCATAGATTTAGCGATACATTTTTATTAATATATTTGTAGCTGACCCGGCGAACTTTGTACCGTTTTCCATTTATGGTCTCATCTTTTGAACTTTCCCTGGACTTCCGCAAATACTTAAACCTTTCAATCTAGTAGGTAATCGAAGCACTCCAATATTCCATCCACTCAATGATATTACTTTATAATATCATTGCATACACTATTAAAACTCTACAGTATCAACAAATTGAAGCGTCAATTGCCTAAGGGCTGAGGGCTAAGGGCGGGTTCAAAGCCTACCCATAACACTATTGTCGTGAACCCACTGCAGAGAAAATTAGCATAATTATTTAGCTTAGTTGGAGGGCTAGTAACGAGCCGTCGACCCGTCTTTACCAGACGGTAAGCTACCCTTGCTCGCTGTCTGCAAGCCCACGCCTACGGTGTCCGGAAAAGATCACACACACCTTGAAGCGTTTTGCTGCAATAAATCCTACACTGAGGAAGTTTATAGGAAAATTTTGTGTGTGAAATAGGGTGCGCACAAGAGGAGCAGGGTCAGCCATAGATCAATTGTTATTTTCTATGGCCTTAACACAGGCAAACACTGAGAAAATTGCACGGACGCAAAAAAAGAATAGATATACAAGAATTGAACGTTATTTCAAAATCCTATTATGATGTTTAGGTATTATAAAGGCAGTCTGGGCAGTAATGATAATAACTAACTGCTTTTATATAAATGTTTACATTATTATTATTATTATTTATTATTTATTCTTCTCAACAAATTTACATTTGTGTCGAACAGTGGTTACAAATGTTACAATATAAAAAAATGAAATAGTCGCCATAAAGCAAACACTAGCTACACAATACATTGGTCCCAACATTATTAGTCTTAATATCAATAATTATAATAATCTAACATAACATAATTCAAAACAATTATACAATATAAATTCAATTAATAATTTAAAAAAAAATGATATAAATGTCAATAAAATTCATTAAGATGTAACGTCATGATTATAATGTCGGATATTACAATAATGTCATTAAAATACATATAATCACATATTAGTTTGAACTAATATTATCCTTGAAAAACTCTTCTATGCTGTAATAACATTTCTTCAATAACAACAACTTTAATTTTCTTTTGAATTCATTTGGATTCATAATGTTTTTAAATTGTACAGGCAGTCTATTATAAATATTTACTGATTGCACTCTTGAGGCATGTTTAACGACATTAAGCTTCGGCCAATGATATTATACTATAAAATATCATTGGCTTCGGCTCAACCACCTTATTGATTGATCTCAGAATTTTGAATGTTTTTGAGTTTTAATCGAGTTCTGATTAATTATTGTTCTGTAATAGTAACGTTATTAAATTCTAAAACTAAGAAATAACAGAGGTAGGTCGTATTTTTAAATATAGGTAAGTCAAATGAGATTTGTGCATTTTACGAGCATTTTTATGTTGTGTTAAAATTTATAAGAGTTGTTAGTATTTTTATACCTTTATAATTATAAATACTTCATATACTGTTGAAATCACTTAATATATTGTTGTGGAATTTTTATCTACTTTTAATTTTTACCTTTTTATAATACAATTAATAAAAAAATCATGATTAATTTCAGTATTTACAGGGTTTCCTTGCTAAATTATCATCCAATATTCCCCTACACATCACAGAGTACCGCTCTATCGTTTAGACTAATTATGAATAATACAATAGTAGATTATTAACCAAGGGGATAAAGCAATGTCTTCTGTCGCGGGTGACGATTTAAATCGCGAGCGTAACGTAGGACTCCATGTTTACTCCCGAGCGTAGCGAGGGTGTTAAAAACTTAAATCACGAGCGAAGCGAGGGATTTAAGACGAGTCCTGAGTGTAGCGAGGGATTTAAGTTCACCCAAGACTAAGACAGCTTTATCACCGAGGAAAATACTCTACTTTTCGTACCATTTGCGAAAAAATTAACACAATAATAATATGAGATAAGTAAGCATTTATTAAAAATAATGACAATTAAAAGTAAAAAAGGCATCAAGCTCATACGGCCTCGTCGGTATTCGTAATTCTATTTAATAACCATAACTGCATAATAAATGCGTATTCCTTTTTCAAAAAGATGTATAATGCTTTATATATAAACTCAATGGTGTAAACATAGATGTGGTTCAGTATAAATTTCGGTAAGTATTCCAAAAAATCACATTCTCCCCCTAGAGGATGAATGAAATTCAGTACAATTTTCAATTCAGTATATCTTTCTTTTAGCTGAATATAAAAAGCATCGATCTTACAGAAAACACATATCTATCGCAAAGGGACAAAGTAATCAGTTTTTCTCCTTTTCAAAAAAAGACTACGGTTTGTTGCAGTTATGTTCATTGTTCGAAGTTCATTATAATAATATGCGACGCTCTTATTGCTATTCTTTTGAAATCATACTACCAGTAGATATTAAAAATCATGATACAGTAACATTTGTAACCTATTGCTGTAGCGAACCAACTGGCTAAAAAAATAAATAGAACTAGCGCAGGAGCCAGAGAATTCTTCAATGTCTTTCTTTCTTTCTTCAAACTTTATTACTGTACGGGTAGGGTACATTTGAAATGATAAACTGATAAAATGAAAATAATGATATATTAAAGGTACACAACTTAACAAAAAGGAAAAATTTATATACAAAATGATAATTGATCGACTCGTGGCGAAAGCGTCTTTGATAAGTATTTAGCCCGTTATGTGTGAATCGCGACACTTTTCTGATGCTACTAACGCGATGCGTTGAATTAATTACATAGTTATAAGTCGAACATGCATTTCGCTGCGCGTCGATGTCAGCATAAACTTAAAACTACTGTTATTGTACGGCTTCGCTCGTACAATCACGATTGATAAATGATAAATGATCTTTATTTTGCAAATTAGTTATTAAATAACACTTTTGCACGTCATTTTTTTTTCGTAAATGTTAACTAGATGAGGCTGGTGTTTCTTAACTGACTAACTCTGAGAAGAAACACCGAAACAAATTCAGCGGTCCGTCTCTTTTGAAGTCCATACAACTGGTAAAAATTAAGTATATCCACTGGCACGACGACGGCGCGCGGCGCTCGCGAGCCGTCATGTGGGACTTACGTCGCGGCGCAACCGATTGCCAGCGCTTCTAAAATGCCGCGGATCTTCCCCGATAAAAACGTTTGCCAAAAGAAAGGTATTACAGCAATTTCAAAATAAAATATATCATTGAGTACGTTAGCGTATACAGAATAAACTTAAATAAAAATATATGCTCCAAATCTACATGTCTACCCTTTAAAAAAATGTTAAACTTAAAAAAGTAAATATTTTTTACTGATTTCCAGGCAATTTTATTTTTCGTGATTAAAATATGCCATCTGGAACAGTTATAAAAAATTTTAAATAAAGTAGACTATATTTCCTTCAAGTCGATAGCAAAAGATTTGTATTACATTTATGAGAAGTCGATGAAATAAATTGTTAAAAACAAGACTACTCGAGTCTCAAGTACCGAAGGCCGGATGACCTGCGGTACTCGCGAGAGTTGTTTCAACAAGCAATATGGTAAAAAATATCATTGAGTACGTTAGCGTATACAGAATAAACTTAAATAAAAATATATGCTCCAAATCTACATGTCTACCCTTTAAAAAACTGTTAAACTTAAAAAAGTAAATATTTTTTACTGATTTCCAGGCAATTTTATTTTTCGTGATTAAAATATGCTATCTGGAACAGTTATAAAAAATTGTAAATAAAGTAGACTATATTTCCTTCAAGTCGATAGCAAAAGATTTGTATTACATTCATGAGAAGTCGATGAAATAAATTGTTAAAAACAAGACTACTCGAGTCTCAAGTACCGAAGGCCGGATGACCTGCGGTACTCGCGAGAGTTGTTTCAACAAGCAATATGGCCGCCCGGGACCGTGCAGATGAGCGATTTATTTTTGACTAATTAGTACTGAATATTATTATTGTACTTTTTATGGTATTTTTGTTTTTACTATTGTTATATTTGAGTAAAAAATAAATACATTATTTATGATTAATTATTACTTCTAATAATAAAAATGGCAAAAATATGTTTTTAAATCTTTACATAGCGCTCTTGCTGTCTGTTCGCTTAGATCTTAACGCAAACGGATTTTAATTCAGTTTTCAACAATTGAAAGAGTGATTCAAGAGGAAGATTTATAATTGTATAACATTACACCTGATGAAGGAAGAAATGAAAAAGGAAAGAATCTATAAAAAGGAACAGAAAAATATATTATGAAAAGATGTGACACAAACAACTTTATTCTTGCTGCACATTAACGATCTGCTAATGCCCGGTACCTTTGGGTATGCAGACGACAGCACAGTTTCTGAGAGATATGTGTCCAGCGCGCGAGCTGGTGGGTCACAGATCCAGTCTCTCCGTGAGGACATGGTCGGGCGCTTGAACTTGACCTTGAAGGCTGTCTCCGAATGGGGCGATGCCAACCTGGTCAAGTTTAATGCAGCTAAGACCCAGGCGTGTCTCTTCTCCGCAAAAAGGAGCCAATTTGAACCGGCTCCTACTTTCCGAGGTGTAACTGTGCCGATAACTGACCATATCGAGCTTCTGGGGGTAACATTAACTTCTACCCTCAATTTTGGCCCGTTTATCGAGGCTAAGGCTCAACTAGCATCAAAAAAGTTGGGAATCCTAGCAAAGGTGAGACGGTACTTCACACCCGAACAGTTGCTCAATCTCTATCAAGCCCAGGTTCGGTCGTGTATGGAGTACTGCTCTCATCTTTGGGATGGATCTGCTAAATACCAACTGGACGCGCTTGAGTCTATCGAGAAGCGGGCCAAAAGACTCATTGGCAACGATGCACTGGTCGAATCAAAGCTCCAGAGCCTTGAACATCGACGACGTGTTGCAAGTCTATCGGTTTTTTATCGGTTACATTTCGGGGAGTGTGCGATGGAATTACACAATTTAATTCCAACAAGCCCGTTCCATCATCGGACTACGAGACAAACGGCGAAGCGCCATCGTTACATGGTGGACATCCCACCCATACGCACCAAACGTTTTGGGAATACCTTCATTCTGCGTACGGCTAAGGAGTGGAATTCCCTGCCGGAGTCTGTGTTTCCCGATAGCTATAACCTAGGAGTCTTTAAGTCAAGAGTGAATAGGTTACTTTTAGGTAAGCGTGCTCCATCTTCGACCACATCATCACTTACCATCAGGTGAGATGGTGGTCAAACGCGAACCTATTCAAAAAAAAAAAAAAAAAAAATAAAAAAAAAAAATAATAATAACACTGAAATAACAAATAAAAATAAAGACGTGGTTGGCTGGTTCGTGGTTGGCTGGTACTTGGGACTGCAGTTAATTCCACCTCATTCCCAACATCTTGGCATGTATCCGCATCTGACGTACCCACCGATAAACTCCTTTCTTCCACGTTGTCAAAAACTGTAACAACATAACATAAATTATTTCTTACATGTCATTTTTGTTACCTACTACTTCAAGACACTCAATGTGATAATATAATATTTACCGAGCTCAACATTCGCCGGCACAACAATTAAGGGCGGTGTTGGCTGAGAAGTCGGCACCGCATCCGTTTGAGCAGACGTGGAGGAAAGTGGCGTGGGAGATGTCCGCACCGCATCTATTTGAGCAGACGTCGAGGGAAGTGGCGTGGGAAATGTCCGCACCGGATCCGTTTGAGCAGACATGGTGGGAAGTGGTGCAGCTACCATTTCATATGGCACCCGCTCAGGCGATTGTTTTCTATGAAAATCAGCGAAAATTACTAAATGTTGTTTATCTGTAATTATGTTATAATGAAAATGAATGATTGAATACATACTGCATCCGTCTCTTCCGGGGAGGCGCATCCGGAAGGAGGACGCGTTCGAGTTCCTTCACTCGCTTCCTCTCCAGTAAATTTTTCTTTTCACCTGCCGACAGGCCCGCTATATGTCTCTGCGTGAGTTGTCGGGCAACCCTTATGTTTTGCAGCGTATCACTACAAAAATATTAAAAAAAAACTGTAATAATATTATAATTTCAAGGTAACAGCCGTTCTCTCTGTCGGTTGCGCTTTGGCGAATCAACCGATAAACTTTTAATAAATAAAAAAACACTCACTCCTCCACAGATAGCCCCCTCCCTCTACCTCTACCTCTCCCTCTTCCCCTTCCTCTACCACGGGTTTGGCCACGGCTGGGGCCCGACAGCGCATTCTCTTGCTCATTTGATCTAAAACATAGCCATATATTATGTTTACTTAATGTTCCTATTTTATACTAAAAAAAAAACAATATATTAAAAAAACAAATCACCAGTCCACCAGTTTTACAATCCACCAGTTTTAATGTTTGAATGCAGTGAAAATATGGATATGGATATAATATACATGGCAACAAATGACGCTATATTTAAATTAGATAAGTCTTCGATCAACAATAGCACTATTATTGATCGAAGAGATAAATAGTAGTTAGTGCTGTGCAAATGGAAAGATGTGCTAGTTAACACTAGAAGCGCCACCATCCCATTTTTGTCTCACCCGCAAGTTGGATTGTCTCTAACTTAGGTCTATGAAACTTTTTGACTTTTATTTATTTTACGTATTTAACAGATTTAAAATGTTTTTGATAAATTATCAAGAATAATTTGTGAAAAAAATAACGATTCACCTAGAACTGCCGCTGGTTTTTGTCCCGCTATATTGTTTTACAAAACATTCCGTTGGCGTTCTTGGAAGTTGCAGGGTGAACGGTTTATGTCTGGGGCCAATAAACAATTGAATATTGTTTCTAATAGTCAGTGGTCTATCATTTTGTAAAGAGCACATGTTTCGTTTTTTATGAGGGTGCAACTTCGTGCTATTGTTATTTTTACTAAACGACATAAAATAATGAATCAGCACAAAATTATAGCTTGTTTGAAAATTTTGGAGGACAAAAATAGTATGGTGAACCTTTGGAATCCTCTGACGATAATTAGATTCTTAATAAATTAGGGTCTCAATCTTCGGCGCTTCTAGTGTTAATACCGTATTATATAAGGTGAGATGGTGGTCAAACGTAAAGCTATTAATTATAAAAAAATCTGTGTAGTGCAGAATAGCTAAATGTTTAAATAAAAAGGTAAAATAATGCAAATTATAAACCAACACGAAAAAATGCAAGCGAAAGACGTCAGCTGAACTCAAAAATCCTACACCGATAGCTCGTCTGCACAAACCTTACATTTACAAACGTTATTGGTCACTGCAGTGCCAGGCACTTGAACGCTGCGTATTCTATTACTCATTTCGTTGAATCTGTTAAAAATATAAAAGTTATTGTTTTGTTGTATATAACTAATTATTCTAGATAGTTTATTTCATGAAATTAGGATGTAATTTCTCTTGCAAATAATTTCTACTGTTTAGTACCGATCGTTTCCGAACGCACCCTTTTGACATAAAGAAATTTGTTCTTGACATTACTCTGACTTGACAGATAGACTTTGCTTGGAAAAAATGCCGGTCGTCGGGACCCTCTTGTAATTGTAATATAATTGGTAAAATATCGTTTGGAATCGCCTGTTGCAACCGATAATTGGGTCGCGATTATCAATTGTTTGAAATTGTAATCCCCATTTGACGAAAACCCCGGGATATTTTTGGATCTAACGCCGGTTGTGGCCATCCGCGTGGCACGCGCTCGAGTTGAAAAAAAGTAGTGATAAATAGCTACCACAGTGTTTAATTGAACTTTGTAATCCCTGATTGACGAGAATCCAGGGATATTTCTCGGAACACATCGCCTTATTGCCTCATCCACGTAGCACGCGCTTGCTGGAAACGAGTTAGGCTGTGATGCTGTTGGAACCGCGCCATCTGGAGACTGGCGCCTTGTGAACGTCCACAAACTTGACTTGCATCACACTTTCATTTACTCACCTCATATTTACATACATACCACACTTGGGGCGTGACCTTGGAAGGTCGAAGCTTGGTGAACCCAGCACAGAAGGTTAGTGGTAATAATGTGTTCATAAAGCCTCAGAGGCTACAGGCCTTTTGTTTATTGTTGATTGTAAGCAACGTTTATAGCTCCACGTACCGTGGACAGTTCAGACCATCCAGTTACCGTTGCACTGGCCTATTGTAGGACTGAACATCTACAGTCCGTAAATAAACCAAAAACCGACCGTAAACAAACACAAACGGCACTCGACAACTTCTTTTGCTAAATTTATCAACTATGGAGAATAAAATAGTATGATAATTATACACCATTGTAACGTGTACATTGTCTAGAAAAATGTAATATATTACATTATTAGAAATATTCAATAAAACAAAAGTACTTACGACATAATTACGGCGACACTTTCACGCACTCGCACACGAAACACTCTTGACTTCAATTCGTTGTACCAACTAAAGAGTATTGAAAGATGCACCGGACTTGGTTTCAGAGCCATCTATAATTATTTCTGTGTATTAAAAACTACAGATAACGAATGAAAGAGCCGTAGTTGAACCAGAACTTCACAATTCCATACATTCCTCATATTGGCACTGTAGTACCACTGACGTAAGTCCCCATATATTAGTGTATTATCTATGTAAGTCCCTAAAAATTATTGTGGCACTGTAGTACCCAACATCGTTCCAGTGGCTAAGGGATTCTTGTAAGTTTCAGTCTGAGGCGACCTTTTGAAGAAGAGCTCACAGATTTGAGAAGGCCTGTTCATACAGTGCAAGCATTTGTCAGATGATATACTGCTCTTGAACAAGGAGCTTAACGATTTGACGAACAATACCAAGGTAAGGACGTTTGGGTAGGCCGCAAAAAGCACTCAAACTGCCAGACAATCATGTTTAACTCGAATAAAATAACCTACATAGTTCACATATTCACAATAGTTTATGAGGATTATGTAGATTAGTCTGAAATGCCCTTTTGAAGAAAGAACCACACAGGTTTGATTAGACCCGTCCTGTCAGTGGAAGCCTTTGTCAGTTGGTCTGTAAGCTCAACTTTGGACTACTAAGGAGCTCAAGGACCATATTGAAATTTTATATTAAAACATAACCCTCGTTCTTTTGCGATGGCGTAAAAATTACAAGTACCTATAACTTTCCTCCAGCTTCAACCTTCCTCCAGCTTACACCTACTTCAACATTTCATCCGAATCCACCCAGTACTTTCGAAGATCAGCGGGTTTAAATGAAACGGCCAATCATTTATTACGTACAATATTAAATTAGGTAGTACAAGGTACAAGGTAGAGAACGACGCTGAGGGTAGCACCCAGATTAGTCCCATAGTGCTGTCACTTAACAGGTTACAGGATGCATAATTTAATATTTATGTCTAGTGACTTAACCGATTCCGTGCGGAGGTCTTTTTAGCAATCTTTAGTGCCTGGCGTCAAACAAAAATTTCGTGATGCCTCTGGGGCACCAAGCGCCAGAGATTTTGATGATTCCCCTGGGGAATCATCCGCCATGAATTGTAAATTTTAGCTTGACATCGTGTTTCCACTTGTTAAAGAGTCATTTGCCATTGTTTATCGAACGTAAGCAGTCAGTAAATTCGTTCAGTGCATTTAAAAGTGACGATCTGTGTGTTTTTATGGAAATGGAAGGTAAGTGACTAATTTCTATTAGGTGTAACCTAACCTTTTTGCATTATTTTATGGATTTATTTATTCAAGAGTGTTATATAGAATTTGTTCACGTACTATTTGAGTTTGCAGCGAGGTGATATTTATTTATTATACAGTATTATGTAGGGAAACAACTTTAAATCCGCTATTTTAATGGTAAAATTGTTTCTCTACAAAACAATGTAATATAGAACATATAACTGAATGGGAAGTCCGATTCTAATGAATTAAAAATATTCTACTCGTACCTACAAACACTTACATGATTATGAAGTGTTTTATTTGGATAACAATGTAAATGTATTTTTCTTGATAAAAAATATCTATGACTATCTACTTAAAAATGTGGATTTTTGTTAAGCGTTTAATTGATAACCTTTTTATTTTGTTGTAGAGTTAACCAGAAAAAAAATGAAATATATTATTATAAGCCGGCGAACAGCGCAAAAAATGGGTAAAACCCATTGTTTGTTAACCCCTTACCGCATGTGATTTTTATTTTTTCCGGAAAAAATATATTTGGTAGTCCTTAACATGTACTATTAAGTTAGTTCAAGCAGATTTCCAAAATCCGAATAGTTTTCGAAATATGATAAAAAACTTTAATTTCCCATAAATGGCATAATATGCAGTACAAGCAACTAAAACTAATTTGACATATTTGGCATAATATGCATTGCAGTAAAGGCGACTGAAACTAATTGCCATATTTGGCATAGCATGCTATAAAGGTAATTTTGAGTCAATCCTCAGTACAAAATAAGGTTTAGAAAATAAAACTCAAACCTTAATAAAAAAATAAGATAAATTTAATGAGATCAGTTGCATTTAGGAACATCACATTTTACACTTGGTATCTATACTGACTAACATGCTAACAATTCTCCAGTGGCGCAGCGTAGATTCAGTCTCATATTTTCACCTTACGTAAGATGAAACAATTTAAACCAATTCCTATCTTTATTTAGACAAAGGTGTATGTTACATTTCTCACATTTAATGTAGGATTTGCCCGAGCAACCATACATCTTACAGAGTTGTCGTTCCTGTGTGTATGCTGGCAAATGATCCAAACCGTCATTGGCAATTTCGGGGAGAGGTAAATCTATTCGTCGTTTTCTTCTTTTAGGTTCTTCGGTAGCAGGCCTTCCGCGATTTCGTGTCGGCGTGTAAAATGCTTGGTTAGCTCTTGTTAGTGATTCGGCCAATACTAATTTAAAATCTAGCAATGGCATGTAGTTTTCATGCGTTTTACGCCATAAAATCCAACTATTTACGCATGTTAGATCGATTATATGGAAAAATATTTTATGATACCACTTCTTGCTCCTCACTTTGATACGATAATAACCAAGCATGGAATCCAAAAGGTCAACACCTCCCATATAACGATTATATATTAGCACAGCTTTTGGGCAAGGCACAGTCTCAAAAATTTTTTTCTTTCTGTTGAACCTCTGAACCTCTCCCTCTGGATTTTTTCCAACATAGGTTGATGCCAAGTTGACCACTTTGTTATCCAGCCATGTAACCACGGATATATCTACGTCGTCTACCTCTACGACTTTTTCAACGCTATAACCTCTTCCTTTTTTTGTCATTTGTCCAGCATTTGGTAGATCATGGTGAGGAAGGCGTTTCCGATTTACGGTCCCTAACGGAAATATACCTTTTTTATGTAATGCAGCCATAAGCTGTAAACTTGTGTACCAATTGTCAAAGAACAATTTATAGTTCAAATTTTCTGGAATACTGCTTGATAAGCACATGGCTACATTACTGCTTACTCCCAAGTCAGGTTGGCCTTCTAGAACTACATTCGACTGTGCCCCTGCATAGAGCTCAAAATCATATGTCAGCCCTGACGCGCCACTCAAAACAAAAGCCTTATATCCCCATTTATGTGGTTTTTTAGGGTTGTAGTTTTTTAAAGAAGTCCGTGCTTTTGTTGGTATTACTTGCTCATCAATTGCCAAGTACTCTTCTCTAGGTAAAAGCCACAATCTCTCGCGAACTTTGTTTATAAGCGGTCGAATTCTTTGCAGCTTGTCATAGTTCGGGTCATTAAGCGGTACAGTGTCCTCATTATTAGTAAAATGAAGAAACCTCTTCAATTCTTCAAAGCGATTGCAAGTCATGACATTACTTATTGGTGTAAAGTTAGAACAGCTATTCCAGTAATGTCGAGTAGTGGGGAAATGCACGATAGACATATAAATTAGTACACCTATAAACTTCTGAAATTCTTTGCCTGTCATTTCTAATGCTGTCCCCCGCGTTTGCTCTGAATAACGACACATTTCTTGAGTTATATATTCAATAGTTTCTGTAGTGAATAAATATAAAAAATACTGAAGAGGTGTATCTAAATCTTTAATTTCTTGAGAAATATTTTGATCTCCCAAAAATGTGCAATCAGTTTCATTATAATCTAGACCTCTGTCTTGCCAATTTAAGCTAACAGGTATGTTTTTGCGTTTAGACCCCGAACGCGACGAACCAGCAGCTAACGGATCAAAAGAGGCCTGCTCACCTTCATCTGATGAAGAATTCTCATCAGAATCAGAAGGATAAATAATAATGTTTCTTCGTCTCGTAGAATTCCCACTTAGTTCGTAGTCTTGATCATCCGGATCATCCTTCGCTAGTTCATCCTCATCATCTTCGCTTTCATTTGGTATATCAAGACCATAGAATCGCAATGGATCCATTTTTCTGAAAAAATATCAAATATTCCTTCATTGCATAAATTGCCACATCTGGCTGAATGCAAAAATAACTACTACTGCATACAATGCCAAATATGGAACATAAATTTTCACGTTACTGCATAATATTCCATATTTGTCATGCTAAGGTTTGGCTTGATTGTCGCAAAAATAATACTGTTTACTTACATATTTTCAGTGTTTTGTGACCTTTGATAAGTCTTCTAAGCGTCACAATATGAAGATCGAACGAAAAATCGACAAACGATCGCAAAATGAATTAACAAAACTTAGCACACACTAACGAAAATTTTAACTGCCACCGACTGGATTTGACAGGTTATAGTTTTGTTACGCGGTACACTAGATGACAGCACATGTACTTTTATTAAAGTTTGGACGTTGCCGGATCTGTCTTGCTATGCGGTAAAGGGAAAAATAATATATTTTTATTTTTTCTGGACGTTTTATAATAAGTACCCATATTTGGGTAGCTATGCGGTAAGGGGTGTCGCCGATCCGCCTCGCACTCTTTGTAACCCCATCATGTTTTGAGGAAAAAATGAACCTTATGACAAAAGCATTTGATTGTTTGAGAAACATTCCAGAAAGTTGGCTGTTAGAATTATAATCAATAATAAAATGTGACACGACAACTTGGTTTACAACCCCTGAAGTCTGCTAATTTACGAAATTACTTGAAACGAACACTGTGGGCATAATATGGGTGACAAATAAAGACACTTTTATTTACGGGACTGTCGTTTTAGCCGAGTTTTTTATGTTTTAGTTTTGTATCCTGTCGGGCACCAGACGCCATACGCAATAGATTTACATGGTGCCTGTGCGGCATCATCCGCGCGGAAACGGTTAAATATTAAATCATGCATACATTACAGGTGCGTCTGCATAAGCAAAATTGGTGACAATGCTTCGTTATTGTGACTTATACGTAGGTACTTACTTACAACAATGTTAAGTACTGACATGACACATGTTTTTGTTTCGACATGGAGCTGACAATGTTGTTAGCTTTAAAACACGCAGGTGCCGCCCAAAACAAAATTGAAGATTGGTAGATGAGTGACTTCACTTCGTTCAATAGCTACATTGAGAAAGTTAACAAAGGCATCTTAAAGATAAATATAAATATCTTTAAGTGGCTGTCAGCCACTTAAGTATAGATATTATTATTTACTTGTAAATTTTAATGCGGAATTTTGTTTGCTTTCATATCAAAATGGATCTAGTTCGAGGGGAGGAGATTGAAATAGGGTAATTACCTTGTCTTTTTTCTGGTTGGTTCTTTTTCGTATAAGGGGTAATCCGTGTGGAGAAGGTTGTTATTAATAAAGTTAACACTAATGAGTCAATTTCACGACATAAAACATATAGGTATATTTACTTGGGCCTCTGTCGAGTTTCAAATGAATCCCTACTTCCCTGTTAATATTATAAAAGAAGAGTAGCTCTGTCTAAATGTCTATATGTAGTTAAACTTTGGTAGTAAGATAGATTAGACCTTGGAAAAGGGCATAGACTATGTTTTTTTAGCCGAAAAACGTAAGTGAATCGCCGCGCAGAACCTAGTTTATTCCGTATAGCTTATAGTGAACGATTTTTATAAGTCGATTTCTACGGAGAAGAAGAGGCAAGAAGTTCTTAGCCCTGTCAATTAGCAAGTGAACTAAAAAGCCTTTCGCGTTCATCTTCTTCTAAATCTTTTCACTCTTGACATAGTGGGAATGGTCGTCATTGATCAGCAACAGTTTGTATGACAAGTTCTGCGCGTTCATAGTTCCGACATAAACTGTACCTACCCTTGGCTGTAAGAACACCTTGCTTATAAGAATACAAGATTTATAATGATTAGCATGCTATACTATCACTGTGTGACATAGGTCCATAGGACCTACATTTTATGCTGGAAAAAAGAATTAAACGAGCGATCCCACGAGCAGAAGCTAGTGCTAAATTAAGCAAATCTTAAAGGTCTTCGGGTTTATAAATAACTTTTAAACATCTTACTTAGGTAACTATAGCATAGTTATTGTGTCGGCAAGCTAAGCTATGAGTTTAATTTAAAGCCAATTTTCATCACGCGCGGTTCCACGATTGTCTGGCGATAATGATTATACAGGTATTCAAAAAAAGAGCAGCTACCATTCGTCTTGCGAAGTATGCCTCTATCAGTAAGGAATCACAATTTTAATTATATTTTACTGTTTGTTATATAATTGTCATTTTTCTACCTACACAGGCGAAACTAACTTACTTGTAGTAAAGTGTTGCATGCTAACGGACGAGCGCTGCTGAGTTGATGTGTTTAAATACAGATATTCTTTAACTAGCTTAGACACAAATGTTCCTTTTCTTAGTCAATGCATATTATACCTATTTTAGCTATGAAAGAAAACGGAATGAAAATTAATTTCGCGAATCTGTTCTGTTATTGACCGTGCTAGCGCCCGGCCAGTTAGTCCCACCGCCAACAATAATACATAATAATTGATGAGTTGACATTGAGTGACCTTTAGTAAACAAAGGTACTTGACGTTGTCGGTATTCAATACAGTGGCACGACTCAGCTGTTACACAACCGAGCAGACTCAACACACGCCGCTGCGGGCTGCCTTCACAGAATTGTACAAAATGGAGTGATCAAAACAAAATGATTGGTGAGTTCAATCGGAAAAGAATCCGATACCAAAACTACTTACGTAGTTCGTCGCTCGGTTAACAAACCAAAATTCATATTTTTTCCACTTAACCGTTGAAACGATATCAATGATTTTTCTATAAAAATAGTTTGGAGAAGGTCGACCGTTGGATACATTTTAATCCGGGAGTAGACAGATAGAATATCCTTTATTGTACACCATAACTTAAACACACCACTTTAAAAACATCGCTGAACCTATGACTATAATGGCGGTCTCATCGCTGATAACGATATCTTCCAGACAGCCTATCGATGGACTTTACGAACTTAAAATAGGGAGCGGAAAATGTAATTGAAATACTCATCATACACAGAAATTAAATAAAAATATACACATAAAATATCAATACAAGACAATACACAAATAGAACGATTCCCTTGTCGTAATTTACGATTCCCAAGAGGCCTATTATCGACCGCCTAGAGCTCTTGGGCATGGAGTAGACATCTGACCTCAACTTCGGCTCAACCATTGAGTCTAAAGCTCAGACTGAAGCCAAAAACTGGGCATCCTACAGAAAGTGAGGCGATACTGGACAGCTTTTGAATTTATATAAAGCACAGGTCCGTCCGTACGGACATAGTCTAGAGCCTGAGAAAGGACATAGGCTACATTTTACTACGAAAAAAGTAAAAAAAAACCAAAACCCGACTACGACAAAAAAATCGATTTTCAGGATGCTTAAATAAACAAGGTTACTAGAAAAACAAGAACAGAACAAAAATAAAAGCCGTAGTCACACGTCACGATATTAATTGTTTTGTTACGGTTGATATCCCATATAACGTGTGACTACGGCTTTTATTTTTGTTCTGTTCTTGTTTTTCCAGTAACCTTGTTTATTTAAGCATCCTGAAAATCTTGTTTCTTCCTTTTTAGCATCGATTTTTTTGTCGTAGTCGGGTTTTAGTTTTCTTTTTACTTTTTATTATTTAAACTATTATGGTGTTAAATCACTGTGCTTCTATACTATTTACTTTATTTTTATAAGTTCAAGTGAAGCCCTTTCAAATGATACCAAACACGGTATATCTATCTTACTTTTATTTTTTACACATGACTTTTTGTCCGCTAGAGGACGCCACATTAAATTTAACCAATATTTTTGATAAGTAGAAGTGAAGCCCTTTCAAATGATACCAAACACGGTGTATCTATCTTATTTTTATTTTTTTACACATGATTTTTGTCCACTAGAGGGCGCCACTTTAAATTTAAGCAATGTTTTGGAAATGTGCATGTGACGCCCTTTCAAATGATATCAAACACGATGTGTTTATCTTATTTTTATTTTTTATCACAACACTTTTTGGGCGCTAGAGGGCGCCACATTGGGTTTTGTGACTCGTCACGTAGCCTATGTTCAGCGGACGGTCAAGACGGTTCTAACGATACCTCATTTATCGAGTTCCGATAAGCAGCTTTGGAGCTATGAGGGAACAGATGAACATACACACATACATACATACATACATACAAACATACATAGCCTGTCAAAATCATAACCCTCCTTTGGCTTTGCCGTAGTTGGGTAAAAAAGGGCTGTAAGGGTTTGAAATAGGGGATGAAAGTTTGTATGGAAATTACGTAATTTTTAAAGCTAGCAGCTTGAAACTTATTAATAAATTAGATATTAATAAATACGACATTCAAATTATTCAATTCAATTCAATTGAATATATTTATTTCAGATGATTCCATATTTTTTTTTAGTAACATGTGAACTTATAACCTAGTGTTAGTATTAGCCTAATAACAACTTATATATAACTTAAACTTATATAATTATGTATGAGTTTTGTTTTCAAAATAATTAGCCTAAAAAATTAAAAATGTTGCCGAAAGTCACTATTCCGCGCGGACGAAGTCGCGGGCACAGCTAGTTACATATTTAAACAATAAAAAAGTGTGTCTGTACATTTAAACTTCATACAAAAATAAATAGTTGAGAAAGAAAGCGGTAACTCGGCGAAAAAAAGTTTGTCTGTTTGTACACGCTAATCTCCGGACCTACTGGATAGATTTTAATGAAATTGGGTAAGTAAGTAGTTTATATCCTGGAATAACACATAGACTATTTTTATTCCGGAATTCCCACGGGATCGGGATTTACGCGGGAAATCCTCAATGAAGCGAAGTTGCGGGCAGCACGCAGCAGCTAGTTACTAATAAGATGGTACTTTATCTCTATTTTTATTGAAGTGGTCGGTGCTTGCCCCCGCGGTGCGTGTCGCGCTTGGCCGCCCGCGTCCATCCGCCGGCTCAAGGCGTCATCGTCAATGTCGCGACCTGCTTCGGTCGCGAGCTAATTAACTTTGAATGAAATATTTGGGATTGCTATCTCATTGTTGTCATCTGTCGACATTGAAAGCGACCATGTTGCACTACCTAATTGAAATATGTGTCCGTTTCCAAATAAAAACCTATAATGTTCTTGTTTTCAAAGATAGAGACTTTATATATAAACGTAACACAAGTCTACAAAATGTAAGTTATGTGTTGTTGCAGCAGAAACAATGATTATTTCATAACGACTAGCGTGCGTGTAACTGTAGCGTGTACCTATAATCTCTTAGAAACTTCAGGTATGTCTATCAGATCTAGATTTTGAGTAATCTGTAAAGCCTAGAATTTGATTGTTTTTGCATATTTCATGATTTTATACGAAACATTATTAATTAAAGAAAATATCAATCAAATATAATCTTGCTCTCGTCATATGACATGACGTTTTTTTTTTGTTCCGATCAACTATACTTACTTCTAAGATACTGACCATAAGAATCGTTGGCATTGGTTAATAGTTTTAAACACGTCTAAGTGTCTTAAGCAAGTCCATTTCTTGTACTCACAACAGAAAATATTACTGAGAGCTGAAAAAGCGAACTGTTCACCCGGACCACTTGACCTTGTACAAAAATCACCAATAATCCATATCTGTCTCTCAGATCACATGTGATTGCAGAGTGCAGAGTTAGTGGTCTTCTTGAATGGTAGGTACACAGACGGTGCTGATTTTCGTGATACTCTAACTTCAGCTTGTTGTTCTGCACTAAGATCCATCTTGTTCTGGCTGCCACCTCACTTTGTTGGCATGACGATGACCTAACCTTAGATGGTGACCTGCTTGGCCTGGAGACATGTGTATCTATGAAGACGTATTCAGTATTGCAACATGACTTATGTATTTTGCCGCCTGATGCTTTATACTGAACACATACGCAATTATGCACAAATATTTCTGGACACTTCGTCTTCAATGAGCGCTGGCGGTGCCCCTTTCTTGATTTCCATATTATTATAACAATCACTGTTTTCAGAACACTCTCGAGAAAAGTTGGTGGATTATTAAAATGATTTCAGTCGGTAGAGCAAATTCTTACCGGAATTAATAAGGCCATTTTTCAAATGAATTCATTTTGCCGTGTTAGTGTTTGCAGGAGTCAGTGGCGGCCCAGTGGACTCGAACCCAGTCAAACACATTCATTTCTGTAATTTAAATATTTTAAATCATCTCCACTGCTCTCAAATCGGCTGAGAAAATCGGCAAGTACTGTGTGTGTGTGTGTGTGTGGACAACGGCCCATTCCCTCTCATAGAAAGTAGGCCTGTGATCCAGCTCTGGAATATAATAGACTCAATTATTATTATATATTGGGTGTTTGTAGGTACCTACAGTAAGAGGTAAAGTTGAACATCCCCAGATGTAGATGCCCAGAACCAGGTTTGTGTTCACTATTGTTGTTAAGTGACTCTTAATAATGTCCGGACATGTTGGCCGGCTGATAAAATAACATGGTAGTTGGTACTAACATATTGTGGGGTTTTTGAAGAACCACAATCACCTCTTGACAATTAAATGCTGATTGTTTAATGTTTACTGTCGCACCAAATCGCACATCAAAGCTTATCTGATCGAAGGTTTCCACCACTTCAACGTAATCACTTAATTTAAATGAGTCTTATCTATAACATGATGAAAATAATACTGTCCAGTATTGTTTTAATCATGTAATAGATACCACTTAACTGTCGAAAAAAATCTAGGTCATTATCTTATGTATCCTATATGTATATACTCCAAGGGCATTCTTATGAAGGTCATCCAAGCTTCCTCGAATATGCGTAGGTGTTTGTTTTCATACAAACCACATCATGGTATACCGTCCAGTCCTATAATTAACCCAGCCAGCTGACTACAAGTTGAGAAGCTGACACTTTAACCATTATTGCCTTAGTAATCCTGGCTGCCAGACAAAAGAAGAAAAGGAACTGTATTTTGAACTCCTGCTAGCGAATGAAATTGTGGTTGGGGGATGGATAACCACAATTTCATTAGTTAGCAGGAGTTATAGGTACAGCATCCGCTATACTTAACCTTCGCGGCAGATATCGGAACTCAGTTTTGTTTCTAACTGAACTGTCAGAATATAGAGATGTTTAAGCATTGCATGCTCATGTTTAACGATAATGATCTATAACCTGTAACATACAACAGCTGTATAAGAAACTATACGGCTGATCATGTCAAAATGATTAGAGCAGCTAAACCCAAGACTCATCCAATTCGTTGTCGACGCTGTGTTAGTCGGTACTTCTCCGCCTGACGTAGCCACCATGCACGCTTGTTGGAAGACGTTGGACATTATTCATTAGTTAATGAAAACTATAATTATATTTAACTTAAAGAAACTTACATCTTTACTTACATAGTATCGTACGTTACATAGTATACTCATCGGCGAACCGTTGCTTGCCTGTCGGTTTTCTACAGATTGTACTTCGGGGAGTGTGCGCAGGAGCTCCATGACCTGATTCCTCCATCTCCCTTTCACTACCGGTCTACCAGACGCACGGCCGGGTACCATCCACACTTGGTTGATATACCGTCTTGTCGTACCAAGCGCTTCTCCTCCACATTTATTGTGCGCACAGCCAAGCTGTGGAATTCTCTGCCGGCTTCTGTGTTCCCTGCCACTTATGACCTTTCAACCTTTAAAGCACGAGTGAATAGGCATCTTCTGTGCTCGCTCGTCACATCGTAGACCTCATCTATCGCTTACCATCAGGCGAGATCGAGGTCGAGAGTGGGCTCATCGGTAATAATAAATAAAATAGTATAAGGCAGTTGTCCGCCTGCCGGCGAGAAAACGACAACTATCGGTGATTTATTCGCTCAAGAAACGGATAATGAAATATACATTCTTTGTAAACGAAAAAGATGCATATATTAATACATAGTTGCTCTTTGACTGTTCACACTGCCGGCGACGACTCGCTTCACTAGAATTGTCGCTGAGCCACAAGAGCTGTCAAAGATAATACTCGCTCAGCGATGCTCGCTTGCCGGTGAACAACGAATTGACACTGACACAAGCTTATTTAGCTTAGTTGGATCGGTTAACAAGATTGCTAGTAATGTGATTTTTAATCACATTGCTAGTTGACTTTATAAAAAGAAAAAAAAAAAACGCTCGCTTAGATCTTTCAAACATTTGTCACGGTGCAGGAATCGAACCCGCGACAAGCAGCGAAATAGTCAATCGATCGACCACTGCACCAACGGTGTCGTAGATCTATCGATCTACACAACGGATTTTAATCTGGTTTTCATCAATAGATAATCGTACGTATTTTATAAACCGTTTAACCTAAAATACATAAAGGGGAGGCTAGAATATTGTGTCGACTGCTGTTTGTTATTGACGATGAGTACACAGTACATACTCACTGTTGAGGTCCTATTGTCCTAAGTACAACATCATATTATCTTATTGTTACTTAAACTAGTTTGTTGTAAGCTGAGTTTATTAGTTGAGTTAAAGGTGTTGAAAAAAAAAATTCACAAAAAAATGTTTCATAGACAATCACAAAGTAGTTTACAGTCTTATTATACAGATACAGTTATAAAATTTATTATGATAAGGGGGTGACATTATCACTGTATTTATCACATCATCCTTTTCTATAAAGACAAAAAAACAAAACTAAGTAGGTACAAACTTTTTTTCGAGGCGGCAATAGGCTAAGGCACAGGGCTAAGGTGTCGGCCTTGTGATCGAGAGGTCGCAGGTTCCAATCCCACCCGTTACACTACTGCCCTGAACCCACTCCAGATACAATCATATTTAGCTTAGTTGGAGGGGTTAACAAGACTGTTAGTAATGTGATATCTACCCACATTGCTTGTTCTCTCTTTCGTTGTATGGCAATGCTTAGCTTTTGACCAAAGTAATAACCTGCCCTTGGGTATTTGTATTGTGTTAATCTTATATGGATATTTTTAACCGGCCTCAAAAAAGGAGGTTCTGTATTCGATCAGTATGTATGTTTGTATATCCGCGATCTCTCAGAAACTACTGATCCGATTTCGATCGCGTTTTCGTTGTTTGAAAGCATATTTTACAAGGAAGGTTTTAGTATAGTATAGTTATTATATAATATATAATAGTTATTATAGTTATAGTTTAGTATAACACATCAGGTTCTGGATGAAGACCTTCGGAGATAAGTGATGTAACTCTTCAATTTAAAACAGCAAATCTCCCACGATTGCTGCCCTCGTAAATCTATGTACTGTTTAGCATAATTATCCTACTAATAGCACCACAACTGAGGCACAGACCTCAGACTTCAGCCATGTGAGACCTAGCCCTTATTTTTAACGGAATTAGACATCAAATAAAACAATATTTAAGGTTATTTCTCTTTTTGTAGTGCAAGTCTTTTTGTATGTTTTGAAGTCGGTTCAATTTATTGTAAAAAAATTTTTTTAGTCTGAAATAAATAAATATAATAATAATTCACAAAGAAAATTTTAACTTAATTTATTATTTAAAATTAATTTACTGAGCTATTCTACATCTCTGTTGAGACGCCCGCTACTTCCTGCGCTAAACGTGTATGTAGACATATAAAAATGTACTCTGTGGAACTAAAGACATGGTATCAGTGGCAAGTAGTGCGCCGGCGCAGGGGGCGGGGCGTGCCGCGTGACGCACATCCGGCGCGCGCCTCGCGTCGCCGACTCAGGCACTGAGAAGGTGCAAAACTACACGCAGTGGCTCGTAACGAGCTCGAGGAATTAACATTATTTGCGATGAATTGAATTGAATTTGAAAGCAAACAATTTAATTTAACACCAATGTCATTTAGCAGCAGTGTCAATGATAAGATAATGCATGTTCTTACGTTTTTATTTATTTTTAATCCTAAACTAATATTTGCACACCATAAAAATAAGTTAGCACAATTCCATGTACATTTATAACACCTTGCATGCGTTTTATTTTTAAGATTGTATGTACACTCATGTTTGAGCAAATAAAGTTATCTGAATTTGAGGGTGAGGTCCTGAGACTGTTTCAAATGATGTCAGTACGTACGGGTATCATGTGATGACGGTCGATACAGTCTCCGTAAAATAACCAACAAATAAATAGTAAGGGACAGACTGGTAAGGGTATGAAGTATGTACCTATAAGCTGGTGCTACTTCATTTGAGGTGGCCCTAATCCAGCAGTGCATTGAGATAAGTTGATTTGATTAGTTGAAGAATTATCTTTGCTATCAGATAACGTGTGAGTGACTTAACATGTTTTTGCTAAACGATTTTATTAATTTTTAGGACTATACTTGTATAACAAGCTCAACAGAGTGCTAACGGTTTTATAGTTATTATTGTAGATGTAATTTAATATTATCGAAATATTTGACAAAACTCAATTATACAGACACGGAAAAAACATTATTAAGACATAAACTAGTCTTCTAAATAATCCATATTCATACTAATATTATAAATGCGAAAGTCTGTTACGCTTTCACGGCTAAGCCACAGCACCGATTTATGTAGATGAAAGTAATGAAAATAGTTGAAAACCCAGACAAAAATCAAAGGGTTGAAATAGGGGATGCAAGGTTTATATCAGTAGAAGATATTGTATCATGTTTTTAAATTATTGGATACCAATTATTGGATTTATTGTTGTTGTTTATTTTTATTACACTGGTAAGGCAAGTCGATACATTTAAAGTAAGAAATTTTACCTCAGTTGTGCCTTCTGCGCTTCGTAATACTTACGAAGTAACTATTTAGTAATCTGTGGTAATACTGCGGCCGGAGTACGTGTACATACTTATGGAGGGAGTCTGTAATCACTGCTATCAGGCCGACTGGTGCCGCCTCAGCCAGGGCCAGTGAGTTCTGGTGCCGTCACCCCTCGCTACTCGTACCTGATACTTGACATTGACACACATACTAAACAACATGGTTTCATGGATTACCTTCACGCTCGTCGCACAGGGACCGTCGTAGGAAGCACACACACCTCACTGATGACCGTTTTCAAGTCTTTTGACACCTATGGGAAAGCTTTAATAAAATATTATTATTAATTTTATTTGTGGTTTATAGACCATGACATAGATGCGCTACTGTCGGTCTTGCTTTGGTTACTTTGAATAAATTGTATCAATGATGTACATGGTTATTAACGAAATATGGTCAAGTAGGTATCATTCGTTTCTGCAAGTTTCTAAGTTTTTTTATAGGATTGATGAAAATATATGTACAGTTAGAGGATAGACGATATACATGGGTTCTACGGTACGGTAGCCCTAGCAGACGTCGCGAGGGGCTTCGCTCGCGTTATCTTTATCAGGCCATAACATAACCATTCTTCTTTTGTAGTCGGGTAAAAAGCAGCCTATAATCTTCTCTAATCTTCAAGATACTTTCATACCAAATTTCATCCAAATCCACCCAGTACTTTCGAAGATTAGCGCGTTCAAACAAACAAACATTACCGCGTTATAATATAAGTAGGTATAGATAGACCTACATGGGCACATAAATATAAAACGTTAGAAGCTACTGCACAGTGTTTTTGTTGTAATTGGTCGTTTCCTATGGAAGAGAACCGGCATGAAACTCTACGGTTACTCTCTTCAATGCGGCTTTATAGACACTTGCCAACGAGTTCGCAAAATTCATAAACTGTTTGAGCTGTAAGTACTGGCTTCTAACAGTTTCTCAGTAATGTTTTAAATGTCTCTCAGGAGATTTTATGACGCGGACGACGAGATGTTTCGCCATTCTAGTTAAATACGCGAAATTATTACCTTCAACGCTTTGCATGTATTTTGTACAAAGCATCGTCTGCGCTGGCCTTTTTACATGACATTCTGCATCGTATGGATAAAAGTTCATGCGGCAGGGATGTGCGTGAGTCCCTCGTGTCCTTGACAACTGATTGTTCAGTACTGTCATGACATTAGTGGCCCATTATGTTCCTTTTATGACTACTTATGAATAAAAATGTTCATAGCTTAGCAGAAGCGCGTATGCGTATTCATGTTTGTATCAATCGTGTCATCGTGATTCTTATTTATGGCGGAGTAAACATAGCCATCAGCCGTGTTTCCGTATTCTGTATTTCTGTCGTGTGATGCCCATGTTTACGTGTTGCCTGATTGCACAACAGTGCACACGCCGCAATGTGTTGGTTCGTGAGCCCTATGTCGCGACCTTTCTCATTCACCTTCGTAAGGTATGTAAAGGGCTGACTGTACAAATCTTGTGGTTCAAAGAAACCACGAGACGAATGAATAATTAAGAAAATATGTCACAAAAATACAAAGACTGTTATCATTATTTACATGAAATAAAAGTAAGACCTGTTATTTTTTGCTTATAAAATTTCTTTATAATGTATTTAAATTAAACCCTTGATAATTAAGCGCTAAAACTGATACGAATGCTAATATATTTAAATACAACATTCATAAACGGTACAATACATGGTAATACTTACCCCAGTTGTTTAAATAAGTGTGATATTATAATAGCTAATTGTTCGCGGCTGTGCGCTCTACACTTATTCACTAGCGGTCGCGACTCGCGCGGAGCTTCGCTGCCGTGGCCTTTACCACGATAATAAAAATTAAATTGAAAAATTAAAAAGCCCCCAACGCAAAAAATACTTAGAAAACATCCCTTAAAAAGTAAAAAATTCCATCCACATCCAGCCATTCAGAATCGATGTTTAAAGTTTGTGACATAGCGACTATTTTTTTTTTTTATTTATGTTCAATTTTTTGCGTAGCGGGTTTTATTTTTTTATTTTATTTCATTTTATGCTTTTTAAACTTTTCACCTAGCGTAGTTTTTGTCACTTTGACCAATTTCATGGAATGGACAGTTTTTGCAATATAGTACACGTAGTGCCCTTTCATTTGATACGCCCACTTGGGTATGGTATATTTGACAATATTCAATTATTCATCCCCACTTTCATTCCCCATTATTAGTTTAGATTTGAGAAAACGTATCTAAGAACCACCGCCAGGAAACCTGCTTTCTACCAAAAAAAACCACATCGAAATCGGTTCACACAGGTACACACGTTAAACTTATAACACGCCTCTCTTTCCGTCGGGGTTTAAAAACATAAGCATTTGAAGTCGGGTAAAGTAGCCTATACCTAACGTTCCTAAAGCTTCAAGCTACTTTCACACCAAATTTCATCCAAATCCACCCAGTACTTTCGAAGATCAGCGCGTTTGAACAAAGTTTTTCGCTTTATAATGTTGGTGTAGATTTCAATAAGGCGCAAGTTGGAGTGTGCCGCGGCCGTGACGAACAGGTAACCATCTGTGTTTCTATGATCTGTGTAACTATCAATATCCAAAGTCAAATAGTGTTAATTGTTTATTTCGTCGATTAGCCTCGAGGCAAGGCCAGCCTGCAGCTGGAGAGGGGGTGAGGGGGGGTGCAGCGTGGCCAGGAAATCACGAGTAGGCTCCCTGCGACCCGGCTGAACGTACATCTGTCTCGGTAGCTTCGATATATTACTTTACTCTATGTTCGAAATCCACATCAATTTTAATTTAATAAAGAGAGAGGCCTTATGTAAATTACTAGCGTCTGCTCGTGGCTTTGCTCATCTAGGGTTGCCATCACCAAAGTTGCCAGCCCCAGACAAAGACTTATAAACCCCGGACATTTGGGTAAAATCACAGTTTTTCCCCGGACACCGTAGAAAAATACATTTTTGAACTTGAAACTAAAAACAACTATGTTTAATTATGGTTTTTATTTACTGACTAGTACCTACTCACGCGGGGCTTCGCTCCCGTGGATTCTATCACGGTAAAAACATAACTCCCCTTTTTAGCAGTCACGTAAAAAGTAGCCTATAACCTTCCTCAAGCTTCAAGCTACTTACATACCAAATTGCATCCAAATCCACCCAGTACTTTCGAAGATTAGCGCGTTCAAGCAAACAAACAAACAAACTTTTCCGCTTTATAATATTAAGTATAGATAGATAAAGTGATAACATTGTAGAGCTTTAGAACTTTTTTAATAAGAGTCTCTTCCTCTTCATTTAATCAACGTAACATAAACAATGAGATGTAATACCATAGGAAAATAACCCATACCCATAAGACCAATGTTTGTCCTGCTAATTGGGAAAATCCCCCCGGACGCCTCCGGACGCTCTCCAAACTAGGACAAACCCGGGAAAACCCGGACGGATGGCAACCCTATGCTCACCTGAACTGCTTTTTCAAACGATAAAAGGTATCCAAGGTCTAATCTATTTTCTGCCGGGGTTGCGGGAATGTTCTTACGAGATACCCATAGGCGTAGGAAGGGGGGGAGCCGGGTGGGCCGTGCCCACCCCAGAATGGTCTGGTGCCCACCCGAGAATTTTTACTAACAAACAATTATGGCTGAAAATTTTAAAAATCTGGCCAATCGCTTCTACTACTGGGGGCCAGGCCCCCCCTGGGAAATATCTCTAGATACGCCAATGGAGATACCGCGACCCCGGAACGTTAGGGCAGACAGTAGACAGAGACAGCAGACAGAGGACTCATTAAAAGATTTCCCCACGAAAAAAAGGAGGTCTAAGTTATCTCTGTACAAAATTTCATCAATATCAGTTTAAACGAAGGTTTGAGAGACAGACAAGTAACTTTTGCATTTATAATATTTTTCAAGTAGTAGTTAATAGCTGCTGCAGCTGTAGCTTGCTCATTGCAAGCAAATATTTATATTGTATTATTTATTTCTTACTATGTAAATGTGTAACTTTAATTTGTAATTAGTGTGTTGCACTTTTCTAAGGTTGCACGTTTGTATGCTGTTAACGTTGATAAACGTGAGGACTTGTTATTGGCTCTCTGGCGACTATTGTATTCCATTTTCTGTGTTTTTATTAGCTGTAGGTCCTCCACTAACTAAATATTAGTTGGGATGTGGTAGAAAATGTACTAGGTTTTCAGTATGAGAAAATAATGTTAGGAGTGATCTGAATCCCGATCCCGTGAGAATTCCGGGTTAAAGCGTAACCTATGTGTTATTACAGGATATCTACTTATCAAATATTCAGATCCGTTCAGTATTTTTTGCGTGAAAGAGTAACAAGATCAATCCTCACAAACTTTCGCATTTATAATATAAGTAAGAAAAATTATATATACATAGATTGAAGACGATTACCTTTGAGATGCGTCCGAAGCTACGACTACGAGTCATCGTTAATATTTTTTGTAGCCATAGTGTACTACATCATGTAACATCATATAGACAATATTTTAAATAGTAATATGATGTTCTTTCATCCCGGTACCTATCAGATCACTTCTAAGAAATACGTGTTCGTGCACAATACGTCAGTACACGCGTGTATCAGTTTACAGGTAAAGTGGTAATTACAGAGCCGAGATACGGACGATGACACACACTTCTAAGAATAGCCAGGTATTTACAATGTTGTCGAATCACTGCCATTAATTCTCGCTGAGGTATCAGCTAATTCGCATACAACGTAATCGTCATCTTTATTATTGGCAGAGCTTAGAAGAATAATGACGAGTAGACCTACATTCACCAAGTTTGACTGACGCGGACTGTGACTGGTGAAGGTCTCTCGTGGTCTTTCTCATTTTAGGGTTTTCGACTAACTCAAACTCAAAAGGAAAGGCAGAACGCTCATAGGGTCAATTCGTAGTCTGCCAAAACCTCTATCCTCAGGAAGGCGTTCATGTATCAAGCATCAAGTTTGGTACAGGTTACTTCGTCTTCGCTCAAGTACAGCAAAATGTCCAAAAATCGATGTAATTTAAACGTACCTTTTTATACCACAGTAATTACATTGTTTTTGTTGCAAGAACAAATCATTTTAGTTGAAGACGCTGTAACAATGAATGGGAATACATTTTTTAACAGTTAAGTTTGTCCTTCATTCAATTTTTGATTTGAGTCAATCTCTTCATGTTCTAAATTCCACAACCAATCAAGAATCCAGTGAGGAAGTAGATATTAACAAAGGCAAATGTAGTTAGTATGTGACCCACAAACGTTAAGGCAGTGACGACAATCCTTTGAATGTAAATATATACGAGTAACGTTATGGCACACAATGCGTGACAACCGGAGTCATTGACTGCTGCGGGGAGAGGCCGGCGATGCGATGTGCTGATACCAGTCCGAGCAGTCAGTGCCCGCAGGCGATGGCAGAGATTACAAACGAAATATTACTTCTCATATAAAAAGCTAGGCGCCTACACACTATGCTGCATTATCTGAGTGGCATTTGTAGAGGTGAAATAGCGGGGCAGACTCGCGAGGACCACTTCATATGAACTAGATTTTAGTTTGCGTTGCGCTCGAGTTTGCACATAATATACGTACCTACATGTGTGTAAGTATGATTGCTGGTCGAATATGCGCGTGTGCCACTTCCGCGGCGCACTCACTATTACGTGTCAGAGTGATGTAGTGAACATCCGATGGCCGATAACTGATGAATAACGATGGCCTCAAGCCAGCAGGGTCAAGTTCGGCGCTCATTAAAATTCCTGTGTTTTATTTCAACGTTCCAGCAGTTTCCCGCGGATATTTTGAATAAGCTCACTTAAAACCGGTTTGGACTAGATTGTATCAGCTAGCCAGCGAATTTGCTGTTTAATAGTTTCAAACACGTTATGTTATGAATAAACGGTAATTGATCGGTAACTAACGCTATGTGTGTCAATCGCATTCGATAATAGACCAACTTAACTTGAATATACATAACGACATTCATCATAAAATAGATTAAAGCTGATCACCATAATGACAGTGCTGAGCTGTGGTCGGTGGCTGCGCTCTTACTGTGCGTGTGTGTGTTATTAGCTCGTGCAATCGAATAATAGCTTCTAAAGTCACTTGCAAGAAGAAAACGGATTTGCCCAGTGTATTTCTGATGGGAAACAAACTTTGTTATACACTCGGTGTCACAAAAATCGCACCTCTCTGAAAATAAGTTTCAACCATGTCCCGCTATCAACGAATACACTAAACCGATGTGATAAAACGACATATTTTAACATTTGCATTAGCTTGCTTTTTATTCCCTGGTAAAAAAAAAACAACAATTCTATTGCTTTATTCTGAAACTCACATAAATTGCCTTTTCAATAATAACTTGTCATAATATGTCTACCATTAAAATGACGTTAAAGGAATCTATACTAATATTATAAAGCGGAAAAGTTTGTTTGTTTGTTTGTTTGCTTGAACGCACTAATCTTCGAAAGTACTGGGTGGATTTGGATGCAATTTGGTATAGAAGTAGCTTGAAGCTTGAGGAAGGTCATAGGCTACTTTTTACCCGACTGCAAAAAGGAGAGTTATGTTTTTACCATGAGAGAATCCACGGGAGCGAAGCCCCGCGTGAGTACTAGTTCTTAATAAGGTGCGATTTTTGTGACGACGCCGAGTGTATTATTCCATCTTGTTAGACATAAGCAAACAAATACTGAATATTATAAAATATTTATTTAGATAGTGCATAATGAGTGCATACATGAGATGACACAATGACACCATAAAAAGGAAAAACAAAAACATATAAAATATTTAAAACTAGCTTTTGCCCGCGACTTCGTCCGCGTGGAATAGTTACTTTGGGCTAACGTTAAATTTAACCCCGATTTTGAAGCATTCTTCATTGGCGCTCCGCTCCTATTGGCCTTAGCGTAATGATGCAATATAGCTGTGCCCGCGACTCCGTCAGCGTAAGTTAATGTATTGGTAATATTGTTTAGATCACGTTCACATGAGGCTTAAGTACCTAGAGAACGCTTCGACCGCGAGACGCGTCGAGCGCGGCGACCGATTCTCAAAAATAATCCTTATAGCATGATTCAGTATTCACACGCGATGGCTTATTATTATAAGCGTATTTCATGTATAACTTTGGTGTTTCTATACCGATTTATATGATTCTTTTTACGGTTTCGTAGCCGAATGGCAAAAAACGGAATCTTTATAGTTTCGACATGTCTGTCCGTCTGTCTGTCTGTCTGTCTGTCCGTCCGTCCGTCTGTCACAGCAATTTTATTCCGAAACTATTAGGACTATACATGTGAAACTTGATAGGTAGAAGTATTCTGTGAACCGCTTTCCGATTTTGAGAAAAAAAATTAAAAAATATTTAAAATAAAGGGGGTCTCCCCTTACATGGAACTAAACCTGAAAATATTTTTTTTCATGAAATCGATGCATGTGTGGTATCTATAGACAGTTCTTTAAAAACGACATCGGGGTTTCTAAAACCACTTTTCCATGAAGTCAATCGTTTAAAAGATATAAACTTCCAAAGTGGTAAAATGTGTGTGTGGCGGACACAACCTCTAACTTCTATAATAATGGAGTGAAAAATCTAAAAAAAATATATGTCTGTAGATCTTAATATAAACTTTCAACCAAAATTAGTTTGAACGAAATCAGTTCAGCAGTTTTTGAGATACAGCATATTTTCTAAAACCGCAAATATAACTTTGTAATTCAAACAAACACTATGAAAAACAAATTTATTCGGCGCAGTTGTAAAAAATTTAAAAAAGCCAGTTTTAAGAAATTTGTAAGGTTTTTTTTTCAAAACAAATTTATTTGGCGCAGTTGTAAAAAATGTAAATAAGCTAGTTTTAAGAAATTTGTAAGGTTTTTTTTCGTCAAATAAATTTGCATATTATATTATAGTTACTACGGAACCCTTCATGGGCGAGTCTGACTCGCACTTGGCCAATTTTTTTATGGAATAGTTAATAATGTTAACTTTTTCAATTAGGGGTGACTGAGAGTGTTATAAACGTAAGAGTAGACAAATATTATAATCAGAAAGCTTCGAACTGCTAAGCTATCGGGAGTTACACGTGTTATTGTGAGTCAACCATAAAAGTTAGACATATGCTGTCGTGGGATATTTTTTATATAATTTTAAGGAGAACATTTCCGTCATGAAATGATTTGTGTAGCTTTAACCATTAAGGTTGCACACGCGACGGAAGCTTAAAAAATGGAGTAACTTCTCCCGTTTTCCCAACATTTCCCTTCACTGCTCTGCTCCTATTGATTGTAGCGTGATGAAAAGTATATTATAACCCGCTCAGGAGTATGAAAAATAATTGTACCAAGTTTCGTTAAAATCCGTCGAGTAGTTTTTGTTTCTATAATGGTTATACAGACAGACAGACAGACAGACAGACAAAAATTTAACTGATTGCATTTTTGGCATGAGTATCGATCTTTAATCACCCCCTGATAGTTATTTTGGAAATATATTTCATGTACAGAATTGACCTCTCTACAGATTTATTATAAGTATAGAAATTTGCATATTATATTATAGTTACTACGGAACCCTTCATGGGCGAGTCTGACTCGCACTTGGCCAATTTTTTTATGGAATAGTTAATAATGTTAACTTTTTCAATTAGGGGTGACTGAGAGTGTTATAAACGTAAGAGTAGAGGAAAGGATGGTAATTTGGAATACCATTTTGTTTCAGACCTGCAACTTTTTTTCCGTTAGGTATATAGAAATAAAACCTTGATTAAATTGAAGCAATATTATCTTACTATCAATGTGCAAGCTATCAGAAACAATTAAATATCCCTACAGGTTAAAATTTTAGCTTGACTGCAAAATGACACAATTTAGATTTGGAGATGGGGTGCAGGTATTTTGGTATAGGAGTATTCCAAATTATATTCACCATGCTTAACTTAGTTATTTTCGCTATTATTAAGTCAATGTTTAAGAAGAAAGTCTATGATTTGTGATAACAGAATTGATCTCAGAGAGCAACTCTCTAAAATCGGTTCCTAAACTGACTGAAGGTAATTTGGCATACCATTTTGGTATTCTAAATTACCTTCAGTCAAAGTCAAGATTAGAGTGACTGTGATAGTAGGTACATGATTTAAAGGTGAAAGGATAATTATTCTATATATAAAAAATATGATTTCTATAATAAACTTTAATCAGCATTTAAGTACCTTTAATCAGACTTTTAGTTTTAGTAACTTTAATAAGTCTTTAACCAGTTAAATGAAATATATGGGTCATTTGCAAAAATCACAAACACATGATCAAGCTTCATAGCCGGCACATTCACCCTGCACCCAAAGCTCACACATAAAACACGCACCGATGTTGATATTGGTCGACATTATCTGGCATAGAAATAAGTTTTCTAAATTACTAAAAATAAATTAAAATAATTTACTAAACATAAATTAAATTAAAAACATCTCAATCAGTTCAGTTACAAAAGAACAAAGCAAGATATCGACAAACTCCATTGCATAATAATATTATATTTGTAAGTAAGTTAATACAAAGCACTTAAAAAGTAGAACTGAATGTATTTTGGAATATTCCAAATTAACATCACATCGGGTATTCCACATTAGCAACAAGACGTAGTTGGACAGAACCTCCGTTTATGGATTTATAAATATAGAAATTGTTGAAATTAATGTTAATATGCAAAATTAAATATCTATTTTACACTACACATAAAGCTAAACAGCACAATCATAAGGCAATTTAGCAATGGGAATGGGTTAAACACGTACCTCAAAAATTTTCTCACGCGCTGTTCCACGTTTTAATCTCTGGTCGCCTTCTTAGAAAAATATCAGACTATCCGTGTAAACATATCGATAGATGACGTTACTTGTGAACATTTTATGATCCGTAAGACGAGATGGCACTTTTCGTTTTTGTGAAACCCTGCTATCCCAAATTAACAACAGTATTCCAAAATACCCTCCTTTCCTCTAGACAAATATTATAATCAGAAAGCTTCGAACTGCTAAGCTATCGGGAGTTACACGTGTTATTGTGATTCAACCATAAAAGTTAGACATATGCTGTCGTGGGATATTTTTTATATAATTTTAAGGAGAACATTTCCATCATGAAATGATTTGTGTAGCTTTAACCATTAAGGTTGCATACGCGACGGAAGCTTAAAAAATGGAGTAACTTCTCCCGTTTTCCCAACATTTCCTTTCACTGCTCTGCTCCTATTGATTGTAGCGTGATGAAAAGTATACTATAACCCGCTCAGGAGTATGAAAAATAATTGTACCAAGTTTCGTTAAAATCCGTCGAGTAGTTTTTGTTTCTATAACGGTTATACAGACAGACAGACAGACAGACAGACAGACAGACAAAAATTTAACTGATTGCATTTTTGGCATGAGTATCGATCCTTAATCACCCCCTGATAGTTATTTTGGAAATATATTTCATGTACAGAATTGACCTCTCTACAGATTTATTATAAGTATAGATTATTATATTACTTCAAATTGCTTATTAATAGGAATTACATATTAAAAATAAAAAATAAAAATTCATAGGTACATATCAATGGGTCACTGAACACATCAAGACAGAGGGAGACTGTATTGGAGCAGTGATTTGTCTAACAGGAAGTCTTTTATAGAGTAGTAGCACTTGTCTACTAACAGATCATGGAGATTCTTTTTAAATTTTCTCCCGGCCCCGGAATATCATTATTAATACGTGAAGCTGTACAAAAGATACTGATGCATTAGGTGAATCTTGCTAGATTCTGTTCGGAGTTGGTCCTTGCGCCGTAGACGCGTGTAGTAATTATACATGCCAATTTTATTTTTTACAAATAATGCAGCTTCAAATATATAAACACAGGGCAGTGTTAATACGTTCATCTTTTTAAAAAATGGCTTACATGAGTCAGATTGCTGTATGTTAAATATAGCCCTGATGGTTGCATCAGGGCTATATTTAACATACAACAATCTGACAACAACATCTGTGCAATGAAAGCACGCTCCTTGTTTGTACTGTGACCCCAGAATATTACACCGTATCTGAAGATAGAGCTAACGTAACCGTGGTAAGCTGTTAGTAGAGTAGTCTGATTCGCTATTTTCCTCAATCTGTTAAACGCATATGAAAACTGAGCCAACTTTTTACAGATATGATCAATATGTGATTTCCACTTAAGTTTGTTGTCGATATGCAACCCTAGAAATTTTGTTTCTTCGGTTTCTTCAATTTCGTTATCTAGGTAACAGATTTTTAAAGTAACCGTACGTCGAGTTCGTATTTTAAAATTCATTAATTTAGTTTTTTCAAAGTTAATCTTCAAATTCCTCTTTAGCCAGTTTATAATTGATAATATTGTTTGGTTAATGTCAGATTCTAAATCGATTTTATTATCATTAACGAATAAAACAGTGCTATCATTAGCAAATAGTATAATGTCGTGATTTGTTACCGAAGGCATGTCATTTATAAATTTCTTTGTACAAAGAAGAATAAAGGACCCACAATAGTCCCTTGAGGGACGCTGAATTTTAGAGTTCCTACTTCAGAACGATATATTTCTTCTGTTTTAGTGATGGGATTTAACCTCCTTACTTCAGTAAATTGTTGTCTATTGCTAATGTATGATTCGATAAGCTTGTACACATTACCTCTCACACCATACGCATACATCTTTTTTAAGAGGATTTTATGGTCGACCCGATCGAAAGCCTTCGACATGTCCATGTAGATTGCGACAGCCGGCAGTCCTTTGTCCAAGTTAGTCATTACCTTATGTAAAAAGTTATATATTGCAACATTTATGCTTTTATTTTTTCTGAAACCATATTGACTGGATGTTAGAATGTTGTGTGTTTCAAAGAAAGTATAGAGACAGTTAATCATCACCTCTTCAATCATTTTTCCAAAAATAGGTATCAAGGCGATGGGCCGATAGTTGCTCCTATTTGTTTTGTCTCCTTTTTTGAATACTGGCTTTATAACAGATATTTGTAGTAGGAAAGGTTCCTTCTTCGATGCATAAATTAATGATGAAGCTTAACGGTTCAGATATAATATAAGCAACATCCTTCACAATACTTGTCATAATGTTATCATAGCCAGTACTGGTTTTATTTTTTAGATCAATAATTATTTTATTAATGTCATCAGGAATAGCTGGTGTCATAAAAATTGAATTCGAATTATATGTCAGTTTATGTGGAGATTTTTGTGTAACATTAGTGTTATTGTCATTGATGTCAAGGAAATAATTTTTGATTTTTTTGATTAGATTATTTATGATTTCGTCATTTTTTATGAATTATATATATTTTATTATTTCTATAATACATATTGAAAATTACAGTTTTTGGAGCTGTAATTTAATATAGACTTAAAGTTCTGTTTCGAACGGTCTCATTCATGACAGTTTGGTTTAGACCACTTAAAGTTTAACACCACCCTTCATAATAAAAACAATTGGCCAAGCGCGAGTCGGACTCACTCATGAAGAGTTCCGCAATAGCTACGCAAAATAAAGTTGTTTTCAAAATGTTGTTTTAGTTTCAGTTCCATGTATGGTGAGGTTAATGTTCTTTTTAAAATTCTATTTATGTATTAATATTATAAAGCGGTTCACAGAATACATCTAAGTATCTACCAAGTTTTAATTGTGTAATCTTAATAGTTTCTGAATAAAATGGCTGTGACATACAGACATGAAGAATCTATATCTAAGGGTTGCCTATTTGCCACTCGGCTGTGGAACCCTATAAATTTAATAGAAGAACAAAGTATGCCACTTTATCTAAACCACGATTCTGATGATCTTCGGATTCTAATGACGATCGGGGTTTTTCAGACTCCTACTGAGTAAAAACACTCAGTGTTTCAATCAATTTATAGTTTAAGTTATTTGTTGTAATAGATTGTATTTACTTGTATGGGACAAATAAAATATAATCTATTACAACAAATGTAAATAAACTAACCTCCCTGGGGTGCGGGGACATGCATTCTCCACAATCAGCTCCATCTATCATGAGGGGAGGAGTGAGCAGCTCCTCACCTTTTCATAATATTAGAGAGGCGCGGAAACACCACGCGACACCTATTCTGGCCTATATGATGGAATGTCGGACTTCCCCAAGTCCGTCACCCGCAGGCCACACCAACCCGTGCTGCATCATATAATGAAGCAGAGTAAGCAGTAGCTTCATATGAAGTAGTAAAAGAAACGGGTCAGGCCGTTGCGCCCTCATTCCGGGGAACCCTCGTCCGGGTTGCCCTCACATGAACAAAAGTGTTATTCCGACATGCTCTCGGTTGGCTTTTATTATTTTTTGACAGGACACTTGATAAAGAACTGGTGAAAACAACATTACGTAACTTTGAAAATAGAAGATGCAAAAGTATTGCGAGCAGTTTTACCGTGTTTTGGGAAATATGATATAAAAATGTTTTATGTTTCTACAGATGACCAGCTAGCTGATATCTTGAAAATTTGCCACGTCGAGCGTGAAACCGATATGAAAATGAAATTTAGAATGACGTTGTACATAATGACTAATGATAAGTTTTTCTGGGTTTTCCAGGGGTTTTCCCTAATACTCGCAACGAATGTAATGATGATAATATTGTATTCTTATTTTTGTATAATGATGTCTACTATCCTTTGGAGTATTATATCGTAATTAAAAAGAAAGAGATTAAGAATTGAGGTGGTGTGACGGAGTAAGAACAAAACTATCCTAATTCTACATCTATTGATCTCTTGCTAACACATTGTGGTACGAGCCACGCATCGCTATTTAGCGGCTGGGCGTGAGGAAGAGAGTTGTCTCTCCCTCACGCGTTCAGCCTCCTCCTTCGCTAGCATAACTAGAAGAAGGAGGCGACTGCATCTTATTCCCCCTCCCCACGCACCACGGCCTGAACCAGGGCTCGGCGCGGTGGATTGCCGCCGCCTCCTTGATTAAATACCCCTAGGTCATAGCTATACCAAAAAACAGACTCCAGCAGATAACGATAAAATTTATTATGTACATAAGAATTAAAGGTGCGCCAAACAACGGTGTCAATCATGTGACAGTATAACAAAATGTCTCGTGATGTATTTACCACGCAATTAATTGATAATGAAATAGATATTTTGTTTAATGTAATATTTTGCACACACTGTAGGTACATATGGTAATGTGGCCTTCACTATTTTTGAAATTAATAATTTATTGCTAATATTTGTTCAGCTGAGGAGCTCGTGGATAAATCAAAATAACAGCTGCACGAATCGATCATCAAGGGTAAGCAACGCTTGCCTAGGTCAGGCCGTTGATGGGTGAGGTTTTTAATATAGCGCGAATCCCGCGCGCCTCGGATAGCACGGGAAGCCGTTAGACCCGCTGTCACTTGTACATTATTGACAGTCGTTACTGTTTCTGACGGGTATCAGAAGCCAAGGGATCTGTTTGGAACCTGCCGAGGGGTATCATGTTAACCAGTTACTGGAACCTGCCAAGGGGTATCGTGTTAACCGGTTACTGGGTTATGGAGGTCAGGTAGGCTGTCGCTCTATGTACAACACTAGTACTTCAGCTGCATCCCGTTTCAACAAAGCCGACTCAACCAAAAAGGTGGCAGATAGTGATGATGACTTAGCTAATATATTGTTGCGCCAGTCGCTTAGATAATTAAGTACTTCTAGAACGTTCGAGACACTAACGCCACCTGGCGGCGAGTAGCAGTACTGAGTATATCGAGAAACTTCGACTGACTTCTAGTACGTTCGAGACACTAATGCCACCTGGCGGCGAGTAGCAGTACTGAGTATCTCGAGTAGCTTCTCGAACATTCTTGGCAGTATAGGCAGTGAGTCGATTGTACAAGAATGTTCTAGAACACATAGATTGGGGTATAAATAGATCGCAAAAGAACGCCGCAGACGGGGTTCTTATTAGAAGATACGAGACGATATCATCGAAACTCTACAAGTGAATTTCAGTGCATTTTAAGTGTTAAGTGACAAGTATTGTAGTGCGAATAACTGTGTTAATTTTTATGTTGTGTTCATTTAATTAAAGTGATAATTTTGGTTTAATTGGCGTAAATTATTTCTATCCCGAACCCCAGCTCGTAACAATATTATTTGATGGAGTAGTGCAGTGCCGCGCGCCCTCCTCAGCGATGCAGATGTTATCATTCGTTGCGACCTATTTTGGGAAGCAAGTGACCACGAACACGAAGGAAAACCGGCTAATAAGGAAAATTGGGTTGATGCAATGCCTACACAAAATCTGGCATTGGGCGAACGAGGAAAACAAATCATTACCTCTAAATACCTGTGTACGTGTCTTCCGTCTGGTGCACAAAGAGAATGTTATGCATTACGCTGGTGCATCACATATTTACATAAGATTAACATACCTTCAGTCTTTCTACAAGTGCCAAATGTCACCTGCCAAACATTAAATATGAGCTTTCGAATGTTCATTATGGCACCTTTTGCGTGACAGTAAACTAAGGGACAGCTTTCTTTTGAGGCTAAGAAAGCCAAAACTCATCAGAAGACATTAAATCGTATTTAATATTGTAGCGAAACGCTAACAAGTTTACTGAGCAACCACATGACCGCCTCAGGTCAAACGTGTTGCAAAATGATTATTCTATTTGCATACAAACTTTCAACCGTAATTTTTATCGTAGGGAAAATTTTCATATTTTTTCTTAAACTCACTAACCCCGTACAAAAAACTATTGTGCAAAATATCGAGATTTTAAATCTTGCAAAGCGATGAAATTACTTATAAACTTTTATACCCCGTATCACGATCTTCAGCTTTTATGCTGTACTAAAATATTATAAGTAAAGTAGAAAAGTTTGTTTTCGAAAGTACTGGGTGGATTTGGTTCTAAATAGTATGGAAGTAGCTTGAGATTTGAGGAAGTTTATAGGCTTTTACCCGACTATTTAGACTTTTTACCCTACTGCAAGAAAGGAGGATTATGTTTTTATCGTGATAAAGCACATGGGAGCGACGCGCGACGCCCCACACGACTGTTAGTGCCGTATGATGTGCGTTTCAAGGAAAGCGAGTCCAACCACAAGCACTGAACTCATAATGTTGGCTCACGGACACCGCGCGTTAACGTGTTCTGATCAAGACTTCAAGAGTAATATATTTCGTTGGCGAGCTGTTCTATTGATGCACAAAATATTGTCAGAGTGACGTCAGAGATGTGCACACAAAATCAAGTTCCACAGCATTCGAATAGCTTAATATGAACAGCTGTTTCAATACTTTACTAAGATACGAGTACCTTACTGAAGGAGCTCTGATCGGGTTGAAGCTTGGTCCGTGGACGGTTGACCTCCATCTTGGCAGTCATATACAGTACATCTTTGTCAGTCGTAAGGGGTTAAGGGCCTATACTACGTCAGCGCTTCTCACTCTTTATCTCGCTCGCACACTTCTGGCCGCGGTCACGCGAGCAAGCGAGACAGGGTGACAGGGAAAAGACTCCAAGACACGGATAATTTAGGTTATTTCTCTTTTTACGGTGAAAATAATGGTAATTTAAAAAAGTAAATAACATAAGACCTGCTTTTTGGTTAGTAATTTTATTATCAATTAATATGCAAAGTTTAATTATCTAATTTGAAGATATTTTTGAATACCAGCGGTTTATTGTTCGGTTTGGAGGTAACTTTGGTATTTTTTTCTATTAAGAAAATTTTATGGAATCGTGTTTTCGTCAAACATAGTACTTAACATTAATCTTCAACTTTACCATATATTTATTTCAAAATTATTGCTGCAGTATTTTCGACATAACGGAGGACATGCTAAGCCATTTGAGGTAGTATAGGCCGTTAAGATAGAAAATTTGTCAGTTTTGACAAATTGGATCAGTCTTACCGAGGGGTAGGATGGTTACCAAGCTTCAGGCTGGTGGACGTCACATAGTCGCTCCATGAAAACTCTCGTGCTGAGCTGCGTCCAGGTAGACTGGAAGCCAACCCCAATATAACTGGAGAAAAATATTATTAGCAAAAAGTCGAAACGACTTGAAAACGTACACTAAAAAGCAAAAAATAGTCATTGGATTCACCGTTCACATTGAAGTCGATGCCAAGCCAATGACCAGTTTGGTCCACAATTGGCGGCGAAATAGGTGAACATAAATTAAAAACAATAAAAACCTTCAGTGGAACCTAGTACCTCCTCCGTTTTGAAGTCGGTAACTAGCTTCACCAAGTGATGATGAGGACGTTTAAACTCGATTATTTATCAAGGCGTTCATTCCTTTCGCAATTTAAAAATGTATATTTACCTGATACGAGTATTTTGGCTAGTGACTAGTAAGGCTCATAATTCACGCAAGTCGCTGGAAGTGCTTCACCGACAAGGGAGTTTGATTAAATGCATCTGTCACCGTAAAATTGCAAAAGCCGTTACATTATCATCTATCTCGCAATCTATCGACACATTCTGTTGTTTTTAAATTTATCTTTACCATACTGCTTACTTGCAATTTAAAGCATTCGTTTTCGAGAGATTATAATCTATGGCATACCAAATGGGCTGGCATACAAAGGAATGCAACTCGCGCACTTTTGCTTCGTGCTGCCATACTTAGTTTTCAAACGTTTTTTTATCAAAACCGACCAATCAGGGACAGACCTTCGACAGTTGGCAATTCAAAAAGTGGCAGATTGTAATTAAATGGTTTCAGTTCGATAGATTATAATTTAACGAAAAATAATGCGTTTAATTATGAACCGTATTGTGCGGAGCACAATCTGTCGACAGATAGAAAATCGACAATCTCGGAAGATAGACTCTTTGTTTTACACCATAACAGAATTAAATAAGTACTTCACTACTACAAAGAGTAAATAAGGATCTATAATCTAACGGTATTAGCAATTTTACAGTGACATATCCTTACTTAAATAATGCAGGCTACTAGATAAATAAGTTACCTAAACTTATAAAACAGGAGGCGATTTAATGATGCTTTATTTATGTGCCAAATTGAAGTGCCTGAAGTTGTCAGAGCCCTATCCTGCTAGCTCCTTGTAACTTCTACGCTCCGTCTTGAATCCTGCACACACCTCACAGCTCTATCACGCTGTTTCCTCCATTTTGAAGAACTAATTTAGGTTCCGAATTTCTGATTCTTCTTACGCCAGATTTTGTAGGGTCATAAAGAGTTGTATCGTTTTCATTGTATTTGTATTACATTATGATTCCCCAGACAAGCTTAAATATAATATAATTAAGTCATTGCACGATCCACGATGACCTTGCAGTTTTTCAATTTTTCGCTAAATGTAGGGACATATAATGTAGTTCTAGTTAATACTATTATATTATTACGCAACACAATTGTTAAGGTTAGATTACAAAAATCAGATTCATGTGCGCATGTGGTGTTTACTTTTATGTGGGTGTTACACTATTACTCCTGAATATCAACAATTTTTAAGTGCAAACAGTTAAAAAAAATTGGCCAAGTACGAGTCGGACTCGCCCATGAAGGGTTCCGTAGTAACTATAATAAATATAATATACTTAATATATTTATTTGAAAAAAACAACAAAAAACCTTACAAATTTCTTAAAACTAGCTTATTTACAATTTTTACAACTACGCCAAATAACTTTGTTTTTCATAGTATTTGTATGAATTACAAAGTTATATTTGCGGTTTTATAAAATATACTGTATCTCAAAAATTGCTAACTCGATCTCGTTCAAAGCAATTTTGGTTGAAAGTTTATATTCAGTTCTATAACATATGGTTTTTTAGATTTTTCACTTCATTATTATAGAAGTTAGAGGGGGGGGGACACACATTTTACCACTTTGAAAGCGT
Source organism: Tholera decimalis (assembly GCA_943138885.2). Classification (NCBI taxonomy): domain Eukaryota; kingdom Metazoa; phylum Arthropoda; class Insecta; order Lepidoptera; family Noctuidae; genus Tholera; species Tholera decimalis. The sequence goes on along the minus strand of OW964568.2, from coordinate 390,219 downwards.
ATATCTTTGAAACAATTAACTTTATGAAAAAGTCATTTTAGAAACCTTAATGTCATTTTTAAAGACCTGTCTACAGATATCAGACACGTATAGGTTTCATGAAAAAAATATTTTCAGTTTCAGTTCCATGTATGGGGAGCCCCCTTTATTTTAAATATTTTTTAAAATTTTCTCTTAAAATCGGAAAGCGGTAAGTTTTACATGTATAGTCCCAATAGTTTCGGAATACAATGGCTGTGACATACGGACGGACGGACAGACAGACAGACGGACAGACATGTCGAAACTATAAGGGTTCCGTTTTTTGCCATTCGGCTATGGAACCCTAAAAATGTCTCTATGAAGCAAATTTACCAAGCAACACTCAAGTTGCTCCATTTCTACAGCGAGTCAGCAATAAACCGAGCAAACACGTTCTGAAAAGACTTTCAAACCTTCTTTTATGTATATGTCGTGGCCAGATCTTAGAATTGACCATTTCATGAAGTGTTCGATCATTTCATGAAATGGCTAGCTAAAATTTACGATATCGTTTAAACGTCAACGTTTAATGAAATGCCAGTCAACGTTTGGCCATATCATGAAACACAACAATTTAATGAAATTTCCGAACATTTCATGGAATGATCATCATATAAATGGCCATATCGTGCTAAGATAGGTCGATGTCGGTTTATTTCTGGATGGTTTAAAAGAAAAATAACGAGTCGAGTCCGAGTCGGGGTACTCTGAGTCGGGGTGTTAACCATAATGACGTTTTTTATATAATTATATTACACGTTCGTCCAAATGACTTTCGATTTAATAAACAATATACATATTTAACGTTACACCAAATGATAATCGATTACATAAACGTTATATCGAACAACGTTATACTAATTAAGTTTTAGAATAAATAAATGTTATATGTAAAGAAATTATATCAACAGTTGGTATATCTCACGTTGATTATATGTTATGAACGATAATAAAATGAAATTAGACCAAATGAGTTTATACGTTCTGAGACGCACCCCTTTACAGGTGGATAATCTAACTATTTTACGATATGATCACTAATGTTTGACCAAATCATGAAGTAGTCGTGCGTTTAACTGTTCATATCGTCAAACGATGCGTATTCAATGATCTGCAAACCACATCATGATGTGTCCATCGGTCGATGTTCTATTTCATGAAACACAACCATTTCATGAAATGATCAATTCTAAGATCTGGCCACGACATATATAAGTAGGTATAGATATAAACATAGGCGCAAGAAATACATGATACGCTTGAAACCCTGACGCCAACAACACGCAATGAACTTTCAGTGTCGGTTAAAGTTGGTACTTCTCGCCATTACATTACATTATAAGGTTGTTTACTTCATGGATTTACAAAATGTTTCGACATGTTCGCCGTTCATAACTAAATCTGCACATTCCGCTAGAGTGCTTCCAATGAAGCAACGCCATCACGTTATTGTACAGTTGTACAACACTCGGTTACAAAAAACCTATTGAAATGTTGTTTCACGCATTGTTACGCACTCAGTTTTGTTGCGATATGAAGTTACTGGTCTCTGACTGTCCCCAGTCATTTTCACGGGTAGCCTGTAAAACGCCTATACTCAAACTAGTCACGCTGTAATCGTTCCATTATCCCCAGAGGTGCTTCTCGTTTGCACAGCTACACCCGAGCCCCGTTTTCATCGTGGGAAAAGTCATCAAATGACCCCTCTCACTCTTGGTGGAGCAGATGTGAGTGTCAAACTTTTCAGACTAAAGACCCACCCTCTTCTTTCAGTTGCCTTTGCATTCTGGGGCCACAGTATCTCGTTACCGGTCCGAGCCTGGTCCTTACCGGAGGGTAAGCTATCTGGGACTCGAGCACAGTACAGATAAAAGAGCTTAGAATGGAAATAATTCCTGGTTTGTATGAGAACGCGTGTCGCCGCTTGTCTCCCACTCTTTAGCTCCACTACAAGCAAGAGGCCCGTTACGTATGCGAATTACGCACACAAATAAATTACACACACTTAAATCGATAGCTTGCTACTGATTTTAACTCACTGTCGATAAACATGCGCCGTGCATCACGGCCAATCAGGGCAAAGGACGAAACGTCAATGGTTGAAGTGTTAAGGACGCAACGCATGCAGTACATTGTAAGCGGACTTGGTCATTGCGTTGATTAAGTACACATCGGGCAATGTATACATTTTCATCAGAATATTTTTATGTTTTTTACAAATAAAATTGTAATTAAATGTTATTTTCGACTTACCGATGGAAAGATATACCTCCTCGCTCTATACTTGCGGTCTGACTTTTTGTTTTACAGGTTATAATTGCACAACACGGCATTTTAAAGCAGAGCTCTGTGTTCTGAAGTAGTCCGAAGCGCACTAAACGCGGTGAATGAATTGATCGGTCGAGCTATGATTTTCGTATCATAAATGTGGCGCGCTCGCCACGCCCACATTACCATTCCAACCTTATTCATCTATTCCGTGGGCTCGTGGACGATGGTTGTCTCGACCTCACTTCTCTAGAATAACTGCTTCACAGAAGGAAGCGACTTCATATTCCCCAGTCCTAGACGCCATGAGACGGCACTCGTTCATAAATTCTTCCTACAGCACGTCGTAATACCCCACATCGTGACCCAGAACTTATTCACCAATCATTACCATTAATGGCTCGCTCTAAAATGAGGAAGCCATTAACTAAATCCCCGCAAACTCATCAGATTCACTAATAGTTTGAGGCAGTCTCTTTATTGATGGTTATCAGAAAACGGAGAAAGGCGAGTCGTGTATAACGATTTGAATGGCTCCCGCGCACTCGACTAAACTGGAGGTTAAGTAACATTCTGTACTTAATTTCAAACAATTAAAAACTCATCATTCTGCAGCTCTGTGGCCGCAGATTGTTGTTGTAATCAATACAACACACGTGAAGTCATCACCTTTCTGCCATTGAGCCCTGAACTTTCCTCTGGCGAACCATTAACCTTGGCGGTAATCCGACTGATCCGCTGCTGTATGCCAGTGTCCGGTGGCCTCAGTACAATTGACAGATATTACGATATACTGCCGCTACCTCAATTATTCAATGTAACTAACGATTAAATGATAAGGAACTCAACATAATCATGCGCTAAATCCCACTATTTATACAAAAACATCTGAATGCAAAAAAGCGTTGTCTTCCGGCGAGTACCTAACTACGTAGTATCTTCCACACCTTGAGTCTGAACACGACCAGGTCAGAAGCCTTTTTTTTATTAAAAACTGATACAGTATATTTAAAAGCCTTTCAGGAGCATAATTCGCTCTATCTCCCTTATAAATCTTGTAGGACATCAGCCGCAACGAGCTCACCCGGAAGCTGACCCGCCGCGCTCTGGGAAAAGGTTAGTGATGTATCTGATGCTGAGCGGAACATGTTGCACAAAGGGAAGCATGATAGCATCGGACGGGTCGTGGTGTTATATCACCGCGGACCATCGCTCGCGTCATTGCGTGGCGCTCGCTACACGAACACAGAAGGTGAACTCTACGCAAACGAGCTGGAAAAGTGTCAACATACACAAAATAAAAAACTAGAGTTAGTACAAAAGCTTAAATTCTATGTAAGTATTGTTTATTTGAATTAATAGTTTGGTTGAACAAATTTGCAAATGTCTGATCACAGATACATTTAAATGTTTAGAGTAATCAGGGGAAAATGTGGGTTGTGGATTAGATAAGCTTATAGTTTAAGACATTTTTGTTATTTTTAAATACGGACTTGTTATTTTGCCCTACATTAATCCATACTTCCATACTTTAATATTATAAATGCGAAAGTAACTCTGAAATTTGGCATGGGAATAGTTCAGGACCCTGGGAAGGACATAGGATAGTTTCTATCCCGATGTAAGGTTCCCGCAGGATAGTTTTCGAATTGTATCTTTGTTGCTTTTTCACGAAAAAACTACTGAACGGATCTCAATGAAATTTGGTAAGGAGACAGTTGACATCCTGTAAAAACACATAAGGTACTTTTTATCCCGGAATTCTCACGAGTTCGGGATTTATGCGGGGGAAAACCTCCCACGCGAACGAAGTCACGGGCAAAAGCTATCCATACTTTAATACTAATAATATAAATCCATACTTCCATATCCATATGCATACTATCCATACTTCCATATCCATCCATACTTCCGTACTAATCCATACTATATATCCATACTAATATTATAAATGCGAAAGTAACTCTGTCTGTCTATCTGTCTGTTACCATTTCACGCCAAAACCACTGAACCGATTTACATGAAATTTAGCATGGGAATAGTTTAGGACCCTGGGAAGGACATAGGATTTATCCCGATATAAGGTTCCCGTGAAATATTTTTCAAATTGTATCTTTGTTGCTCTTTCACGCACAAACTACTGAACGGATCTCAATGAAATTTGGGAAAAAGACAGTTGACATCCTGAAAAAAACACATAAGCACTTTTTATCCCGGAATTCCCACGGAATCAGGATTTACGCGTGAAAAACCTCCCACGCGAACGAAGTCGCGGGCAAAAGCTATCCTATATTTGAGCTCTGAGTTCTATAACATAGTCCAAGATACAGATAATTTAATAAACCACGGCGGAGAATGGCTGCGTGAAAGAGTAATTTTGGCACACGAAAAGATTATGACTCATGTGGATTGTGATGTTGTCGAGTATCTGTCCGTTGACAATGTCATGGATACAAAGCAAGTGACGTCGTACCCTGGAGAGTTTATCAACTCTCTGGAATTGTCAGGGTACCCCATCACATTATTTGAGGCTTAAACTTGGTGTCCCAGTCCTACTGATGCGTAATCAAGGCGCACCAAGGTTCTGTAATGGCGTGCGACTACAAATTATACACCTTGGATGCTTGATTATTATTATTATATTAATGTTTTCAAGCAATAATTATGACAGGAACAGCAAGCGGTGAAAACGTATTTATTCCTCACATTCAGTTCGAAAAACTCAAATTTCCCCTAAAAGCGGCATTCGCAATGACCATAAACAAAGCTCAAGGACAGACACTGAAAGTTGCAGGTGTACATTTAGAAAAATACTGCTTTTCCTATGGGCAACTGTATGTGGCGTGCTCACGAGTATCAAGCGCACAAAATCAACATGTCAAAGACGGGAAAACCAGAAACGTAGTTTACGAAAATGTATTGTAAACTACGTTTTTGGTTTTATAAAGTTAAATTTTAGATACTAACTGTCTGTCTGTTTTTGGGGATGGATGGACCCTGGTGATGGTTTCCACCCAAAAAGATACGGTACACCTTTTTGGCAACAAGAATTATTGACAAAATGTAAATTAACGCGGGCGAAGCCGCGGGCAAAAGCTAGTAAATATATAAATAAACCAGACAGACTCTGTACCGGAAAATTAAGTAGAGGAGTCATTGTGTTCCCTACAAGATTTGATAGCAACAGATAGACAGGTTCGTAACTCTGGCATCTTCCACAGACGTAAGCATAAAGTACTAGTCGAGATACAAGAAGATGGCTGGATTGTCTGGGACATAACAGGGCTAGAAAGGGGTGACAGCTAAAATGGTAGCTAATGGAGAAGTCAGCTCGTATGATGCTTTCTGGCTGCTTCCACTGCGGCACACAGTGATGATCACGGACGCGTAACGCGGAGGTCATGGCGGGTCGGTGCGGGGGCGTGACGTGTGTGATGCGGGGGGTGGGGGCACAAGGTCACACGCTCGGCGCGCGTACACAGCAAGCGGCGAGCAGCACGACCCTGCCGGTGACGTCAGCAGGGGAGCTGACCGGCTTGTAGGAATTTGATGGTCGCAAGATACAGCGGCGATTAGTCGAAATAATTCGATACGGTGGAAGATACCCAAGCGAAGGTATAAAAGCCTATGAATTCCACATAAGCGTCTGAGCCATCTTCGGTCGTTTCATAATTCATGTTTACTCGGCTGGTTTTCTAAAGAAAGCGACTCTATGCAAATGTAGAGTTTCCAATCGTGCTAAGTAGAGAAACACTCTTCTATACTGATAAGAAGAAAACTAGAATACCAGATGCAAACACAACCTTTAAAATGAACTTAGAAAGCTCCCCTGTGAGTTGCGAGGAAGTAAAAGTTATGTAACTCGGCGTGCAGTCGCTACATCGAGGTGAAGCTTAGAAAGTCAACGAGTATCAACCGATTCGTGCAAGATCCTACATCTACTTATTCATGTCGCCAATACCTCTGACCTTTCAGCAATATGGCTAGAGCCTGTACTATTGTGAGAGTTAGTATAAAAGAGAATGGCGACTAAATTGATGTGTGGGTTTGTGCATATAGGTGAGCAGAGGTTGCAGCGCTGAATACTAGGCGTGTACCCACTGGTAACCTATACAAAAACTACTAGAAATCTTGAAATAATTTAGTATTAGGTGTTATTCCATTAGTCACTATAATTATTGTATCTTCTTTTTTAAATTACCAATTATTTAATTTACTGTTTTCAATACATATAATCGATTTAAAGTGATGAAATGAAATATTTATTTTGTAAATTGGTTATAAATAACACTTTTACACGTCATGCTTTTTTGCGTGTTTAGTTTAGCTAAATGAGGCCGGTATTTCCTGACTACTTTGTGTTTGTTTCGGTGTTTCTTACACCGAAACAAACTCAGAGGTCAAAGTTTCTTTTAAAGTTCAGACAATTTGTATTTGTATATAAGAAGCATGTAGGTTCATGTCTGTGGTATTCTTTTGAGGAAATAACCACGCAAATTTGAGCGGACTTGTCCAGACAGTGCAAGCATTTGTCAGTTATCGTATAGCTCAACTTAGAACTTAAGGAGCTCAACGATCTGACGAACAATACCAAAGTAAGGACATTTGGATAGGCCACACATATACTCAAACTGCTTGACATCATTAAATAAATTATAGTGAAAGTAAAAATAACGAAGAAAGAACAAACTACATTGTCCTCACATTTACAATAATGAAATAATTATGTATATATTATAAAAAAAAACAACAAACAAAAACAAAATAAATAGGTATATACAATACTTGAGAAAGCAAACATTTTAATCAATCAAAAACAAATCATCAATCAAAATTTAAAAGTTCATCATTAGAACTTAAAACGGGATATTTACCATGTGTATTTTTTTTTAGTTTCCGATATTGCGGCACTGTTGCAAGCGCCATGATCACGGATGAACTGAAGTAATTGCGGGTGGACGTTTATGAGTAGACAAATCGGTCTACCCCCTTTCTCGTTCGTTTTCTGTTAGCAACACCGCTACCACTGTTACATGTATCACTAAATACTCGATTCTGTTCCCGACACACAAAACTCACCGTGTCGACTCGCGAACTTTCTACGGAACTTTTTCGGTTTCACACATTTGAACCACTGGATTCCAGGCCCTCGACAGTTGAAACCCATCCTCCCGGTTGAAATTGTCGTATTTGGTAATCTCAATCGCTTCCCTTACCAGTCTTGTTATATAGTGGCGTTCTGGCGAGATGACTTGAGGGTTATACCAAGACTGTGTTCCCTGCCACATATTGCTGCCTTTAAAGCAAGAGTGAATAGGCAATTTCTGTGCTCGCTCGTTCGATCGTAGACCTCATCGTACACTTACCATCAGGTGTGATCGAGGTCAAGAGCGGGCTCATTCGTAATAAAAAAAAAGATTATTTCAGAATATGAATGTAAAGTTACATACAATTTAGGAAGCCTCTTCTTAATATCTCTAAATTTGTCTCTTAAGGAATTTGTCTCTTATGGCCTGAAACAAAAGTTTTTATAAACCTACATCAGGCAGGTCGCTACATTACAATAAGCATTATATTTTACCGCTATAAATCATCATTTTACCAATGTTTGTTCAGCTACTTAGATAACCGTCTAAGAACAATTATACATATACATAGTTTTACTATCTTTTCTTTCAGTAAACATGTTATTTTAATAAAAAAAAAATATTACTATTTTTACCCGACTACGGCAAAGCCAAAGGAGGGTTATGATTTTGACAGGCTATGTATGTATGTATGTATGTATGTGTGTATGTTCATCTGTTCCCTCATAGCTCCAAAGCTGCTTATCAGAACTCGACAAATGAGGTATCGTTAGAACCGTCTTGACCGTCCGCTGAACATAGGCTACGTGACGTGTCACAAAACCCATTGTGGCGCCCTCTGAGGCCCAAAAAGTGTTGCGTCAAAAAATAAAAATAAGATAAACACATCGTGTTTGATATCATTTGAAAGGGCGTGACATGCACATTTCCAAAACATTGCTTAAATTTAAAGTGGCGTCCTCTAGCGGACAAAAACCCATGTGTAAAAAATAAAAATAAGATAGATACACCGTGTTTGGTAACATTTGACAGGGCTTCACTTGTACTTTTCAAAAATATTGCTTAAATTAAACATGGCGCCCTCTAGCGGTCAAAAAGTCATGTGTAAAAAATAAAAGTAAGTTAGATATATCGTGTTTGGTATCATTTGAAAGGGCTTCACTTGAACTTATAAAAAATAAAGTAAATAGTATAGAAGCAGTGATTTAACACCAAAATAGTTTAAATAATAAAAAGTAAAAAACTAAAACCCGACTACGACAAAAAAATCGATGCTAAAAAGGATGAAACAAGATTTTAAGGATGCTGAAAAAAACAAGAACAGAACAAAAATGAAAGCCGTAGTCACACGTCACGTTATTAATTGTTTTGTTACGGTTGATATCCTATATAACGTGTGACTACGGCTTTTATTTTTGTTCTGTTCTTGTTTTTCCAGTAACCTTGTTTAGTTTGTCGTAGTCGGGTTTTAGTTTTTTTACTTTTTATTATATATAAGAACGTTCAGGACTTCACTTTCTCTCCTCAAAAGCCTCCACGAACGAACGCGTACAATTTATTTATTTGTAGTTAATGAAAACGGTAAAACACCAAATACATCCTTACTATCCATCCATCCATACTAATATTATAAATGCGAAAGTAACTCTGTCTGTCTGTCTGTCTGTCTGTTACCTTTTCACGCCTTAACCACTGAATCGATTTACATGAAATTTAGCATGGGAATAGTCGAGGACCCTGGGAAGGACATAGGATAGTTTTTATCCCGATGTAAGGTTCCCGCAGGATAGTTTTCGAATTGTATCTTTGTTTCTCTTTCACGCAAAAACTACTGAACGGATCTCAATGAAATTTGGTAAGGAGACAGTTGACATCCTGTAAAAAACACATAAGCTACTTTTTATCCCGGAATTCCCACGGGTTTGGGATTTACGCGGGGAAAACCTCCCACTCGAACGAAGTTGCGGACAAAAGCTATCCATACTTTAATACTAATAATATAACTCCATACTTCCATATCTATATCCATACTATCCATACTTCCATATCCATCAATACTTCCAAGCTAATATTATAATAATACGAAAGTAACTGTCTGTCTGTTACCTTTTCACGCCTAAACCGCAGAACCGATTTAGATGAAATTTGGCATGGGAATAGTTTAGGATCCTGGGAAAGACATAGCATAGGTTTCGTCCCGGAAATCATTCCTAAAGGATGTAAAAGGGATGTTAGAATTTCGTATAGGGAATCAATAATGTCCCCGCCCTACCCACACACATAATACACTTAGACCGCTAAACCGATTTGGATCAAATTTGTTATGGAGATAGTTTTAGACCCTGGAAAAGACATAGGATAGTTTTTATCCTGGAAATCATCCCTTAAGGATATCCCTTTGTATTCCCTCTCTCAATTCATTCAAATCGCGTATTCAAGAACCACTCATAACATTTTTTTTTAACTACACAACTGCTATACAAATCTTTGTTTAGAGCTGGGGTCGAACCCACGTCATGCACCAGTTAACAGTTACGCCAACCGTGTCGCTTAAATTTTAACCAATCAAGCTAATATACGAATCATTTCTATTTCAAAATCGGGGCAATATGCATTTGCCCTTTTGAAAATAGAAGAAGATCGTGTGGCAACAGATATCAACGGGATGATTTATTTGAGCTGAACTGAATCTGAAACTGAAACTGAAGCTGTAGCTGAATCTGAAACCAAAACTAAAGCTGAAGCAGAAACTGAATCTGAAACTGAAACCTAAACTGAAGCTGAAGCTGAAACTGGAACTGTAGCTGAAACTGGCGCTGAAACCAATCTAAAACTGAAGCTGAAACTGAAACTGATGCTGAAACCAAAACTGAAGCTGAAGTTGTAACTGAAACTGAAGCTGAAACTGCAACTGTAGCTGAAACTGACGCTGAAACCAAACTGAAGCTGAAACTGAAACTGATGCTGAAACCAAACAGAAGCTGAAGCTGAAACTGGAACTGTAGCTGAAACTGACGCTGAAACCAAACTGAAGCTGAAACTGATGCTGAAACCAAAACTGAAGCTGAAGCTGAAACTGAATCTGAAACTGAAACCAAACTGAAGCTGAAACTGAAACTGATGCTAAAACCAAAACTGAAGCTGAAACTGAAACTGAAGCTGAAACTGGAACTGTAGCTGAAACTGACGCTGAAACCAAACTGAAGCTGAAGCTAAAACTGGAACTGTAGCTGAAACCGACACTGAAACCAAACTGAAGCTGAAACTGAAACTAAAGCTGAAGCTGAAACTGATGCTGAAACCAAAACTGAAGCTGATGCTAAAACTGAAACTGAAGCTGAAAATTAAGCTGAAACTGTAGCTGAATCTGAAACTGAAACCAAAACTGAAGCTGAAGCTGAAACTGAATCTGAAACCAAAACTGAAGCTGAAACTGGAACTGAAACTGACGCTGAATCCAAACTGAAACTGATGCTGAAACCAAAACTGAAGCTGTAGCTGAAACTGAAACTGAAGCTGAAACTGTAGTAACATACATAGTGAATGTAGTCCAAGATACAGATAATTTAATAAACCACGTTTATTATGATTTGAAAACAAATATGAGAGATAAAGAATGGCTGCGTGAAAGAGTAATTTTGGCACTAACTAACGAAATTGTAGGGCAGATCAACAAAAAGATTATATCTCATGTGGATTGTGATGTTGTTGAGTATCTGTCCGTCGACATTGTCATGGATACAAAGCAAGTGACGTCGTACTCTGTAGAGTTTATCAACTCTCTGGAATTGTCTGGGTACCCCATCACATTATTTGAGGCTTTAACTTGGTGTCCCAGTCCTGTTGATGCGTAATCAGGGCGCACCAAGGCTCTGTAATGGCATGCGACTACAAATTACATACCTTGGATGCAATGTTTTCAAGCAATAATTATGACAGGAACAGCAAGCGGTGAAAACGTATTTATTCCTCACATTCAGTACGAAAAACTCAAATTTCCCCTAAAAGCGGCATTCGCAATGACCATAAACGGAGCTCAAGGACAGACACTGAAAGTCGCAGGTGTACATTTAGAAAAAGACTGCTTTTCCCATGGGCAATTGTATGTGGTGTGCTCACGATAGTATCAAGCGTACAAAATCAACACGTCAAGGACGGGAAAACTAGAAACGTAGTTTACAAAAATGTATTGTAAACTACGTTTTTGGTTTTAAAAAGATAAATTTTAAATACTAACTGTCTGTCTGTTTTTGGGGATGGATGGACCCTGGTGATGGTTTTTTAAATATTATATGCGTTTTTAACCACCCAAAAAGATACGGTACACCTTTTTGGCAACAAGAATTATTGACAAAGTGTAAATTAACGCGAGCGAAGCCGCGGGCAAAAGCTAGTAATATAATAAATGCGAAAGTAACTCTGTCTGTCTGTGTGTTACGCAATCACGCCTAAACTACTGAACCGATTTTAATGAAATTCGGTACGGACATAGTCTAGAGCCTGAGAAAGGACATAGGCTGCTTTTTAATGCGAAAAATGGGCTGTAAGGGGTTGGAAATAGGGGATGAAAATTTGTATGAAAATTACGTAATTTTAAAGCTAGAAGCTTGAAAGTTTCAAGCGAGTTGAAACTTATTTTTTAGATTTTTGATTAGATATTAATAAATAATAATAATTGGATTATTTGTTTATGTATTTTTATATTTGCACGCCGAAATTAAACGCAGAATAAGAGAACAATATTGTACACTTTACCAACCTTCTGTACCTTATTTAAGCAAATAAATGAATTTGAATGCGACATTCAAATTATGTATGAGTTTTATTTTCAAAATAATTAGCCTAAAAAATTAAAAATGCTAACGCGGACGAAGACGCGGGCACAGCTAGTTAATAATAATTGTGATTGATAACTGAAGTTGAACAAAATACACAATGTAGTTTTCGAAACATTAGCCGTTCTAGATTATGAGGTTATTGGCAAGTTCCGTGGAGGCGGCCACGACTTTCATTAGGTGGGCGGCCATGCTGTGTCAGTGTGCCACCGAACGACACACACAGGCAACACACAGGCCCTGTTGTGCGTGTGTGTGCTAATGTTTGCACAGCTCAGCCTTCGGTCGCGCTTTCTTCGTCACTTGTTTACTTTGATGACGTCGTGTTTATCGAGTTTGGTGCTAAACGCCTTATTAGCGTATTTGTCGAGCTAAGTAGGTCACTCGGAGCCAGTTACCTCTTACCATTGGAATATTTGATAGACGAGTTATCTCTCTCTCTATTATGCTAATATTAATATTTTGAGATATTATGTACAGACGCCAGCATATCAAACTACAACAATTGTCATATTTCTTTAATAAATTTTCAACTTTATTTCTAAAGAAATTAGGTTCAAGGTTGATTGAAAAAAATTGTCAGTTTCGGGTAGCTTCATGTGCTGGCGACTGTACATACAACTTCCTATAGAGATGTGTTAGACTGTTAGAGTCAACAAGAAGATAGGTTTTATATTACCTTTAAAACCCCTTTTTGTAGCTTTATTTATAATTTTAAATATTTTATATCTTTTTTGTTTTTCCTTTTTATGGTGTCATTGTGTCATCTCATGTATGCACTCATTATGCACTATCCAAAGAGTAAAGTAATATACAGGGGCACTATCTAAATAAATATTTTTTAATATTCAGTATTTCGACGCCTTAAAGTGAAAACCTCGTAAGTGAAAAAGGAGTAACTTTTCAGGAGGAAGAAAAATCGGCGTGCTATAAAATTTTTATTTGTACGGTTTCTTTTATGTATTTTTTTATTAATTTATATGTAAATTTAACCCGTTATTATATCCAGAACTGTTAGATATTATGTATAATATGAAAAAAATTATACATAATATCGAACAGTTCAGAAATGCATAATCCATGGCCTGATTACGCTAAACTGACGACGCGATGCGAGTGTTTACGAGGTTATCACTTACTTTCATAGATAGCGTTTCGAGTATCGAATGAACATATTAGTGAGATCAGGATGTACGTTGCCAAGATTGCTTTCTGGAAACGCAATAAAAAAAAATTGGACAAAAATGTACTCCCTAGGTTTTCACTCTAAGGCGACGATTTGTTTGCTTATGTCTAACAAATTTGGTGCCGAAACCAGGGAACTACCGTATAAAACCATGTATAGCTAATGTCTACTTTGGTGCCGTAATACATAGGTATAAAATGATAGGTATCTACTAATACCTATCATTTTATATTGATTGCTGGAAAATAACTCGCGCACATACCTATGTGCGCAAGTTATTTTCCAGTGCCTAATTAATATTAGTGTAAAAACATTGTGCGCCCGATAGTCGCGTTCATATTTTGTACATACCTATAAAATCGTGTGCGATTGGAGCCAAGGACATAACAAGCACAGCTAAGTACAATACTAACCTGCTATATCAATATCAATGTCAACGGAGAGTGACATCTATTTCTCTGACTGCTCCTCCTCCTCCGCGCGTCTACTACTAAAATAATGGCAGAAAATCTTGTAAAGAAGCTCCGTATCGGATCGGACGCGAACTACGAAAGGCGGTGATAACGCGGCTTGAAAACTACTTCAATGCTCATACCATTGAGGAACTTGAATATGAAGATTTCGCTTTTCGCCAGGAACAATTACGAAAATCTTACAAACAATATCAGGCAGCAGAAATGGAGCTTCTAGTGCAGGAAGATGAGCCTGATTCAGACGAGGTCGATGACCGAATCACACAGCTTTCAGTCCAGATTGAAAGATTCAAAAATCACGGCCTGGTTGCCTCAACACTGAGATACGGAATTATATTTTGAGGTAATGCAACAGGTAAAGATAAGGTATTTAAGTGCCAAAAAAGATGTATTAGAGCGATTTGCAATTTAAAGAGTACAGACAGTTGCAGAATACTCTTTAAAGATATGAAAATATTAACAGTTCCTTCATTATATATATACGAAACATCCATGTTCGTCAAAACTAATTTACATAAATTTTTTTGAGTCAACGTCGTTGTGACCAGTTACAAACAGTTGGATCTGAAACCTCACTATATAGGAACAGTATTTTCGTAATGGCTCCAAAAATATATAATAAATTGCCAAAAGGTATCAGAAGTGAGGAAAATGTCGGCCATTTTAAGCGTAAATTACTTCTATTTCTAGTTGATAAGACATACTACTCCATTGAAGACTTTTTAAATGACAAGTATTAATGAATTTTATGACCGACAGTTTATTATTTCCTGATATCTGATGTAAATACATAATTTTAATATTGACATAGCTGACATATGATTATAATATTTTTTATTTTTATTTTTGATATCTTGATGTAATCTAATTTAATTTCATATGATGTAAGTCAATATAATAGAATATGATGTAATTCAATTTAATACAATATGATGTGATTTGGTTTAATTTATTATAATGTGATTTAATTTAAATTAATGTAAGCTTAATATTTTTGTATGCTTTTACAGCAGAACATAGATAGTTACTAATGACATATATTTTACCACCTATTTTACTTATGTTCACAAAAATAAATGATTGATTGATTGATTGAAAATCTATTAATGAAATCCTCAGAGGAATCTAACCAGCAGGGTTCATTTGATAAATATAAAACGGCTCATTTACCGAGCATTGATATCCAAACTTTCGATGGAAAGGATATTGCTTGTTACAAGCCATTCATGGACCTCTTCACGGCCATAATATACACAGATAAAAGGCTATCTGATGTTCAAAATCTTTTTTATTTGAAGAAATATATTAAGGGAGAACCACTTACACTAATAGACAACTTGCCGCTGATCAACGAATCTTACGATTCTGCTGTCAAGATTTTAGAGACACGCTACTACAATCCGATGCTGCTCGTTAACAATCACATAACGTCGATTCTCGATTTGCCGGCAATTCACCGAGGTACGGCTCAACAGCTACGAGATTTGGTGGCGCAGGTCCGACAGCAGATAGCTGCCCTCAAGAATATGAAGGAGCCAGTCGACTACTGGGATTCAATCTTAGTTTGCATAATATCTCGCAAGCTTGATCCATTGACCGTCAGGCTATTTCATGCAGACAGGGATATGGGAAGTATGCCTACAATAAATGAAATATTGATATTTTTAGATAAGAGTGCAATGTCCCTGGAGGTGAGCCCATCTTTTGTAAATAGTAAGAGCAAGGCTGTTAATTTCTCTAAGATTTCCGAAGCATCAAAATGTAAACTGTGATCAATCTCACAAATTATTTATTTAAATAATTTGTGAGATTGACCACACTCATCACGGTGTATTAAAATGTTATGAAATTTAGAGGCACATACTGTACATTTGAAATTAAAACGGCTCTTGCTAGCATGGAAACATAGACATATTTTACAAAAGTTATTAATTTAGCATAAATATCCTAAATTTATTTTAATATCCATAAATGAGTTTTTAGTATGATGAGCACAGGTCTATGCCGAGTGATGCTCAAGCACATCAAAACCAAGAGCAAATATCGCAACCTGAGGCGAGTTTGTATTCGTCCAAGCAATCAAGCACCAGTGTGCTCTTACCTACTGTAAAGGTCTTAGTTTCAGACTCACAGAAAAATAAATATATAGCCACAGTCTAACAATGCACGTAGCATTGTTAGACTGTGTCACTTGTTCAGTAGTCGATAAGGTCACAGGTAGGCTACCACAAAGACCTATAAACTTGTCTCAGCAGTTGTGGAGCACACTCCTAGTCTTGAGTCTCTGGTCAGTAAGTTCTGGGAAACTGAAAAGTTCCCAGACATTTACACTGAAAAACTACCGGAGCTAGAACACTATGAAAACATATTTCATTATTAACTCGGTTCGAGAAATAAAAAGTCTTATACATAAATGTATAGTATGTCACAGATATAACGCTAGAACAGCTTCTCAGCTGGGATCTTTGCCTAAAGACAGAATCTCTCCTTCTAGGGCCTTTGAAAAGGTCGGAGTGGACTACTGTGGACCATTTGACGTCAAACAATCAACTATTCGTCGAAGTATTATATCAAAAGGGTATGTGGCCGTGTTTGTTTGCTTTTCTACTAAAGCTGTACACATGGAAGTAGTTACTGACATGACCGCTGAAGCCTTTCTGGCGGCTTTAAAGCGGTTCATAGCACGCCGTGGACTCCCATCAGATATCTCAGTATAATTATGGCAGAGATAGAGAGTATATTAAATTCTCGCCCCCTTACCTCTTTCGCAAGATCATGATGATTTTTCATTTCTGACTCCAGGTCATTTCTTAATTGGTAGTTCTCTAACATCCTATCCTCACCCAGATATCTCAGAGGTCTCTTCCAATCGAATTCGTTTCTGGCGATTTTGTGAACAAATAGGGCAGCATATTTGGAAGGCGTAGTCAAATGACTATTTATCGTTGTTCAATAATAGAAACAAGTGGCAAAAAAGGTTTCAAATTTTAAATAAAATATGGCAGTGTTGTTTAATAACCCAAACAGTCCACCTCTTCACTAGCCTTTGGGCAGAACAACTAAAATATTTCCAGCTTCCGGTAACAAGGTGCGAGTAGTTGAAATAAGAATTACAGCTGACAGTAAAATGCATCTACGGGCTGTTTCAAAATTAATCATATTAGCTATAGATTATAAAACAAAAGGTTTTGTTTTAGCCTTTTACAAAGCCTTTTGTTTTATAATCTGATGCTATAGATACATAATAAATTAATAATATTAGCACATTAAGTTCATTTATTTATTTTTGTCACAGATTGACATATTTATTTTATTTTTCTGGCCTGGCAATTTTGTTAGAGTCAACAAGAAGGCAGGTTTTATACTACCTTTAAAACCTCTTTTTGTAGCTTTATTTATATTTTTCTTAATCTATATCTATACTTATAATAAATCTGTAGAGAGGTCAATTCTGTACATGAAATATATTTCCAAAATAACTATCAGGGGGTGATTAAGGATCGATACTCATGCCAAAAATGCAATCAGTTAAATTTTTGTCTGTCTGTCTGTCTGTCTGTCTGTCTGTCTGTATAACCGTTATAGAAACAAAAACTACTCGACGGATTTTAACGAAACTTGGTACAATTATTTTTCATACTCCTGAGCGGGTTATAGTATACTTTTCATCACGCTACAATCAATAGGAGCAGAGCAGTGAAAGGAAATGTTGGGAAAACGGGAGAAGTTACTCCATTTTTTAAGCTTCCGTCGCGTATGCAACCTTAATGGTTAAAGCTACACAAATCATTTCATGATGGAAATGTTCTCCTTAAAATTATATAAAAAATATCCCACGACAGCATATGTCTAACTTTTATGGTTGAATCACAATAACACGTGTAACTCCCGATAGCTTAGCAGTTCGAAGCTTTCTGATTATAATATTTGTCTACTCTTACGTTTATAACACTCTCAGTCACCCCTAATTGAAAAAGTTAACATTATTAACTATTCCATAAAAAAATTGGCCAAGTGCGAGTCAGACTCGCCCATGAAGGGTTCCGTAGTAACTATAATATAATATGCAAATTTCTATACTTATAATAAATCTGTAGAGAGGTCAATTCTGTACATGAAATATATTTCCAAAATAACTATCAGGGGGTGATTAAAGATCGATACTCATGCCAAAAATGCAATCAGTTAAATTTTTGTCTGTCTGTCTGTCTGTCTGTCTGTATAACCATTATAGAAACAAAAACTACTCGACGGATTTTAACGAAACTTGGTACAATTATTTTTCATACTCCTGAGCGGGTTATAATATACTTTTCATCACGCTACAATCAATAGGAGCAGAGCAGTGAAGGGAAATGTTGGGAAAACGGGAGAAGTTACTCCATTTTTTAAGCTTCCGTCGCGTGTGCAACCTTAATGGTTAAAGCTACACAAATCATTTCATGACGGAAATGTTCTCCTTAAAATTATATAAAAAATATCCCACGACAGCATATGTCTAACTTTTATGGTTGACTCACAATAACACGTGTAACTCCCGATAGCTTAGCAGTTCGAAGCTTTCTGATTATAATATTTGTCTACTCTTACGTTTATAACACTCTCAGTCACCCCTAATTGAAAAAGTTAACATTATTAACTATTCCATAAAAAAATTGGCCAAGTGCGAGTCAGACTCGCCCATGAAGGGTTCCGTAGTAACTATAATATAATATGCAAATTTATTTGACGAAAAAAAACCTTACAAATTTCTTAAAACTAGCTTATTTACATTTTTTACAACTGCGCCAAATAAATTTGTTTTGAAAAAAAAACCTTACAAATTTCTTAAAACTGGCTTTTTTAAATTTTTTACAACTGCGCCGAATAAATTTGTTTTTCATAGTGTTTGTTTGAATTACAAAGTTATATTTGCGGTTTTAGAAAATATGCTGTATCTCAAAAACTGCTGAACTGATTTCGTTCAAACTAATTTTGGTTGAAAGTTTATATTAAGATCTACAGACATATATTTTTTTTAGATTTTTCACTCCATTATTATAGAAGTTAGAGGTTGTGTCCGCCACACACACATTTTACCACTTTGGAAGTTTATATCTTTTAAACGATTGACTTCATGGAAAAGTGGTTTTAGAAACCCCGATGTCGTTTTTAAAGAACTGTCTATAGATACCACACATGCATCGATTTCATGAAAAAAAATATTTTCAGGTTTAGTTCCATGTAAGGGGAGACCCCCTTTATTTTAAATATTTTTTAATTTTTTTTCTCAAAATCGGAAAGCGGTTCACAGAATACTTCTACCTATCAAGTTTCACATGTATAGTCCTAATAGTTTCGGAATAAAATTGCTGTGACAGACGGACGGACGGACAGACAGACAGACAGACAGACGGACAGACATGTCGAAACTATAAAGATTCCGTTTTTTGCCATTCGGCTACGAAACCGTAAAAAGAATCATATAAATCGGTATAGAAACACCAAAGTTATACATGAAATACGCTTATAATAATAAGCCATCGCGTGTGAATACTGAATCATGCTATAAGGATTATTTTTGAGAATCGGTCGCCGCGCTCGACGCGTCTCGCGGTCGAAGCGTTCTCTAGGTACTTAAGCCTCATGTGAACGTGATCTAAACAATATTACCAATACATTAACTTACGCTGACGGAGTCGCGGGCACAGCTATATTGCATCATTACGCTAAGGCCAATAGGAGCGGAGCGCCAATGAAGAATGCTTCAAAATCGGGGTTAAATTTAACGTTAGCCCAAAGTAACTATTCCACGCGGACGAAGTCGCGGGCAAAAGCTAGTGTTTTAATGTAATTTAATTTATTTTATGACTATTGTATGCCCTAAGTACGAGACATAGCTGATCTGTATTATTATGTAAGACCTGTATCATATACTACCTATGATCCACAATAAAATATTAGATTGATTGATTGAAAAAATAATTATTTAAAATGATAAATATACTACCATAAATAATGTATATGTATTACCATAATTATATTATGTAAAATGTTATTTTCCTAAAGTATGAGTAATTGATGTGCGTAGGGCAAAGATTAGAAAACCTCTGGCGTAGGGTCACAGGTTACTAAATAGTCCTACGCATTTCGAAGGGTGTTCGCCCGGACAATTTATCAGAACCGATTACCAGGACGGAAACCAGTCGGAGTTCCTGTACGCTAACGCTAATGAACACAAAATTCTTAACAACATTGCGAGTTATGAATATCTATATGTATGTACCAACGTATGCGTTTGCTATTGTACTTTTTGTCTGGATAACCTTTTACAATAATATTGTCTTGATTTGCACACAAAAGTCGTTGTACTGGTTGTAACTGTAAGGTAAGCTCAAGTACTTACTTGATAGGTATGTTTGTGTATACTCTTATAGCTAAAAGACTACAGAAAAAATCTCCTCATAATTCCACCAAAAAACAACACAATTTGCTGTATAGTTTTTAGTTATTTACTGTTACTAACTGTATTAATACGTAACAGTAAGCGTCAACAGCTTCACGGCTAACATGTCGGACTCGTGATCGAAACGTCGCGGGTTCCAAACCCACCCATTTACACTATTGACGTGAAGGGGTACTCCAGACACAAGCATATTTAGCTTAGTTGGAGGGGTTAACAAGATCGCTAGTAATGCGAATTCTAACCACATTGCTAATTCTCTTTAAAATTAAAATGAGTGCTTTCCAAGCTGCATAGTCACCTGCCGAAATATTTTGGTCCGGAACGTAACGTTAATTACATTACAAGGTGGGTTTTTGTCATAAGAAGTCTAACACTTCCAACATTACACGATATTCCCACCGAATAAAAAAACAAAGCTACAAAGTCGACACATCTGTATGTAGAAAGAAGCAAGTGGTACTCAGAGCAGACGTACAGTGAAACGAATACGTTGAGACAAACGGCGAAGCGCCATCGTTACATGGTGGACATCCCACCCATACGCACAAAACGTTTTGGGAATACTTTAATTGTGCGTACAGCTAAGGAGTGGAATTCCCTGCCGGAGTCTGTTTTTCCCGATAGCTACAACCTAGGAGTCTTTAAGTCAAGAGTGAATAGGTTACTTTTAGGTAAGCGTGCTCCATCTTCGAACACATCATCACTTACCATCAGGTGAGATAGTGGTCAAACGCGAACCCATTTTCAATAAACAAAAAAATGACACATTTTAGGGTTCCGCAGTCTACAAAGAACCCTTATAGTTTCAAAGAAGACATATTTTTTATTCGTTGGGGTATATATAGCTATAGGTCGTTCAAAAATAATGGGAGTGTGGGAAAATAAATATTCGACTAAGTGAACCGATTGCTAAATATTAAGCTTTAAAGTGCTAATTTTCTGCAAAAGAAGAAGGATTATATTATGTTTTTATCGTGATAAAGTCCACTGTGCGACTGCTAGGTGCACTTGCACATTTATAAACTAGACTCGAATACAGTCCCCCACAAAACCGGTTGAGTGGTTTGACTGTGAGCAATGAGTTGCACGAAAAATTACCACATACATTAATATAATAATTATGTACTATAATTTACACATTATGTACTTATAAAATGTTTCTTTGATTTATTTTCAATGTTTATTTGATTGTGTTTAGTGCTTGTAGATGTTACTGGTATTTAAATTCAGTTCAGTCTGGCAGGAAGTAAACGTGGATTGGCGAGAAGTGCATGTTTTCGTAACTTTAATTTGAAAACAATCATACTTTCGCTTTTGTTTTCATGATTACCTATATATAAAGTCCAATATAACCAACAGCCAAAAGCAATGTTACAAGTGATCTTGATTTTGTAGCCATTATCGGTGATTTATGTCAGTCGAATTTAGATCACATTGCTATAAAATGACGAGTTTCAGATCTTATAGTAGATTCGAATCATATAATTCATATACATCAAAGATAAATAATAAACTATAGATACGTTGTCCGCGCTCTAAAATGGCAAGTTGAAATCAAGGTAAGTGCCTCGTGTCTGTTTAGTTACGCACGAACCTGTGTCGTGATCGCTACACTACACATCTTAAGAAAAAATGTGTTTTAAAAGAAAATTAGGAAAAAAGCATGCCTTTGTGTGGTTTCAGACGTTGCACTAATTATACTGCTTCCGTGAGAGGTCAAAATGTGTCATTTCATAGGTAAATATCCAACAGAAATACATTTTTTATTTTAATTTTTCTACACGGCTAATGGCGGCTAGCGTATGAATGAAGTCAGTCACGTGACGTTAGGGGAGGTTGTTAACTAAAGATGTATATTCATCTCTCTCTAACATCAGGTGTACCTAAAGATGGCATTTATTTTCTGTCCCTTTCTTTACACGTATTAGATAGTAATTCTCTATGTGTATGTTTCGTGCCGTTTTTGAGAGGTGTTTTGTGGGAATATGACGCGTCTATTATAATACGTCATTGATATACATTACATTCGTTAGTTAGACATGTGTAAGGACCGGCGCGCGGCGCACCTCTTCGTCGCCTCGTTGAGTCATACAATACTCACTTTATGAAACTTGATATATATACCCTATCTAAATAGTCCTTTAAGTCAAAGGCTATTGCCATATTATTAAATAAGGAGCATACTTATTAAATATCATAATAAGCACATTATATTTGGAATTACAAATGCTTAACCACAGTCCTCAACTTCTTTTAAACACTTTTAATTATATGTGGACAATGGTGTGGGTTACATGTTTGTTTTTTTTAGTTTAAGTATTTTTTATTTTTACCATGTCACTGTTCTTTGTCCCTAATGAATAAAATAAAAATAAAATAGTAAAGATAGATAGTAAAGGGCAATGACGTATTATAATAGACGCGTCATATTCCCACAAAACACCTCTCAAAAACGGCTCGAAACACACACATAGAGAATTACTATCTAATACGTGTAAAGAAAGGGACAGAAAATAAATGCCATCTTTAGGTACACCTGATGTTAGAGAGAGATGAATATACATCTTTCGTTAACAACCTCCCCTAACGTCACGTGACTGACTTCATTCATACACTAGCCGCCATTAGCCGTGTAGAAGAAAAATTAAAATAAAAAATGTATTTCTGTTGATATTTACCTATGAAATGACACATTTTGACCTCTCACGGAAGCAGTATAATTAGTGCAACGTCTGAAAACACACAAAGGCATGCTTTTTTCCTAATTTTCTTTTAAAACACTTTTTTCTTAAGATGTATAGTGTAGCGATCGCGACACAGGTTCGTGCGTAACTAAACAGACACGAGGCACTTACCTTGATTTCAACTTGCCATTTTAGAGCGCGGACAACGTATCTATAGTTTATTATATATCTTTGGTAAAGGGTAATTATTAAGTAATCTGTGGTAAAGGTAACTAACTAACCATACGGCATACCTATTTTAAGATCACTTTTAACGTTGTAGATATACCATCAGTGCTGGATTCAAGCATATCGCAGCGTAGCGTATTGTAATTTGGCGTAGCCTTGTGTAGCGTGCCGTGGCGTAGCGTATCGTAGTAAATTATAATAGGCATTTGTTAGGGTCACAGCGGCTCAGTGCGAGGTGTACTACAGTCGTTTGTAATCGATTATAATTACATGCCCGCAATGGGTTCTGCACGTGATTTAATTAGCATGCTAATGGCTGCATTCGCTACTGCCGCTCCTCCGGCGTGCATGATAGCTATTAATGCCTAAATCACAGCTCGGCTCACCTTCGCCTCTCGACCGTTCAATGAATCACACAGGAAGGTTACGGAAGCAAATCGTCGTCGGCGCCTTTGACCCTCGCTTGACCCTATTTGACTATTGCTTTGCAGCGTAATTATAGGTTCTACGTAATTCCTTGCATCTTCACAGTTACGTCCAGCTCGAAATTGCTGTTAAATTACTGCCTCCTCGACGTACCTCCACGTTTGGGATGGAGATAGGGTACTATTTCTAAGTGAGTAAACGCCTACTGTCACTAAACTTTAATTAATGAGCCTCTGACAGTATCCTCGGAGTGGCTGAGTGACACTGCTCGTGTTATTAACTCAGCACTATCACTAAACCAAGTTAAGCTACGGT
Organism: Tholera decimalis; assembly: GCA_943138885.2. Lineage (NCBI taxonomy): Eukaryota > Metazoa > Arthropoda > Insecta > Lepidoptera > Noctuidae > Tholera > Tholera decimalis. Next base: position 366,251 of record OW964568.2, on the reverse strand, counting down.
ATTGCAGCTATGTAAGTTGACGGTGTGAGGCCCTCGCTCCAGTCACCCAGTGACAGTGATATTGCGCTCATCCCGCGTTTTTATGCATTGTGCGCGTGTGAAGCACACTTTGACTTTCTCACATTGTGCGGGTCGCGTCACCCGGCCACGCAGCGCACAGGTCGTGGTTACCGCGGAGTTACGTGACGTTATGTCACTCGCGTCGCCGTAATGAACTGCTATCTTGCCGCCATCACCACAGCCCACGGGTTACGACTACTTGGTGCCAACTGCTGTCACGTTGTACCAGCACAGTGGAGTGTCGCAATCACGGTGTATAATTAGTGTATGTATTACTGCTGCATCAAACTGTACAGCCAGTACCTCAGACGGTAAAGGCGGTTGTAGCAGATTTTTAAATGCTCCATCAGTCCCGCCTGCTACATTTATAAACTTAACGTGTTTCCATGGCAATGTATAATTTCTATAATAGGTGTCATGTCTTGGAACTGGTTGGTGGTGCAATTAACTGCAGATGGCAAGGAACTCGTGGCTCGTAAACAGGTCGGACTCCAGCTAATAACAAGGCACAGAACACCCATTCTGCGAAATGTAATGCTTCACCGAGCTCACACAAAGCAACACATACACACACTAATATAGATATTCGATGGGGAGCCATGTAGTACAGTGGCAGTAGAATGGGAGCATTGCATGCAGAAGGGATAGCTGATAAGGTCGGATAGTAGGAACAAAGCAGTAGCGACCGTCTCCTTGTAGGTATAACCTGGTCAGTACAATTTTATCACGTACTAAATATTAAGCGCGAACCAAGTTTACAAAACAATCGGCTAACATTTAGAGTTTTTTTTTTTAAGTTGATATTATAGAAGCCAGCCGAATAATAAGTGATTGTGAGGCAAGTTTGTGATTGAATTGAAACATCTTTATATTTCAGCGTGTAGCCTGCTGGAAGGCTATGTCGTGCCATCTTGTGTGGCGATGAGGACGCCGGATTTAATTTACCGGCCAACATTATTGTTATTACAGCTAAAACACTGTTAACTATAAAAAATTCTATAAATAAATACTGTTAATAAATAAATATCGGGCCTAGATTTTGAATAAGTAATTTTTTGCATATCTCTTGACTTTCCACAAAATGATCCATTTAAAAATATCAATAAACATGATTGTGATAAAGTAAGTTCTGTTTTCTTCATTGCAGCAAAGCGCAACGATTGCTCTGTTTTTCCTTTACTAAAATATGGACATTTGAAATTCTTTAATTCAATTAAATTTGTTTAATTCACACATGCTAATAGCTAGTGTTAGTAACAGAGGTAATGAAATGAAATGAAATATTCATTTTGTAAAACACGTCATGTTTTTTTGCTTTGGCTAGATGAGGCCGGTGTTTCCTAACTGACTACTCTGAGAAGGTATGATTCAAACAATACAAATAGACATTATCCTCGACTACCTCGAGAGTCCCATCGGTACATCTATTTATATTGTAAGGAAAAAACTATCCAAATTTAAAACGTCCATATTTCAGTGATAAGAAATCGTAGAGAGTTGATGTATAGTGTGTCAGTGTAACGAATAGAGCAGGACTAATACGGTCTTTTGGGGTTGCGGGAATGTTAGAACATTCACACGAGATATCGCAGCCCCGGAATACAAGGGCAGCTGAAGGAACAGGGTGGGCTTTTGTTTAATTCTAGAAATTCGTCAATAGAATTGGTTTTCAAAATCTGGATCTGATATACATACCTATAAATTAGAAGATTATACACGCTATACATACTTCTTTATTAAATACTCAATCATTGTTTCAGCAGCACTACAATTAGTTTCGTAAGTATGCCTGTGTATGAGTGTATGAGTAGGCTCATTTTAAACTGAAAAAGATTATTTGTATGTTTACTTATGAAACCAAGTGACAGCTTTTGTCTAAATCCTTCTAATGCCAGCAATACGCCGTTGACTTCGAAGACAGAGGCAACAGATCGCTAACTGTACCATAGTTCTCTCGCTAACTACACGCGCTGCGCATTCATCTCTATTTGGCATCCTTTGGGGCATTAGCTCGCCACTTGACACTGTTAGCACCACAGACACGGTAGGTTGTGGATCACTTGTAGAACTCACTGAGACGCTGATATCTGATGCACTAACTCCAAGTAGTTTTAACGCTGCTTGCAAAAGATTGCGTGCTGAACAGGTTACTCGTTACCGTACTTATGTTTTTATTTGTAGCGGCATGAAGTGAGCTACACGGAAGCGAACACAGAACCCATTGTGTACAACACACGACAGCATTGCACACAATCGGCCCGGATCAGATAGCACACTAGGACACATTCCTACATTGTGTTCTCGGTCCCCGGAAATATATGTATAGTTTTTGAGACCCCATGTGTTATTTCGATTGTGTTAAGTGATCAATGATTGTTTACTTTAACTCGCATGTGGCTCGGCTACAGTTTAGCTGAGTCACGCCGCGCAGTAGTGATGTGACGAGTGTAGGTAATCATATTAGATATACATATACATACGTGACCATTAATTCTTTGACTCAAAACGGGACGGTTTATTTAGGTCAATTAAGAGGTAGTCAGTGAGAAAAAAAATCATTTTAACCAATTTAAAAAAAATGAAGGAGGTTTTCAGTTCGTCGGAATCTTAAATTTTTATGTTAGTTACCTCATAACTCAAAGACGGCTGGACTGATTTGGTAAATTCTTCTTCTATTTGAAAGGGTATACTTTCTAGTTGTTCCCATTGTCATAACGTCAGGATCAGATTATGGAATCATGGAGAAGTCGAGGGAACTCTTCTTATATATTCACCTTAATAATTATCAACATCGCCTTTAGAACTGAAATTTATAACTGGGTTTTCTCAGATGTCCACAATTTCTTCATCATAGAAATAACTGGAGCATTTGTAGCCGGCAAATATAAAATATTTACAATTAAAATAGAAAAGTTGTCATGCTGAAGATTGTTGGCTTGAAAGGGTTTGAATTCTTCCACCCAACGAGATTCTGTGGAAACATTTAGATTATTCCATTCAGTTACTTTCTGCGATGTAATGTATTAAAAAAATTAATTAAGAAAATTAGTCAAAACCTTCTGTATCTTTATTACAGTCAATATATTCCTTGTAATTAGTATATTATATATATACGTCCGGACGGCTCGACTAATCAAATTTTCGGACGGTTTCAGAAAACGGGACAATTTTTCGTTCCAGAGTTCATTTCGGGGACTCCGGAACTAGTAACTTTAAAAAGGGACAGTCCCGTTCAAAACGGGACGTCTGGTCACGTTATATACATAATATAATTTAAGCACTTATATTCATATTAGGATACCTTGTGGATATATTAAGCCACCTGGACGTTATTGAAATTTCCGCCGCGTTACCATGTTGGTATCTTACATAGTAGGTATTAGCAAGCAGAGCAGAGTAAGATACCCCTGGGATTCTCGCTCCCTAGGAAGGTATGTGCCAGCTCAACAGAGTACGAACAGGATGCGGATGGAGCAACGATTTCATGGGTGGCGAGAGACACCGGCGTAATGATGAAATGCGGAGCTACTGTGCTGTAAAATATACCGTAAATATACCGTACAAATGAATAAGTATATAAAGCAAGCAATTAATAGGTATCCACTAATATGAAAAATAATATATAATATAGAATAATAAGATAAAATGCATCGCACGCAACTCGATGACGAGGTACCGATACGTGTGTATTAGCGATAGCGAACGTTACTAATATATATGGTATCCAAATATATTCAATATTAGGAATATCTAAAGGAGATGTTCCAGAAATGTATGGAGCCTGGGCTAGCACTATGTACACCACATGTAAATATAGCTGTACAATGTAGTAACCGATTTTTAATGTTAATTTTCTATAATTTCACTTTATTTTAGTGTGATTTTCAAATTAACTCGGTCAAGGAGAGCAACACAACAAACATGGTGGATCCGCCATATTACTTTTGAACAGTGATGCGAATATCATTTTTAGATGTCAACATAATATCGATATTTTTTCATAAAATAATCGATAAATATCGACGATACTTAATCGTTATTTTTTAAATTCACTTTAGTATTATTGGTCTTACTAAGACTAATCTTGTCATATCCGAGGAGTCATTCAAACGTTGATATGCATAAACGAGTACCTTCAGATTAGTTTTCTTTTTATTACGAGATCGCGTAGTACCAAAACCTACATGTACAAAAATAATACCTAAGTACGTGCTTTACCTTTACGACAAATATCGATACATGTAGGTATGTATTTTTTACTCGATAATAATCGACATAGCATAAAAATATCGATTCGATGTTTATTAATATATTTTTTCACTTGCTCATTCTAACGACTCACAGAAAGACGTGACGTTTCACGTCTTAAATCTGTCAAACGTCATGTCAAACATGACTGTCATGGCTGCCCTAAATCAAGAGTTATCCTAATAAAAACTCTTCCAAATAATAATTTATCACAGCTATACCCGTCTCCAAACAATTTTTTGAATATTTTTACGATAATCGCTGTTATTTTTTCTAATTAAGTATGTAGTGTACATAATGGTAGCCCAAAATTAAACATCTCCTTTGGTCTTAATAACATCTCTATCGCTCAGACGCCGCGCCATGGGGCAACTTGATCCGCCGGACAGCCGGCGCATGCGCGGTCACTACGCAGTATACAGCTGCACTCTAACTAACAAATACCTACTATATGTATAATCATAGTGATTACGCTGGATTCGTGTATTAGTTATGTAGTAATCATTGAAAGCATTGATCTCAATTCGCAATCACGGGCGAATGTTCCTTTCATATTTTAGATCGTAACTAGACGATTAAATATGACTGAAAACTAAAGCTAAAAATACATATTTGGTACACTCAAAGTCGTATTATGAAACATGAATTATGCATTATAATAAATTAGACAAAGCAAAAGTGCAGACGTGGACCCTGAAGCTTAAGGCTTTCAGGGACTAACTCATTACATGTAAAATACCTACTTCAAACTTCTTTACCTGTCTACATGTAATGTCTACTGTCTCTATTCTAAATACTCAACTATCCTTGTCCTAGCCGTAAGGTTTCCTATATCAATAAAATAAATAAAGACTACGGCAAGTGTAAACATCATAACAAAAAAAACTTTTTTGCAAAAAAATAAAACCGACTTCCATATCAAAACACTACAAAGCCAAAAATAATTTTAATTTCGGTAGTCGGTGTTATTGGTTTTGTATTTTCTTTTTTTTCACACCGCCTTCCGAAATTAAAATTATTTTTGGCTTTGTAGTGTTTTGATATGGAAGTCGGTTTTATTTTTTTGCAAAAAAGTTTTTATTTTCGCGCTTTTTAGTGGGTTAATTTGTAATTAATCTAGTTATAAAAGCCAAAACGTCAACTACAAAAAACTAAAAACGCGCGAACAAAAAACACAATATAGAGTAACCGAAAAGATCATCAATGTAAATATTTTTTTTAGACTTTTGTTGATTTTTCAGAAACGGCTTGTTCGATGTCGATAAAATTTTCATGGGACCATTTGGAAAGTATACCCTTTCCAACAAAAAAAGAATTTTTCAAATCGGTTGGCGAGCGACGGAGCTATGCCCGAACAAACATAAAAAAAAAAAAAAAAAAAAAAAAAAAAAAAAAACAAACAAACATCCGAATTGAGAACCTCCTCCTTTTTCAGAAGTCGGTTAAAAAGAATGTTCCCGATGCACATTGGCCAGAAAAGGTTCGATTACAAAACAAGAAAAGTTTAAAGTTTATAATAGATAACAATCTTAAATACTGTGTAAGTTATGAAGAGTGGCGGTGTTTACATTATTTATAGTACAATACATACGAGTTTTATATTTCGTATTTCCTGAGCGGCGGCTGTCAACCGCGGAGGCTTCGGGCGGCCATGAAGCAATATTTTGGTGAATGTCATTAACATCGACTGGTTTAATTCATGATCGGTTCAACTAACTTTTACATTTCCTGTCATAGCGACCTTCACTCGGCCGACACTGTCTTGACTTGATTTATTTGACATCGTCATGATATTGTAAGGAAGATGGGATCCGCCGTGGCCTGTGGACCGGGACTAGGGCTGCCATCCGTCCGGGTTTTGTCCTTGTTTGAAGAGCGTGCGGCGGTGTGTCCAAGGAGATTTCCCCAATAAGCGTCCAGGTAAAACCCAGGACACGTATTGGACTTGCGGGTACCAAAAAAGCACGATCTCTATTATTTTCCTACGGAATTTCATCTCATGGTTTTTGTTGATTAAATACAAAGAAAAAGACTATTATTAAAAAAGTTCTAAAGCTCTACAATGTTATCAGATCTGTGAGCATCTTTTCTCAAAAGATCTCCTCAGACGGTAACCTGCAAGGTTCCCATATATTTTAACCAGTAAAGATTGTTGTTGTTGTTGTTGTTGTTTGTGGACCCCTGAGTTTGTTTCGGTGTTTCTTCTCAGTTTAGTCAGTTAGGAAACACCGGTCTCATCTAGTTTAAATTTACGAAAAAAAATTACGTGTAAAAGTGTTATTTACTAACCAATTTGCAAAATAAAGATCATTTATCAGTAAATAAAAACCGGTCTTGGTCTGGGGCCGACAGTTTTGGGGATGGCAGCCCTAGGCCGAAGAGCCGGCGACCGGTCCGGTCCGGTCCGGCCGGTGTCATTACACCAGGAGTCAGGAGTGCGCCCGCGGCTACCTAGGGCCAGGAGATGCGTGTCTTACAAGTATACTTACACAAGGTCGCATAGATTGTTTCATCGTCAGTGTTTCCAACGTGTTCCAGGCAGTGTGTCTGTAGATAGATAGATATATTCTTTACTGTACATCATAACAGAATTAAATAAGGACTTAAAAACTACAAAGGTTGTTACAATGGGCGGTCTTATCGCTAAAAGCGATCTTTTCAACCGACGACAAAAAGAGGAGGTTATCAGTTCGACGCGTATATTTTTTTTTTTTTTTTTTTTTTTTTTAATGTATGATCATCGATTACTCGAAGACGGCTGAACCGATTTGGAAAATTCTTTTTTTGATTGAAAGGGTATACTTCGATATTGGTCCCATTTTCATAAACGTCAAGATCTGATGATGGGATCCTGGAGAAATCGAGGGAACTCTTCAAATATTATAGGCACACCTATGTCGTTTTGGGTATTTATTATAGTAACTTGTGCAGTTGCTCTCAAAAAGTACCATTTGAGGAAGTGGAACTGATGATGAAGACCACAGATGGCCGCCGAAACTACTCAATAATAAGTATTGAGTGGATTGCGATTCGATTACTTGAATATGGATGTTACGCACTTTATGCTCGTCACAATGCATATGGTGATGTAGAGCTGATGGTGAAGTACCAGGAGAACTCCTCAACAATTAACGGCCCAGCATTGGGAAAAGCAATATTTGGTAAAAGGTTATAAGTAGTTGATAATTAGGCTCTTGTAACTAGGTAAATTAAAAATAGACCAACTAAAAAGAGTGAAATAAAAACTTTTTACCAAAAAATTAAACCGACTCCCAAAAAACACTGCAAAGTGAAAAATAACTTTAATTTCGGAAGTCGGTGCCAAAAACGAAAATACAAAACTAAAGACACCGACTATCGAAATTAAAGTTATTTTTCACTTTGCAGTGTTTTTTGAGAGACGGTTTAATTTTTTGGTAAAAAGTTTTTATACAGACAACCTTTGGATGGATTTGACACAGCAGGAGAAAACACTTATATACAATAAACTAGTATTTGCGTGTTGCGCGAGGTGCAAGCACCTCGCGTGCTTGTGGATAAAAAAAAATGGGGGGGGGTGATGGGGGGGTTTGCACAATTATTTCGACTAAAGCATTGCCCCTCTAAATGAATCTGAAAAAAAAAAATGTTCCAAGTCTCTTAATTTCCGAGATCCGCCTAAAGGGGGTGAGAAGGGGGCAAGGGGGGCGACTTTGAAAAATGGTTTTTACTTTACCGAGCCTCCTCTATACGAATCCGTAAAAAAAAAAATACGGGTTTCGTAGTTTCCGAGATACGATAGGGAGGGGGGAGAAGGAGGGTGAAAAGGGGAGGTTTGGCACTTTTCCCGTAGGTTTGAGAGTTACTTGTTTACGAATCTGTCAAAATATACCCACCTCCCCATCCACCATCTAAGTATTTGCGTGTTGCGCGAGGTGCAAGCACATCGCGTGCTTTCTTTAAAAAAAAAAAAATGGGTGGTGATGGGGGGGATAGGGGGGGTGCACAATTATTTCGACTAAAGCATTGCCCCTCTAAATGATTCTGAAAAAAAAAATGTTCCAAGTCTCTTAATTTCCGAGATCCGCCTAAAGGGGGTGAGAAGGGGGGCAAGGGGGGCGACTTTGAAAAATGGTTTTTACTTTACCGAGTCTCTTCTATACGAATCCGTAAAAAGAAAAAAATACGGGTCTCGTAGTTTCCGAGATACGATAGGGAGGGGGGAGAAGGGGGGTGAAAAGGGTTTGGCACTTTTTCCGTAGGTTTGAGAGTTACTTATTCACGAATCTGTCAAAATATACCCACCTCCCCATCCACCATCTGGGAGAACAATTATGTCAGTGAGTGAGTCAGTCAGTCAGTCAGTGGTAATCGAGCTTTATATAATATAACTAGTATTTGCGTGTTGCGCGAAGTGTAAGCAACTCGCGTGCTTGTGATAAAAAAAAAAAGTGGGGGGGGGTGATGGGGGGAGATGGGGGGGGGGGTTGGTATTTGCGTGTTGCGCGAGGTGCAAGCACCTCGCGTGCTTGTGAAAAAAAAAAAAGAAAAACCAATGGGGGGGTTATGGGGGGGGGGGGATTGCAGAATTATTTTGACTAAAGCATTGCCCCTCTAAATGAATCTGAAAAAAAAAATGTTCCAAGTCTCTTAATTTCCGAGATCTGCCTAAAGGGGATGTCAAGGGGGGTGGGGGGGCGACTTTGATAAATGGTTTTTACTTTACCGAGCCTCCTCTATACGAATCCGGTAAAAAAAAAAGAATACGCGTCTCGTAGTTTCCGAGATACGATAGGGAGGGGAGAGAAGGGGGGGGGGGGGAAAGGGGAGGTTTGGCACTTTTCCCGTAGGTTTGAGAGTTACTTGTTTACGAATCTGTCAAAATATACCCACCTCCCCATCCACCATCTGGGAGAACAATTATGTCAATGAGTCAGTCAGTCAGTGAGTGAGTCAGTGAGTGGTAATTTAGCTTTTTAAAATACAACTAGTATTTGCGTGTTGCGCGAGGTGCAAGAACCTCGAGTGCTTGTGAAAAAAAAAAAAAGGGGGTGGGTGATGGGGGGGGATTGCACAATTATTTCGACTAAAGCATTGCCCCTCTAAATGAATCTGAAACAAAAAAATGTTCCAAGTCTCTTAATTTCCGAGATCCGCCTAAAGGGGGTGAGAAGGGGGGCAAGGGGGGCGACTTTGAAGAATGGTTTTTACTTTACCGAGCCTCCTCTATACGAATCCGTAAAAAAGAAAAAATACGGGTCTCGTAGTTTCCGAGATACGATAGGGAGGGGGAGAAGGGGGGTGAAAAGGGGAGGTTTGGCACTTTTCCCGTAGGTTTGAGAGGTACTTGTTTACGAATCTGTCAAAATATACCCACCTCCCTATCCACCATCTGGGAGAACAATTATGTCAGTGAGTGAGTCAGTCAGTGGTAATTTAGCTTTATATAGTACTAGCTTCTGCCCGCGACTTCGTTCGCGTGGGAAGGTTTTCCCGCGCAAATCCCGATCCCGTGGGAATTTCGGGATAAAAATTAACCTATGTGTTATTCCAGAATGTCAATTATCTACTGACCAAATTTCATTCAGATCCGTTCAGTAGTTTTTGCGTGAAAGAGTAACAAACATCCATCCATCCTCACAAAGTTTCGCATTTATAATATTAGTAGGATAACTAGTATTTGCGTGTTGCGCGAGGTGCAAGCACTTCGCGTGCTTTCTTTAAAAAAAAAATGGGGGGGTAAATGGGGGGGGGGGTGTTGCATAATTATTTGGACTAACGCATTGCAATGAATCTGAAAATAAAAATGTTCCAAGTCTCTTAATTTCCGAGATCCGCCTAAAGGGTGTGAGAAGGGGGGCAAGGGGGGCGACTTTGAAAAATGGTTTTTACTTTAGCGAGCCTGCTCTATACGAATCCGTAAAAAAAAATACAGGTCTCGTAGTTTCCGAGATACGATAGGGAGGGGTGAGAAGGGGGGTGAAAAGGGGAGGTTTTGCACTTTTCCCGTAGGTTTGAGAGTTACTTGTCTAGTATTTGCGTGTTGCGCGAGGTGCAAGCACCTCGCGTGCTTGTGAAAAAAAAAAATGGGCGGGGGGGGGGGGTATGGGGGGGGGTTGTAGAGATATTTTGACTAAAGCATTGCCCCTCTAAATGAATCTGAAAAAAAAAATGTTCCAAGTCTCTTAATTTCCGAGATCCGCCTAAAGGGGGTGACAAGGGGGGTGGGGGGGTTGACTCTGATAAATGGTTTTTACTTTACCGAGCGTCCTCTATACGAATCCGTAAAAAAAAAATACGGGTCTCGTAGTTTCCGAGATACGATAGGGAGGGGGGAGAAGGGGGCGGAAAAGGGGAGGTTTGGCACTTTTCCCGTAGGTTTGAGAGTTACTTGTTTACGAATCTGTCAAAATATACCCACCTCCCCATCCACCATCTGGGAGAACAATTATGTCAATGAGTGAGTGAGTGAGTGAGTCAGTGGTAATCTAGCTTTATATAGTATAACTAGTATTTGCGTGTTGCGCGATGTGCAAGCACCAAGCGTGCTTGTTCAATTAAAAAAAAAAAAAATGGGGGGGGTTATGGGGCGGGGGGGTGTTGCACAGTTATTTCGACTAAAGCATTGCCCCTCTAAATGAATCTGAAAAAAAAAAGTGCTCCAAGTCTCTTAATTTCCGAGATCCGTCTAAAGGGGGTGTGAAGGGGGGCGGGGGTGGGACTTTGAAAAATGGTTTTTACTTTACCGAGCCTCCTCTATACGAATCCGTAAAAAAAAATACGGGTCTCGTAGTTTCCGAGATACGATAGGGAGGGGGGAGAAGGGGGGTGAAAAGGGGAGGTTTGGCACTTTTCCCGTAGGTTTGAGACTTAGTATTTATTATTGAAAAAAAAAATGGGGGAGGGGGGGGTGAAGGGGGGGGGTTGCACAATTATTTCGACTAAAACATTGCCCCTCTAAATGAATCTGAAACAAAAAATGTTCCAAGTCTCTTAATTTCCGAGATCCGCCTAAAGGGGGTGAGAAGGGGGGCAAGGGGGGCGACTTTGAAAAATGGTTTTTACTTTACCGAGCCCCCTCTATACGAATCCGTAAAAAGAAAAATATACAGGTCTCGTAGTTTCCGAGATACGATAGGGAGGGGGGAGAAGGGGGGTGAAAAAAGGAGGTTTGGCACTTTTCCCGTAGGTTTGAGAGTTAGTTGTTTACGAATCTGTCAAAATATACCCACCTCCCCATCCACCATCTGGGAGAACAATTATGTCAGTCAGTGAGTCAGTCAGTGGTAATCGAGCTTTATATATTAAGAAAGAAAGAAAAAGAAAGAAAAAACGTTTATTGACACATGCCACAAGTACACACAGTAAAAAGAAATAAAAATAAACAACATCTTATTATTATTAAAAGAAATTATACATTAAAAAATAATGGAATTCAATACATCTAGGACTACTAATAATACTGTGTGACTCACGGCTGCGCCAAATAGGCCCAGTTCAGCAAAATGCCGGACAACTAGTGCCTGACGCTGGTTTTCAACTGGTCCTAATGGTGAGTGTACGGATGTCAATCATCTCTATGATATATAATATAATAATGATAAACATAAAATATAAACAGAATAGAAATAATAATAAAGTATTTAATAATCTAATAGATAAATATATATACAATACATAATTATATGTGTATTCCCTGTAGTTGCACGCGCACTGCCCGTACACCACAAACCCACCACATTCCACTCAAATTGGCACAGCATCATATCAAAGAAACATTTAAATGTACCATGTCCAGTTTCCGTTGTGCGTCTATCAAATACTGTCGCAAACGTTTTCTGAAGGAATTAGAGGAGTTGGACGTTCTAATCGGAGGCGGCAGATTATTCCAGACTTTTGATGCCGCATAACGGAAACTGCCTCTGAATGCTGCCGTGCGGTGAGATCGAGACGCAAGCTGCTGTGAGCATTGCCTTCTTTCGCACCCTCGTGTACTAGTCAGCCAACTTAGCTTGTTGTACAGGTACTCTGGCTTTTTATGCTTTAGCACACCGAACAGAAGGCAGGCTGAGTGCAACTTGCGTCTCGATTTCATTTTGAGTGTGAAGTGTTTATTAAGTACGGGCGTTACGTGGCTCCTAGGGGGGATTGTGTAACAGAATCGGGCACAGGCGTTTTGCACCCTTTGAATAAGACGGTCTGTGCGGGCTAATAGGCGAGGGCCGTAAACTGTATCCGCGTAGTTTAACTTAGACAATACCAGAGTCTCGACAAGCTGCTCGCGTAGTGTAACAGACAAGTAGGGCCTCATCTTATACAAAACCTTCAGTCGGTAGAAACAGTTTCGTACAGAGTCGGCTATATGTTTTTCAAACCGGAGGTCCTTGTCCATTATGAGACCAAGATTGCGCGCTTCGAAAACTCTTTCAATTGGTTCACCCATCAATTCTAGGTTAAGGGTGGAGGGAAGTTTAAATAATTGCTGTCTAGTGCCAAATACAAGGTACTTTGTTTTGGTTGGGTTTAGCGACAAACAGTTTTCTTGAGACCAGGCAGCAATTCTAAGAAGGTCTTCATTAAGATCTCGGGTGGCCCTATCGTAATCATCAGGCATAAACGATAGATAGAGTTGGACGTCGTCAGCGTAAATATGGTATTTACATTTCTGGAGACACTTTATAATATTTGCACAGTACAAGATAAAAATAATAGGTCCTAATATAGACCCTTGCGGGACGCCTCTAACAATCGAAGTAAGAGCTGATGTTAAAACAGTTCCATCACCTAAATGTAAATCAACACACTGTTTTCTATTACTAAGATAGCTGCGGAACCACTGCACAGCGCTGGGGTCAAATCCGTAATAAACTAGTTTAGATATTAATAGCGAAATATTAATTGCGTCAAAAGCCCATGAAAAATCTAGCAATACCAACACCGAACACATTCCCTTGTCCTGGGCAGATAGAAGATTATCTGTTACATCCAGTAAGGCAGTGGAGGTACTGCGCTGTTTTCTGAAACCAGACTGCAAGTCCGGTAACACATTATTGTGTTCCAGGAAAACTATTACTAGCTGACCCGCCACGACTTCGTTCGCGTGGTATCCTACCCCTACCCAACCGATACCCTACCCCTATCCTAGACCTACCCTACTCTACCCCTACCCTACCCCTACCCTGCCACTACCCTACCCCTACCCTACCCCTGCCCTATCCCTACCCTAACCCTAGCCTACCCCTACCCTACACCTACCCTAACCCTACCCTACCCCTACCCCTACACTACCCCTACCCTACCCCTACCCTACCCCTACCCTACACCTACCCTACCCCTTCCTTACCCCTACCCTACCCCTACCCTACCCCTACTGTTTAGTACCGAGCGTTTCCGAACGCACCCTTTTGACATAAAGAAATTTGATCTTGACATTACTCTGACTTGACAGATAGACTTTGCTTGGTTGTTGAAAATGGCGGTCATGGGACCCTGTTGAGATAATTGTAATTGGTAAAATATCGTTGGAATCGCGTGTTGAGACCGATAATTGGGTCGCGATTATCTATTGTTGAACTTTGTACTCCCGGATTGACGAGAATCCAGGGATATTTCTCGGATCTATCGCCGGTTGATGGCCATCCGCGTGGCACGCGCTTTGTTGAAAAAAGGTAGTGAAAATTAACTTCTACCACGGTGTGAGTTAGGCTGTGATGCGGTTGGGACCGCGCCATTTGGAGATTGACGCCTTGTGAACGTCCACACACTTGACTTACATCACACGTTTCAATTACTCACCTCATATTACACACATGCCACACCTGGGCGTGACCTAGGAAGGTTAAAATTCACTAACTAAACAAACAATGACTTGTTAGCCAACCGAGCAATCTCAACAAAATAAAAACTCAACTTCAATTATTTCAAGTCCAAATCCGACCCTGTACTTATTCCAAGTATGAATGTGAAATTGGGAATTATTAGGTATAATTTGGTACATAATTTTCTATATTTGTTGCAATTAATAATTGAATGTCACTGATCTGAATTTAAAAGGTTATCTAAATAATAATTACACATAGTCTAATATAACAAGACTTGAATTGTGTGTATTGGTTGTTGTTTATAGTAGTTATTGGACTGTGTTGATAGAGATTCTCCGGCTCAATATTATACAGACAATTGTTGTGCTTATTGATGTTTATTGGTGTGATCCTGCACAATATATACATTGAATTGTTATTTATTTTGTAACTAGCCATCTGTACCAAGCTAGATTCATACTTGGAATAAGTACAGGGTCGGATTTGGACTTGAAATAATTGAAGTTGAGTTTTTATTTTGTTGAGATTGCTCGGTTGGCTAACAAGTCATTGTTTGTTTAGTTAGTGAATTTTAACCGATTTGTATTGATATTTGTTTGTTGCAATGGCCTCATTAAGGGCAGTCAGGGAGGCTGCTGCCGGATTGACCTCACAGTTGAGATGGTTCACATCGGCAGCTGCAACGGTTGAGCGTGTAGAATTGGAAGAGCTCACCCTTGCTCGGTATGGACAAGTGATTGAGAGGATCAAGTCAGCTGATGCTGCGCTCATACGCTTCAACGAGTACATCATGGACGTGGATTTGGGGGTGATGGATCAGACAGCCCGCGATAAGATTTTGGGTGACTATGACCAGATTGTCCACCTGGGGGATGTCATATGTCTACGAGCGCGGGAAATTTTGAAGAGTCGGGTGCCTGATGCGGCCAAGCTGCAGACCCCTGTTGTTGCAGGCCCTGGACTATTGAGTAGGCTGCCCACCCTGGAGCTGCCACATTTTGACGGTCGCTTGGACCACTGGCTGGGCTTCCTAAATCTTTATAAAAGTCTTGTGGACGCACGCTCGGACCTCGGACCTGCCCAGAAGCTAGCCTATTTATTGTCTGTCCTGGAGGGCGAAGCCAGAGCCTTGGTGCAGCACTTGCCGGTGTCGGATTCCTCTTACCCGACCGCTCTGGAGCTTCTCTCCCGACGGTATCAGAACAAGCGCTGCCTGGCTGATGTGCACATCGACCAGATTTTGGG
The DNA here is from genome assembly GCA_943138885.2 of Tholera decimalis. NCBI lineage: Eukaryota > Metazoa > Arthropoda > Insecta > Lepidoptera > Noctuidae > Tholera > Tholera decimalis. The sequence continues at coordinate 350,898 of OW964568.2, read as the reverse complement.
GCTACCGGCCATTGTCAGCACGTCGACGTTGCGCACTGACTTGCTGAACCCGTTGGTCTCAGCGACCAACGCTTTGAGACGCCTGGAGTTACCGGTAGAACATTGGTCCTACTTGTTGGTGCACATAGTGCTGCAGTTGCTCCCCGCGGAGCTGAGGTCACGTTTTGAGCAGAAGTATGGTGGGGATAGTGCCACCCATCTTCCCCCCTTTGACGACCTCCTCAAATTTTTGGAAGACGAGTGTCGGTTTTCGGATAACACTCGTGGCGCCACGGGGTCACCCCCACTACCTTCTCACCCTAGAGACCAGGGACGGACTAGGGCTCGGGGGCCTGTTGACGTTCGCCCCGCCCCCCGTTTTGCTGGTGCCCGGAGTCCTCGGGCTAGGGGGCCTGTTGATGATCGCCCCGCCCCCCGTTTTGCTGGCGCCCGGAGTCCTCAGGCTAGGAGGCCTGTTGATGATCGCCCCGCCCCCCGTTTTGCTGGCGCCCGGAGTCCTCGGGCTAGGGGGCCTGTTGATGATCGCCCCGCCCCCCGTTTGGCTGGCGCCCGGAGTCCTCGGGCTAGGGGGCCTGTTGATGATCGCCCCGCCCCCCGTTTTGCTGGCGCCCGGAGTCCTCAGGCTAGGAGGCCTGTTGATGATCGCCCCGCCCCCCGTTTTGCTGGCGCCCGGAGTCCTCGGGCTAGGGGGCCTGTTGATGATCGCCCCGCCCCCCGTTTTGCTGGTGCCCGGAGTCCTTATCATTGTGACTTTTGTAAGGCAATGGGGCATGTCATGGCGCGTTGCCCGGACTTTTTGAATTTGCACGTAAGTGCCCGCCGCCGTATTGTCAACGCACGCCGTTTGTGCTTTTCGTGCTTGGGGGCCCACTTCCATCGGGACTGCCCCGACCCCCGCCCGTGTAGAATTTGTGAAGGGTCCCACCTTGAGATTTTGTGCGCCAACGCGAACCGCTCCAGCAGACCAGCTTCTGAGGGGGGTTCGCGCAGGGGGGGGTACCCCGGAGACGAGCACCGGGCTGAGCCCCGCGATTCTGTACGCCGCACTCCACCCCCCGCGCAAGTTGAACGGGAGCCCCACGAGCGCCATTTGGTCTCCCCTCGTCAGGGAGAACGCGCATTGGCTGCTAGGCAGCAGTGGCCGGGTCGGCGCCGCTGCCTTTCCCCTCCGTTGGCGGAACGTCCCCGGCTGGAGTCGCGCCCTCCGCCATTCGGGCATTCGGTGGGATATGCCCCTCCAGTGATGGCGAGCGGCTCGGGACACCGCGCGGACGAATGTTTTGATTGTTGGCCTCGTCGTGAACGAAGGCAGCCTGGATGCGGCGATCGGTCGCCGCCCAGGCATCACTAAGAGATTGACGCCTGTCCCGCTAAAGGAACCCCCCGATCAAGACGGTTTTGTTGCCAACGGCCTCGGTCACGGTCTGGGGACCCTTGGGTGACTCGATTGTGGTCTGTGCCATTTTGGAGACGGGAGTCCGGGGTTGCCTTTTGTCTTCTTGGTTAGCGGGACAGGTTGGCCTGAAGGTGAACGACCTTTCAGGCAGGATTTGGGGAATTGGCGAACCGGCTGACACCACTGTTGAGGGAAGGACCTGGTTTGAGGTCACCCTTGTGAGTTGTCCGTACCCTAAAATTGGTGCTCCTGCCCTTGTTATAACTGAAATTGGTTGGGACGAGCCACTTCGGGAAACCGTGTTGGAGGACAGTTGAGGCACTCTAGCCTTCCTTATGGGGCCCGTCACCCCCTTTTGTTGCCCAAGAAGGGCCACTTGGTTCAATTGTTGGTGCCTGATCGTCACACTAAGAACTCGCATGCCGGTTGCAATGCGCTGTTGGCCATTCTGCAGCGAGAAATTTGGATTTTGTCGGCTGATCGCGTCAATGAGGCGAGGCCCTTTGCTGGCGTCGTAACGGACTTGTTGGTCCCCTTTTGTTGAAGACGTCCACCCTTCGTAATAGTAAGGCTTATTTGTGTGTTTGTCTGCCTGTCAACCGGGGCAGTGCATTTGGAGCTGGTAACCTCCCTCTCGACAGAGGCCTTTGAGGCGGCTTTGGAAAGATTTGTGTCTCGCCGTGGGTTACCTTTGATTAGTTCTGATTGCGGTACGAATTGCAAGGGTGCAAGTAACTATTTGAAGGAGGTACACGCCTTCCTAATGAGAGCCAGGTTGACATTGGTAATAGTTTGGCCTGCCGAGGGGTCACTTGGTTGTTTGACCCGCCAGCCTGCCCCCCGTTGGGGGGGTATTTTTGGGGCCGCGGTGAAAGCGGCAAAGGGACGCTGGCGGAGATTGTTGGGAGACACCGTTCTCACCTTTGAGGAACAAGCTACGGTATTTGGCCGCATTAAAGCTGTATTAAATTTGCAACCTTGTCAAGACTTCCAATTGATTAGCGGACGGGTAGGCCCGTCCGGGGGGGGGGGGGGTAGATGTTTAGTACCGAGCGTTTCCGAACGCACCCTTTTGACATAAAGAAATTTGATCTTGACATTACTCTGACTTGACAGATAGACTTTGCTTGGTTGTAGAAAATGGCGGTTATGGGACCCTGTTGAGATAATTGTAATTGGTAAAATATCGTTGGAATCGCGTGTTGAGACCGATAATTGGGTTGCGATTATCTATTGTTGAACTTTGTACTCCCGGATTGACGAGAATCCAGGGATATTTCTCGGATCTATCGCCGGTTGATGGCCATCCGCGTGGCACGCGCTTTGTTGAAAAAAGGTAGTGAAAATTAACTTCTACCACGGTGTGAGCTAGGCTGTGATGCGGTTGGGACCGCGCCATTTGGAGATTGACGCCTTGTGAACGTCCACACACTTGACTTACATCACACGTTTCAATTACTCACCTCATATTACACACATGCCACACTTGGGGCGTGGCCTTGGGAAGGTCGAAGCTTGGAGAACCCAGCACAGAAGGTTAGTGGTAATAATGTATTCATAAAGCCTAGTAGAAGTAGGCTTTTGTAAGAACTTTGTTTGGAAAGCAACGGTAGGCTCCACGTATCGTGGACAGTTCGGACACCCCAGTTATCGTTGCACTGGGCCTATTGCAGTCCTGAACACCTACCCTACCCCTACCCTACCCCTACCCAACCCCTACCCTACCCCTACCCTACCCTTATATATAGATAGAGATCTTTTACCATGTTTTTACAAGAAGAAAGAGTTTGTACTTTTCTTACTGACACTGGAAGGGTATTCCACAGTCGTACTGCTTGAGCTGCAAACGACTTACCAAAGAAATTGATGGAGTGACTCGGTACCTCTAGCCTCAAGTTTTTCGATGACCTCAGAAATTTGGCATGTGTGTCATGAAGGAACTTAAAACATTCTTTAAGATAAGAGGGGGTCTTAGGATTGAACAGAATATTGTAAAGTAGAGACAAGATGTGTAAGTTCCGGCGAAGACGTATAGGAAGCCACTTGAGTTTCGTACGAAATTCGGAAACGTGATCATATTTGCACAAACCAAATATAAATCTTATGCAAAAATTTTGAAGACGTTCAAGTTTATCAAGTTGTGCCTTTGTGAGATCAAGATAACTGACATCAGCGTAGTCTAGGATGGGATGTAAAAGAGTTGTTGTTGTTGATAATTATTCTTAAGTTATTTGCGTTCAATTTATCAGAATTTTAATGGAATTTTGTGATAACGATCGTAAACTTATTGTTTCAGCTATTTCGGAAGTAATACGACATCATTATTGATTTTTCAAGGTAAATAGCCTAAATTTGGCCCAGATTTTTTTTACCGACGTAAAAACGGGATGATATTCTTTAATCGACGCGTAACTATATATTTTTTTTACGTTTAAACACGCATCACTTTTTACTGAGTTGTTCGATTTTTATAATTCGTTCGATAGTAGGTACGCTATCGAACGAATTACAAAAATCGAACATCTCACTACTTACTCTCAAGATCAAGATTTTTTTTCGAAATTGGTTTGGCTGTTTTGTTTTTTTATAAAAATATCTATAAGACATAATTTTTATGTTATTGCTTTCCTATGATTTTTGTAATCACTGAACGTTTTCTAGCATGCCGAGATAATAGTGGTTCTTGGGAAGGAGCAATAACATTTCGTTTGCGACATTAGACAGAGGGTCATTGCTTGCTTTGTCGTTTAGATTCCTTCGTTCTATTTTCCCTCTTGCATGTGGCACCTTATTGTACCTATCCTATCAAAACTATTGATTGGCTTGACACCAACTTTAACCAGATCAATACCTATGTACCTAGCCCTTATTATAAACGTAATTAGACATCAAATGAAACAGTAGCTCAATAGTACTGTAGTGTTTTTGTTTTGAAATAGGTTTAATTCTTTGTAAAAAAAAATCGTTTACAGGTTGGTCTGTTGTGGTAGTGTTCTGTGGTACTTTGACCTACCTTTTTATCTCCAACCTGCTTCTCTAACGGCAGTTAGCTATTTGTAGCTATGTGTTATCAGTGCTAACATGCAATCACTTGACGAGGTAACAGTTAGTCATCGGATCACAATATCGCGGGTATGTTCCGACGACGTAAAAATCCAATACCTACATTGTGATGTTTATCCGTAATTAAATTACTGTTAATTTAAATTATCTGGTAAAGATTATTATTTACAGAGATTTTAATTTACAATTTAACGATACAATTTACTTATTAACTTCGCGATATTATGTCGGTATTTGCGGCTGTTAGTTGTCGTCTAAAAGTTGTTTTTGTTGTTTTGTTATATGTATGTACGTAGCGTTGCCAGTCGTTCGGATAAAGCTGGTCATACTTAGGGTTTTTGAATGCGTGTCCAACCAGAAGAAACGGTGCCCTGCTTTTGTTAGGCTTTTTACATGTGACCAAATCACCTTAAGAAGATTTATGGTAAATAATCATTAATGCCTTAATGTTTTGTCGTAAGAATGAATAGGTTACTTCTAGGTAAGCGTGCTGCATCTGCGGCCACATCATCACTTACCAGTAGGTAAGATGGTGGTGAAACGCGAGCCTATTATGAATAATAAGAAAAAATAAAATGAAATCTTTAATAGTTTAGAGTATCCGGCCTTTTCACCCAAATGTCCGGCCAAAATAGCTGGTCTGTCCGGCTATGAGGTTTGACGATCTGGCAACCCTATATATATTATTATGTATGTCCGTTGCCTTCGATTAACATAATTTTATAAAGGCAGATGATTGAAGTAAACTTCGTAATAATCAAACTTAGCTAACGATAAAGATAAGACTGTGTTTATTCTCGACGTCAGCCGGGGGTTCGCCTGCCGGGAATAATGCATGTGTCTGTGTGAGTGCCGGCGGAGCACGACTAGTGGCCGGTAGGTTCGTGGAACCGGCTCGCTGCGCATAGGGTTACCAGATCCGAAAAATAAGTTTTCCTGAAAAAACCCTTGTTTCGGCAATAATTTTCCTGACATTTTAGCAGAAACTTATATTATTTTACAAACTCGCGCGCGGCGCGTGGGAATCTGAGTATAAGTGTTAGATGCCTTGTGGCGGGATGCGGCGCGCGGCGCGACGGAGCGAGTCGATTAGTATTTTAGTATTCTTGCAAACGGTGCTAAGTTTACTAGTGTTGTGCGTATTTGTGTGGCAAGCATTTATTTTATAACGAAAAGGCTTACTTTTCTCTTTTTTTTTTAATTCCTGAAAATTTCTTCTTCCCCTGTTCTTTCCCTGTTTCCCTGACGGAGAGCTGATATTCCGGACATGTCAGGAAAATTCCTGTCATCTGGTAACCCTAGCTGCGCATGTACGAGCGCTCCTGAAGTGAAGCGGGCTGCGAACATTTGCATGTCTAGCACAATTAGTCTTCATGTTACTAGTGGCCGGTAGGTTCGTGGAACCGGCTCGCTGCGCATGTACGAGCGCTCCTGAAGTGAAGCGGGCTGCGAACATTTGCATGTCTAGCACAATTAGTCTTCATGTTACTAGTGGCCGGTAGGTTCGTGGAACCGGCTCGCTGCGCATGTACGAGCGCTCCTGAAGTGAAGCGGGCTGCGAACATTTGCATGTCTAGCACAATTAGTCTTCATGTTACTAGTGGCCGGTAGGTTCGTGGAACCGGCTCGCTGCGCATGTACGAGCGCTCCTGAAGTGAAGCGGGCTGCGAACATTTGCATGTCTAGCACAATTAGTCTTCATGTTACTAGTGGCCGGTAGGTTCGTGGAACCGGCTCGCTGCGCATGTACGAGCGCTCCTGAAGTGAAGCGGGCTGCGAACATTTGCATGTCTAGCACAATTAGTCTTCATGTTACTACTCGCACTATAAAAACGCCTTCAGAAATAAGATTATCATTTTTACCCTTATTTTATTAAATTCTTGATTTACAACAACTTATCCTTGAAGGTTGATAAGAAGAACTAAAGATCACTTGACCAGACAAGGCCTGGAGTTGACACTCCCCATGGTTTCTCAAACAGTTAAATTTTCGTTTAGTTTGAGTTTTGAACTTGCTAGTGACGTGGTGATCCGCTAAAGATTAATGGTATAGGATATCGAAAGCGCACGGAATCCAACAGAGACTCACTAGTTAGATTATGATAGGTAGGCCTGTATCATAGATAAAATAAACATTATTTCTATGTTTTATTTCTATGGGAGGCACGGACGTGATTCAAGGCGAGTTAAATACCTACGTGAAAGCTGTTCCGTTTATGACAAAACCAACAAATCTATGTAGTTGTCATGACTACGCTGGTGCACTACGCACCGCATACTAGCTATGTATGTTTAAAGTTATTATTAGCACTTCTAATGTTCAGTCTGGTGTCTCCAGCATTTGATTTGTATCCACGAGCTCTTCATGTCACAACATGGTGGAAAGCATCAGTGTCAGGTGACCTTGCATCCTGTACCTACGTACCTGTCTCCGACACGCGACCTGCTCGCTGCACAAACATTAGCACATACTAGAGCTATGTTATTGTAACATAGCGTAGCAATGTGCTCTACACTTCTAGCGATTATAAACTAACTAGTTTCTGTCCGCAACTTCATTCGCGTGGGAGGATTTCCCGCGTAAATCCCGATCTCGTGGGAATTCCAGGATAAAAATAGCATATGTGTTATTCCAGGATGTCAACTATCTACTTACCAAATGTCATTAAAATCCATCCAGTAGGTCCGGAGATTAGCGTGTACAAACAGACAAACCGACAAACAGACTTTTTTATGTACAGACACTTTTTTTTTACTGTTTTATTATCTATATATGTATAGATTATTGTATACATTTCCACCTGTTTCCTTTCTGTCGATTCGTTATGTGCCCACCTACACGGAGCATTCCACCCCTATTCAGATATGCAGGCAACATCTTCACCGGTCTGACTGCGGGCAGGGCCGGTGTGTCGCCGAGCCGATGACCAGCTCCACACTTCATACATCATCGTATCTGCTGGCCACAGCCGCTCTCACTGGTCACAGATCCTTTAACAAACACCTCCATGTAATAGGAGTCACAGACAGCCCACTCTGCAGAGCCTGCATGCAGGAGGCCGGAACAGTAGCACACCTGCTACTGAGCTGCCCTGTTGTCGCGGATTACAGGACTAAATACTTCGGCAAACAAGGTACTCTCCGCGATATGGTAAGCAAAACAAGGGCGTTGCTCGCCTTCCTGGAGGAACTGGCATGGATCGAATGAAAGTTTATCCTACCTATACGCACAATACATACTTGGTCGTGGAGTTGCGGATACCTCAAGGATACCTACCCGACATAGATACATAGGTACATATATTATCATATCAGTTAGCAGCGTGGTCTCGCTTCACTAGTGCTAAGTAATTGAACACGTTCCGCACACCACTCATTGATAACAAACTCGTTTGAACTCAAACTAAGTAAGTTACTTGAGACTGAGCAGCAATCGAATGTCACAGAGGCTCTACTTCAGAGGCACACAATGTCTACGAGCAAATACGAGCTATGATAAGCTATCTTTATCGACCTCAAGTATGAGGGGCTCGCGGCCAGGCTGCTCGCAGTACGTCGACACATCATACAATCTGTTCACATGCATCCTGTATACCGTATATACTGAATAGCCTACCGGCGGACGTAAGATGTGAAACAGAAAAATTCAATTTAAAAGGAAATTTATATTAACATATCAATGTATGTATGTGGTAAAGTGTGCAACTTATTGCCCGAAGTCTAACCGCTAAATCGGTTTTTATGGGGAACTGTACATGTATACGTTTCAAGTTTGTATGTACAGGAAAAAAGAAAGAAAGAAATCATCAGCTTAGCCTTTTCCCAACTATTTCTATATGTCTAGAAATCTGTTAGCTCGGCATGCTATGCGATCAGAATTCTGAGGGAAGTATTAAATCTAAATCAACTTAGGAGTGTGTATTTCGCCTTAGTGGAGTCCAAACTCAGATACAGCATCGAGTTTTGGGGCAACAGCTACAAGTACAACATACAAATGGTATTTGTAATTCAAAAAAGAGCCCTGAGGACGATGCTCCGCATGAAACAGACCGAATCATGTAAAGACCATTTCATCAAATTGAAAATCTTGACAGTGCCATGCCTATATATTTTAGTGTTGCTAACCAGCTTTGTTAAGAATTTGAACAAAAATGAGACTAAGGAGCAGAGACAGACTAGAGCTAATACACGCAGGAAAGATTTGCCCAACACCATTCTACCGAAATTAAAAGTTGTCAATCATAGCCCAAGGTATCAATCTGTATTTTTATACAACAAGTTGCCGATAGAATTTAAAAGTATTTATTGTGTTAATTTATTTAAAAACAATGTTTAGTACCAAACGTTTCCGAACGCACCCCTTTGACAGAACGAAGTTTGATCTTGACATTACTCTGACTTGACAGATAGACTTTGCTTCCGTTGTTGGAAAATGTCCGCCCTTGGGACTTTGATTTTATTGTAATAGAAATATCGTGTGCAATCGCCTGATGTAACCGATAATTGGGTCGCGGTTAACGATTGTTGGAATTTGTAATTCCCATTTGATAAAAACCCTGGGATCTTTTGGAATTTATCGCCGGTTGGTTGCCACCGCATGGCACGCGGAGTTGCTGAAAATAGTGATAAATAGCTGCTTCAATCTGGTGCGAAGTTTGTGCTGCGATTGCTGATAGACCGCGTTGGGAGGACCTGCATTTGAGAACCTCCGTCCATCTACACTTGAATTTCACTATACTTTTCACTTACTCATTTCATACTTACATACATACCACACACGGACGCGATCGAAAGGATCCTCGCTTGTCGTCATCAGCTCAGAAGGTTAGTGGTAATATTATATTGACGAGACTGTAGATTATTGTGTAAGTACTATTATTGAGAGCAACGGTAGGGCTCCACGAACCGTGGACAAGTTCAGACCGTCCAGTTACCGTTGGCTGGCCAATTGTAGTCCTGAACAAAGTGGTAGCAGAGCGTGGATCTTATAATATAAGATCCACTGGTTTAGTTGGAAGTTTTGAAAGTAACTTTGGTTTGATTACTTAACACAACTTATAACTTAATAAGTTTTGAATATATTACCATGTCATCCGGGCTATCTAATTGAAGTTGAATCAATTGAAGTTGTATTTGTAATTTGTACTGTAGCCCTTTGTTGAATTGACAAGTAAGATTTATTTGTGAAATTAGGAATTATTGGTATAATTTGGTACATAGTTTGGTATTGTTGCAATTAATAATTGAATGTCACTGATCTGAATTTAAAAGGTTATCTAAATAATAATTACACATAGTCTAATATAACAAGACTTGAATTGTGTGTATTGGTTGTTATTTATAGTAGTTATTGGACTGTGTTGATAGAGATTCTCCGGCTCAATATTATACAGACAATTGTTGTGCTTATTGATGTTTATTGGTGTGATCCTGCACAATATATACATTGAATTGTTATTTATTTTGTAACTAGCCATCTGTACCAAGCTAGATTCATACTTGGAATAAGTACAGGGTCGGATTTGGACTTGAAATAATTGAATTTGAATTTTTATTTTGTTGAGATTATTTGGTCGGCTAACAAGTCATTGCTGTTTGTTTAATATTTGATTGTTGGTTGTTGATTGGTGTTTTGTATTAATATTTGATTGTTGCAATGGCCTCATTAAGGGCAGTCAGGGAGGCTGCTGCCGGATTGACCTCACAGTTGAGATGGTTCACATCGGCAGCTGCAACGGTTGAGCGTGTGGAATTGGAAGAGCTCACCCTTGCTCGGTATGGGCAAGTGATTGAGAGGATCAAGTCAGCTGATGCTGCGCTCACGCGCTTCAACGAGTACATTATGGACGTGGATTTGGGGGTGATGGATCAGACAGCCCGCGATAAGATTTTGGGTGACTATGACCAGATTGTCCACCTGGGGGATGTCATATGTCTACGAGCGCGGGAAATTTTGAAGAGTCGGGTGCCTGATGCGGCCAAGCTGCAGACCCCTGTTGTTGCAGGCCCTGGACTATTGAGTAGGCTGCCCACCCTGGAGCTGCCACATTTTGACGGTCGCTTGGACCACTGGCTGGGCTTCCTAAATCTTTTTAAAAGTCTTGTGGATGCACGCTCGGACCTCGGACCTGCCCAGAAGCTGGCCTATTTATTGTCTGTCCTGGAGGGCGAAGCCAGAGCCTTGGTGCAGCACTTGCCGGTGACGGATTCCTCTTACCCGACCGCTCTGGAGCTTCTCTCCCGACGGTATCAGAACAAGCGCTGCCTGGCTGATGTGCACATCGACCAGATTTTGGGACTACCGGCCATTGCCAGCACGTCGACGTTGCGCACTGACTTGCTGAACCCGTTGGTCTCAGCGACTAACGCTTTGAGACGCTTGGAGTTACCGGTAGAACATTGGTCCTACTTGTTGGTGCACATAGTGCTGCAGTTGCTCCCCGCGGAGCTGAGGTCACGTTTTGAGCAGAAGTATGGTGGGGATAGTGCCACCCATCTTCCCTCCTTTGACGACCTCCTCAAATTTTTGGAAGACGAGTGTCGGTTTTCGGATAACACTCGTGGCGCCACGGGGTCACCCCCACTACATTCTCAGCCCAGAGACCAGGGACGGACTAGGGCTCGGGGGCCTGTTGATGTTCCCCCTACCCCCCGTTTTGCTGGCGCCCGGAGTCTTCGGGCTAGGGGGCCTGTTGATGATCGCCCCGCCCCCCGTTTTGCTGACGCCTGGAGTCCTCGGGCTAGGGGGCCTGTTGATGATCGCCCCACCCCCCGTTTTGCTGGCGCCTGGAGTCCTCGGGCTAGAGGGCCTGTTGATGATCGCCCCGCCCCCCGTTTTGCTGGCGCCCGGAGTCCTCGGGCCAGGGGGCCTGTTGATGTCCGCCCCGCCCCCCGTTTTGCTGGCGCCCGGAGTCCTCATCATTGTGACTTTTGTAAGGCAACGGGGCATGTCATGGCGCGTTGCCCGGACTTTTTGAATTTGCACGTAAGTGCCCGCCGCCGCATTGTCAACGCACGCCGTTTGTGCTTCTCGTGCTTGGGGGCCCACTTTCATCGGGACTGCCCCAACCCTCGCCCGTGTAGAATTTGTAAGGGGTCCCACTTGGAGATTTTGTGCGCCAACGCGAACCGCTCCAGCAGACCATCTTCTGAGGAGGGTTCGCGCAGGGGGGGGTACCCCGGAGACGAGCACCGGGCTGAGGCCCGCAATTCTGTACGCTGCACTCCACCCCCCGCGCAAGTTGAACGGGAGCCCCGCGAGCGCCATTTGGTCTCCCCTCGTCAGGGAGAACGCGCATTGGCTGCTAGGCAGCAGTGGCCGGGTCGGCGCCGCTGCCTTTCCCCTCCGTTGGCGGAACGTCCCCGGCTGGAGTCGCGCCCTCCGCCATTCGGGCATCCGGTGGGATATGCCCCTCCAGTGATGGCGAGCGGCTCGGGACACCGCGCAGACGAATATTTTGATTGTTGGCCTCGTCGTGAACGAAGGCAGCCTGGATGCGGCGATCGGTCGCCGCCCAGGCATCACTAAGAGATTGACGCCTGCCCGCTAAAGGACCCCCCCGATCAAGACGGTTTTGTTGCCAACGGCCTCGGTCAAGGTCTGGGGACCCTTGGGTGACTCAATTGTGGTCCGTGCCATTTTGGGCACGGGAGTCCGGGGTTGCCTTTTGTCGTCTTGGTTAGCGGGACAGGTTGGCCTGAAGGTGAACGACCTTTCAGGCAAGATTTGGGGAATTGGCGAACCGGCTGACACCACTGTTGAGGGAAGGACCTGGTTTGAAATCACCCTTGTGAGTTGTCCGTACCCTAAAATTGGTGCTCCTGCCCTTGTTATAACTGAACTTGGTTGGGACGAGCCACTTCGGGAAACCGTGTTGGAGGACAGTTGAGGCACTCTAGCCTTCCTTATGGGGCCCGTCACCCCCTTTTGTTGCCCAAGGAGGGCCACTTGGTTCAATTGTTGGTGACTGATCGTCACACTAAGAACTCGCATGCCGCATGCAGAACTTGCAATGCGCTGTTGGCCATTCTGCAGCGAGAATTTTGGATTTTGTCGGCTGATCGCGTCAATGAGACGAGGCCCTTTGCTGGCGTCGTAACGGACTTTGTTGGTCCCCCTTTGTTGAAGACGTCCACCCTTTGTAATAGTAAGATTGTTAAGGCTTATTTGTGTGTTTGTCTGCCTGTCAACCAAGGCAGTACATTTGGAGCTGGTAACCTCCCTCTCGACAGAGGCCTTTGAGGCGACTTTGGAAAGATTTGTGCCTCGCCGTGGTTACCTTCTTTGATTAGGTCTGATTGCGGTACGAATTACAAGGGTACAAGTAACTATTTGAAGGAGGTATACGCCTTCCTAATGAGAGCCAGGTTGACATTGGTAATAGTTTGGCTCGCCGAGGGGTCACTTGGTTGTTTGACCCGCCAGCCTGCCCCCCGTTGGGGGGGTATTTTTGGGGCCGCGGTGAAAGCGGCAAAGGGACGCTGGCGAAGATTGTTGGGAGACACCGTTCTCACCTTGAGGAACTAGCTACGGTATTTGGCCGCATTGAAGCTGTGTTAAATTTGCAACCTTGTCAAGACTTCCAATTGATTAGCGGACGGGTAGGCCCGTCCGGGGGGGGTAGATGTTTAGTACCAAACGTTTCCGAACGCACCCCTTTGACAGAACGAAGTTTGATCTTGACATTACTCTGACTTGACAGATAGACTTTGCTTCCGTTGTTGGAAAATGTCCGCCCTTGGGACTTGATTTTATTGTAATAGAAATATCGTGTGCAATCGCCTGATGTAACCGATAATTGGGTCGCGGTTAACGATTGTTGGAATTTGTAATTCCCATTTGATAAAAACCCTGGGATCTTTTGGAATTTATCGCCGGTTAGTTGCCACCGCATGGCACGCGCTTGCTGGAAACGAGTTAGATGTGATGCTGATCTGGACCGCGCCATTTGGAGATTGACGCCTTGTGAACGTCCTAGAACACGTAACTTACATCACACGTTTCAATTACTCACCTCATATTACATACATACCACACTTGGGGCGTGGCCTTGGGAAGGTCGAAGCTTGGTGAACCCAGAACAGAAAGTAAATGGTTATGTTATTTGTACAGATTGTTGTCGGCCGGAGAGCCTGTAGATTATTGTGTAACCTTGTTTATTGTAAGTAACGTTTATAGCTCCACGTATCGTGGACAAGTTCAGACCATCCAGTTACCGTTGCACTGGCCAATTGCAGTTCTGATCAAACAAATTGAGGACCCATTTATTGAGGAAAGGTTATTATAGTATAAATGAATTTATAGATGATCAATAATATTTATAGACAGATTTGATTAAATTGACATTTATTATTTCTTTAGGTACTTGAATTTTTAATTGACTGTTATTGTTTTTATTAATTGACTTTTCTAAATGTATTTTAATTTAATTGCAATTTTTTTTTTATTATTATATTTTCAACACAATGTACATATATTGTTATGAAATAAATTACTTATGACTTATGACTTATGTCGGCTTCCAGTCTAACCGGACGCCTGCCTCACCTCCACGACCCAGTAGCTGGGTAACACCGGTACCCCGTGACCAGCCCAGTGGCCGAATTTTCCAGCTTCTGACTACCTGTAACGTCTGTGAAAGATGTCAGAGAAAAAAAAAAAAAATTCGGTAATGGCTGGCTGCCTCTATGAGTTGACACGAGGGCACCACTTTTTTTTCAGATAGGATTATCAGCGAATGACTTCTCCTTCTCTGAGTGGAGCGGAAGGGAGTGTCAGACTTCTACTGACTAAAAACCCACCCTGTTCCTTCAGCTGCCCTTAAGTTCCGGGGCCGCGGTATCTCGTTAGAACATTCCCGCAACCTCGGCAAGCAGAGGACCTATGGGTATTCAAGTATTTAAGCATTCAAGAATATATTTGCGACCCATAATGCACAAAAACAACCACATACAGGTGGAATAAAATTATAAGAAACAGATAGACAGAGAAAATAGGTAGGAGAGAGGAAGAGCGCTTTGTTTGATTTTCCACAATAGGAAATATTTATTTGAAACTAGCTGACCCGCCACGACTTCGTTCGCGTGGTATCCTACCCCTACTCAACCGATACCACTACCCCTATTCTACCGATACCTTACCCATACCTTACTCTACCCCTACCCTACCCAAACCCTGCACTACCCCTACCCTACCCTACGCTATCGTACCGTACCCTACCCCTACCCCTACCCTACCTCTACCCTACCCTACCCCTACCCTTGAGACCATTCCTACTTTTTTTTTTTTTCATCAAAATCTTCTCCTGTCAAAACCAAACACAACAAAAAAAGAATCAGATAAATCGGTCCAGCCTTTTTCGTGTTTTGCGCTTAGCAACACATTTAGCGATTCATTTTTATTATACGAGTATAGACTTAAATTTCAAATTTGGTCCCCGTCACTAGTGCTGACGACTCTAAGTAGAACAAATTGCAAGTTTACAATCAATGAGGCTTTTCACGAAAACTGGAATTATAAAATGATTGAGCCAGGAGGGCCTGCACGTCCTCCCTGATACCTGTATCTTATGAACTGATAATAATTATCATGATTTACATTACATTGTCATGTTATCATAACATTTTGCAAAACAATTATTTTGATGTATTTGCATCAAAATAATTGCTTTGCAAAATGTTATGATATGCATAGATAAAATTGCATCGAATTTATTACATAGAAAAGGACTTAAGAATATGATTGGTAATGGTAACTGGTATGATAACTTGTTTCGAGTTTCTGCAAGGTGATTGATTATTGACACTTAATACATAGATCTAATAATCTTAATAGCAATTGTATACATACTTAGGTATATCTGTACTAATATTTTAAGGAGGTAAAGTTTGTAGGAAGAAATCTCTGGATCTACCGGAATGATTCTTGTAAGTCATTCACTATTAGTAAGCTCCATTATTTCTGAGTAACATAATCGTGTAGCCTATGTTATTCAGGAATAACGCAGCTTTTTGAGCAAAGCCATGGGCAGAAGGTAGGGTACCTAGACACCCAGGTTTGCTGGAATATTCTAACGAGATGGCAACTGAAGAGCGGGGTGGGTATGTTTTTAATTATTTATTTATAGAAAAGGAATTTATCACAGCTATAACATATTACACCGTAAATTCAACTAACAATCGGGTAACTCACAAACTAGTTTGGGTAATAAATAACACATTATGATGTAGGTAGGTAGGTACTCAACAGTGAGGCGCTATGACACAGCAGTTGACATAACATTCTAGCCTCTTCCGACAAAGGGACAGCTAGTATGCTGTTACAAAGTACAAACGCCCACTTCAAAACCTAAACCAAACGCATACTGTCTTTCCCGTATGTTCCTGTCACATTTCATCAACACGTGATAAATATCTTCGATCACCCCACAAACTTCACAGTTTGGTGCTACTTTTACCCATTAAATATATGGGATGTGACCAGAACGCATCCTCAACAAAGCTTTTTATTATTATTGAGAATGAGCTCACTCTTGACCTCGAGCTCGCCTGATGGTAAGCGATAGATGAGGTCTACGATGTGACGAGCGAGCACAGAAGATGCCTATTTAATAAATAAATTAATAAATAAATTTACTCTTGCTTTAAAGGCTGAAAGGTCATAAGTGGCAGAGAACACAGAACTATACATTTCTACCTACTATATATTTCCTATCTATCTCCCTTCCTTCAAACCATGAGTATCGAAGTAGTTCAGACTGAATTGTTTTATACCATATCCCTTTTAACGTAGACCTCTCAGTCATTAGAAGTTTAAACACGCCCTACCGCTCTACCCACAGCTGGAGTCATGGGAAGATTTGCCCACCCAGAAAAATAAATAACTCTTATTTTTCATGGGTGGGAAAATCATACCTATGTTCAAATTGGTTGGTGCTAATTTCTACTGGTCTGCGTCACATGTCGCGGGTGATACAAACATTTCATCTTGTTAGTGCCGCCATCATTAGAACCGTTCGGAGGTAGCTTGTTAGTATTAGTTAACATCTCACTCCATGTTACTAACGTAACAAATGACTTACTATAAATTTTAATGTTAACAAGTATCAAAAATAAACATCCCTCTGGTGCACTCGGGTAAAACTCGGACCTGTTTTCCTTTCCGTAGTAATAACTGCGGAAAAAAAAAACAATTATATTGTTCACTTATTCATGCCGAGTTAAAATTCAATGGCAAATGTTTGTACACTTATCAGAATGGAAAGAATTAATACGATTTCATTAATTAGTTCCGAATTGTTCACGCTGTGTGGGCACGTAATCTATACTTATAATAAATCTGTAGAGAGGTCAGTTCTGTACATGAATTATATTTCCAAAATAACTATCAGGGGGTGATTAGGGATCGATACTGATGCCAAAAATGCAATTAGTACAATTTTCGTCTGTCTGTCTGTCTGTCTGTATAACCGTTATAGAAACAAAAACTACTCGACGGATTTTAACGAAACTTGGTACAATTATTATTCATACTCCTGGGCTGGTTATAGTATACTTTTCATCACGCTACAATCAATAGGAGCAGAGCAGTGAAGGGAAATTTTGGGAAAATGGGAGAAATTACTCCATTTTTAGGGTTCCGTAGCCGAATGGCAAAAAAACGGAACCCTTATAGTTTCGACATGTCTGTCCGTCTGTCTGTCTGTCCGTCCGTCCGTATGTCACAGCCATTTTATTCCGAAACTATTAAGACTATACATGTAAAACTTTGTAGGTAGATGTATTCTGTGAACCGCTTTCCGATTTTAAGAAAAAGTTTAAAAAATATTTAAAAATTTTTTATTTAAATATTTATTTTATAAAGGGGGCTCCCCATACATGGAACTGAAACAGAAAATATTTTTTTTCATGAAACCTATACGTATGTGGTATCTATATACAGGTCTTCAAAAATGACATTAAGGTTTCTAAAATGACTTTTTCATAAATTGTTTCAAAGATATACACTTCCAAAGTGGTAAAATGTGTGTCCCCCTCCTCTAACTTCTATAATAATGAAGTGTAAAATCTAAAAAAAACATATGTTGTAGATCTTAATGTAAACTTTCAACCAAAATTGGTTTGAACGAGATCGAGTCAGCAGTTTTTGGGATACAGTATATTTTCTAAAACCGCAAATATAACTTTGTAATTCATACAAATACTATGAAAAACAAAGTTATTTGGCGTAGTTGTAAAAATTGTAAATAAGCTAGTTTTAAGAAATTTGTAAGGTTTTTTGTTTTTTTTTTTCAAATAAATAAATATATTATATATTTATTATAGTTACTACGGAACCCTTCATGGGCGAGTCCGACTCGCACTTGGCTAATTTTTAAGCTTCCGTCGCGTGTGCAACCTTAATGGTTAAAGCTACACAGAAATCATTTCATGACGGAAATGTTCTCCTTAAAATTATATAAAAAATATCCCACGACAGCATATGTCTATCTTTTATGGTTGACTCACAATAACACGTGTAACTCCCGATAGCTCAGCAGTTCGAAGCTTTCTGATTATAATATTTGTCTACTCTTACGTTTATAACACTCTCAGTCACCCCTAATTGAAAAAGTTAACATTATTAACTATTCCATAAAAAATAATCATATAAATCGGTATAGAAACACCAAAGTTAAAATTGGCATTCCGATTATTCTGCTCCGAAAAAGACCACCACAACTTTGCAATGGAACTTGGCTAAAAGTAACCCCGTTGCAACAAAATATAATCGAGGCTCAAATTTTAAAAGGTTGCGGTGCAGGAGAAACCGTCTTTATTCCCAGAATTCCCATAATACCAAATAATTTTCCATTCCAATTTAAAAGAACGCAATTCCCAATATCGGTGTGTTATGCAATGACAATTAATAAGGCTCAAGGGCAGACTTTTCGTGTTGCTGGAGTAGATCTCGGTGTCAGTTGTTTCTCGCATGGTCAGTTGTACGACGTTCTTTCCCGGGTTAGCAGTTCTAGAAATCTTTATGTTCACGTGCCGGACGGGTCAACTTTCAACATTTACCCGGAAGCTTTGCGCTGAAGTATTTTCGTTCTATAGGTACTTAAGCCTCATGTGAACGTGATCTAAACAATATTACCAATACATTAACTTAATAACACACAAGGAGTTACACGCTGACGGAGTCGCGGGCACAGCTATTAACAATAATATTTTCAGTATTGCGATATTTTTCAACAGTATTATAGATTGACATATTATATTTCCTTACTAAATTACGAAAGTTAATCTGTCTGTTACATCAAAATCACTGAACCGTGAAGAAGGACATAGGCTACTTTTTATTTTACGAAAAACGACGGAAACGCGGACGAAGTCGCGGGCAACAGCTATCTATACCAATGATATAAGGCTGAAGAGTTTGTTTGAACGCGATAATCTCAGGAACTACTAGTTTGAATTGAAAAATTATTTTTTAATTAAATAGTCAATTTATAGAGAAAGGCTATAGGCTATATATCATTACGCTAAGGCCAATAGGAGCGGAGCGCCAATGAAGAATGCTTCAAAATCGGGGTTAAATTTAACGTTAGCCCAAAGTAACTATTCCATGCGGACGAAGTCGCGGGCAAAAGCTAGTAAGTACATAATGTGTGCCGCGTCCTCCAACTGTGTTCACTGGAGATGGACACTTTTTTATTATATTGACGCTTACTTAAATAATTTGAATTCTAAATACATGTAGACTCACCCTTGCCGACGTTGGTGGCACCGTCCACGTCTACGCACATATTGATCATGCACTGCTCATCACTTTATTTTTGCTTTTCTTGAATGGGAGAACACTGTAGACTCTTAGATTCGTTTTTCTTATTTTAATGTTTTTGTAATTACATTGTTGTGTTGATTGGTTTATAGTGTGATACCCTTCGATCAACATTGATCGAAGGTCATACCTCTTCAATCTGTCTTATGGGTTTATTGTAAAAAATAAAGATAATTATCTTGAAAAGAGTACCTAACTGGAATTTCTTGCCGGTTGCTCTCCATAGGAAACGACCAATTTCGAACCATGCACTAACTGCTGATGTTTTATTATAAGTGCCCACGTAGGTCTGTGTCAAATAAAATATTTTGAGTTTTGAGCTTGGTCTCCTTGCAGGGTGACTCGTCGGGCGTGTCTTCAATATGTACAGTAGCGAGTTAACTTGCGTCATCGGCGAGTTAAGTTGTTATTGTAGTTTGTACGGCAAAAACGAGTTAAATAGTAAGTTGTTGATTAATAGATCGCGATCCTATTTTTCAGTGCGAAGTAGCCCTAAGCGCTCAGTTTGCTAACAGCATACGGTAAGTAAGACCTGATTCCGTTCGTTCGGGGGGGGAGCCCAGGAATGTGTAGCGAAACGCGCGGGGCTGCAGTGCCAGCAGTGCATTCACAGGCTTCCGTAGAGGTTGTGCTGATAGGTCATAGATTGTCACATGATAGGTGACCTTCTTGAAAAAGGTTGAACCTACGACTACGATATGGCCTCGGATATAATTAGAAATGCATTCCTCAACAACTTAGGTTTACAGAACATTTATTTATCAAAAGAACATTGTGCAGTTCACTTACATGAGATTTCAAAAACACATTACAAGGGTAGGTGTATCTAAGATTTGAAATCATAGCTGGCCAATGAGAAACCAAGTACTCTCATAAAATTTTTGTTCTAAGTATTTAAATCGTTAGGCAAAATGTCTCCTTGTTTGTATGCGAAAACCACTACTTATAGTTAATTTTTAAATGGCTGCACACTGAGTCACTGATGCCATTGTCAAAATAGCATCCACTCCTAAACTGGGTTGGGTTTATAATGCGACTTAAGAGCTAGCTATATTGTGCGCGCAAGCAGAAATTTTAATGAGATATGCAAGCAGTATGATCTAGATCTTTTCACAACTAGTGTGAACTCAGCCAGAAAATGCTTAAGCCCCAAATGATCAGCGTTTTAAACGTTAATCTGTATTTTTTGCTATTCTTGATATTTCATTACAAAAATGTTTATATAAAATTTTTATCTAGCTACTAATTCACAGTAGTGTGCTGCTGTCTGTATGCTCACAACGTAAATAATCCTTACAAAGTAAAAAATTCTATATTTCGTAGCCGCCAGAAAACTAATTACAAGTCCTCAAATTGTAATTGGCTTTCTGGCAACTATGTTTACGTTTTTTTTATGTTTTTATTAGCTGTGAGTCCTCCATGTACAAAATAAATAATATACAGGTAGATACTTAATGATAATTGCCCTCTTGAAACACAAAGTACCACGTCTGTAAGTAGGCACTCCGTGACATAACTAAGTAGCGGCGCGAGGCCATCAGCGGAGGTAATGATCGCACGCGACACTTTTATGATAGTTTAACAGCCTATTGAACGCTGACAGTTGACGATGAGGACGTGACACAATACGAAGACACGCAAGAGGACACTGTGCCCACACACACAGGCTCAAACAGGCACACGCGGCCACATACGGGCACACACGGGCACACACGGGCACGGTGCAGCGCGAGGAGGACTCTCATCATTTGCTTAGTCTTTTCCCAACTATACTTCAGTCTAAATCCAGTCTAAATGGATGCAGCTGAGTACTAGTGTTTTATATGGAGCCACTGGCTATCTGACCTCCACAACTCAGTAGCTGCAGGGTAATCAGATACCCCTTGGCGAGACCAGTGTCACATTTATTGGCTTCTGACTACCAGTAACAACTGTTAAAGATGTACAAAAGACACCGAAGACTTGACGTGCTTTACACGGGGTATCACACCGCCAACTTCCAGACTCCAGTCTAACTATAGAGACACGGGGTATCACACCGCCAACTTCCAGACTCCAGTCTAACTATAGAGACACGGGGTATCACACCGCCAACTTCCAGACTCCAGTCTAACTATAGAGACACGGGGTATCACAGCGCCAACTTCCAGACTCCAGTCTAACTATAGAGACACGGGGTATCACAGCGCCAACTTCCAGACTCCAGTCTAACTATAGAGACACTGGGTATCACAGCGCCAACTTCCAGACTCCAGTCTAACTATAGAGACACGGGGTATCACAGCGCCAACTTCCAGACTCCAGTCTAACTATAGAGACACGGGGTATCACAGCGCCAACTTCCAGACTCCAGTCTAACTATAGAGACACGGGGTATCACAGCGCCAACTTCCAGACTCCAGTCTAACTATAGAGACACGGGGTATCACAGCGCCAACTTCCAGACTCCAGTCTAACTATAGAGACACGGGGTATCACAGCGCCAACTTCCAGACTCCAGTCTAACTATAGAGACACGGGGTATCACAGCGCCAACTTCCAGACTCCAGTCTAACTATAGAGACACGGGGTATCACAGCGCCAACTTCCAGACTCCAGTCTAACTATAGAGACACGGGGTATCACAGCGCCAACTTCCAGACTCCAGTCTAACTATAGAGACACGGGGTATCACAGCGCCAACTTCCAGACTCCAGTCTAACTATAGAGACACGGGGTATCACAGCGCCAACTTCCAGACTCCAGTCTAACTATAGAGAAATTCCCTACAAAAACCCAATAGCACTTTTTGGCCAATCCGGGAATCGAGAAGGATTCTCAGATGGTGGAAAAAAACGCATTCTTACGCGTTAGTCATGTTGTGAGGCTCATGAGGTCGAACTAATGGAAATCGTGACGACTGCCTTTGAGAAGTATTTATAATCTCGAAATACACACACCTATGTTTTTTTTTTCTATTTAACGGAACTCGGCCTTCACTTGATTACGTGCAGGAAGATGTCGTAATTTGAGTAAAAAGTCAGCATCGAGTCGTGACAAGCTGTACGTGAGCTTCGTTTGTGCTGATTGGAGGAAGGGGGGGGGGGGTGCATCAGGGTACTGTCAGCAATTAGCTGAAGGCTGCGCGTGCGCAGGTCGTGGTGTCGGCTGCTGGAGACGAGCTGCCACGAACTATAAAAGACGTTGCCCAGGGAGCAGCACTTGAGCTACATGTCATTCAAATAAATTGAACTTTAAAAATGTTAATCTTCGAAAGTACTGAGTAGATTTGGATGAAATTTGATATTAGCTTAAAGCTTGAGACGAAGGAGGGTTATGGACGTTAATAATAAAGCTTTATTTAAATTAATTCCATGCATAGTACATATCAAACTATAACATTTGATAACTTATTAATCTACAAAATTCAATTACATTTATTCCACTTATTGTTAGATGAATTTGATTTCTAATTATAAATTCTATTTTGTTATTAGTTTCATTATTAATTGCTTTAATTTCAAATACCTAATTAATTAATGCATGGACCCCTTTCGGGTAAAAGCCTCCCCCAAGGAATGCCATCCTTCTCTATCATTAGCTAGATAGTCCAGCCAACTTTCGCCCGCGCACGCTACAATTTCGTCTGCCCATCTGGCCCTTTGTCTACCTCTTGATCTGGTGCCTTTTGGCCCAAACCACCTTACTGGCCGTAGAGTCCATCTGTCGTCCTTGTAACGGGCCACGTGACCCGCTCACTTCCATTTAGCCTTCATTGCAAAAGTTAAGGCATCGCATACTTTTGTCTTCTTTCGAATGTCAACGTTCTTTACCTTATCCTTCAGTTTTATACCTAGGCAACTTCTTTTCATTCTTCTCTGGGTAGTCTGAAGTTTGTTTTGAGATCGAAGGTCCAAGTTTGGCATCCATAGGTGAGGCACGGTAGAAGTCCTGTATCCATGACTATTTTCTTGGTCGGTAGCGGAAGTTGCGATTTTAGTATTTCCTTATGGTGCCAGAACTTGTTCCAGGTAATCGCCACTCTTCGGTTAAGTTCCTCAGTGTTTCTTTCCTTACTAAAAGAGATTTGTTTTCCTAAGTAAATGTAGTGGTTGACAAACTCGAGAGGTGTGTTATTTGTTAAGATGGGCGTTGCACTGCAGTTAGACATGATTTTAGTTTTGTCCAGATTCATTTCCAAACCAGTTTTTATACTAGCCTGGTTTAATTCATTTACCATTGTGTTTAATTGGTGAGGGGTTTCCGAAAATAAAATTATGTCATCGGCGAATCTGAGATGACTTAAAAAATTCCCATTTATATTGATACCTTGATTAGACCATGGCAGCTCTCCCATTGCGTGTTGTAAAACGGCTATGAATAATTTTGGTGAGATCTCTCTTGAGGGTCTCCTTGCCGGACATCTATCTTTATGTTGATTACTTCGCCTACTCTATCCAGTTTGACTCTACTTGTGCTGTTAGAGTAAATATTTTTTAGGATATTGATATACTTTTCATTTTGACTCTACTTGTGCTGTTAGAGTAAATATTTTTTAGGATATTGATATACTTTTCATTTGTGTTTAGTGCTTTCAGCGATTCCCAGATGCTCTCGTGTGAAATTGAATCAAAAGCTTTTTTGTAGTCGATGAAAGCTAAATACAGGGGTTTATTAAATTCTAAATATTTTTCTATCACCTGGTCAACCACTTGGATATGATCCATCGTGCTGAAACCGCTTCTAAAAAGTCTTCTATGGACGTTATGGTTGATAAATATCACGGGAATGCAACCCCGAGACACAGCTAGTGCCATATAAATAAACATAGGTTTATAATATAACTTAATTGGTAATGGTCAAAGATAAGATAAGATTTGTTTATCTGCCAAAGAAAATCTCTCTCTCTTTGATCATCCCCTCATTGCTGAAGATTGTGATCACTCGCTTTTGCTGCTCTGATAACAATAGTTCTTCATAGCTCCAACACATCGCTGCTCTCACCGCCAGATGAAATTTCTTTAAGGCTGTTGCATCCTTAACTTGGATAGACTATCTGGTTGGCAAGCGACCTCGGGCTCTCTCGCATTCTACTCAGACAACAACTGCCAGTTTAACAGAACATCAGGCAGTATAACAGAAGGTAGACTTAGACTTTGGCATTTCGCCTTTTTGTTCAAGAAATACTTATAATGCGTGGTATGGAATGGTCTTAGTTTGCATTTAACGTGATCAAGGTGAACGCGACAATGCCTAAATGGGTCGACAGTCAACAGCAGAACATTTAATTATATTTGATTACCTTTTAGATAGCCGAGCTGTGCGCACCGCGAGCTGCTCTAAAGTCTAACCAGTGGCTTCAAGACTAACTGGTTTTTGTTTTAAGTAAAAATCTCGTTTCGTTCCGCTAATTGTGCTAAGTACATTTTAATGTATGATATTTTTCTGCACGCTTAGCTAAGTACGAGTACTACATAGGCCAGGACGCACCAATTCGATTAATATAGCAGGCTGGTAGCTGTTCGCCAAGACTCCACTAGTCTGGCTAAATAGGAAAAAAATTTGGAGACATTTCTTGTGTAACATCATTTTGATATAGGTACGTCGGCTTTTGTCCTTTGGTAGTTTCAGTCGTTCGGCTCCATATCGGAAATCCTACCTTGCAGGCATATTCCCTAAGTATTCCGAGGCCTTCGGTCCTGACGATCCCAATTTAATTTTATCTTGATAAATAAATAATAAATAAAATGCTTTTATTTTATCTTCAACATTGAATTCATAGCCTGATTGAGGCGGCGCCAGTAAGATACAATTAGAGAATACAATAGTTTCCTAGAGCAATCAATATTTTAAATTATAATTACAATAGTTCCTTTTACAATACAGAAAAACCAATACTGGAGCATTATCTTTTCATGATAATTTGAAATATTATTTTAAAAATATATTTGGTAAGTATGATTTGATAATATTGCAACACTTATTGATACATTTTATTCAAACTCTATTACCACTATGATTCAAAATTGTACACATTTTCAAATAAATTTCTCATGTACATACTTATTTCAAACATACATGTACATTTAAGCACTTTCATATCGACCGTATACATGTTGAAAACAATAGAAATAAACACTTTACCCACTGCGTCGCGTAGTCGGGTAAAAAGAAATGTAATCATATTTTATGGTATTCGGGTTTCTCCGACACGGGGCCTCGAAGGTCAGAGTACTCAGGGAATAACCCAACATGCATAGAATGCTTCTTTATTAGTATGTTCTTATTAAACGAAGCAGAATAATGAATTCGTTATAAGTAAGCCGAGTGTGAATGACGGTGTATGCGACGCGGTGCGCTCACGGTCGGCGGCGTCGTGCTAATCAGACCATGTGATATGCGAGCCACGGCCCACGGCCCACGGCCCACGGGCCTCGGTGTTGTTGCAGCTGCCCGCTCTCCGGGCTCCAGTGCCGGCGCCAACGTCGATCTCTTCTTCATACACTTGATTTATTTGTGGATAAATAGATATCATACCAACAAAAAAACAACAACTAGTAAAAACATTTTTTACAAAAATGTAACCGACTTCAAAACTTACAAATAAGACTTGCTCTAGAAAGAGAGAAATAACCTTAAATATTGTTTTATTGGATGTATAATTCCGTTAAAAATAAGGGCTAGGTAAAGACCCCTCTTTGAGGAGTGGCTAGATCGGCGTCACGGCGTCCTGACCTACCGCATGAAGCAGGTCCTCACCGCACACGGAAGTTTCGGGAGGTACCTGTGTCTGATGGGAACAACAAAAAGGAAGAGACGCCTGGGTGTCACCACTGCGAGGGTCGCCCTGAGGATACAGTCGAGCACACGGTGCAGGAGTGCCCAGCTTGGGCAGAGCACCGACGTGTCCTCACGGCGGCGATAGGCGGAGACCTCTCGCGCCCGGCATTGGTAGAGGCTATGCTGCGGGGCGAGAGGGAGTGGGAAGCGGTCGCCTCCTTCTGCGAAGCAGTCATGCTTCCGAAGGAGGAGGCGGGCCGCGTGAGGGAGAGGATGGCGTCCTCCCTCCAGCCCAGCCGCAGTGGTAGACGCCCACGGCGTCGGACGTCGGCCGACGATCTCCGGCCACCGTAGGCGCGGGCATGCGGACAGCGAGTAAAGGGCAACTGGCTGTCCGACCATGGACCATGCCCGGGTTGACGGCGCGTTGTGTTCCACGCGCGCCTCAAAGAGCGTCAGCAATATGACGAGGCCCCCCCCGTAGAGGGCCGAAGCCTGCCGGGGTCGTGGGACTCATCCCATTACCGTGACCCCGGTACGTAAAGGGTTATTGAAGGAACACCGTGGATTTTAGTCAGTAAAAGTCTGACAGTCCCTCCCACCCTGCCCGGGGTGGGAGGACTTATTTAATAATTTTACCACGTTAAAAAAAAAAAAAAGATATCTACTCACAAGGCTGAAGTCGGTAGTTTTGATAGGCAAAGAACGCCGCATTCTCGGGCATACCCGAGGTGATGAAACCTATTCATTTCTCTTGACACCACTTGACTCTTTGAAAGAGAGTTTGCTGTTCACGTCTTTTGTACCAACTTAAACCATATTTCAGACGTGATTCAGAAGGGCTGTGCCTCAGCTGTGGTGATATTAATAGGCTGATTAAGCTAAACAGTACATAGATATACGAGGGCAGCAATCGCGGGAGATTTGCTGTTTTAAATTGAAGAGTTCCATCACTTATCTCCGAAGGTCTTCATCAGAACCTGATGTGTTATAAAACCAACATGTAAGTTCTAAAACCTTCCTTTTTTGAAGTCGGTTAAAAAGGGTGATACAATGGTCTTTTCACTAAAAGCGATCTTTGACAGACAACGTTTGGATGGATTTGACCACAGAATTCTTAATAATTTAAGATTTCTGTAGATTTGACACAGGAAAAAAGTTATTTAAAAAATCTAAAAAACTCGACTGCTCAACTGAAATGCAAGAAACAAGCACATTTTTATTTTAAAAAGTGACAAGCAGGCGGGACCCAATTTAACGTATTTTTTTTTTAAATTTGGCAGGTCCGCCTGCTTATCACTTTTTAAAATAAAAAAAACTTTTTAACAAAAATTAAACCGACTCCCAAAAAACACTGCAAAGTGAAAAATAACTTTAATTTCGGTAGTCGGTGTCTTTAGTTTTGTTTTTTTTTTTTGGAAAAAAAAAATTTGTTAAAAAGTTTTTTTTCACTCTTTTTAGTTGGATGATTTTTAATTTACCTAGTTACAAGAGCCTAAATGTCAACTACTTATAACCTTTTACAAAATATTGCTTTTCCCAATGCTGGGCCGTTAATTGTTGAGGAGTTCTCCTGGTACTTCACCATCAGCTCTACATCACCATATGCATTGTGACGAGCATAAAGTGCTTAACATCCATATTCAAGTAATCGAATCGCAATCCACTTAATACTTATAATTTAGTAGTTTCGGCGGCGACTTTTTGAGAGCAACTGCACAAGTTACTATAAGAAATACTCAAAACGCCATAGGTGTGCCTATAATATTTGAAGAGTTCCCTCGATTTCTCCAGGATCCCATCATCAGATCCTGACTTTGGTGATAGTGGTACCAATTTCGAAGTATACCCATTCGAACAAAAAAAGAATTTTCCAAATCGGTTCAGCCGTCTTCGAGTACTCGATGATAATACATAAAAAAAAAAAAAATATACGCCTCGAATTGATAACCTCCTCTTTTTGTCGTCGGTTGAAAATGTGCTTGTTTCTTGCATTTCAGTTGAGCAGTCGGGTTTTTTAGATTTTTTAAATAACTTTTTTTTTCAACTTTTCAGTTAAAATATTAATTTAAAAAAAAATCCCGGTCGTGTCACATTGGCACCCCACCGGATTAAGAAAGTGAAAGAGCTCTAATTCCATATTTTTAAACTTTCTCTTTGTATTATTTTTGCTAGTATTACACTAATGACAAAATGATATACTTTTTTGAAATCCTTGCAATAAGCCCTTTAATTTGATACCCATACTGTAGTATTCGAAACAAAACATTTTTTTTTTTCACTATGTATAATGGCTTCGCACAGCCGCCATGTTTGATTTTTTCAAATGTCACCTATCTAAGAACACTTGGGCTGCTAAGACGAATCTAACGATACCTCAATTATGTAAATCCGTTCAGCGGTTCTGGAGATATGAGGTAATAAAGAATATTACATACATACATACATACAAGATACGCGCGAAAAACATAACCCTTCCTTTGCAGTCGGGTAAAAACAGATACAACAGATAAAATAGTTCCATGTTTGTTACTCTTTGTCTACTCTTCATCTCTCAGTAACTTCCGCCCAGCGGTATGCATAAGTGCACCCGCTGTAAGTCTGCGCCAATCGGTGAGCTGCTCAAGTTTAAAGCTTTACGTTTATTTGTGCCTTTAGCTGCGTCTCAGCTGTTGTGTGCAATACAGCAGAATTATTTCAGAATGTTAACTCTGCTGTATCATCGTGTGTCACCTGGAACAAGCAGAAATCATAGACTGTATTCGGTTTTTAATCCGTCCGTAGTTATATGATTTGACCAGTACGAATGGTATGGACTAAATAAAAAAAATGGCCAAGTGCGAGTCGGACTCGCCCATGAAGGGTTCCGTAGTCACTATGATAATTATAATATACTTAACATATTTATTTGAAAAAAAAAATACAAAAAACCTTACAAATTTCTTAAAACTAGCCTATTTACAATTTTTACAACTACGCCAAATAACTTTGTTTTTAATAGTATTTGTATGAATTACAAAGTTATATTTGCGGTTTTAGAAAATATACTGTATCTCAAAAACTGCTAACTCGATCTCGTTCAAACCAATTTTGGTTGAAAGTTTACATTAAGGTCTACAACATATGGTTTTTTTAGACTTTTCACTTCATTATTATAGAAGTTAGAGGGGGGGGGGGACATCGACACACATTTTACCACTTTGGAAGCGTATATCTTTTAAACGATTAACTTTATGAAAAAGTCATTTTAGAAACCTTAATGTCATTTTTAAAGACCTGTCTATAGATACCACACACGTATAGGTTTCATGAAAGAAAATATTTTCAGTTTCAGTTCCATGTATGGGGAGCCCCCTTTATTTTAAATATTTTTTAAATTTTCTCTTAAAATCGGAAAGCGGTTTACAGAATACATCTACTTACCAAGTTTTACATGTATAGTCCTAACAGTTTCGGAATAAAATGGCTGTGACATACGGACGGACGGACAGACAGACAGACGGACAGACATGTCGAAACTATAAGGGTTCCGTTTTTTGCCATTCGGCTACGGAACCCTAAAAAAGAGAGACTGACCTTAGTTTTTTTGAGTACTCCTTCTCAGGATAGTCGGCTATGAGCTTGGAACCACCGGCCTTGTCTACTTTACATAAGACCAAAAATATTGACGAGTTATTTTTAGCCTACTTACAAACTAAATTAATATAAGTTATAAATATAAAAAGTATGCCTGATACCACAGAACAGATAAAACCTCTTTTATCTGTTCTGTGGCTGATACCATCCGGTATGAGTCACTATAATTTTAACAAGGAGAAGGTAATACTTAATTTAAAAGATTATATCAATCAGACTTTTTAATCTTATCATTATTTCACGTCTTGGGAACGAATGCAGCATGCAGCACCCCTCACATACATGTGTACATTAAGTTCTTGAATTCTAAGAAGCCCGTCCCTCCGTGGCGGCGGAAGTGTGCACAATATGCGTGGCTGGCTCACAACGCTGACTCGCTATTGCTATATAAATATTAATAAATAATGTCGAACTCGCAGCTGACAGACTGATCCGGGCCGGGTTACTGACCGCCGCTCGGATTTGATTGAGAATTGATTGTAATGACGGCCGGGGGCGGCTGTAGACGGTGCCCACACTCGGATTACTGACTCGAGCGCACGCAACGTGAGCTGCCAGTGCAGAGTATGCACACACGATCCCGAGTAAACTGTTGAGCATGTTGTATGTGATCTAAGTTTTTAAATAAATTGATATGGTCTCAAGCAGTGTCATTGGAACAAATTGGATATTTACCATGTGTAATTTATTGTCTCGAGTATCCGATATTTCGGTCATTTGGTGCCATAAACATAATGATATTCACCTAGGGTTGCCATCCGTCCGGGTTTTCCCAGATTTGTCCTAGTTTGGAGAGCGTCCGGGGGCGTCCGGGGGGATTTTCCCAATAAGTGTCCAGGTAAAACCAGTCCAGGTATCAAAAAACACGACCTCTATTATTATTACCCCACTGCAAAGGAAGGGTTATGTTTTTCGCGCGTATCTTGTATGTATGTATGTATATAATATTCTTTATTACTTACCTCATATCTCCAGAACCGCTGAACGGATTCACATAATTGAGGTATCGTTAGATTCGTCTTAGCAGCCCAAGTGTTCTTAAATAGGTGACATTTGAAAAAATCAAACATGGCGGCTGTGCGAAGCCATTATACATAGTGAAAAAAAAGATGTTTTGTTTTGAATACCACAATATGAATATCAAATTAAAGCGCTTATCGCAAGGATTTCAAAAAGGTATATCATATTTATCATTAGTGTAATACTAAGAAAAATAATACAAAGAGAAAGTTTAAAAATATGGGTTTAGAGCTCTTTCACTTTCTTAATCCGGTGGGGTGCCAATGTGACATGACCGGGAAAATTAAAAAATTGTTAATTAATATTTTAACTGAAAAGTTGAAAAAAAAAAAATTAAAAAAAATCTAAAAAACCCGACTGCTCAACTGAAATGCAAGAAACAAGCACATTTTTATTTTAAAAAGTGACAAGCAGGCGGACCCGTCAAATTAAAAAAAAAAATACGTTCAATTGGGTCCCACCTGTTTGTCACTTTTTAAAATAAAAATGTGCTTGTTTCTTGCATTTCAGTTGAGCAGTCGGGTTTTTTAGATTTTTTTTAATAATTTTTATCCTATGGTATTTCATCTCATTGTTTATGTTACGTTGATCAAATGAAAAGGAAGAGACTGTTATTAAAAAAGTTCTAAAGCCCTACAATTTTATCACTTTATCAGTAAATAAAAACCATAATTAAACATCGTTGTTTTTAGTTTCAAGTTTAAAAATGTATTTTTCTACGGTGTCCGGGGAAAAACTGTGATTTTACCCAAATGTCCGGGGTTTATAAGTCTTTGTCTGGGGCCGGAAAATTTGGTGATGGCAACCCTATATTCACCTGTAATCGCGGCGCTTGTGCGTGTGTGGTGCCACTAGTACCTAAATATCTCAGTTGTGTGAGTGTCGCAAATGTTTGCTTAGCATATCATACGAGTTCGAGAACTAGGTTGTGCGTCAGATAGGCTTGTTCGTAACAATGTAGCTACTGATGTAACGGTAGTTCTCATCACAATTCCGCACGCCCTTACTAACAGATTGTTAGTGGAGGTCACGACGAGGCAGGTTGTTGACGCTGATCGCTGCATCTCTATACATTGTGCATGTTCAAGTAATCTCCATGAGTGATTCGCAGACGCACATAGCTTGTTGTTACTAACTCGGCTGTACACTCAGCCGCCCTAGAAGGTAACCGTTTGCGAAGATACAGCGAGTGTGTAGTCGCATCAAGGGCGGTTCTCGTAGCCGATGTGTATCAGTGTCTTGCGGCTGACTGTCCGCTGTACAGTTAGCTGGGCCTGTCGGCAGGGCTCCTCCTCCCGCTCCTCAGTCCTCGCCGGGCACTGGAGGAACCTGTTTGTTCCACGTCTGCAGGTCGAGTTCGCGTCTAGTTAGCAATGCGCTATGTTGCTAGTACCTTTACTTGTGCTACTTAAAAGCTAGATGTCTTAACTGCTAGTAACAATATTAATTCTGCATTACAGATAAAGACGGACCTTCACAAGTAAGCATTAACATTAGCAAGTCATTACTAAATCATGTAAAACAAAAGACTAGGCGTGGAGTCAACAAAAACTGCACCAAACAACACACAAAGAGAATTTTCGGAACTCAATGTTGAAACATAACGTGTTTAGCAACATTTTGTGCAAGAGTTAAAAACAAATTATGCAGTATTTAGCATTATTTTGAAAGTAGTAGTAGTTAGAGACAAAGGACAGCCTCACAGCCCCCACACGGCCGCGGCGTCCACTGAACTGCGTGCACTTGCACCAGCTCTGTACTCATCGCTTGCGGGTCGCTGTTGTTAATTACTATAACAGCCAAGTGCTCTGCATTACACCGCGCAATCTCAGGCGACGTCACGAACGCAACTTACTTGACTGCCTTTCTCTTAAAATCCATAGCGTTCAGGAGATTTAATTTGCTTCTAATGTCCTTTCTTTAGTATTTTCGTCAAATGGGTCGAACTCCTTACAGCTCTAAGTTGAGCTACGCGACAACTGACAAATGCTTGCACTGTTTAGACGGGTCGTCTCAAATCTGTGTGATTCTGTCCTCTAAAGGGCTCTACATGATTCTCATATGATTTGATCTGAACGGATTGAAAATTATGGACTTTAAAAGAAACCATAACCTCTGAGTTTGTTTCAGTGTTTATCCTCAGGGCAGTCAGCTGGGAAACATCGGCCTGATCTAGTATAAATTGACGAAAAAAATAACGTGTTATTTACTTATAACCAATTATCAAAATACGTAAATATAAATATTTCATACTTACTTAAAAGTTCTGTTTCAGTATGTCTTTATGTTTAGGCAGGATATCCGGAATGTGTGTGCATGTCCAGACCATGAGCAACTTGATGAATACATTAGCTTTGCTTTGTTGATTCCAAATACGATAATGTAAACGCAATTTAAAACAGATAAATTGTAGGTTTTTTATCAAATATCTGAAATATTCTTGAAGTGAGCTTTGCAGCCAGCTGAGCTGAGGGCAACGAGGAGATGAGAGCGACCACACCACCTGTTGTAACCAGCTTCAGAGATTCAATTCAATTTATTAACTTCAGACATGTCCGTAGTGTTAGTAAACAGTAATAGCTAGTGTTAAGTAAAGACCCCTCTTTGAGGAGTGGCTAGATCGGCGTCACGGCGTCCTGACCTACCGCATGACGCAGGTCACCGACACGGAAGTTTCGGGAGGTACCTGTGTCTGATGGGTAAGGAAGAGACGCCTGGGTGTCACCACTGCGAGGGTCGCCCTGAGGACACAGTCGAGCACACGGTGCAGGACTGCCCAGCTTGGGCAGAGCACCGACGTGTCCTCACGGCAACAATAGGCGGAGACCTCTCGCGCCCGGCCTTGGTCGAGGCCATGCTGCGGGGCGAGAGGGAGTGGGAAGCGGTCGCCTCCTTCTGCGAAGCAGTCATGCTTCCGAAGGAGGAGGCGGGCCGCGTGAGGGAGAGGATGGCGTCCTCCCTCCAGCCCAGCCGCAGTGGTAGACGCCCACGGCGTCGGACGTCGGCCGACGATCTCCGGCCACCGTAGGCGCGGGCATGCGGACAGCGAGTAAAGGGCAACTCGCTGTCCGACCATGGACCATGCCCGGGTCGACGGCGCGTCGTGTTCCACGCGCGCCTCAAAGAGCGTCAGCAACATGACGAGGCCCCCTCTGCAGAGGGCCGAAGCCCGCCGGGGTCGTGGGACTCATCCCGTTACCGTGGCCCCGGTATGTAAAGGGTTATTGAAGGAACACCGTGGATTTTAGTCAGTAAAAGTCTGACAGTCCCTCCCACCCTGCCCGGAGTGGGAGGACTTATTTGATAATTTTACCACGCTAAAAAAAAAAAAAAAAAAGTAACAGGTATGACACAAATAAAAACAGTGATTATCTTCGACTGGTATGGATCCTCATGCAGTGACTCAGCAAAGGAGCTTCCCACCGGTCTATGAACACGCTCAGGAGATATGATGATAAAATGATGATGCAACACATCAATTCATGCAAATATGTACCTTATTTTGTTTATGCTTTAATGTTAATACAGCTAAGACCCAGGCGTGTCTCTTCTCCACAAAAAGAAGCCAATTCGAACCGGCTCCTACTTTCCGTGGTGTAACCGTGCCGATAACCGATCATATTGAGCTTCTTGGGGTGACTTTAACTTATCGAGGCTAAGGCTCAGTTAACACCAAAAAAGTTGGGAATCCTAGCCAAGGTGAGACGGTACTTCACACCGGAGCAGCTGCTCGGTTTGTATCAGGCCCAGGTTCGGCCGTGTATGGAATACTGCTCTCATCTTTGGGATGGATCTGCGAAATGCCAACTGGACGCGCTTGAGTCTGATGAGAACGATGCAATGGTCGAGTCAAAGCTCCAGAGCCTTGAACACCGACGACGAGTTGCAAGTCTATCGGTTTTCTATCGGTTACATTTCGGGGAGTGTGCGATGGAATTACACAATCTAATTCCGCCAAGTCCATTCCATCATCGGACTACGAGACAAATGGCGAAGCGCCATCGTTACATGGTGGACATCCCACCCATACGCACAAAAGGAATGGAATTCCCTGCCGGAGTCTGTGTTTTCCGACAGCTACAACCTAGGAGTCTTTAAGTCCAGAGTGAATAGGTTACTTTTAGGTAAGCGTGCTCCATCTTCGATCACATCATCACTTACCATCAGGTGAGATAGTGGTCAAACGTGAACCTATTTTCAATAAAAAAAAACATACACCTGCAAAGGACAAAAACAAATGACCTAGGCAGAACTTTTCGCGGAGTTGTTTGAAACATGTCACCGACGACGTGTTTACAAGCGAGCTGGCAGTTTACGTCTGTATGTGCTTTTTGTTGATTTTTATCATCTATAACCAATAATAGTACTATTACCCGGTACTATTATTGATTGAAGATTATAATAGCTTAACTAGCAGTTAGTTAGTCGCGATAAAAACATAACCCTCCTACTCTAGCAGTCGGTTCCGTCCTCCTAGATGTGTTCAATTTTATTATTTTATTTTATATTTTCTTTTAATAATAATATGATGTTGTTTAATTTTTTTTTGCTGTGTGTATACTTGTGGTATGTGTCAGTAAACGTTTATTTTTCTTTCTTTCTGTCATACCAAATTTCATCCAAAACCACCCAGTACTTTCAAAGTCTAGCGTGTTTAATAATATATTATTTATTTATAATAGATTTATTTCGCAGAAAGATATCAGTTTAGAATGATTATGTGTATATAGATTACGATTAACGCTTGCTAATTATACATTAATAGTTAATAGTTAGTTAATAGTTAGTTTATTTGTCATTAACAGATTTACACAGTACATTAAAACATACAATCAAAGCTCTTAAAGAAAAGACAATTATCTAAAAGATTAATGACCCCCATGACATTATAATCATTCTACCAATTACTATTAGATCCATAAGTAAAGGGCGTGATAAAACATTATAACGGTATTCAATAACAGTTAATTTAACATTAAAATACAAACAGTTTAGATAAAAAATTACAACAAATAATAGGTAAATTAAAATTTAAACTAACAGTAATTTTTTACGCAAAATATACTTCCGGGCTCGCTGGGGGCGGCACGGTCTGGTGGGAAGCAGATAATATGTGGGTATTTACTCTCGAAATAGTAATGGGGAGTGCGATACCCGAGTTTATATTCCGGAACATGATAAATTATTTAAACAAACCGCGTCACCTGATACTGTTAGCATTTTTGTTTAAGTTTTTTGCGAGATTATCTTTTGTTTGATAACTAAAGTATGCTTATTTACAAAGTGTGTATTTACAAAACTTTTAAATTTATTTTTACCTTATTCTAATAATAACCAGGTATTGTGTCGTAGTTAACATTATAATAGGCACTCCATGAAAGGTGTGCTCAAGCCAATCTACGTAAGATGGTTGAGCTAATTTATCATTATTTGTATAAGCCAGTTTAATATCCTAGCTATACAAGGTGCCAGATAAACGGGAAATAAAGTACATTGACCTTTTTCTAATATCTCTGCGTAGATACCCGAAAAACAAGCAATTAACTGTTTTTCATTACTATAAAATGTAAAGGGTCGCGATAGATGTGGATTCAAGACAGATTTGTTTTTATTTCCGTTTTTGAAATAAATTAGTCAACAAAAATGTAGGAGGGTCAATGACTTTTATTCCAAGTTTATGTGGCGTTTGGTATAGCAACTTTCTTCGAAGGAGCTCGTGACTAAATAATAACAGCCCAATGGGTCGATTGTCGAGGTCAAGCATCGCTTGTCGAGGTCGCTCTGCGGGTGGGAGACCTTCTTAACATTATCGAGATTCCCCCGCGCTTTGGAAATAGGGCTACTATCACCAAATTTGCCGGCCCCAGACAAAGACTTATAAACCCCGGACATTTGGGTATTCCTCGGACACCGTAGAAAAATTGAACTTGAAACTAAAAAAACTTTTTTGCAAAAAATAAAACCGACTTCCATATCAAAACACTACAAAGCCAAAAATAATTTTAATTTCGGTAGTCGGTGTTATTGGTTTTGTATTTTCTTTTTTTTTCACACCGCCTTCCGAAATTAAAATTATTTTTGGCTTTGTAGTGTTTTGATATGGAAGTCGGTTTTATTTTTTGCAAAAAAGTTTTTATTTTCGCGCTTTTTAGTGGGTCAGTGAATTTTCCAAATCGATTCGTAAATGACGGAGTCATGCGCGAACAAAAAACGCAATGCAGAGTAAACGAAAAGATCATCAAGGTAAATTATTTTTTTCGACTTTTTTTGTTTTTTCGGAAACGGCTCGTCTGATTTCGATAAAATTTTCATGGGACCATTTGGGAAGTATACCCTTTCCAACAAAAAAAGAATTTTTCAAATCGGTTGGCAAGCGACGAAGTTATGCGTGGACAAACATAAAAAAAAAAAATAAAAAAAAAAAAAAAAAAAAAAATACAAACATCCGAATTGAGAACCTCCTCCTTTTTTAGAAGTCGGTTAAAAACAGCGATGTTTATGTATGGTTTTTATTTACTGATAAAGTGATAACATTGTAGAGCTTTAGAACTTTTTTTAATAACAGTATCTTCCTTTTCATAACATAAACAATGAGATGAAATACCACAGGAAAATAATAATAGAGATCGTGCTTTTTGGTACCCGTAAGCGGTAAGACCAATGTGTGTCCGAGTTTTACCTGGACGCTTATTGGGAAAATCTCCCCGGACGCTCTCCAAATTAGGACAAATCCGGGAAAACCCGGACGGATGGCAAACCTACTTGGAAAGCACGTTTAACTGTTGGTCCCGGCTGTTATTTCGGGATCTTCGACAGTTGTGGCGGCTACGCAGGAACCAGAACATCTGACAGTGGTGTTTGAGAGGGGTTCGTGTTACCCAGCTACTGGCTGTGGAGGTCAGGCAGGCGGGCGCTCGTCAGACTCGAAGCCGACCCCGAAGCACTAACCAAATGATGATGCAGCCAACTTGCAACTTTTATAATAGTCATCGGTCACTGGCTACTCCAGGTTCTCTTTAAACACAATACTTGTTAAGATTTTTGTTGATATTTTTTGTGCTTTGAGTGAATTCACAAGGGCTGCACTGTTTGTTACCAAAGGTAATGATATTCGTGTCTGTCTTTTCCTTATTGCTACACTATCCTATTGGGTCTGTAATACTTGTAAATAGTTGTATGTGAATAAATAAATGAGAAACCCGAAGTTGTGTGAGTTTAAGAATGCTCCCGGCGGCGCAAATGTACCAGGGTGCACGGGATCTTATTGAGTGTAACAGACCCTCCGCCTATCCCAGGGCAGAAAACATCTATGACAATAGAGAAAAAAACATATGTCACACTCACACATGGCCGGACTAGATAACCAAACTAAGATTTTCTGTTACGAATAGTTACAATAATTAGTACGCATAGTCTGCAGTCCCTTTTCGCGGAGTGCATCCTTTACTTCAATATGATTTAGTAATTTTGCTCTCTAACACTACACCGAGGTATTGAACGTAACACCAGTATTGCTGCCCTTGTAGGGTAATTCCAGGATAGGTGCCCAAATGGGATAGGTGCCGCGGCTTTGAATACTCTATGTTAGAAATGTCGTAGGCTAAAATCGAACTTCGTAATAGGAAGCGCTCCCCCCTCAGACCGCAGTGCCACGCCAACCGCACGCGAGAGCGCACGCGTTTTGCCCGTGAGTGTAAAAATCTTCCGCGGCGAGACCATTACAAGCGTTGAAATTATAATCGTAAGTACTGACTATCGAATATCTTTTCACTCTGTTATAAATTCTATATCTTTTTAATTTATTCGCTGATATTACAGTTTAAAGTACAAGAAATAATGCTATAAATTATAGTTTTCTTTTTAACTTTTTTTTTATTAAAAGAGGCATCTATCCTGTGCTAAAAGTATAGTTGCCCCATCTGCTGTCCGGGATAGATGCCCCTAAGGGCATCTATCCCTAACTATTTCTATAAATGTTTTTAATATTGCAGGTGGAAGAAATGCCTCGAAAATATAAAAGAAAACCTGGGGTGGTCCCCCGTCACATTAGTTGGACTGAAGAAAGCTTGGAAAAGGCTTTCCAAGAAATGACCAAAAATGAGAAAGGTGTAAATGAAATAGCCAGAACTTACGGAATACCCTCACGAACATTGAGACGACGATTTGAAAAAAATAACAAGGAACAGTTAACCTTAGGTACCAATTTTTTTTTTATAATATTAGTGTTATAAATAGATTAATTTATTATTGATTCTAAAATGGAACTACAGATCGCGGCACGTAAGTTGAACCAAAATGGCGGTCGTCCGCGCAGGTACAATTATGGATTGAGACTTTGAGACCGATTGAGACCCGAAAATCTATTACTACGCGTTCAAGGTCATAGTTCAACTTACGTACCGGGAGCTTTAACACATTTTCGGGTCTCAATCGGTCTCAATCCATAATTGTACCTGCGCGGACAACTGCCATTTTGGTTCAACTTACGTGTCGCGATCTGTACCGACTGCGAAAAGTGGGGCAATGTTTATTAGTTGGTATGTATTTGGTTTATTTATTACAGGAAAACACCCTGTTCTTGGATTTGAGAATGAAAAAAGGTTGGTGGCTCATATACTCAAGCTAGGAGAAGCGGGATTTCCTCCTGATAGAACAGCAATACGTAAGTTAGCATATCAGTTCGCTAAAAAATTGGGGTTGAAGTATAACTTTGACGATGAGATTGAAATGGCTGGACACTCATGGTTCCAAAGTTTTATAGAGAGAAATCCTACTATAACTATTAGACAAGCTGAAGGCTTATCATTGGCACGAGTAAAGGGTCTCAGCAGGGAAGAAGTTACTAACTTTTACGCCCTGTTGACAACGGTTCTAACAGAGAATGGTTTGCTAGATAAGCCGGATAGAATATTCAATATGGACGAATCAGGTGTACAACTTAACAACAAACCTGGAAAAGTGGTGGCAAAAAAAGGTGCAAGGGTCGTGAAGTCAGTTACTTCCGCCGAAAAAGGCGAGACAATTACTATAGTTGCTTGTTGCAATGCTATTGGCAATTTTCTTCCACCAGTTCTTATATTAAAAGGCGTGAATAAAAAACCAGAATTCGAAGAGGCCCTTCCACCTGGTTCCAAATTTTATATGCAGAAGAAATCAGCTTATATTAATACAGATCTGTTTTACAAATGGTTAACAGAACATTTTATCGCCCACAAGCCTCAAGGAAAGGTATTGTTGATTCTGGATGGACATGCGTCACATTCAAGTGCAATTAGCATGCTAGAAGTCGCCCGCGACAATGGAGTAATTTTACTATGTTTGCCTAGTCACACAACATCTGCTTTACAGCCTCTAGACAGAGCCGTGTTTGGACCCTTCAAAACATTTTATAACGCTGAGACAAACCATTTTATGCGCACCAATCCTAATAAAAAATTGAACAGATATAACTCAGGAAAGCTGATAGCCAACGCATGGGTCCGGGCAGCTACTCTTGCCAATTCTATGAGTGGTTTTCGAGGCAGCGGAATTTACCCACTTAACTCATGTGCACTACCAGATTCTGAATTTGCAATTTCGGATATTGCGTTGGGTGAGCGCGAACAAAAGTCTGCCTCAAATGAACCTGAACAAGGTCCTGGGTTGGATCAGCGCGAACAAATATCTATATTTGGTGAGACAAGACAAGGAATTACACGGGGTGAACGCGAACAGGAGCCTGCTTTGGACAAACGTGAACCTGAACCCGTCTTGTGTGAATCTGTCCGAAGCCCTGATTTAGATGAGCATGAGAAACAGCTTACATTTAGTGAGCCAAAACAAAATTCTACATTGGTTGAAGGTGATTGAGAGCCTACTTTGAGTAATCGCGATGAAGGCATGGAGGAACGTAATCAGCTTATATTGTATGAGTGCGAAGACCAACATAACACGCCACCAAGAAGATCTCCAAGTCTTTTAGACCTTTCTCAAGAATGCCTTGCTCAATTAGATATTAACATTGAAAATTACATTTTTGATGGTACTGACCTATCATTTCCATCATTTAGGTCAGTTCATGCAACCTCGCAAGCCAATATTTCAAAAAGCAAAAATGTTGATATGGCGAATATAGAAACACCATCAAAATTTCTACAACAATCGTCTCCCATACCGAAAATTCCACTGAACATGTCCAAAAGGGCTAAACAATCTGCAGAAGTTTTGAATTCAAGGGAAAAAATTTACAAAAAGAAGACAGTAGTCAATAACAAGAAAGCCAAGAAGACCAAGGAAACTAACAGAAAAGAAACAGAAAAGAAAAAAGACATAAAAAAAGAAAATGGAAAGCATACCAAGCGGTAGCAAAATTATAAATAAGGAAAATAACAATAAAAAAGAAAAAGTGAAAGCAAACAAACAGACACAGATATATAGTTCTAGCAGCAGTGAAAATGAGGATCTAGATCCTATTTTCATAAACTGGAACGAAGGAAGAGGATTAAGAAAGAGACCATTAAAAATTTACAGTACTGACAGCGAAAATGAACATGATGGTAGTAATATAACATCAGACAAAGGAAAAGCCACTAAAGGAATATTAATAAAAAAAGTTAATAAGGCACAAATCCCTGAGAATAAGTTACATATTATAGACCCAAATTCTACAAGATATTATACTAGGACAAGCGAGAATGATTCAGTTGATAATTATTGTGTAGAATGTTATGAAAACTACAATTTTACTAAATCCAAATCAGATTGGATTGCATGTGCCACGTGTCGGCAATGGCTACATGAGACATGCACACAATAGGGAAGATGCAAATATAATATTTATGAAAATTTTATGATTGAAATGTTAAAAAAATAGAAAAGAAGGGCCACTGTAACATTTTTATTTTACATAATGTTGATTTTTAACAATAATTACGAATTAAAAATGACTTGAAACGAAGCGTATTTCAAAACACCAATCAGCGTTTAGTGACGTCACTCCTGTTATAACAACTTATTTGAGGTTATGGTTGTAAAAGTGAATATTATTTTACGGCAATACTAATTGCGTTTTTTTAATAAAAATGGAAGTTGGGTTTATCAAAGCAGACTCCAGGAATCTAGGAAAGTTATTTAAGTTAAGTTATTTACCAAAAGTTAGTGTTGACATGGTTGTAACTTTTTTGTCGAAAGTGCAGAGTTTTCAAGTGTAGAAATGAAAGGGACTAAATGACTACGATATGTATAAAATCATAGTTGTTTAACTTTGTATTTTATTCAGCGGCTTCGACATATATGAGTTATTTCGATCGTTCGTTTATAAGGATATATAGACACCTGTACACCTTTATCATTGGATATTTTAATATTTTGAGAACCATGTGTTTCTGTGATTAATGAACACTGAAGATGGATCTAAAACATGAAAGACATAATAATATACTTAGTTCTTCATTAAAAAGCATTATCCTTATATTATTATAAATTTGAAAGTTTGAATGTTTATTTGTCTCTAGTATAAGAATAAATCTGAAAGAATAAATCAAAATTATACCCGGTGTATTTTCAATGCTTTCAAGAATTTCTCGTTTTTTCTTTTTCATTATTACTGATCTAGGTTTCAGTGGCATCATTCTGTTTTGGCATTCAAAAATATGAGGTACCACACCTTTTTTCAGGAAAAGTTTTCCTGCACACATTTTAAACTTTATCCAATTTTCGACGTCGTTCTCCAACTGTAAAATTAAAATGATGTTATAGATAAGTTTTGTAAGTATTAGGTAGGTAACTAATGTGTTTTTGCGTATAAGCAGATTAACTACAAAATATAACAAGTATATTCGCCGACTTACATCAAAGTGATCTTCACAGCATCGAATGGTGGTCACAATTATTCTCCAATAATTGTCATTTCTCTTTGTAGCTTGAAACCACTTTTCTTTCTCAGTTTTGGGTCAGAAGGTCCAGTCACAAACAATTTATTTGGAAACTTTGTTGAAGTAGTTGGACACATTGGTACAAAACATGAGTCACCACGGCTTTTTTCAGAATATTAGTGGTATTTTTATAATCGCCTGATGTTGATGGATAGTCCACTTTAAATTTTCACAAAAAAAATCTCGATAGTCGAAAAAATATGCATAAGTATTAGCCAGCGACGAACAAGTACGACCAGTGACAGACAGGAATGACGTCATCGGAACTATAGGCCCTTTTTAGCGCGAAAATTTAAACTGTCAATTTCAAACCGCATTTTTTCCGATAAATTACAAAGATTTAATTTTTTAATATATTTGTGGTCTATTCTACATGGAATTCTTTAAAAAGAAAACATAAATAAAAATATTGCATCTTCCCTATTCCAAATTTACTGTTTGAGATGTGGTAAACTAAAAGCTATTATATCACAGACTGAACTTAAGCTATAACTTAATACTATGTGTTAAGCATAATTATGATGATTGCGGTATAATTAAGGTATAAGAAGAATAAGACTGATTAAATTATCTTTCGTTAGTTCTGAAAACTATATTGATTACGTTAATTAGATGTATAAGATGATTATTATTTTACCATTAAAAAAATTCTATTGTTCAATAATTCTAGATAGACTTATAATTATAAAAGATGTCACAAATTAATGTTAAATATTGAATACAAACTGATTATTGAAACTAGTATGTTTTATTTCAATTAGCATCTAATATTGAAGCATTCATACAGCGAGTCTCCTATCCCTCACGTTAGGCATCTATCCCTTGAAGCATTTTTACAATGAGTCTTCTATCCCCCACGATAGGCATCTATCCTACTTTTGAGAGGAGTAAAAAAGACACAATTTCCTCAAAATCTATGAGACTTGTGTAAAACAATTGGGATACCATGATAGATTAAAGATCAAAGCTACCATATGCAAAAGACGTATGGCCAATAGATTTTTAGTTAATAAGTTATGGCTCCCTATCAAAAAGTGGGGCACCTATCCTGGAATTACCCTATAGTTATAATTACATCAACAGACATGCAGGTAGTGCATGCCACACTCCGCTCCGCTTCCTCCCTACTGCGGACGGCGGAACTTGTCCGTCTGTCTGTCACGCCATCTCCGAGTTAAACTGCAGAACTCACTATTACTGCTACGCGATAAAGGAGCCGTCGAACTCTAACGTTTTTTTTTATTCGTGATGAGCCCACTCTTGACGTCAATCTCGCCTGATGGTAAGCGATAGATGAGGTCTACGATGTGACGAGTGAGCCCAGAAGATGCCTATTTACTCTTGCTTTAAAGGCTGAAAGGTCATGAGTGGCAGGGAACACAGAAGCCAGCAGAGAGTTCCACAGCTTGGCTGTACCTACGTACAATAAATGTGGAAGAAAAGCGCTTGGTGCAACAAGACGGTATACGTCAGACGACACACTCCCCGTAGCTTCATCGTATTGTTTCCTAGTGTTTCCTATTACATACGACCCTTGATTACTATCTAATAATCCTCTACATTCTACACACTCATTAGTTCATTACACATGCAATACTATTTTTACTATTTTACTTATACAACCGTATCCGCATATATGTATATGATTAGATTGTAGGAAGCC
This sequence comes from Tholera decimalis, assembly GCA_943138885.2. Lineage (NCBI taxonomy): Eukaryota > Metazoa > Arthropoda > Insecta > Lepidoptera > Noctuidae > Tholera > Tholera decimalis. Next base: position 306,628 of record OW964568.2, on the reverse strand, counting down.
GACCTTCGCACACAACGGAACAAGTTTGTAAATATTGAAAAAAATACATATTTTAATGGCGAGTGAACCATAATTATAGATAATATGTACACGGTATGAAATACACCATGCTTGCATTCCGCAAGATGTGGGCAGCTTAACAAAACACGTATGTACGTGTAGCATGTAGCATGTAGTGTACGTCTAATCTCGTAGAACATTAACGGTTTCATAAATATTTGGACGTTGATAGTCTGATATATAGGCTAATGAGTGCGCGCGGCATGCACGAGCCGGCGGCCGTCACGAGCACGTGCACTCACTCGACGCGGGGGAGGTTACCTCTATTTTAATAATACTAAATAATATTAGTCCTCCTGACCGATTTCGGCCACGGCGGCCAATCTGGAGGGTACGACTAAACGCCGACAGACACTACGCCGACAGACTGAACACCGACAAGACTACTTCGGCGGGACACCACTGTGTATACCCTTGACCAGCAAATAAATGATTTATGATTATGATTATGACAGGACACTTTACCGACGGGATACTTCGCCGACAGGACACTTCGCCGACAGGACACTTCGCCGACAGGGCTCGTTCTTTTACTCACAGTCACACAGTTCGATGGGACGCCATCTGACACGACTGGAGAGAGATGAGGCGCAGGCCACCACTTACTTCCAAACTCCGAGATATTACTTAGAATTTTCAATCAGAACTTTCAATAACACTCTTTGCCCGATCCGGGAATCGAACGTGAGACCTATTGCTCAGCAGTCGTGCTTGAGACCACTAGACTTGTGTGCAACCTTATGTACGTAACAAGAAAATGGGAAAGTGAATCAGAGGTTTTACGTTTGTCACCTTCATTCCATAATCCGTATAGATATCGGGCTTACTCATAAAATAAATCTAATCATTTCCTTGGTTACATATTGATACCAGATTTTAAATTAAATCTAAATAAATAAAAATGAATAACTTGCGCATATCTACGGAACGACTATACGCACCAAATTGGATAACTATGTTTTGTTGAGTCGGTTTTTGTCGGAGGTATGTACTCAGAGTGTGGTTTTATAGTCTTAGTATGTACTACATAAAATGTTAGTTAATTATACGGAAATGACGTACTAACGCAGATGAAGTCGCCGGCTGAAGCTAGTACTCTATGAGCAACTTAAAAGTTTATGAGTAGCGCTGTATATTGCAGCATCAGAATTATTTACTTATTAAACATAGGTAAATACATATAGGTCTTGCGCTGTAGAACCAAGTTGTCACACACAGACAGTCATGACTATGAAAGGAATTGTTGCCTGAAAATATTGCCTATCCTTGTAACACAAACTGCTTCTTGACCCTCCTCTGAGAAGCGCAACACTTTCATGAGAGGTCTGATCTCGGCGCCTCGCTGACTGAGCCGTGCGTGGGCTGTTGGGTGATCGATCAATCTCGGCGGGCGCTGGTGAGGAGCGTGTCACTGACTGATAACGCAACTATATACTGATAAATATAATACGTGATAAACACTGCCTCGGTAACACTGTTCTACAAACAACTGTACATATTTCAGACGTTGCCCGGCACTTTGTTCGTGAAGAAATTTCGCACATTTTCTTCTTATTCCAGGTGCAAACTATAAGGGTTGCGGAAATGTTCTAACGAGATACCGCGGCCCCGGATCTTGAGGGCAGCTGAAGGAACAGGGTAGGTTTTTAGTCAGTAGAAGTCTGACACTCCCTTCCACTACATCCACAGCTGGAGGAGATATTTGATGATTTTCCCACCCAAAAAAAAGTGTAAACTAAAAGTGCTAAGTGAATGTGAGCCAAGTCTCGACAAATCTTTGAGGCCGGCTTTGCGTGATTGGACCACAAACAATACTCACTTAAACGGTTTGCGCTGGTTGGCAACGTGAGAGTACACGCGGGTCACGGGAACTGCCCACGATGCACCACACGGGTGGACATCGAAGAATTTATTTAATTCGTTACCCGACTTAGCATAAAGGGGTTAGTGGCAAAACGTCTCTTTCATAAAATGTCTACTGGTCGTAAAATGTCTCTTTCAATCGAAGTCACCAGGAAAGGAGAATCGAGGGCTCAACATCTTCAGAGAATGACGAACATCATTAAACTGATAAGTGTTTTCAGAGATGAAGTTTAATATACTTACCTAAGTTTTACACTATGATATCAGGGAAACCACTAATAATGAACGAGTAAGTAATTCGTAAATCACTCACCAAAATGCCTTTATTTCTGGTGCAATCATTCAATCGGTATGTATTCATTTATTTGGATTGAGCGGATCAATAAAGTGATAATCCGAAGGTCTGTATGTTTAAATAGTGAGCCATTAGCATGCTATTAGTTAATTAGCGACCTCCAGTCAATAGAGGCCCAACAAGAGGTTGTGTAACTCATAATTGTCGTTAATTGGCGGCCGCAGTCAGGGCGCGTGATGATGCGGAAGGTCGCAGCTCGGTGACTGCGGCACGCGGTGGCGCAAGCGATGCGGTAGCTACTGCTTCATACTGCGGGATACATGTACAAGCTTTATTCTCTGCAGATTTTAAATGTTATCATAGACTTGTGAATAACGGATAGAACAGAAAGTAATCGACTCCCACGCAGTACATCAGCTGATGACGCGATTGAATCAGTCGCTCGCGGTCGTCGGCCGCGCTCCTAATTAATTAATTCGCGGAACGATCCACGAACATTCCTCCCGGCCACTGGACGGTCCAGCACGCTGCCCAGCGCTGGGCCCGCGTGCCCAGCATGTACTGTTAGTTGGTACATGTGTAGTGTACACGGCGAACATTCCTTTTACTTTCATTTCATGACATTGTTACGCTAGCGTTGCATCGGTATCATTATTTGATTGCGCGAAAATACAGTGCTCACCGTATATTGCCTGATAAGAAAGTCCGCTGCGACCGAGCTGCCAGAATGTACATAGTCTTATAAAATCTGTTTTTCAGGTATTTACATATTAGTATTAAGGTGTCATGTTGTGACTACTCATGACTTTGGTGGCTACACCTACTGCGACTTTTTGTTCGGGAAACGTTTGCCTTTCAACTCGTTTTGCAGATGTTTACGTCCGGTGGTCTATGATGAAAATCGTACGTTTTGTTTTGCTGTTTTCATCACGGACTACGCAATCGATGACTTTGCAAACAATTGACCGCAAAAAGTACAAAATATACTAGGTATCTACATACCGAATGGTTTATTAAAATGGTAATGAGCACTGTAATGAGTAACTACGAGTACTCAGCAGGTATTAGTGCGTCGTTCGGAGGTAATCGTTCTCCAAACTGCGGATGTGCGTCATTACGCATTCGAATGGCTTCTGTAGCCACTATGCTTACCTGTACTTACTAGTTGACTTTTATTTCAGCTAAAAAGGGTTTAAGTATTATGTTATCTCTGTTCCAGGAGGCCGAACAGAGATAACTTACTACTTAGTCATCATTAGACTATCGACTCGTAAATATACTTTTACGAGTATGTTGACACTAAATGCTTTTAATTGAAATGTTGGGGGTCCTAAGGTCTTTTAATTTAGACAACCATCTCGATCTAACATACTTTAATCAATCTGATATAAAGGAAGTTTTCACATTGGATCCTTAAAAATACACCCAAACCTTTGTGAGCATTTTCAAGAGCTCCTATATCGATTTGTAATGATAGGCAGTTGAAGATAATTTTTCAATATCTAGAAGTTTACAAACCTGTTCCATAGTTGCGGAGATAAACTCTGCTCCTCGATCTGCAGCTATTATTTCAGGAATTCCAAATATTAAAAGAAAATTTCTTACAAATGCATTGGCTATGGACTCGGTTTCTTTATTTTTTAAGGGAATAGTTTGAACAAATTTCGATAATTCGCATTGAATGGTCAATATATAACAGTTACCATCTATGTCTCTATCTAAAGGACCCACTATATCTAAATAAATCTTTTGAAAAGCCGAGGACGCTGTAGTAGTAGTAATTACTTGGCTATACTTTGACTTCTGACACTTCGTACACATTTAAACAAATGTTTGTACGTTCTTTTCTATACTCGGCCAGTAATATCTCTTCTTAATAGTATTTACCATTCTGCGCACTCCAGCATGACCACTGGATGGCAGTAAATGAAAGTCATTCATAATTATAACTTTTTCTTTGTCATCATTTATTCATTTTACTCCTCTTAATATACATATTCGCGGTCCGGACAAATTTTTTAACATTGATATCTCGTCACAAACGTTTCTAATAAAATCTACATTAAGTATCTTTGTTTTTAATGATACACACTTCTTCAATCTGTAACTTTTTACAAAACAAACTTAATTTTTGCACAAATTCGGCACACGTAAAATGTGCCTTGAAATCAAGATTAGTGTAAATGATCTTTCTTTATGCTAAAAAGACGAAACGTTCACAGACTTCAGTTATCATATCATCGTCTCTCATTCTATTCAGTTCTACTTTCAATAAAACTCATTTCGACTGAGTCACATGGTTTTCTTAATATATCCACAACCCTTGGTTGGCCAGACCAATAGTCAGGAGATTTATATCTGATCTATAATATTTATTCGACTATAACTATTACTATATTGATCACGATTATTATTGAAATGACGATTACCTTGTCGCCTTAAATTATTAAAACCTTGTCCATATTTAGATGCATCTAAGATATTACTTGGCGATGACTGGCTTTCTTCATCTTTGGCAGCTTGGATTGCATCCTTCAGGCTGCTATAGTTCCTAGCGGAGATGACCGTGCCCAATTTTGTACTGCGTAGTCCTTCTTTCTCATCTAGCATATCTGCATACATCTCAATCGAATCTTTCAAGCGTTTAGTAGTCTCTTCAACTCCGTCCATTTCTTGAAGCAAACTACATACCACTTTATGGTCAAATTCCATTTTTTCAGATTTTATTTCACGGATAATACACAAACTATTTATTTTCTCAAAAGTTGTTTAAACTTTCTGAAAAATATCCAATGCCAATGCAATTAATTTCATGTCCTTGCCTTTTTCTGAAAGTAACAATATTTTGCTACATTCGTCAAAAATACTGCTTGCCTCTCCTAACTTCAATTCAATAACTTAATCTTTATACCTAGTCTGTCCTTTCTTAATCAAGTATTTTCTAATATCTACCAGAATTTTATATTTTTCTAACAAAATATCAATAATAATAAAATATTACTTAAAATAATCATGACAATTATTTCATAAAGGAATAATAATAAAAGACTTGGCCTCCAACCAGCTCTTTACATAAATTAATAAGGCTGTGTCGTCAGCGTAGGTAAAGATATCACAATTATCAAGCCTCATCCTACATAGGTCGTTGACATAAATTATGAACAACGTAGGGCCGAGAATACTTCGCTGTGGGACTCCGTATTCGATCTGCTCTTCCTCACTCACAACATCGTCAATTTCAACTAGAATAAACAAAAGAATCATGTCATCATAATTACTACGAAACGGCGCACAAGAATTTCACTCATTACAGTTTTAGCCGCGAGGTATCATATTCAATTATTCACTGAGTCTTCGTGCACTATTTTACGTCGTTTAAGTTTTTGCGTTATAAAACAAAAGTTAAGAGTCTGAATGCAAATCACTGGTTTATTTATAGAATTAACTTGAAACTGACTTTGATGTTGGAGCAATTAGTTAGCAGGTGTACCTTCCACTCGTCCACGTAGGGATGTCCTTATGCGCTGAATTGCGTTGAACCCGATTTCTTTTTGGATCCATTGACGATGGCAGCTGTACTTCAAGAAAAAGTAAATTACCAGGAGAACTATGACAGCGAGAATTATGATGGTGATCGTCCTCAGCCGCTCCACGTGTCCTCCGACGTCCTCCAGAAGGGCGTCATTGTTTCCGCCAGCAGCATTTTGATTTAGGATAACCTCGTCTTTTTCTATCTTGGAGTTACACATTTTGGAAATAAGTAATAAATAACTAAAACTTTGCTTAATCTGCCCCTTAGGAGACTCCAAGGCAGGGTCGCCATAAAATGTTGGGGTACCTAAGGTCTTTTAAATTAGACAACCATCTCGATCGAACGTACTTTAATCAATCTAATATAAATGAAATATGTTATAATGCGCATTACAGTAAAGTGCTTACTTAGCATAAAATGATACTTATATTCTAAAGGAGCGTACTTACTACGTTATGCATTATAAGGGAGCACACATACACTTCATAATTACTCTGAGCTAATATTTGTGTGTTACCATCTGGACGGATGCACTGTGCGTATTCAAAACTTCACCTTTTAGTGGAAGTTGCTATGAGATGGTCTCCCTTACGTGTTGATGTTGTTGGAAGAGGAGCATGGCCGTAATCTATAGATTACGGCCATACCTCATACCTTACCGGAGATATATCTCCGGTAAGGTATGAACAGTAAGTATAACACACATATACCAGCTACGAAGCGTATTACTTCGCCTATCGTGGAAAGGACATGTGAGGAGAAGCGATGACACGCATGCGACCAAATGAGGGTTTACATGAGAGATAGAGGAAGGCCAAAATAAAGATGGATGGATGTGTGAGGAATTATATGAAAGGAAAAGGGGTAAATGATGCTGTGACCTAACAGGGAAGAATGGAGGAAGAAAACGTGTTGCGCCAACCACAAGTAAATGAGATATAGGCAAGAAAATGATGGTGCGTATTACTTCCTAGTTACAGTGAGACGTAGACGCAGCCGGTGCGTGCGAGCTGCGAGATCGTAATGAAGTAATAATAGTAATATCTATTATTGTAACTATTTGTGTCAGCGTGAAGGGCAATGACATCGTTTATTATAGTTTATAAAAAGTGGCGCTTGGCGCGCGTCATAGAGTGGGCAGGGAGACACCACGTGGTGACAATACGCAAAAAACCGGTCTAGGTAATTACTAACACCGATTTTTGCATATTGTTGTTATCCTCTTGTCGGTTGGTCTGTCACTGTTGGTCTGTAGAATAGGAGAAGATTTGCTAGATACTTACAATATCCATCTTCTGCTAATACCGGATGCAGTTGAGTGGGTGCTAGTGTTTTATATGGAACAATTGCATGTCTGACCTCCACAACCCCCCCGTTTTCGGACTTCTCACTACCCGTATCGACTATCAAAGATGTATCAAATGAAAGCCGGAATCTACTACGGCTTCACGTATGTTCCGAGGCACGGAGAAATCTTGATATGATAAGATGGTCACCGGTCGGTAAGCGTTGCTGTTCCTTGAGTCTAACCTTGATCGACCGATGCGGGTGTTATTTAGCCATGTAACAAACACATGGCTAAATAAAACCCGCATCGGTCGATCAAGGTTAAAAGAAAACAGAAATTCTCTCTTTATATTTTTTTATTTCGGACGAGTCCGCTCTTGACCTCGATCTCGCTTGATGGTAAGCGTTGATGAGGTCTACGATAGAACGAGCGAGCCCAGAAGAAGCCTGTTCACTCTTGCTTTAAAGGCTGACGGGTTATTTGTACCAGAACACGTAAGCCGTCAGAGAGTTCTACAACTTGGCTGTGAGCACAATAAAGTGGAGGAGAAGCGCTTGGTACGACAAGATGGTATATCGACCAAGAAAGGAACTAGGGATGGTAAGTACCCTGCGGTAAGTCTGTAGGCCAGTAGTGAAAGGGAGGTGGCGCAAACTCGTCTGTCCTGGTTCTGTACATACCAGCAATTACACTAACGTACAATACAGCACACATGGGACCGCGAGCGAGTTAGTGTGTAGTGGAGTGGTTTGCGGCGGGTAATGAGTTTGTCGCATTACGCTAATTTGTGCTAATGTACTGGTTCGTTTATCTGTAATTGCATGATTAGGTGTACCCGTATAACATATCATTCACGTCTGTTGTGTGACACTGGTAATCATGGCAAATAAAACATTTGAAATGAAATGAAATATTTATTTTGTAAATTGGTTATAAATAACACTTTTACACGTCATGTTTGTTTGCGTGTTTAGTTTAGCTAGATGGGGCTGGTATTTTCTAACTGACTACTCTAAGAAGAACAGCGAAACAAACTCAGAAGTCAAAGTCTCTTTTAAAGTCCAGACAATTTGTAATTGTATATGAGAAGCATGTAGGTTCATGTCTGTGGTATTCTTTTGAGGAAATAACCACGCAAAGAGCAGACCTGTCCAGACTGTGCAAGCATAAATGTTAGTTATCGTGTAGCTCAACTTAGAACGTAAGGAGCTCAACAATTTGACGAACAATACCAAAGTAAGGACATTTGGGTAGGCCACACAAGTACTCAAACTGCTTGACATCATTAAAGAAATTATAGAGAAAGTAAAAACAACGAAGGAAGAATAACCTACATTGTCCTCACATTTACAATAATAAAATAATTATGTATAAAAAACAACAAACAAAAACAAAATTAATAGTTATATACAATACTTGAGAACACAAATATTCAAATCAATCAAAAATAGATCATCAATCAAAATTTTAAAAATAAAAAAGGCACACGTATATCACTGGAGCATCTCATTCCCAAGCCTTCTTGTGCTCAATATAATCTTTAACAGTGTAAAAAGCTTTCTGACATAGCTTACGTTTTATAAATAATTTGAATTTAATAATACTTAGTTTTCTTGAATACCTATGGCTAGGAATTTTATTATAAAAACGTATACATTGGCATCTAAACGATCCACATATTTTTTTAAACCTTGTTTTAGGAATGACATATGTGTCTTTGTTCCTTGTATTTACACTATGAATATCACTGTATTTTTTAAACAGATTGATAATTTTGTGTGCATACAAGAGATTCTCATAAATATACTGAGATGGCACAGTCATAATATTAATCTCTTTAAATTTGTCTCTTAAGGAGTGTTTAGGACTTAATTTATAAATTGCACGAACGGCCCTTTTGTTGTAATACAAATATTGTGTGAATGTCGGCGGCATTTCCCCTAAGTAAAATGCCGTATGACATCACACTGTGAAAGTAACTAAAATAGACTAAACGTGCTGTTTCGATATCAGTTAATCCACGTATTTTTCTAACGGCATATGCTGCAGAACTTAGTTTTTTTGACAATTTATCTATATGGAGGCCCCACTGAAGCTTCCCATCCAAAGTTATGCCTAAGAATACTGTGGTATCTTCGGGTTTCAATATTTCGCCCTTTATTGATACACTAGTATTCACTTGTCTAACATGAGGTAACGTAAATTTTAGGCATTTGGTTTTTTTCTCATTAAAAAAAGATTATTAACATTAAACCAGCTAACTACAGTTGCAAGGGCACTGTTTACTTCTTCAGTAACCTACTGTTGACGTTTGATTTTAAATAAAAGAGAAGTATAGTCAGCGAATAACACTATGTCATGATCTTTGATCATTTGGATGTCCATATAATTTAGAGTAATGTAATGATGTAACAAGTATGATTGGTCGAATTCATTTATAATTTGGACTTAGTTAAACCGAAAGGACTCAATCCACACAAAGTCACTTTTGAGTGACAGACTTTTGAAGTTTCTGCTGTAATTACATAAAAAAAATTAACCCCTTGATACATGACATGATCTTTAGAAGAGTTTATCCCTTGATATGTCTTGGTTGAAGACTTGATTGCAGAGACATCAGTCAGTCACAATTTTATTTAAAGTTTAAATTAAATACATATATGGCACAGCGTGACGAGTGTTCTAAATAGCGATTGTGAGTGCAATAACGTGAAGACTGTGATATTGGAGAAAGCCACTTCGTTCAGTGAAATCGCTAAAGTATTAGTAGCCGAGTTCACAAGACACAGCCCACAGGTCACACTGAGAGGTCACAGGACAGAGGTCGTAGCTCGCGTCCTTCTGCAAATAACTGCGCTCCTAGCATTCTGTTGAGGCACCCAAATGTCACGAAGCGCGCGACGCTATTAGTCAACACGGCTTACATCATTATGTTTACCGCTAGTTCTGCCGCGACCGGCCAGCTGATTGGCTGCTTGCATATAGTCTTCCTGACCGATTTCGCCCACAGCCGCCAAACTCAGCGGAGATAAGCCATCTGCGTAGGAGATATTATAGCACACATGTGCACACGTACTCACAGTACTCTCTGTTCCTTTACTTTCATAGTCCGATGGGAATGGGACGGCCATCCGATACGAGCGGAGAGAGACCAGGCGCAGGACCAACGGGTATTTACATGGGTACAAGCTTTAGGCTAGTGCTGAGATTCTAATAGAAAAAACTTTTTACCAAAAAATTAGACCGACTTCCAAAAAACACTGCAAAGTGAAAAATAACTTAAATTTCGGTAGTCGGTGTCTTTAGTTTTGTATTTTCGTTTTTGGCACCGACTTCCGAAATTAAAGTTATTTTTCACTTTGCAGTGTTTTTTGGAAGTCGGTTTAATTTTTTGATAAAAAGTTTTTATTTCACTCTTTTTAGTTGGTCGATTTATAATTTACCTAGTTACAAAAGCCTAAATCTCAACTACTTATAACCTTTTACAAAATATTGCTTTTCCCAATGCTGGGCCGTTAATTGTTGAGGAGTTCTCCTGGTACTTCACCATCAGCTTCACTTCACCATATGCATTGTGACGAGCATATTGTGCTTAATAACCATATTCAAGTAATCGAAGCGGAACACATGAACTACTTATTATTCCTACTTAGGTATACAGGGTGTGGCGGAAATAATGGATAACCCTGTAACTGCCAGTAGGTCATATAATGGTCTATCATATATCCCAATTTCAAACTCAGGTGGTCAGGCATTTCAAAGTTATTTTTATTTGTTTATTTTTTTTGAAAATATTGTACCTATTTTATAAAATCAGCTGCCGTTTCAACATTTAACGGAGTTTTTTTATTCTGTTTTTTGCGGTCTGCTTCTGAATGTTTGTGTAATCACACGCGTATGAAGATTTTTTGTTACACTCTAAGATGATTTCAGAAAAAAACACATAATACTTACTTTTTAGTTTTTTTTAATTGAATCCTGTAACTTTGACTCCATACTCTGAAAAAAAAATGTATGGCACAGTTATGGCCCATTACTTTAAAAAGTTGTCCATATCATGCGGATTCTAAAATGGTATCATAGTGGCCAGTATCGTACGAATGTGCAAAACTATTTCAGTTTGAATTCAAAAGGTTCATAATTTCAAAAAAATATTAAATTCAAAAAAATGTGATTCTGTATTTTACTAATCTTCTGTGTCATGTAAATTGTTGTAAAAACGTTTCTAACTCACTTTGACATTGCTAAAACACCACTCAGGTAATAAAAAACCCAGTCTCACTTTCTTTGGGATGACAGAGCTATTGTGCTTCCAGGCTGTGGCTTTTTATTGATTTACTTTAAAGAGGTAGATAATAACGAGTTTAAGACTCCTTACTTAATTAGGTAATTATTTTACAGGTCAATTGATACAATAAAAAGCAATGTTCATGACACAAATGTATTTAAAAATCATACAAGATGTTCGAAATGAGCCCCATCGGCTGCGATGCAAGCTCTGCACCTTCTAATAAATGAACGTTTGATGCGACGTGCAAAGCCTGCCAAACTTATTTCCTGAGCAGCAGACTGCACACGTTGCCGCAATTGCTCCACAGACGTAATCTCTTCTTTGTAAACTTTTTCTTTTAAACAGCCCCAGTAAAAGAAGTCTAATGGGTTCAGGTCCGGCGAACGGGGTGGCCACAATATTGGCCCTAAGCGCCCTATCCAACGTTCTGGATATGTCTCATTCAGGTGCTCTCTCACTCTTGCCGCATAATGTGCAGGGCAGCCGTCGTTTTGCAGCCACATGTTCTCACGTGTTTCATTAGGAACGTCTTCTAACAGCTCGGGTAAATTATTTTGCAGGAAGTTCAAATAGCTTTCAGCATTAAGAGTCGGTGGCAGCTCAAACGGACCAATAATTTGGCCGTTAATTATTCCTGTCCATAAATTGATTTTCACTTGGTACTGCGATCGGTCTTGTCTAATTAAATGTGGATTTTCAAGCTGCCAACTGTGTAAATTGTGTATATTCAAATACCCGTCCTTCCTGCATGTAGACTCGTCACTCCAGAGGATATTTTCAAAGAAATGTGGTTGTTCTCTAATTCTTCTCAACATTATACGACAAAATTCTTTTCGTGCTCGGTAGTCCCTTGGAAGTAATGTTTGCACCCTTTGATAGTGGTAAGGGTACAATTCGTGACGTTTTAATATGCGATGTACTGTTCTGGTTGACATTCCAGTAAACCGAGATAAAACTCGAATGGATATGGTAGGATCTGCTTCTACTAACTCCATAACTTCTTCTTCGTTATTGTAGACTCGTGGTCGTCCTTCACTCGCGCCGCCCACACCTGTACCAGGTATTCTTCCCTCACAGTAGGCATTGTGTACGCGAATAAAAATTCGGTAATCAGGGTGTCGACTATTCGGGTACCTTTCTCGGTAAAGTCTTGCCGCTTCATTGGCGTTGCCTCTACATTCACCATAAATGTAGTGCATGTTGGCATATTCTACCGATGTGTAACGTTGAGGCATTGTCAACAGCGCACTTGCCACAACAGTCCGGGTACAGTAAGCAATGTCGTCGGGATCACTAAACAACGCAAGTCCAAATCACAGGCAAATCAGAGTCCGAAAAGAAATGCAGTAAGTCACGAGTTAGATTTAACGAACGAAAAACAGGGAGCAAAGGCGCGTGCGACTACGTACGACAACGAACGGGATCACACTGAATGATGTTATGAGGAACTATTGATGTGGTGATTCTAAAAAAAATACAGCTTGCCTTTTTCTATTTTGCACAATAGCTATATTGTTTCCATCGAGCCAGAATTCCAGGTAGCCCCAAACAAAGAAAGGACCGGTTTTTTTTTACCTGAGTGATGTTTTAGCAATGTCAAAGTGAGTTAGAAACGTTTTTACAACAATTTACATGATACAGAAGATTAGTAAAATACAGAATCACATTTTTTTGAATTTAATATTTTTTTGAAATTATGGACCTTTTGAATTCAAACTGAAATAGTTTTGCACATTCGTACGATACTGGCCACTATGATACCATTTTAGAATCCGCATGATATGGACAACTTTTTAAAGTAATGGGCCATAACTGTGCCATACATTTTTTTTTCAGGGTATGGAGTCAAAGTTACAGGATTCAATTAAAAAAACTAAAAAGTAAGTATTATGTGTTTTTTTCTGAAATCATCTTAGAGTGTAACAAAAAATCTTCATACGCGTGTGATTACACAAACATTCAGAAGCAGACCGCAAAAAACAGAATAAAAAAACTCCGTTAAATGTTGAAACGGCAGCTGATTTTATAAAATAGGTACAATATTTTCAAAAAAAATAAACAAATAAAAATAACTTTGAAATGCCTGACCACCTGAGTTTGAAATTGGGATATATGATAGACCATTATATGACCTACTGGCAGTTACAGGGTTATCCATTATTTCCGCCACACCCTGTATATTGAGTAGTTCCAGTGGCCATCGGTAGTCTTCATCATCAGGTCTACTTCACAAATGGTGCTTTTCGAATGCAACTACACAAGTTACTATAAAAATACTCAAATCACTATAGGTGCCTATAATATTTGAAGAGTTCCCTCGATTTCTCCAGGATCCCATCATCAGCTCCTGACTTGGTGTTTCAAATAAAAAAAGAATTTTCCAAATCGGTTCACCCGTCTTCGAGTAATCGGTGATCATACATAAAAATAAAATATGTACGCGTCGAATTGATAACCTCCTCCTTTTTTTTGTCGTCGGTTGAAAAACCCAATAGCACTTTTACCGATATACTGAGACCTCTCAGCAATCGGCCTTGCGGACACTACACCAACGTGAAATAGTAGTGGTCTGCTATGTCACGGCTCGGAAGATATTGGCCGTGGTCGCCAGCATCAAGTATTCGTTGGCGCTCGCAGCAGCTCGTTGTGATGCAGCGCGCGTCGGTGTGAGTCGCCACGGCCATCGCGGGTTGCTTGCTAGTTATAAATAGTTCGAGCACTGCGCAGCATGCCGTAGTATTGCAATTATATCTACTTAATTTAAATGCATTGCGGAACAACAAAATATAACTTTAGGATATTCTATGATCTCTTATCTCGTGTTTGCATGTGCCGCGTAGTTCCGTCGCGTATGATCTTCATCCGTGAACAATGTCTAAGAATAAATTCTCCGTTGACAGTAAATGTTTGAGATTGCATGCAGCGCATAATCTGCTCCCCCCCGAACCCTTCCTTCCCCTCGTCGCCGTACTCTGATCGCGACGACTTCATTGTCCAGTCTACTTCGCGGGTTAAATATAGCGCGCTGGAGCGAGGCGTGGCGCGACCTTCACGGCGACCTGCGTGCCTAGTAGCGCCGCCTGACTCGCTGCGTCCTCTTCGTCTGCCGCCGGTGGGCAGCTGGGCAGCATAACATCCATTCCGCAGTTGACAACAGAGGCGCACTTTACTAAAATACCCTGTCCATACACAATTTATGGCGTATCTTACGCGTCTACAGTCACTGGCAGCAAGCGAATCTAAATGCTTAAGTAAATAATTTGTAGTAACTAGTAACTTAATTTTATTTAGATATTTTTTTTTGTACGTAATACATTTAGTATTTTAACAAAGGAGTGCTTTGTCTTTCGTTCTAGGATCACCCAGTATCACGAATACCGTCACCTTCGTCTGGACCAAATAATATCACTCTGTAAAAGTTATATTATATAAAAAAGACATTAATATAATTTACCAATGACTTAATATAAAAATAACATTGGACTATACGAAATATATACCAAACTAGCTTTTGCCTGCGACTTCGTTCGCGTGCGAGGTTTTTCCCGCGTAAATCCCGTTCCCGTGGGAATTTCGGCGTAAAAACCTTTCCAGAGTCCTAAACGATTCCCATGCCAAATTTCATCTAAATCGGTTCAGCGGTTTAGGCGTGAAAAGGTAACAGACAGATAGACACAGAGTTACTTCCGCATTTATTATATTATAGTATGGAGTATGGATTATTTGCAAGATTGCAACTACATGACTTATTGATGAATAAATATGTTTTTGGTTTGAAAGGGAATCCTTTCATATGTTCCTATATTTTTTTATCAAATTCAGTTCAATACTCGTAGGTACCTACCAAGTTTTATAAAAAAAAATAATTGAAATTCATTCAATTCACTTACTTTATGTTCTGGTGGGAAAATCAACAAATGAGTCCCCTCGCTCTGGGTAGAGCGGAGATTATTTATTTATTGATGTTTAGTTCCTGGGAGTAAGTCTTTAGAAGGGGTTTTTTTAATTAAACTAGGTACTTGTTGGTTTTACTATTAGTTGGCAGTATAAACAGGTTAGAGAGGAGTTGACTCGCGAGCAATGTGTATGTTTGCCATAAGAGAAAGTTCAGTCAAATTCGGACTGCCCTTTTTAGGGTTCCGTAGCCGAATGGCAAAAAACGGAACCCTTATAGTTTCGACATGTCTGTCCGTCTATCTGTCTGTCCGTCCGTCCGTATGTCACAGCCATTTTATTCCGAAACTATTAGGACTACACATGTAAAACTTGGTAGGTAGATGTATTCTGTGAACCGCTTTCCGATTTTAAGGCCGGCTTGTCCCGAGCACCGTAGGTATTCGACGCTTACCCCAGCCCCCGCAACGAATAGTAAAATGTAACAAATTACGACGCGCGGGAGACGCGCGCGCCAAGCGCACCGCTCATGAGTTCACGAACTCAAGTAGGTACGAAGATGCGTCACAGAATAGAGCAATTCAGTAGATCAACTTGAATTGATTAGTTTATGTTTATTTTGTTTTGTTTTAATAGTAAGTATTTTCAAGTTTATAGATAGAATAGGTACGTATTGTATAAACTTGAACCTAATTGGTAATAATTAAAAATAAGTATATTTATTTATTTTTGTGAATAAGGTGTATAAAAAATCTGACTGACACGTAGATCAAGAATACGGGTATGATTCAAAATTACACGCCGCGCGCTATTCGACTTTCCCAAAGGGTGCGAAATCTTCATGGCACAGTATAAAAAATCAAGTATTAGGTAGGCACACTTACATTAGGAGAATTGTATTACAATTCAATTGTTATATTGAAAGAGGGCTTAGACGTATTCTGTGTGAAATATTATGTTTAAAATATAATAAATATAAATATTTTTCAATTAAATAGTTATACCAATAAAAGCAACACACAAACACGTTTTGGAACGTATTTATTTTACGCGGCTTCTAAACTGGCAGAAATTGTAACGCAAAAGTGTTAATACTTACGACTGTCTTCTGACGAGAGAGACGACGAGGGTCAACCGCACACTTTTTTTTCTCTAAAAACTACAATAATTTATGCACAACTGGCTAATGCCGTGATTCGACTTCAACTTCAACTCTTGCGGCTTTTGTGGAGGACCCACCACAATTTCATAAACGCTGGAGGTTGTTTGGTAAAGTATTTTGGATGATGAAAAGTATTAAAATTGAAGTAAAAAAAAAAACAAAATTATTTTGTACGCAAACATGACATGACAGCTTTTGCAATGTCAAATGTGTTATCACTCAATGTGTTACCAGTTTACCAGTGGCAAGAGAAAATTAGAAATATGGCATAGAAATGTTAAAACGATAATACAGTAGGCTACAGCTTTATTTTATTTATCTCAATGAACCTACATAGATCATAAACAAATCGAGTAAATACAAGAGGGATAAGGCATTTAATGGAGATTGGACGAGGAACATTAGGGGGTGCGCGTGGTTCGAAATGCAGTAAAAAGCCATAGATGACATCCTGACACGATATGTCACATTTTTGACATTTTACAACATATTATCTGTTTCCCTTTGGTACATGAATACTTTATTGGAAAACTCTTAAAAAAGTAGACATACACAAAGATGTGAAACTTTTTCTGATTAATCATTTTCATGAAAAAGAAATGTAAGCACTTTTCTCAAGACCATCTATGCCCGTTGTTGGTCTTGTTTACTGGTTGCATAACGGTGAACAGGAGACGACTAGGCTCTTCGACCACCTTACGGAGGCAGCTGCAGGAGCTGAACTGGCCCAGCACAAATATCCGATGGCAAAGCTTGTTTTTCTAAGAGATTTTAATTCCCACCATAAAGAATGGTTGTTCCCGTACCAACAAACAGAGCACGCTGGTAGAGAGGCCCGCAGGTTTTTTTATCGCTAGATCTCGACCAGCTGGTTCACCAAGCAACCTGCATTCCAGAAGTCGACGGCCACACGCCCAATGGCTTGGACCTAGTGCTCACAAACGTTGCGTCGCCAGAGACTGTATCGGTCTGGGCCTCGCTCGGATCGTATGACCACTTTCTGGTGAAAACGGCATCTATCTTTTCTCCTCCAGATAAATGCCCCAGGGGCATACGGCGAGTATAGAAGTATGGGTCAGCAGACTCCGAAACTGCGAAGCGAAACTCGAACTTTTACCGTCCTTCGCTGCCTCCTAGTTATGATAAAACTGGATGGAACACTGGCTCACACCGCACAAGAAAAAGCAAATTTAAATGCCTCCGTCTTTGCGGTAAGTTTACGTCTCGACACGGCGTCTAACTTACCTCCTAAAATACCTCACTTTGGCTCCGTAATGCTGGAAACTGCATTTCATGTTAAGGAAGTCCGCAAAGCCCTTTCCAGTCAACATGTGAACAAAGCCAGTGAACCGGAAGGAATACCTGCTCGAGTCTTAAAGAGTTGTACCCCGGATTTGTCTCCTGTATCGCGTACTCGCCTGTATTGCGTTCTATTAAAACCGGAGTGGTGCCAGTGTCCTGGAAGCCAGGTAATGTGCAACCAGTATTCAAAAAAGTAGCCGTGCCGTACAAACGATACAGGCATCGCATAGTCCCGTTGACTCTTTGGCTTACACAGTACACTGCAAACCTAACTTTGCCAGCCAAGCAGAGTCAAGATGCAAACCGAGATCTTTAATTGAAAATGATAGAAAGGAGTGAACTAGTTGCCACTCTAATTATCATACGTGAGCTTCTGATCACAATGGCCTGACACTTTGAGGGGCTTACAGTCACCCCAAATCAATCAGACCAGTTTTGTAGCATCTAAATCTCGGTTTACATATCCTATAGCGTCTGACAAACTTTCCACCCGCGTAGATGCATACAACTGCAGATCATCAGCGTAAAGTTGATACGAACACCGAAGACAGAGAGTTATAAAGTTTACCGAAGTTTACCGAAAATAATAAATGATATTTTCGTAGGGAATGGTCATGTTGTATATTTCTACACTATGGCACCAGTGTGCTGCGTGTAATAAATATTGTTGACTTGTGACAACCCTGGCCGTTGCGATACTGTCTAGAGCTAGACGTTGTCGGCATTTTCCACAAGATCAAAGGCGTCGACCTACTGTATGATCTTTATACTGTGGTCATAGCGACGAATGATCGACTGTACCATTTATCCATTATTACATTTACGAAAATAAAACCTAATACAGTCGAATACGGTCAGTTATTTCAACCGCGGTTACTAACGTTCTGTTAGTGCGTTTAGTAAAAAATCGGATTGATAACCGTCAGTCTTCTGGATCAAAAAAAAAAGCACATCTTTTTGTGATTTCTTTTTTATTGAAAGTACTTTTATATTATATTTAGATATTTTTGGAAATATTTTTTTGAATAAAATAAGAAACATTTTCATTTTTTTATAGGAGAAAGAAAGTCAACAATGTTTTTATTTTACACACATGTTTGCGGTTTGTAAATCTATTCTGCGTAGGTACTTATCTACTTAGTAAAGTAAAATATTAATTTGTATAATTATAGGTACCTATAATAATATTGTCAAAGTTTCCTTTGAGTCTGACATTTGAAAAGAACATTATAACATTTGCGCACGTGGCGGCTTTACATGCTTTGACATAGGGTTCAAATTCAATTGTTTCACACACTTTTTGCGGTTGGCAAATCTATTCCGCGAGAAAAATAAACTATTATAGCTTTTGCGCGCGTGGCGTGTTTATTTACACATAGTCACATATATTATTTTGTGGTTTCGAAATCTATTCCGCGTAGCTAAGTAGGTACCTCAGAATACAGAAAGATCCTAGTTAGTAAAGAAAAATATTTATATACCTAGGTCTAAATATTTATATATTGTCAAAGCCTTCTTACTTTTTTTGTTTATTCAGCCTTCGTAGAGCCAGCGATGACCACTTCTTTTTGTTAATTTTGTCCATTAGTTTTACTGACCAAAATTATAACTAAAGTACCTAATAAAAACAATTTATATTACAACTATTTAAAACTAAACGATAGGAATTATTATTTTATAATGATTTTTTGGCTCGACCGGAACCAAACTTAGCGGGGGTGGCAGGTTCGCTAAAAATTGGCATACGTCCGACCTCCAACACGTTCCGCTCGGGACTAAAGGACGCGGGGCGCGTGGCCGCGCGCATCAAAATAATAGGAAAACACTTATTTTTGTAATTAGTGGTATAAATATTTTCAAATTTCACATTATGACGACAGACATATATGACATTTTTTACGACCTTTATTATGGTATAAGTTTTATTATTCAAAGCTTAATAAAACTCAAATGAAATAAGAATAAGACCGTAATTTAGACTTGTCTTTGCGATTTAATTAGATGCAGTGAAATGCAAGTAATCGTGTATCGGATGACCGAAATAGAAAGATCAAAGTATGGGTTATGTAATATGTTTTTTTCAAAATTTAAATCCGTGTTATCTACGAATAAGACACAATTGAAAACGACGTTTTTTCGAATAACCTCGCCTTAAGAGAAAATTTAAAAAATATTTAAAATAAAGGGGGCTCCCCATACATGGAACTGAAACTGAAAATATTTTTTTTTCATGAAACCTATACGTGTGTGGTATCTATAGACACTATAGACAGGTCTTTAATAAAATTGGCCAAGTGCGAGTCAGACTCGCCCATGAAGGGTTCCGAATTAACTATCATAATATAATATAATATGTATATTTATTTGACAAAAAAAAACCTTACAAATTTCGTAAAACTAGCTTATTTATAATTATTTAAAACTACGCCAAATAACTTTGTTTTTCATAGTGTTTGTATGAATTACAAAGTTATATTTTCGGTTTTATAAAATATGCTGTATCTCAAAAACTGCTGACCCGATTTCATTTAAACTAATTTTGGTTGAAAGTTTATATTAAGATCTATAGACACATATTTTTTTTAGATTTTTTACTCCATTATTATAGAAGTTAGAGGGGGGACACACACATTTTACCACTTTCGAAGCTTATATCTTTGAAACGATTGACTTTATGAAAAAGTGGTTTTAGAAACCCTTATATCATTTTTAAAGACCTGTCTATAGATACCACATACGCATAGGTTTCATGAAAAAAAACATTTTCAGTTCTAGTTCCATGTATGGGGACCCCCCTTTATTTTAAATATTTTTTGATTTTTTTCTTAAAATCGGAAAGCGGTTTACAGAATACATCTACCTACTAAGTTTCACATGTATAATCTTAATAGTTTCGGAATAAAATGGCTGTGACATACGGACGGACGGACAGACAGACAGACGGACAGACATACCGAAACTATAAGGGTTCCGTTTTTTGCCATTCGGCTACGGAACCCTAAAAATGACATTATGGTTTCTAAAATGACTTTTTCATAAAGTTAATCGTTTAAAAGATATACGCTTCCAAAGTGGTAAAATGTGTGTCTCCCCCTCTAACTTCTATAATAATGAAGTGAAAAATCTAAAAAAAAAAACATATATTGTAGATCTTAATGTAAACTTTCAACTAAAATTGGCTTGAACGAGATCGAGTCAGCAGTTTTTGAGATACTGTATATTTTCGAAAACCGCAAATATAACTTTGTAATTCATACAAATACTATGACAAACAAAGTTATTTGGCGTAGTTGTAAAAATTGTTAATAAGCTAGTTTTAAGAAATTTGTAAGGTTTTTTTTTGTTTTTCAAATAAATATATTAAGTATGTTATATTTATTTAGTTACTACGGAACCCTTCATGGGCGAGTCCGACTCGCACTTGGCCAATTTTTTCAACATTCCAAATATCCCAAGTGCTCACTTACATCACTTATGAACCTTTTTTTTGGTGGGAAAATTATTTTATGGCTTCTCCCGCTGTGGTTGGGGCGGAACGGAGTGTCGAACTTCTGACTAAACCCACATTGTTCCTTCAGTTGCCATTACGATCCGGTGCCGCGGTATCTCGTAGGAGCATTCCCGCAATAGTTCGGAACGTAATTTAAGTAACCTAAGTACAAAGTTGCAAGTGAATCCTTTTAAGAAATAAAAAGTTGCGAATCTTTTTATATAAATAATAATCTTGTACCCCTTTTTATTTCTTTAAAGGAGAAATTTTCTAAAATCCTTTCGTAATGCTCATTTATATCACTTGACGAACCTATGTACAAAGTTTCAAATGATTCTATTGAAAAAATAAAAAGTATCATTCAAACTCGTACCCCCTCCTTACCCTTTTAGGGGGGGGGGGTCCCAAAAATCTTTTTTTAATGCTTATTTAAATCACTTGAAGAACCTATGTACAAAATTTGAAATGAATCTATTGAACAAATGAAAAGTTTGGTACAAATTCGGGCCTTCTTTTATCCCCTTAGGGGGAAATCTCCAAAAGTCCTTTGTTAGTGGTCACTTACGTCACTTGAGGAACCTATATACCAAGTTTCAAGTGAATCCATCAAACAAATAAAAAGTGTCATATAAAGGCGAATGTCCATCAGCCATATAAAAAAATGCCTGAAATTAACAACAATGAAATATACGCTAAATTTTATTGCAAATCGTGGGCAACCCATATCCATTTCAATAATTATCATAAAACTAGGTAGAAGTCAGTTACAAACCTTTTTATGAAATATAGGTTAAGCTTAGGTTAATGGTGAACGCAGACCTAGCCGCACCGCACGCGCCGCAGTCTTTGCATTCGAATTCTTTATATGAAGTTTTATGCAATCTCGCACACCTACCCGCGCCGCAGTCGCCGCAGTCCCTGAAACAACCGAACTCCCCTAGCCGCTGCTGATGACGTCACCCGCACGCAGCGCGGATGACGTCATTCGCATCCACGGCGCGCTGTGTTGCCAGAGTTATAAAGTAGACAGAGAATCTCTGTCAACGGTTTATAATAAAATTACTTATTCTCGTATAAATAATTACTTGCTTATTCCCTATTATAGCACCTACAGATAAAATTACACAAAAGAGCAAAATACCAATACCAAATACAGTTTTTACACAGATTTTTTAAATCTTCGGATAGATAATGCTTTCAAAAATCTGGCAACTCTAACGGGAACGACTGCAGCGACTGCGGCGCGGATAGATGTGCGAGGCCATTAACAAAAAGCGATGACTGCGGGGACTGTAGAGACTGCGGTGCGGCTAGGTCTGCGTTCACCTTAAGGATGCCGAGTCGTCGCTTAGGCGCGTCCAATCTAATTCCGTGTTCAAAAATAGGTTTCGTGAGTAGAAGTAAACCCAAAGCCCATAAAAAATGACCACAGTCATCATTATATTGCGCTACGCGACGCTAGATTCAAGTATACAAACAATCGAAAATGCAGTAATGTCAAACTATCAGTCTGTCAGTAAGGCAAAGGACATGTGATTCATACAGCCTACGACGATACGTTTTCTATTTAAAAAAATATTTGATTTTTATTAATATTGACATGCACATATTATTTTCATTGGACTTATGGTACACATATTTAAAATTATATTAAATTAATTATAACTGTGCTCTAATTCTGTAAAATAGTTCGTTAGGGATTAATTGACGATTCCTGTTTGGCTGAATGTCACATACTTGTGTCAAATAAACACTGACCTCCAATAAAAATAAGAATGAATTAAACGGATATCAGGTTAAATATTTTAATGATTCCTATATTTTTATATCCTACTTAAACAAACTTGAAAATTATTTCATTACACATATTTTATTTTAAAAAGAATTAAGGACTATTTGCAGTTTCTGTCCATTTCAAGCATTTTATTAACCGACTTCAAAAAAAGGAGGTTTACAATTCGTCTTGAACTTTTTTTTTTATGTATGTTACCTCATAACTCGGAAACGGCTAAACCGATTTGAAAAATTCTTTTTGCGTTTGAATGGGTATACTTTCTAGTTGGTCCCATTGTTACGAAATCAGGATCTGATGATGGGATCCTGGAGAAATCGAGGGAACTCTTCAAATATTATAGGCACACCTATAGTGTTTTGGGTATTTCTTATAGTACCTTGAGCAGTTGCTTCCGAAAAGTACCATTTGGGGAAGTTGAACTGATGATGAAGACCACACATGGCCACAGAAACTCCTCAATACTAAGTATTTCGTGGATTGCGATTCGATTACTTGAGTACGGATGTTAAACACTTTATGCTCGTCACAATACATATGGTGATGTAGAGCTGATGATCAAATACCAGGAGAACTCCTCAAAAATTAACGGCTATGCACAGGGAAAGGCAATATTTTGTAAAAGGTGATAAGTTGTTGACATTATGGCTTTTGTAACTAGATAAATTACAAACCAACCCATTAAAAAGCGTGAAAAAAAAAAATTTTGCAAAAAATAGAACCGACTTCCATATTAAAACACTACAAAGCCAAAAATAACTTTAATTTCGGAAGGCGGTGTGAAAAAAAAAGGAAAATCCAAAACCAATAACACCGACTTCCGAAATTGAAGTTATTTTTGGCTTTGAAGTGTTTTGATATGGAAGTCGGTTCTATTTTTTGCTAAACATTTTTTTAGGCATTACCCTTTGACCCCCTTTTTAACCCACTTAGGGTTAAAAAGAAAAACCCTTTCTTAGTGGATACCTATGTACAAAAATATACCTACCCTCCGGGGTTCGGGCTATGCATTGATATTTCAGTCAGTCAGTCAGGACTTTGAATTTAATCATGTATAGATATTATATCTATTGTTACTCGACCAGCAGATTTACTGACGCATGGCTATTTTGATTAAAGTTCAAATAACAACCAAAAGAACAGGCATTTACTGTTCAATATTGGAATGGTTTGAAAACCTGACGACGATGTCATATTATCGAATAAATAACGAGCAATGTGCATAAAAGTTTATCGACTGAATAATTAATTTTATAATGCAGGCAGGCGCAGACGTTCGGAGTGGTTCGGTGACTGTTCACTGCAGTGCTCCATGAATGTGTTGTTTTAGATACGTGAAGCCATCACTAATAAATTTTGTAAATTCGATCACGAATATGACCTAATTGAATAGCGAGCCACCTCGCCGCGCATCTTGCACGCAGCTATTTGTAGCCTGTGGTAGGCTGGTAGGTACCTAGTGTGGTATGTTGTTATGAATCACTGCCACGGCCAGCGCTAGCGCCTTCCTCCTCACTGGAGTGCATAAAGTGATTCACTGGCCTGGATCAATCTGTCATTGTTTGCATGTTATTGAACAGCGAGCGCCGTGCAAGTTCCTTGCGTTAGTAACGCGTATTTTGCGGTAGTCGCGGCTTGTTGCGCCAACGCGTCAAAATATAAATATTTGGGTCGTCGGGCCCGCGCCCCCGCGCGACGCCTCTGACGGTGCTAGTTATTAACTGTGTCTCGTAGGCACACCGCCCATTCACCACATGGTGTCAAAATAGATCTCATCTTTCTTCGTCACACTAAAGAACTTGAACGCGGTTAGTTTCTAAACTCAAAAATATTTAATTTCACATAGACCTACATTGTTTATTTTTTTTGGTTCGCGATTGACCACCATCTCACCAGATGGTAAGTGATGATGTGGTCGAAGATGGAGCACGCTTACCTAAAAGTAACCTATTCACTCTTGACTTAAAGACTCCCAGGTTATAGCTTTACTCGGGAAACACAGACTTCGGCAGGGAATTCCACTCCTTAGCCGTACGCACAATAAAAGTATTCCCGAAACGTTTTGTGCGTATGGGTGGGATGTCCACCATGTAACAATGGCACATGGTACATGAACACTTATAAAACGTCTGAAGCTAGACCCTAGTGCACGGTTCGAATTGTACTATTCCTATCCGCGTTAAGATTTAAGAAAACATCGAGGTGACGCGAACTAATAAAGCATCACTTTTCGTGTTCTTCAGCTTCAGCTCTCTGCGACAGTGCGATCCGTTTCGTCCGGTACTCTGCTTCTTTCAGGGCGTCGGCGATAGGACTTCCTATTGCTTCCCATGGCGTGACCAAATAACCATTTATTTGGTCACGCCATCGGCGGGAAACCGTAGAGCGTGAGGATGATAAAAACAATTATTGAAATACAGATCACAAGTGCTCTAATTAAGCGCCGAGTTTATACGACAACCAAACTTTACGGATAAACTTCCAATGTTTAAATGCATTTTATAGCATTAAGCTGCGGTGTATCTGTGTAATTGAGTACTTAGTCCATTACACACGTCCTCAGTTTGACTATAAAACTAAAATAAATAATTATTTTTAATTAATTATTTATTGCTCATAAACGTCCACCCACAATGACTTCAGCCTGCGCCGAGTAAAATAACTCAAAACGGTCTTCACAACTAAAGGAATATAACCTATAATAGTACTTTAATTACCATACAAAAATATGTAATGAACACTTGAATAAATGTGTTAGCAAACATAGTTGGCAAAATTTAAAAATATTTTATAGTTTATTAAACAAAAATACATAAAGCTGGACAAAAATCCTTACAAAACATGCTCGTGCGTCGCTGAATTTTGATAGTAAACTGTTGAATTTTTTCATAAACTTCAATTCATATTATTCTCTAATTATCATACTATCATTTACAGCTTTAACATTTCAAAAATGTCGCTTGGTTGTTTTAATTTTAATTTTTTCTTCTAATTTGCGCGCTATTTTGAACCATACGCAACGTACACCGGTCGAAAATTCAGTCATCCACGGGAGCTCAGAGAGGGGTCACGTCTCATTGTGGAGCATTTCGCCGGTAACGATAATTCGCGATCTATTGTGTACGTATGTATTGCAGCAATCCGTTGAATAACATAAGTCATATTTTTTGTTTTTTTGAGTACATTTATTATGCATACCCAACAATTACTTTTTATTGTTCAATATACATTTCTTTAACATTTTTTTTTTCAATATTTGTTTAATTATGGGAAAATGTAAAAAAAAAATATTATTAGAAGAAAGTTGGCGCAAATTTTCGAAAAAAAAAGCCATTCTCATAAAAAGTACGTATTTATATTTTGTGATGTTATTATTGCTTTTTAACCGACTTCAAAAAAAAGGAGAAGGTTCTCAGTTCGTCTTAAACTTTTTTTTATGTATGTAACCTCAAACTCGAAGACGGCTGGACCGATTTGGATTTTTTTTTTCGTTTGAAAGGGTATACTTTTTAGTTGGTTCCATTGTTATGAAATCAGGATCTGATGATGGGATCCTGGAGAAAGCGAGGGAACTCTTTAAATATTATAGGCACACCTATAGCGTTTTGGGTATTTCTAATAGTACCTTGTGCAGTTGCTCCCGAAAAGCACCATTTGAGGAAGTGAAAGTGATGATGAAGACTTTTTTCAAACATTCGATATGGGTATCGTGTAATGGGTTTTTGGGGGTGGTGATTGCAAATCTGGAATTTATTTTTAAATTCAAGATGGCGTATGCAACTTTTTCTCACAAATTCGATATGGGTAGTTGGGTACCATGTAATGGGTTTTTGGGGGTGGTGATTGCAAATCTGACATTCATTTTAAAATCCAAGATGGCGGATGCAACTTTTTCTCAAACATTCGATATGGGTATCGTGTAATGGGTTTTTGGGGGTGGTGATTGCAAATCTGGCGTTCATTTTAAAACCCAAGATGGCGGATGCAACTTTTTCTCAAACATTCGATATGGGTATCGTGTAATGGGTTTTTGGGGGTGGTGATTGCAAATCTGGAATTTATTTTTAAATTCAAGATGGCGTATGCAACTTTTTCTCACAAATTCGATATGGGTACCGTGTAATGGGTTTTTGGGGGTGGTGATTGCAAATCTGACATTCATTTTAAAATCCAAGATGGCGGATGCAACTTTTTCTCAAACATTCGATATAGGTATCGTGTAATGGGTTTTTGGGGGTGGTGATTGCAAATCTGGCGTTCATTTTAAAACCCAAGATGGCGGATGCAACTTTTTCTCAAACATTCGATATGGGTATCGTGTAATGGGTTTTTGGGGGTGGTGATTGCAAATCTGGAATTTATTTTTAAATTCAAGATGGCGTATGCAACTTTTTCTCACAAATTCGATATGGGTACCGTGTAATGGGTTTTTGGGGGTGGTGATTGCAAATCTGACATTCATTTTAAAATCCAAGATGGCGGATGCAACTTTTTCTCAAACATTCGATATGTGTATCGTGTAATGGGTTTTTGGGGGTGGTGATTGCAAATCTGGCATTCATTTTAAAATCCAAGATGGCGGATGCAACTTTTTCTCAAACATTCGATATAGGTACCGTGTAATGGGTTTTTGGGGGTGGTGATTGCAAATCTGGCATTCATTTTAAAATCCAAGATGGCGGATGCAACTTTTTCTCAAACATTCGATATGGGTATCGTGTAATGGGTTTTTGGGGGTGGTGATTGCAAATCTGGCATTCATTTTAAAATCCAAGATGGTGGATGCAACTTTTTCTCAAACATTTGATATGGGTACTGTGTAATGGGTTTTTGGGGGTGGTGATTGCAAATCTGGCATTCATTTTAAAATCCAAGATGGCGGATGCAACTTTTTCTCACACATTCGATATGGGTATCGTGTAATGGGTTTTTGGGGGTGGTGATTGCAAATCTGGCTTTCATTTTGAAATCCAATTTAAAACACATACGATATCCATATTGAATGTTGGAGAAAAAGTTGCATCCTTGGTGGTCCAATATGGATATCGTGTGTGTCTACTAAGTTAAATACACTGATAACCTTCAAGGGTTTATTGCTAAGTATAATTAACAAAGTAACGTAAGGGCTAAAATTATCGCTAAATGATGAAAATGAGTGCATCCGGTTGCTTTTCGAAATACACTAAGCTCGCGGCGAACTTAGTGCGACCGCATTATATCGCTTGCTCAGCAAATGTGGTCGATTGCAAAATATTGCATCAAACATCGTGTAATAGGTTTTTGGGCATACCGATTGCAATCCTGACATTCATTTTAGAATTTACGACGAAAGTTCATCGGCTACTTTGTTAGCTTACAATTTACACTGGGTTATTGACAATTTAACTGATCCTAGGTTAAGTGACTATTCAGTATTATCTAGGGTATCTAATAATACTGAAATTAATTGTTTAAACCCTTAGATGTGACAAAGGAGAGTTATAATAACACAATTTTACTATATCATCAGAATATAAATCGTTTCTCCGGCAAAATTTTAGATGAGGAAATGTTAATAGATAAATATGATATAGATATCTTATGTTTTTGTGAAACCTGGCTAAAACCAGATAGAATGTTGTTTAAAATTAATATTTTTCTGTTACTAGTGCATACAACAGGTCCTCAGTAGGAGGTGGTACTTTAATATTACGTAGTAATTCTCTTAGATATAAGGAACAAAAATATATCACCGCTTGCTCTGTTGATTGCTTGTGTGAGGTGGCATGTACAGAAGTTGAAGGCCAAACTTTCTTAAGTGTTTATAGGTCTATAAACACTTAAGAAAGTTTAAGAAAGTCTGGTGGTCACCAGCATCAAACTTGTCATCATTCTTAATGATAATGGGAGAAATTTTAAGTACCTAAGCTTATAAGAGATAATAAATTAGTTTTCGTTTGTGGTCACCTAAATATTGATTTGTTAGTAAATTCACCTGAACACTGCAAGCTTACTTCATTGTTTGGTTCATTTAACTTAAAATGCACATACAAGGAAGCAACAAGAATAACAGCAACATCAGCTCAATGCATAGATAATATTTGTATAAATACCCACTAATTTGAGACGAGTATTTTATGGCATAATTAGTATTAATTGTGACATAAAATACTCGTCTCAAATTAGTGGAGTTAGGTCTGACCATACAGGTCAACTAGTATCCTTTGAGTTGGTTAAAAAGCGGCAATTAAATAAGACTATTAAGTTTAGGCCACTAACTAAAAAGAAATTAATGTTTTTAATGATAACATGTTAAGTAATCTTTCAATGGCCAATTTTGACTCCCATGACCCCAATGAAAATTACAGGATATTATTTTCTTCACTATGCCACGAATTTAGTAAGGCATTTCCAGTTAAAAAATTTCAAATGAGTAATAAATCTAAATTAATGGGCCACTGCTGGAATAAGAATAAGCTGAAACAATTTATACAACTTATACCATGAAAAATCATTGACTTCCGATGGAGCCTTCCATAATTATGTAAGAAACTACTCAAAGATATTTAAAAGAGTATGCGCCCTAAGCTAAATCTAAATCAGAAAGTAATAAAATTAGCATTTCTAACAATAAAATAAAAACTGTGTTGAAGGTGATAAACAAAGAAACTGGAAACACAAACCAACAGGGTTAGAATGATTTGACTTTGAACATCGATGATCAGGTCATCTCAGATAAGTCAAAAGTGGCTGAGAAGTTGGAAAATTACTTTACCAATATTCCAGTAGAGGTTACTAAATCTCTACATTCTTCGCCATTATTAGCAGAATCTTTTTTAAAGGAAAACTTCAATAAGGATATACCAACATTTTCATTTAAGCCCATTTCTATTGATGTAATTAAAAAGCATTCCAAAGTCTTAACATAACAAACACTGATGACTTATGGAGTGCATCTGTTAGGGTTCTTGGTAATATTATTGACTCAATTGCTGCTATCCTAACAGGCACATTTAATTCATGTATAGACAGCGGTAATTTTCCCGATTTAATGAAACATAGTAAAGTAGTACTAATTTTTAAGTCGGGTTGTAAGAGTGATCCCTCTAACTATAGACCGATATATGTGCTTCCAGCATTAAGCAAAATATACGAAAAAATCATGTTGGACCAGATGCTATCATATTTTAACTCAAATGGAATTCTGCATAGTCGGCAGTTTGGTTTCATGAAAGGTAGGTCAACAACAAATGCAGGAGTAGCGCTCATCCGTCACATTCTGGAATCTTGGGAGAAATCTCAGGATGCAATTGGCATATTTTGTGACCTCTCCAAAGCTTTTGATTGCGTTGACCATAAAACACTGATCTGTAAATTACACCATTACGGAGTTCGTGGATTCGTGTTCTGCTGACCTTGTTCTTTCATATTTATCAAACAGGCAACAAAAAGTTATTGTTAATGGAGCGACATCTGCAGGATCCCTAGCCAAGATGAGTGCTCCGCAAAGTTCAATTCTTGGCCCTTTCCTTTTTATAGTGTATATCAATGACATACATGATGACCAACTTATCGGATATTTTTTATTTGTAATTCCATTGTGCTGTATTAATTGGTCTATACGACAGTATAGACCAAAGTTTTAAATATAATTAAGCATATCTTAGAACTGGAAACATATCTTACAACTATATAATAATATAGGTTATCCATCAGAATTCAGACAGGCTCAGCCATTCTCAAGGCTTTGGATGGATCGACTAAGGGATTACATACACATTTGTCATCAAAACATAACATCAAGCTTATATCAGCTTCAACAAGTCTAGATTCTGATAATCTGAACACAGCACCGCCGCCAGCCAAGCGAAAGTTAAATGATTATTTTACTAAAAGTGCCGACGATAGCCTCGATGATGTTTTGGCAAGAATGATTGCATTAGATGGATTTCCATTCAGTATATTCATAACTTCAGATGATTCGAGAAAATTTGTCTTTGCAAAATACACGGATTTACCAAAGTCAGCCGTCACCATTCAAAAACGTGTCATAAATTACAGTGAAAAAATCAGAAAACAAATAACTGCAGAATTGAAACATTTTAAAAGTGCAGGTGAAAGATTTAGTCTTTCTTTCGACAAGTGGACTTCAACATCCAATAAACCATACATGGCTGTCAACGTTCATTCATATAAAAAAAATTTGGAATTTAGGACTTGTTCCTATTTATGGAAGTATGAAAGTATGGCTGAAAATTGTCTTCGTATATTGAAAGAGCGTCTAAGTATATTTGATATTTCCCTGGATACTGGCTTTATGAAAAACATAATTATTTGCAAGACAGCTCTACCTCAGATGATACTATAAATGAACCACCTGTGGCTGTTGATCATATGGACGACATCCATGATGATGAACATTTAGAAGACTTAGACATTCCAGAATCAGACTTAATCTTAATGTCACAAAATGACCTTGCGCTATAACACATACCAGAGTTAACACAAGATGAAAACATTAATGAGCTGATAAAGAAAATCCGCAAAGTTGTAGAGTGTATTTCAAAAGATCACCATTGAAAAATGAAACAGTACTTCAAAAATAAATGAAAATTGAACATGGAAAAGAGCTGTCACTTCTTTTGGACTGTAAAACCAGGTGGAATAGTCTTTTAACAATGCTGGAGCGATTTTATCTTTTAAAAACCTTCATTCAAAAAGCTCTTATAGATCTCAATCATCCAATTCGTTTGGAAGAAGTTGATTTTGAATTGGTAAATAAAATTGTTGATGTGCTGACCCCAATTAAATTGACAGTAGAAGCAATCTGTCGGCGAGATGCTAATTTATGCACAGCTGATTCCGCTTTGAAATTTCTTATAAAGCAGCTATCTAGCATAATCATTTTTTGGCAAGTGCTGACACTTGCCAAAAAATGAAAACATCCTTAGTGGAACGTATGAAGCAACGACGAAGTGATGATTTGACTGGTGTGTTGAATTAATTACAAAATCCATGAAAAGATGATGAAAATCAGTTATTATCGGATTTGGAATGGCATGACTTATTACTATAGTTTCTACACAGGCTTTAGTTTGGAAGCAAATAAAGTGTATTGTTAAAAAACTTAAAAGTCGAGATGACACGGAAGAAGAAGAAGGAAGATCAGGATCACAAAAAGATGATGAGTTAAGGCCACAAACCTCCCAATCCCAACCCCAATTGACACTAAAGGAAAAGTTATAGCTGGAAATTGATAAGAGTATGAAATCCCCAGATCGTGAAGTACAAATAAAAAATTATTCGGGGTTGGCAAAATATAGTATTAGACGTGAAATAAGCCTGTTTGAAAATGGAGGAATTAGTGGATATCACTTAGAAACAGCATATAAGTATCTATTGTCTATTCCTCCAACCAGTGTAAAACCTAAACGAGCGTTTTCAGCTGCTGCTTATGTTGGTAATAAACGAAGCAGGCTTGGAAGTCAAACCTTGGATGCATTGATATTTCTACGATTGTATTTTCAAAATTCAAAATAAGTTTTATTGTCTTTTTATTTCTTACAAAGTATAGTATCTTTTTGTCACTTTTTCTTTTCTTACTATACTGTGATATGTGTAGTGTACCAAAATTAAAAATATATATTTTAAGAAATTACTCGTTTTTTAGAGTTCAGTTGCCGAATGGCAAAAAACGGAACCCTTATAGTTTCGTCATGTCTGTCCGTCTGTCTGTCTGTCTGTCTGTCTGTCTGTCCGTCCGTCCGTATGTCACAGCTATTTTATTCCAAAACTATTAAGACTATACTTGTGAAACTTGGTAAGTAGATGTATTCTATGAAATGCTTTCCGATATTGAGAAAAAAATTAAAAATCATTCAAAATAAAGGAACATACTACTACCCCATACATGGAACTAAAACTGAATTTTTTTTTTTCATGAAAATTATGCGTGTGTGGTATTTATAGACAGGTCTTTAAAAATGACATGGGGGTTTCTGAAACCACTTTTTCATAAAGTCAATCGTTTAAAAGATATAAACTTCCAAAGTGGTCAAATGTGTATCCCTCCCTCTAACTTCTATAATAGTGGAGTGAAAAATCTAAAAAAATATGTATCTGTAGATCTTAATGTAAACTTTCAACCAAAATTGGTTTGAATGATATCGAGTTAACAGTTTTTGAGATACGGCATATTTTCTAAAACCGCAAATATAACTTCGTAATTCATACAAACACTATGAAAAACATAGTTATCTAGCGTAGTTGTAAAAAATGTAAATAAGCTAGTTTTAAGAAATTTGTAAGGTTTTTTTCGTCAAATAAATATACATACTATATGATATTATTATAGTTACACACGGAACCCTTCATGCGCGAGTCTGACTCGCACTTGGCCAATTTTTTACATTTGAGACCAATTAGAAACCACATAGTCTAATCCGGGCATAGCCCCAGGGTCCCAGGATTCAGCATCAAGAATCACGTAATCCCGGGATTGAAAAACATGCTCGGGATTGTATTCTCTAGTTGCAACTAAGAAAGGATTTCTATCGAAATTCTATTTTAGTTGCCAAATGTGTCGAAAAAAATAGAATTAATAAATTGTAAAGAACCAGATAGATAGCCCTACAGACCTCAATCTGAACGATAATTCTGTAAGCAGTTTTATGTCGATAGGAGCCGGGTTTTCTGGTTTAGAACAAGTTTCAGCTTCCTTTGACATTCCCTCTATGTCCGACAAATTATACGCCAAGTGCCATAACAAGGTCTGTCTACTACGGGAATTAGCCAAAGAAAAATTGGCCAACACATTACATATGTAGACTTAGGATTACAAAACCCTTGCCATATCGTTTGTTATCATCCAAAGAAGCCATGCACTTGGTATGTATATACCCTTTAAATTACACGTTGTATATATATATATCTATAGATCTTAATGTAAACTTTCAATCAAAATTGGTTTTAAAGAGATCGAGTCAGCAGTTTTTGAGATACAGCATATTTTCTAAAACCGCAAATATAACTTTGTAATTCATACAAATACTATGAAAAACAAAGTTATTTGGCGTAGTTGCAAAAAATGTAAATAAGCTAGTTTTAAGAAATTTGTAAGTTTTAGTTTTTTGTCAAGTAAATATACATATTATATTATATTATTATAGTTACTACGGAACCCTTCATGGGCGAGTCTGACTCGCACTTGGCCAGTTTTTGTAAAATGTTATAATAAGCAATATAACATTAGATTTATAGATTTCTTTTATTTATTTTTTTCTTTTAAATTAAGTTACACTTGATACATATATTGTTATGAAATAAATTACGCTTATATTTTCTGCGAAGTAAGTTCGCTAGACAGCATTAATGAAAAAATGTTTTTTTGGTATGGCCCCACGTATATATAATAAAGTACCGAATGTTATTAAAAATATGACAGTACATCAGAATTTAAACGAGCACTAAATGAAATTTTAATAAACAAAACTTATTTCAGTCTGGTTTTATTATGACATTACATAATTATATTTTTTTTATTTCATACTG
Source organism: Tholera decimalis (assembly GCA_943138885.2). NCBI lineage: Eukaryota > Metazoa > Arthropoda > Insecta > Lepidoptera > Noctuidae > Tholera > Tholera decimalis. Next base: position 272,130 of record OW964568.2, on the reverse strand, counting down.
GTTTTATTATTCAAATAAGTACTGCATACCCATCTACCCTAACTTGCTACTTACCCAGTTTCGAAGCGTCAATAGCCTAATGGATAAGGTGTCGGACTTGTGATCGAGAGGTCACGGGTTCGAACCCCACCCATTACACTATTGACGTAAACCCACTCCAGACACAAGCATATTTAGCTTAGTTGGAGGGGTTAACAAGATTGCTAGTAATGTGAAATGTATAAAATCAAAGTTTTATTGCAATAGGATGAATAGTGAGGGAACGGATAATGTATTACTACAGTAAAAACAAACGTTAATTTTTATATATTAGGTATAATTTATTAAATTTATTTTTGTGATTTATTTACGTACCTACTTGCTTCATTTAGATCCATCCAGCCGTTTGAGCGTGAAGAAGTAACAAACATGCAAACAGACACATTCATTCACAAACTTTCGCCTTTATAATATTAGTGTGATAAAAAAAAACCATCTAAATAATTAATATTCGTTTTTCAAGTTTATTCAACATAACGACAAAAAATTAAAAAATGCAAAGTTAGCAAACTTCGTCGTGCAACGGCAAGCGGGCCTCGAGCGAACTTGTCATTGTGTGTGTGACAACGCACACGACTAGCCCGCTGCAGTAAATACCTATTTTCCGCGCGTCTCGTAGGCTCGACACCCTCTTCAGTTCATCCGTGATTATGGCGCTTGCAACAGTGCCGCAATATCGGAAACTCGAAACAATACGTACACATGGTAAATATCCCGTTTTAAGTTCTAATGATACTGTGATACTAATGTTGCCGAAGTGCGTATTACTTGTTGCCACTTGCCGAAGTGCGTATTACTTGTTGCCACTTGCCGAAGTGCGTATTACTTGTTGCCACTTGCCGAAGTGCGTATTACTTGTTGCCACTTGCCGAAGTGCGTATTACTTGTTGCCACTTGCCGAAGTGCGTATTACTTGTTGCCACTTGCCGAAGTGCGTATTACTTGCGCTACTGATCGCGCGGCGCGCGGCGCGAGAGCGAGCGTCTTGTAAGCGAATGGGGATCCGTTAATTGAGCCCGCGTCGGAAGTAATTGTCCGTATCGGTGCCAGAGTTACACCACACAAGACCAGCCGCCTGCACCCAGTGCCGGCTCTACTACCTACTACCAATTATGTTTCATATCAGATCTTAAACACATAGATCGGGCTTGCGGCAGAATTCTCTTTAAAATAAGTAGGTAACACAGATTTGTGTTTATTTCTTCTTTGTGAACTATATGACTGCGATGATATTTTTGGTACGGAGGATGTGTAGTGTTCCATGTACCGCACAACGAGCCATCGGCCGTGTGGTGCATGTGTCCGGAGTAGGGCATGAATCTCGGAATCTCGGAATATCGGAATCTCGGAACGAAAGTTCCGATATTACAATTCCGATACTGGGTGACCCAATATCGAAATCGGACAAATTTTTATATCCGACAAAATTATGATTGACGCTTTGTTGTTGTTGATGTTATCAAGACAAACGAGATTTTAACATATAAACATACCTAGTCCTTTATTTCTGTTGATTTCCCTTGCACATTTTAAATTATTTATAAGTAATTTAAACTACCGAACTCAGAATCAATAAACTTTGTTAAAAAAAATTTTTAATAAATATAGGATAATAATGAGAAATATGATTTAAACAAATATTTCCAATAATTGTTATTCCTACTTGTTGATTTTCCTAAATTCTAAGAAGCTTTGTTGATTCTGAGTTTGATAGTTTAATTAGTAATAAGTATAGGATAATTATGAGAAATATGTTAAACAAATATTCCGCAAAATTTCCAGTATAAGCCTACCGGCTTTTCTGTCTTCGGTCCGCAGCACTGAGACGTTAACCAAGAAAATTTTAACATAAAATTGCAGGTTAACTACGAGGTGCCGTGTTCGACCGATGCAGTTAATGCCTCAAAAATGGCTTGCCCAAATACTGCGTTGCCCGAGAACCCGTCCTCCCAGAGACAATGGGACGAGCCGCTCTGCAGTTTGGTACGAAATAACCTTTTAAATACGTCGACCAATACTGCTGAGCGCTCGCGCCTGTTGGCTGTGGGTGAATGGGAGTCGGGCCTTCGGCTACAAGCATTACCTTCACTTAATATAGGTACTATGTTAAGTGATAACACGTTCCGGATCGCTACATGTCTATGTCTGGGTGCTCCCAGCGGTGCTCCACATCGCTGTCAATGCGGTGCGGCAGTCGACCGCCTCGGACATCATGGCCTTTCCTGCAGCAGAAGCTCTGGTTAGATAGCACGGCATGCTAGCATAAATGACATAATCCGTCGGGCTCTTGTCACCGCTGTAGTACCATCTGTTTTAGAACCCAACGGCTTGGCACGGGACGTTAGGGAGAGACCAGACGGGATGACTATAATGCGGTGCCTTGGAAGTCAGGTAGGCCTTTGGTGTGGGATGTGACGACTTGTGTTGACACCCTTGCACCATCTCATCTTCTCAGTACGGTGAGCTATGTTGGGGCGGCAGCTGCAGGTGCAGAAAATCTCAAACGGCGCAAATACAACAACCTAATTGGGTGCTATATGTTTGAGTCGTTTGGGGTTGAAACGTTTGGATCATGGGGTCCAAGTGTGCATCGACTCTTTCGTGACATCGGCAAACGATTAGTCGACTCCACAGGTGACCAGAGGGCTGGCCTTTTCTTTGGACAGAGAATCAGCATTGCCATTCAACGTGGCAATGCGGCCAGTGTTCTGGGCACTTTTCCCATTGATAGCGATGTTGACGAATTTTTCGATGCCCTATAATTTATTTTTATTTTCGCCTGTATATACTTTATTAAACGATTGACGACATCGAAAAAAAAATATTCCTAACTAGCGACCCGGCCCGGCTTCGCTCGAGTAATAGAGTTTATATTTGCTTAGATTGTGAGCGACGTCTTCGCTTCATCGATATTTTAACTATTTAATTTCTCTTCCGGTAATTTTTATTTTGCGATAACTCATGAGATATTAATTTTATTGAGATAGTGTAAAAAGCAATTTTGAGCTACATTAAATGCTCAACGTATCTAACATATTTAATTGGATAAAAAATAATACTGTACGGTTAACAATAGCTTCGTAAATAACCCATCATTTTATTGTAATTTTTAAAGGAAAAAATGATTATTATGGGTTATCCTTGGGAGATAGACATATGCTATCACGGACTTTTTTGTAGATCTATAAAAGAGGATCAATACCATCATACATTGTTTTGATACAAGTAAAAAGGTTTGGCAGTGTTTTCGATTAAACCTCTCGATCGGCTTAATTTTTTCCGACTTGTTGAACTAATATCGTCGTATTTCATCCAATTTACACAAAACCTAACTTATTATACACTAAAACCTTCCTCAGGAATCACTCTATCTATTAAAAAACCCGGATTAAAATCCGTTGCATAGTTTAAAAGATCTAAGCATACATAGGGACAGACAGCGGGAAGCGACTTTGTTTTATACTATGTAGTGATAATTGTTGTTCCAAATTGTAGATTGTGCTTGCAAATTTTGTAATTTTTTTTTTAAATTATAGTATGTTTTATTGATAATGAGTCAGGTAGTTGAATTAGTAATAAATACTTATTACTAATTAAAAAATAATGAAAAATATGTGATTTAATACCGAGGACATACTTAAAAAACAACCAAATTTTTAACCAAATTAAAGAATAGGCACGTTTTAAAATGTTTTTATTGTAGGCAATTCAACCTTGAATTTGTGCAATTTATAAATAAAATTTGCAATTTCTAACGAAATAACGAAATTCCGGTATTAATATCGGAATTCCGATATTGAGATCTAATATCGGAAATCAGTATCGGAATTGAAAACTTTCCGATATTACATGCCCTAGTCCGGAGCAGTGCTCGGTTGCAAGATGTGCTTAAGTGACGCGACAACATAGTGCATCTTGGTCGTCCTCTATATCCTCCTAGATAGCTTCATTTCTTATTCGATCACGCAGGAAACTCAGAGCCTAACCATTCTCATTACCTTTTGGGCTAAGGTAGGCCTTTCAGATCCATGCATCATCTCTGGCCACACGCACAGGTCATAGACTCTTCTGGTCTTGCGACACTGCCATGTGGTATGCGGGAATTGTGTTCCCAATCTTAGTAGCTATATGTATACACACGGACAAAGAGACAATAGGCAGTAATTAGACGGGCCGCTCCTGCATGCTGTGGCTCGGAATTAGGCCAGTGGGCCAGCGATCGTGCGCGTGTCGGTCGCCGTTTGCGCCTGCGCCGCTGACGGACGCTCCACACGCGGTGGCCGACTCTCGCCGACAATGATTGTGAGCTTACAACACTCCACATAACAATAAACACTCAATTGAAGATTCAACTATTCACAAGGCAGATAACTCCTGCGTATGCGCACCGCAGCATCGCGTAAGCATGGGAACAAAGCGACGGTTCTTACGAATAAAGCGACATGCCAACAACTGAGGTTCACAGAAAAGCGATATCAAATAAAAGTTTAAACCGATCTGCAAGTAATCAACAAAATAAATGTTCTACGATGTTTTATTAGCTTGAAGACGTTTGAAATATTATTAGTACCGTATGCATTTTTCATATTTGCCTACAAATCTGATAGATGTATGAAAATATTTTCAAATAGAATTTAAGTAGACAAAAATGTTTTACGGAAACGTGGCATCATGTTATTCTATTCAAATTAATTCCTAATGCATCCATTGGGTTACGAGTTACGGCGATGTATTTATTTCTTGCAATGTAAACAAAGTCGTCATGTCCTGGAATAAAATTATCAGTAGGAATTAGTTTTTAGGGTTCGGTAGCCGAATGGCAAAAAACGGAACCCTTATAGTTTCGTCATGTCTGTCCGTCTGTTTGTCTGTCTGTCCGTCCATCCGTCCGGATGGACGGACAGACAGACAAACAGAGACACAGACATTTTATTCCGGAACTATTAGGACTATACATGTGAAACGTGGTAGGTAGACGTATTTTTTTTTAAATTTAAAATAGGTTCGGTTTGACCACCATCTCACCTGATGGTAAGTGATGATGTGGTCGAAGATGGAGCACGCTTACCTAAAAGTAACCTATTCACTCTTGACTTAAAGACTCCTAGGTTATAGCTATCGGGAAACACAGACTCCGGCAGGGAATTCCACTCCTTAGCCGTACGCATAATGAAGGTATTCCCAAAACGTTTTGTGCGTATGGGTGGGATGTCCACCATGTAACGATGGCGATTCGCCGTTTGTCTCGTAGTCCGATGATGGAACGGGCTTGGTGGAATTAGATTGTGTAATTCCATCGCACACTCCCCGAAATGTAACCGATAGAAAACCGATAGACTTGCAACTCGTCGTCGATGTTCAAGGCTCTGGAGCTTTGACTCGACCAGTGCATCGTTGCCAATGAGTCTCTTGGCCCGCTTCTCGATTGACTCAAGTGCGTCCAGTTGGTATTTAGCAGATCCATCCCAAAGATGAGAGCAGTACCTACTCCATACACGACCGAACCTGGGCTTGATAGAGATTGAGCAACTGTTCGGGTGTGAAGTACCGTCTCACCTTTGCTAGGATTCCCAACATTTTTGATGCTAGTTGAGCCTTAGCCTCGATAAACGGGCCAAAATTGAGGGTAGAAGTTAGTGTTACCCCGAGAAGCTCGATACGGTCGGTTATCGGCACGGTTACATCTCGGAAAGTAGGAGCCGGTTCGCATTGGCTCCTTTTTGCAGAGAAGAGACACGCCTGGGTCTTAGCTGCATTACACTTAACCAGGTTGGCATCGCCCATTCGGAGACAGCCTTCAAGGTCAAGTTCAAGCGCCCGACCATGTCCTCACGGAGAGACTGGATCTGTGACCCACCAGCTCGCGCGCTGGACACATATCTCTCAGAAACTGTGCTGTCGTCTGCATACCCAAAGGTACCGGGCATTAGCAGATCGTTAATGTGCAGCAAGAATAAAGTTGCTGAGAGAACAGACCCCGGAGGGACCCCGGCATTAATTGCCAATTGGCCAGACGAGCAGCCATTAATGACCACTCGAATGGACCGATCCCTCAGGAAGTCTTCAATCCAAACGCAAAGTTGAGTGGGTAAACCGAAAGAAGGAAGCTTAGCAATAAGGCTATCGTGCCAGACCCTGTCAAAAGCCTTGGAGATGTCAAGGCAAACAGCAAGTGCTTCCCCCTTGCCTCTCAATGGTCTAACTCCAGATATGAATGTCATACACTAGAAGATCCCCAGTTGACCGGTTTTTGCGAAAGCCGTATTGCCGGTCACTGAGGATGTCGTTGGCTTCTAGGTATGCCAGGAGCTTACTATTAAGTACACGCTCCATAGTCTTACAGAGTATGGACGTGACTGAAATAGGCCTGTAGTTGGCAGGGTCAGCACGACTGCCCTTTTTGGGTACAGGCTGTACGTTAGCCAGCTTCCATGCTTTCGTCACCTTTCCAGTCTCTAGCGAAAGGCGAAACAGGCGTGTCAAGATTGGAGACAATTCAGGTGCACAAGTTCTAAGAACAATTGCTGCTATCCCGTCGGGGCCACTAGCTTTGTTCACGTCAAGATTACGCAGCACTCTACGGACGTCCTTCTGATGGATGCGAATGTCCGACATACACGTCTCCATCCAATAGGAGCATCAGGAGGGTGAGCGCCACTACTATCCAGACGTGAAGACTCCGCGAAGAGAGCGGCAAACAAGTTTGCTTTTTCCTCAGCGGAGTGAGCCAGAGACCCGTCAGGTTTGAGCAGTGGTGGTAGTGAGGGGCGACAGAAGTTCGATTCAACCGACTTTGCCAGGGACCAAAACGCTTTGCTTCCAGCAGGGTATGAAGCGAGTTTGTTCCCAATTCGGCTAACGTGGTCAAACCTAGCCCTCCGCAAAACCTTCTTGCTGGACTTGGCAGCCCTGTTGAAGGCTCTCTTCTTCTGATCCACGTCATTTGCTTTGCAGTTTCGAGCATCGACCCATGCTAGTTACGCCGTGTGTTTAAGCGCTTCAGCGCGATCACATTCGGCGCCAAACCAAGGTCGAGCTTTGCCGGACATTGTTAGGTCAGAGAACGGAATGTAGTACTCCATCCCCTGTCGCAAAACATCTGCCACGGCGTCTGCGCACGACGATGGATCATTTGAAGAAAAGCAAGTAGGCTGCCAAGGATAACATGCAAAGAAAGATCGCATGCCATCCCAATCCGCTGACTTGTATCGCCAAACCCGCCGAGTGCCTTTAAGGCTGAGATCGGGCGGAGAGTAGACGGATACAGACTTCACCAGACAGTGGTCGGAACTACCTAACGGTGAGGATATCGTTACCGAATAGCGGTCTGGATCTGTAGTCAGCAGAAGGTCCAAGCAATTGGCTGTGTGCGACTCAACATCCGGCACCCTCGTTGCTCCCTGGACAAGCTGAGTGAGATTTAATGCAAGTGCAAGATTGTGCATTTCTCGCCCAGCATGGTCCATGCACTGGTATGGGAAGAGCCACTCCTGGTGATGGGCATTAAAGTCCCCCAGCAACACGAGCTGAGCTGAAGGGTACCGCTGCTGGGCCGCATCTGCCGCCTCACTGATTTACTGTGTGAGCCTGGTTGTCTCCTGATCTCCGCTGTGCGAGCGGTAGACACAGGCATAAATAATTTTGTCTATGCCCGTGTCCACCAGAGCCCAAAGCGAAGAGAACCTGGAGTCCTCAAGGTTCCGGAGACGCCGATAGCAGATGTCGTCGCGGGCGTACATACATACACCCGCACGTGGTTTAAAGTTGTGCTCCAAGGTAAACCCTGGGTATAAAAGATATGACACGTCTGACGGACATCTGATCTGCGTCTCCGAAAGAAACAACAGAGTAGGTTTATCAGTCTCGAGGTGGTGGTGGACTGCGACGAGATTTGAGTGCAGACCTCGGATGTTACTGAGGTGCACTTTGAGAGAGAGGGAGTGCAGCCGCTGTTTAACTATGCTCTGTTTTTCCGTTTCATAAATTTTGAGAGTGAAGAGGAGAGGAGAAGGAAGTGAAGTGAGGCTTCACGCTGTTAACCCCCAGACCCGCACTAGACAGATGGTATCGATTGGGGGACTAATCTGGAGACTGCGGGGACGCCCGAGCCCCCCCGGGAATGTCCATCGGGCCCTCTCGTCTGGTCGCCAACCAGCACGATGGTGCATTCCGGGATTTTTCGACAGTTGGCGGGGCAGCCTTTCATGCGTGGCTGGCACACTACTTGGGCCCCCAACTACCTGCGGTCGGCCAGCGGTGCACCGTGCCTCGGATCCCGCTACCCTCCGCGACTAGTCTCCCGATACGTCCGCACTAGTGCGAGCCAGATTGGTCTTTCAGCAGTGAAGCAACTACTTCGACCCAACTCCTTGATAGGCTACACAGGGCATCGTACCGGAACACAGCTAGGCCGTTTGGCGGTACGTCTTTGCCCTGTGGGTGGTCACAAGCCTGCGGTTTGAACCTACCACCAGTTTGATGTCACCTGATTAGCACCACCCGGGGACCACGTATAGGGATTCTCTAAGGGGTATTCTCCTATGGACGCGGTTGACTCGGCCCCCAAAACCGCTTTCCGATTTTAAGAAAAAAATTATATATATTTAAAATAAGGGCGGGGGGGCTCCCGTTGATGGCGTATTTAATATACTTTAATATATTAGGCCGATTAATTAATTTATACTTAAAATGATTAATTAATGCGCGAATGAAAACTAATAAAAAAATTGGCCAAGTGTGAGTCGGACTCGCCCATGAAGGGTTCCATGGTAACTATAATAAAAAAACAAAAAACCTTAAAAATTTCTTAAAACTAGCTTATTTACAATTTTTACAACTACGCCAAATAACTTTGTTTTTCATAGTATTTGTATGAATTACAAAGTTATATTTGCGGTTTTAGAAAATATACTGTATCTCAAAAACTGCCGACTCGATCTCGTTCAAACTAATTTTGGTTGAAAGTTTACATTAAGGTCTACAACATATGGTTTTTTTAGATTTTTCACTTCATTATTATAGAAGTTAGAGGGGGGAACACACATTTTACCACTTTGGAAGCGTATACCTTTTAAAAAAATAACTTTATGAAAAAGTCATATTAGAAACCCTAATATCATTTTTATAGACCTGTCTATAAATACTACACACGTATAGGTTTCATGAAAAAAAATATTTTCAGTTTCAGTTCCATGTATGGGGAGCCCCCTTTATTTTAAATGTTTTTTTTTTTTTAATTTTCTCTTAAAATTGGAAAGCGGTTTACAGAATACATCTATCTACCAAGTTTTACATGTATAGTCTTAATAGTTTCGGAATAAAATGGCTGTGACATACGGACGGACGGACAGACAGACAGACGGACAGACATGTCGAAACTATAAGGGTTCCGTTTTTTGCCATTCGGCTACGGAACCCTAAAAAGTAAATACTAGACCAATAAAAAATTAAAAAACATAAAGTAGATACGTAGTTATGTAGTTTATACAACAACCATTCATCCATTGTTTCATTTTGTTACCCTTCATTGTCGTATGTACGAAGAGCCAGCACGGTACGAAGAAATTCTATCCAGAATTAATTTATACAAAAGAGAAATAGCGTTGTGAAAGCCATGTTGGTGCATGGCGAAGCTTGGCTGAACAGAGGGAGAGCGTCTCCCACAACTCACCTACGTACGTACTTAGTGCACTTGGCCTGTGGTCGGCGCCGGCTTCAGTGGCAGTGGCTCAGCTACCCCAGCACACTCCCTGGAGGACGCGGACGTCTCGAGCCTCGTCCTCGATGTTTCCATGTCACAGTGCAAGCAGGCGCTCCCCTGGACATTATCACGATAAAAACATACACAAGGAGGGTGTATGTCTGGGTCTATGTCTCTTGTAGTCGGATAAAAAATAGCTTATAACTTACCTCAAACTTCAAGCTTCTTCCATACCAAATCCACACAGTACTTTTGAAGATTAGCTCATTCAAACAAACGAACTTTTCCGCTTTATTTTTATTAGTATAAATTAAAAGGTGTAAGAGGACGGTGTAGTTCATTCAACTGATTCAATATTAGTACAAAGTAATCAAAAATCTCGTGTCACAGTGTGTGTTAACAGTTGTTAACAAACACTGTGACACGAGATTTTTGATTACTTTATTACCTACATAGTTAATAGTTTCAGAGATGTTTCTCTGAAACTGTTAACTATGACCTATTGTCTTAGGCGGTTTTGTATAAGGTGAATAAAAATCTATAACGCAGGCGAAGCCGCGGTGTCGAAGCTAGTTACATATAAAGACTATCGAAATTGAAAATAATCTTTTAGTAAACATTATAAAAAGACAGCTTTAGATGATTTATTGTAATATTTAAAACTAAACTGTTGCCAGGACCGGACCGTGGCGTGGACCGCGGCGCTTTGAGGGACATCACCACAAGTCGACAACCAAGATTAAACTAACGGAGAAAATAAATAGTAAACAGGTTTACAAAACCATAAATCTACCTTCAAAAAAATTTGAAATGTACATAACTAATGAAATGAAATATTTATTTTGTAAATTGGTCATAAATCACTACATTCTTTGGCGTTTTAAGTTCAGTTAGATGAGGCTGGTGTTTCACACCGAAACAAACGAGGTCAACGTCTCTTTTGAAGTCCATACAATGCGTACAGTTCAAATCATAGGAAAACTTGAGAAGCATGTAAGTTTGTCTGTGGCACTCTTTTGAGGAAAGAAGCACACAGAGATAGTGCATGTATTTGCTAGCTGAGCTGACATGTCAGGAGTAGATTCATATTGTTAAGTCGGGTTCGCTGCGCCGTGTTTTCTTGTTTACAAACAGTATAACATTGTTTGCTAACCGAATATAGGCGTAACCAACAGTTTAGTTAGCAAAAACACAATAATATGTTTGCCGAGACGAATGGATATCATCCCCCGCGTTCGCCTGCGGGGAGAGAAAGTGACGCATTTTGGAGGAAGACGGAATCGTTTGAAGTGTGTTGATTGTGTGTGACAATTCTTTTTGGTTTTGTATGGAGTGGAATAAAGAAAATACTTTGTTTTTTAATACTTTGTTTTCTTCTCTGGTAAAATCTATACTAATATTATAAAGCTGAAGAGTTTGTTTGTTTGTTTGTTTGTTTGTTTGCTTGAACGCGCTAATCTCAGGAACTACCGTTCTGATTTGAAAAATTCTTTCAGTGTTAGATAGCCCATTTATCGAGGAAGGCTATAGGCTATATATCATCACGCTAACACCAATAGGAGCGGAGCAGTAATGAAGAATGTTTCAAAATCGGGGGATTTTTTTTTTCCACGGGGACGAAGTCGCGGGCGGAAGCTAGTTAATCATAAAGCTCTTGATAATCACTTTCTGAACATTAATTTTTTTTTATACCGAACCTGTCATCAATTTTCAGTTCTTGCTATTATATTATATTGAACGAACGAGGTTGCAGGTAGGGTCGGACCCGGAATCTATTTCTGTTTCTTTTTTGTAGAACTAAATCTACTATTACTATAACATCTTCTACGTCTTCTGCGTCGGAACTCATTTTTTAAATTAAATAAAACATTACAACAATAGGCGCAGCGGACTGGCGGTTTTGCTAACATGTTTTGATAACTTGTTTTGATGACATGTTTTGTTAGAAAATTGGCGCTGCGGACCCGCCTTTACATAAAGCAGAAGGTTGCGGGACTGCGGAGCGCCGGGTTCCGGGGCTGCGGGCCGGCTACGTGTATGTCGTCACTACCGCGTCACGTCGTCCTTAGCTTACCAAACGTGACAAACACTGTTAGACTGTACGAACTACAGTTCCGAGAGGTCGTGACGTCATCCGCTATGCCTATATTTCTATAAAAAAACTGGTCAATGCGAGTCGGTCTCGCGCGCACACTTCCGAATCCGAATGAATCATAATATTTGTTACCCAACTGCGGTCAGCCCAAGAGGCTAGTAATGTCTTATCCCGTATGTTTGCATGCATGCCTCTTCCTTTGTGCCCCTGCCTCTAAAGAACTTAGACTATGAATAAATAAAAGCTTAAAAGTAATTAAAATTACAAAACATACAATTATACGTCGACAGAATGAAATCAGGCGTTACTTTGCGGAAATCCATACCAAACTTCTACCCTCAATTTTGGCCCGTTTATCGAGGCTAAGGCTCAACTAAAATCAAAAAAGTTGGGAATCCTAGCAAAGGTGAGACGGTACTTCACACCCGAACAGTTGCTCAATCTCTATCAAGCCCAGGTTCGGTCGTGTATAGGATTACCATATGACAGGCGTTTGCCGCATTTGACAGGCATTTTAAGGTTTAGACAGGCGTGCGGCCGGCATTGGTCTGAGACAGGCATTTTTAAATTTCGCGCCCGCGCGCGATTCGCGCTTGCCTTTGAATGACACCGGTGGGCGGCGGCGGTGAGCGTACCTTGTGAAGATTTTTAAGTGCATGTATTAGAAAAGAAAGAACTATTAAAAAATAATGTCCTCTGATAAATATCAGTAATAAATATCCTTCTTCATTATTATCTGTTGGCTTTTACTTATTACCTACATCGTTTTGCTGTAGACAGGCATTTTTTTGAAAATTCAGGCATTTTAGGTACCATAGACAGGCATCCCTCCATTTACATATGGTAACCCTAGTCGTGTGTGCTCATCTTTGGGATGGATCTGCGAAATACCAACTGGACGCGCTTGAGTCTATCGAGAAGCGGGTCAAGAGACTCATTGGCAACGATGCACTGGTCGAGTCAAAGCTCCAGAGCCTTGAACACCGACGACGAGTTGCAAGTCTATCGGTTTTCTATCGGTTACATTTCGGGGAGTGTGCGATGGAATTACACAATCTAATTCCGCCAAGCCCGTTCCATCATCGGACTACGAGACAATCGGCGAAGCGCCATCGTTATATGGTGGACATCCCACCCATACGCACAAAACGTTTTGGGAATACCTTCATTGTGCGTACGGCTAAGGAGTGGAATTCCCTGCCGGAGTCTGTGTTTTCCGACAGATACAACCTAGGAGTCTTTAAGTCCAGAGTGAATAGGTTACTTTTAGGTAAGCGTGCTCCATCTTCGACCACATCATCACTTAACATCAGGTGAGATAGTGGTCAAACGCGAACCTATTTCCAATAAAAAAAAAACGAATATTACAGAAAAATATCTAGTGTTCATTCCGTCAAAAACCAGTTGTTCAATTTTGCTTGCAGTATGCATGCAGCACCGCCTGCCGCCAGCAAATGCAGAAAGTTGTGCACTAAAACTACTACATGCAAACAAACCAAAGACAAACCACACTCTCTGCAAAGCACGCTCGACACGTGTCTCGCCCCTCCGCGTAGCATCCTCAAGAGATGTTGAGCGTCGAGTCAAATCAGAAAATAAAAATATGTTATGTTAAATGAAAGGGTAAATATATTATGTGGATAACAGACGTAGATGTGTGGATGATATAACATAAGTCAAAGATAATTAAGCTAATGTAGCAAAACAAAAACAAGTACTCTTTTATCTATACTACTAGTACTCCACCACCATATTTATTTCTAACTATGACCGCAACAATGATAAGGTTCATTTTTAAGTATAAGTATACTTATACTTAAAATGATCTTGTAGAGACTTATCTAAATATATCTAAATATAACTCAAAGGTGACTGACTGACTGACTGACTGACATAGTGATCTATCAACGCACAGCTTTGGGCTGTGACGACTGGACGGATCGGGCTGAAATTTGGCATGCAGGTAGATTTTATGACGTAGGTATCCGCTAAGAAAGGATTTTGCGAAATTCCCACGGGATCGGGATTTACACGGGAAAAACTTACCACGCGGGTGAAGCCGCTGGCACAAGCTAGTTCAAGATAAACTTCAAAAAAATGTAATCCATAAAACCTGTTAAAGATTATTAAAATGATAATGAACTATTATAAATATGAATATGAATAGCACTTATAATAGAATCCTAATAATTGACATTTTTTACCGACTTCAAAAAAGGAGGTTTACAATTCGTTTTCAATTTCAATTTTTTTTAATGTTATTGTTGTATTTTGCGCACTTGCCATGGTGAGATAATTACGGACTTAGAACTTCTATAACAATAACAAGGTGATATTTTATAATTATAGAATCTATAATTATAAAATGTCACCTTGTTATTGTTTAGTTTAAAATAAAATGTGACATTCAGACAGTGAATAGTACCGAAGTACTTTCTAACATATTGACCGTGACATTTATTTATGTACGACTACTTTAGACGGGCACTTTAGTCTTATTAGATGCACAGCTCTGACATCTGATGATCATCTTCCGCTTGGTTACATATACATACATTACTAAGCCTGATTTAGTTTTGTTTGTTTACTCACACTCGCATTTTTGAGTCATGGAACTTTTTGTTATTTCGGGGGAAAACCTTCAAAATTCGCTTGAGAAAAAGTCCAGGGCGTGTGGGATTTCTTCCTAAATAAAACTATAACGTTACCTCTAGTAAGACCACTGCCGAACCCTCTCTGCAACGCCTGCCTACCGAGTGAGGGAGCCAGCCATCTTTGTAGGCTTGTTATTGAAAAAAAGCTTTTGGATGACAACACCTATCATTATAATTATTTTGTAATGATCGTGCGCATAGCGTATCGTTACAATCAATAGCGTGTGCGCAGTTCAGGGTCATGTCGCTAATTGCTTCTTGTTGGAGATCTACCTGTTTGGTATGAGGGGTACTAAAAGTTGCAGTTTGCAAATATGAAGAAAGCTCGGTAACAGTATCAGAAGTTAAACAAGTACTTCAATAAGTTATCACCGTAGGTATCAGTTGGCAAGCTCGGGAAAAGATCACCGCTATCAGATACTAACAAAAACAAATTGCAATCATGAGCTAACGGTAATGACTTTCGCCCGCCGCCGGGGAGTCGGCACTCGGCAGGCTGCGGCCTGCGGACGCCGCCAGCCGCGCAGGAGCAGTGCTGCGGATGCGCCGGCGCAGGCGCAGGGGGGGGGCGGTCAAGGCCGCCGGCGCACGCGGCGCGGGTCCCTCCCCACCGGGCACCGGCGCTCAGTTCGCCCGCGCTCCCGCCGCCAGCAGTCGTGTCGCAGCCAGTACTCGCGAGTGAAGTGTGTGTGTTGTACAGTTACGCGCCGTGGCGCATCAGCAGGTCGTCGACCGCGCGAGTATGAGCTCGCGCCCGCTCCGGCCGCCGCTCCCGCCTCTCCTCTGACCAGCACTCAGGATCCGCCCCGCTCCTACCCACACGGTAAGCTCCTGCCTCAGCGTTTCCTACCCCCGACACGGCGACTCGCCCGACCGGTTGTCGCTCTCCGCAGCCGGCAGACACACAATCCGCTGCGTCGTTATTATAATAAATTGTCCTAATTTGCTTGCGAGCGCGACACTGAAGGCTCCGGTTTGGTCGGTTGATTGAGTCGAGCAAGCTGCGATGCTGTTGACAAAACATTGCAATTAACTTTGGTCGCGATGCAAGTTGAGACGAGGTTCCCCGCTGTCAGCTAGCTGTGACGTGCTCGTTTGGATGGCGGTGATACACGCTATGTAAACTTCATCGTTTCGCTTGAAAAACGTGAATAGTTAACTTGTAGCGGTATCACTAGAGCCGCCTGTGTCGGTGGTGCTCCACTGCGGCCGCGAGACGCTTAGAAACTGCGCCTGGGTCAAACCAGTTGCGGTAATGGTGTCAAGGTACGGTCTTTCAAACACGACTGACATATTTGTCTAATTTACTAACACGACTTTGCCCTGCCGGATCTTGTATCCAACTCTGCTAAACTCGACACCTAGTCGCCCAAGTCATCTAAAGGGCTCAAAGAGTCTATATGTAACCTACATACATGTCAGGTAGTTTTCTAAAACTCGTTGATTTTATAAAAAACATGGCTTTATGTCTAAATTGTTAAGTCGTAACTTATCGGAGTAAGCGTCTCAGGTCAGAGTATATTTGATCATCTACTCGGAAGGAAGAAAAGGACCGAACTAAGCGTTAGAAGACTTACACACAAGCGCCAACATCCCCTATAGTGGCGCCCACTCGGGGCCTCGAACATAAACCTTTCCTGGTATTCACCTAGTTATTACTGCATCTGTCAGTACGGACTAGTGTTGCCAGGTTCGATTTGTTTGAAATCGGGGCAGAAGGAAAAGAAAATCGGGGTTTAGGGTTGTAGATCGGGACAAACAAAAAAAATTAGCCAAGTGCGAGTCAGAATCGCCCATGAAGGTTTCCGTAGTTACTTCGGAAAAAAACTTTGTTTCTCATATTGTCTGTATGAAATACAAAGTTATATTCGCGGTATTAGACACTTTGCTTTAAGTATTTTAAAAACTGCTGATCCTATCTCGTTCAAACCAATTTTCGAAAGTTTTCATTAAGACCTATAGTATGTTTTTTTTAGATTTTTCACTCTACTATTATAAAAGTTAGAGGGGGGAGGGGCGGCACATTTTATCACTTTGGAAGTGTATATCTTTTAAACGATAGACTTTAAGAAAAAGTAGTTATAAAAACCGCAATGTCATTTTAAAGACCTGTTTACAGACACCACACAAGTATTAGGGGTTTGATGAAGAAAATATTTTAGTTTCAGTTCCAAGTACCCTCCTTAATTTTTTTTTGTCCTACTATCGGAAAAGCAGTTCACAGAATACATGTACCCACCGAGTTTCAAGTATTCAAGTATTTATTTGCAATCCATAATGTACACATACAGGTGGAATAAAAATATAAGAAACAAGTCGGGCACAGCAAAATTTAAAATAGTTAGGAGAGAGGAAGAGCGCTTCGTTTGTTTTTCCATAATTGATTTTTTTATTGACAATTAGTTATTGTTGCGTATAATTGTATATATCCGTGTTTTATATTGTATTCATAAATTATTAGGTATATGTAATTATTATTATCATTCGTTTATTTTTCACATGACGTGTAGTCCTAATAGTTTCGGAATAAATGGCTGTGACATACCTACGGACCGATGGACATGACGAATCTATAAGGGTTTCGTTTTTTCGGCTTCGTTCGGCTACGGAACCCTAAAAAATAAGTTTTTTTTTTAAATTAAGGTCTTATTATTATATTTCATCTGCTTTTAAAATCGCAAAACACGTACGATGTACCGCAGTAGGTAATAATCTGACGGATAATAAATGAATGGACCAAAGAAGACCAATTGATTGAGTAAAGCCAAAATGCATACGCACACGATGGTGTATCTGATGCCGTAGAATAGAAATTTTGCCACTTGACTTAGGCCTCTGGAGTGAATAAAGTAAACAAAACATAAAGCTAGTGATGTGATGTTGTGTGTCACGTTAATTTGAGCGCATTGTTACAATCAACATCATGATGTTATGCGTAATTTTATTTATTGGAACGAAGTTCCTTATCGCGCGTTACGAAAGGGGGCTAGCCGGAAAAAATTCATACGAAAAGTTGTAACGACACTTTTTAAGGGGTGTGGATATTCGTGAATCAGGCTTCATTAGAACCTTTTTTTCCGTAACCCTTACAAGATTTTTTTTCAAAATAATATATATTAATCTACACAATGTAAAGCGTGTCCTCGTGGCTTCAGAAAAAATAAAAATATATTTGAAATATCATAAATAAATACGTAAAGTGGCCTCTGTTTTTGTGACTTACTACCATTTTTCTCCTAAACTATCAATCACAGGATCTTTTAATTGCCACCAATATATTATATTAAGTAATGCCGATGGGACCATGTGCTTATTTTTGCCAATAACTTTCTTAATTATTTATAAGGATTTTTTTACGTAATCGCTACTCGCAAATCGCGTATCCACCCCTCCGGGCGCCCAATAAATCAGTGCGGGACGAGACGCAGTGCTGGACGGACCTGTGACACTTTTCTCCGCAAACAAAATTATTGTCGATAGCCCAACCAATTAGATTTTTCTTTGTTTTATGTATAGTGTGTGTAAATATTAGGTTATTTTAGTGTGTAATTCTAATTAGGTATAACGTTGTAAATAATAATTACTACTTGTCGTAAATTCTTATTATAATATTAAAATGGGTGACAAAAAAAGACGCAAGAAGCGTAATTTGAAAATAGCATACAAGAGGAAATTCCAAAGAATAAAACTGTAAGTACCTACTTAATATTTTATGTACTTGTTAGGTAATGAAAAAAAATGGCCAAGTGCGAGTCAGACTCGCCCATAAAGGGTTCCGCAGTAACTATAATAATATAATATAATATGTATATTAATGTGACAAAAAAAATCTTACAAATTTCTTAAAACTAGCTTATTTACATTTTTTTTACAACTACGCCCAATAACTTTGTTTTTCATAGTGTTTCTATGAATTACAAAGTTATATTTGCGGTTTTAGGAAATATGCTGTACCTCAAAAACTGCTGACTCGATCTCGTTCAAACCGTCTTCAGTCTTGGTTGAAAGATTACATTAAGATCTATAGACATATATTTTTTGTAGATTTTTCACTCCATTATTATAGAAGTTAGAGGGGGGGCACATTTTACCACTTTGGAATCGTATATCTTTTAAACGATTAACTTTATGAGAAAGTGGTCTTAGAAACCTCAATGTCATTTTTAAAGACCTGTCTATAAATACCACACACGCATAGGTTTCATGAAAAAAAATATTTCAGTTTTAGTTCCATGTATGGGGAGCCCCCTTAATTTTAATTTTTTATTTAATTTTTTTCTTAAATTCGGAAAGCGGTTTACAGAATACATCTACCTACCAAGTTTTACATGTATAGTCCTAAGAGTTTCGGAATAAAATGGCTGTGACATACGGACGGACAGACAGACAGACGGACAGACATGACGAAACTATAAGGGTTCCGTTTTCGCCATTCGGCTACGGAACCCTAAAAATGCACTATCTTTCAAAACTTAGTTGATACCATACTTATATAATTGCAATAACTTTTAAAGTAGGTATACACAAAATTAGTAGGTATAAGGTACAGAGGGTCTGTACCGTATACCTACTAATTTTGTATATAACATAAACTAATACGAAAAGCGAATTAGGTCTATATATAATACTTAACCATAATCGTTGAAAACTAGGTAAGTACGCAGTTTGCTAAAATTATTCTGAGAATCCGATGCACAATCGAATTACACGGTTAATTTTATAAAAATAAGGTCTTATTTCGGTCCCATATTTTCATAGAAAAGGGCACCTCGCAACTAAAAATGAACTCCTATTTCGACGGAAGAAACGTTTTATTTTTCTATTCGTATTATCTATGCCTTTGTAGAAGCCGCTAGCCACCGCCAATTCGCCATTGTCACACAAAAATATTTTAAAGGGCACTATTATTTTATAAATCATTATGGTTAATATTTCGGTATTATGAACGTAAAAATATGTCAACAAAAAGTATATATGAAAGTAACGAACATGGATGTTAAACATTTTTGAATTTTATAAAATTAAAAATTAATAATTAATTAATAATATTAATTATTAAAAATTCATACGCAAAGTTGTAACGACACTTTTTTACCGACTTCAAAAGAAAGGAGGTTCTCAATTCGTCTTGAACTTTTGAAGTGAAAACTTCTTTGGGGGAGTTGAGGTGGGAGTTGAGGGGGGAGTTGAGGGGGGAATTGCGGGTCGAGTTGCGGTTCGAGTTGCGGGTCGAGTTGCGGGTCGAGTTGCGGGTCGAGTTGCGGGTCGAGTTGCGGGATGAGTTGCGGGATGAGTTGAGGCATGAGTTGAGGGGCGTCTCGTGGGGAGTTGAGGTAAAGAGAGAGAGAGAAGGCAACAGTATACCTTTGAAATTTCGTAAATTTTTGAAGGTTTCACTTCTACCACGTGTGAATTGTACACATGTTTTTTTTACAATTCCTTCACTAATTAATCGAAAGGAACTTCGTTCCATCCGGGTGTCCCTTGACACCTCTCAAGTTTTTTTATTTTACTAACAATAATGCTTATTGTTTTTATTTTATTTATCGGGACATTTCGTGTCCCGATCAGCGGCAAATCGGGACGCGTCCCCAAACCCCTAATAATCGGGACGTCCCGCGAGAATCGGGACACCTGGCAACACTGGTACGGACGGACGGTAGAAGCTTCTAGTGCACTCACTCAAGATTTTATTTTTCTTTTGCATTGTTTAGATAATGTTTTAATATTTTTAGAACGAAACGCCTGATTTGAATAATTTAAAAAGTTATTTCAAGGTACTGAATAAGTAGTGGAATATATCATTGTATAGAGATTCATTCCAAGATAGGAATGACATGGTGTGCTTTACACCGGCGCGGTGGCGGTATAAAAAGTTATCCTGGCACATAATAGGGACGCATGATATCGCCTTAAACCTTGTTAAAATCTCTTCTCCTTTAATAGATCTTTTTGTTTTACGCTGTTACAGTAATGTCATGTATCAGCTCTGTAATGTATTGTCCAAGCCACCAAGAACGAGCTCATACCACAATGCACAGGGCACTGTGGTATGTGCAGTATGCACCGTGAGTGCAACGTCCCGCGTCCTTCTATTATTATACCAAGTCAGGCGCGGTCAACTTCCCGACTACCTGGGATGCCGCACTCTCTCCCCACGGCACGGTACTCCACGTAGAGTGGGCTGCCAACTGTTTCGGTGGAGACAGCCCTTACGGGTGTTGTATCGGTTTAGATTACCCATGATGATAAGAAAAGTTAAGTTTATAGGTACCTATATTTTACTTTAAATTAGATGAGGCTAGTGTTTTCTGGGCTCTGAGACGAAAAACCGGAGCAAACTCAGAGGGACAAAGTCACTTTTAATGAAATGATATTTCTTATTGTTGTTAAAATATCAAAATTAAAATCAAAAGCCGCCGTATATCCTTAGAACAGCTCAATCAACAATTGCGCATAAAGCGTAACAAATTGACAAAAAAAGCTTTCTTCATGTGCGCTGCAAAAACTATTCGATAGTATTAATAACCCACATTATTATTAGTAAGTATTACAAAAAATTAGTCAATTAAAACTCGGATGTGAACAATTAGTAATTGTAGGTATCTGTATTATTAATGAATCTTTATCCAAATCAATTATCAAATCATTTAATATGATAACGTAAGAGTATATTATTCAAATCGATTTAAAATTATAAAACGGTAAATAGGTACCTATATTATTATATAACAAAATAAAATTGCCGCGATTTGCATGATATACAAATTATAGGCTGGACCACAGAAATCTTAATAATGGAATCTTGATATGTAATGATCCATGGACGGTTTTTAGCAAGCGTTACTAAGCTTTGAAAATTGAGCCATACGGTCGTCATAATTTAGCCACGAACTCCTCAGGTCATTACCAACTATACAGTCAAATGGTAATTAGTCGTGTATTGTTAGGTATTTAAATATTTGAATGCTATGCGTCAAGCTCCTTTTTATGAGTGTATGCACAAGCCAAAACACTAAGAGTGAATTACAACAATACTTAAAAATGTACTAACGATTGTTGGTATTTGTTCTTTAAATGTTAAATGAGAACGTTAAAATGCTTTGCGGTTTATTAAAAGCAAATCTTTACTAATATTATAAATGTGCAATTGCTTTTGTTTGTCCTTCTTTGATGTCAAAACAGAGCATTGGATCGATGTGATTTTTGGTGTAAAGATCACGACTGCTGAGTGGCTTAAGGTACTTTATTTTCTGTATTGCTATTTATTCGTCTGCTTTATTTAAATCCATACCAAACCAAACTAAAAAATATCTATTGTTAATTCCGAAACCAGTCGGCTTCGCCCTCCCGCCCACAAATATGTATATGCACAAGCAGAAGTGATGCAATAAAAAACTTTTTACCAAAAAATTAAACCGAATCCCAAAAAACACTGCAAAGTGAAAAATAACTTTAATTTCGGTAGTCGGTGTCTTTAGTTTTGTATTTTCGTTTTTGGCACCGACTTCCGAAATTAAAGTTATTTTTCACTTTGCAGTGTTTTTTGGGAGTCGGTTTAATTTTTTGGTAAAAAGTTTTTATTTCACTCTTTTTAGTTGGTCTATTTTTAATTTACCTAGTTACAAGAGCCTAATTATCAACTACTTATAACCTTTTACAAAATATTGCTTTTCCCAATGCTGGGCCGTTAATTGTTGAGGAGTTCTCCTGGTACTTCACCATCAGCTCTACATCACCATATGCATTGTGACGAGCATAAAGTGCGTAACATCCATATTCAAGTAATCGAAACGCAATCCACTCAATACTTATTATTGAGTAGTTTCGGCGGCCATCTGTGGTCTTCATCATCAGTTCCACTTCCTCAAATGGTACTTTTTGAGAGCAACTGCACAAGTTACTATAATAAATACCCAAAACGCTATAGGTGTGCCTATAATATTTGAAGAGTTCCCTCGATTTCTCCAGGATCCCATCATCAGATCCTGACGTTTATGAAAATGGGACCAATATCGAAGTATACCCTTTCAATCAAAAAAAGAATTTTACAAATCGGTTCAGCCGTCTTCGAGTAACCGATGATCATACATTAAAAAAAAAAAAAAAATTCGCGTCGAATTGATAACCTCCTCTTTTTGTCGTCGGTTGAAAATACCACATCATAGTGTACAAGCGAACTACACTCGACACGTGTTTCGCCCCTCCGTGGAGCATCGTCGGGAGTCGTTACACCGCGAATTTACAAATTTGCTTGCATGTGGTATTTTTATTGAAATCTCAGAGCTCAGGGTTTTTTATTTAATTCCATACACATAAGTATTGTATTTATTTATTTTATGAGTAGTTCGAAAAAGGCCTTAAAAACAATAAAATCTAATATTTGAGATTAAAATAACAAACAACTAATATAATCAGCTGCTAGCAGTGTTGCCTCAGGATTTTTTTTTACGTGGGATCCTCCGAATTGCCTGAGCCTGTGAACCGATTTTGATGAATGAGGTATTCGTATCAATGGTCGCTTGCAGTTATTCTCCATTAATTGCTCTTGCTATTTGAAACGTATGTCATAAATTCCGACCACATTAACTTTCCTTATATTTTATTGGTTTGGTTAAGTTGTGTATATCTGTGCCATAATAATGCTAATGAGTAATGTTAGTCAACGTTTTGTTTAACGAAATACATGTGTTGTGCTTGTGCGTCCCTGTGCGTCATTGTACTCGGTCTATTGATTTTTTATAAGTAACCGGTAAAATATAGCAATAAAAACAATATTTTTTATAGTGTAACTAACACGACTTTCTTTTATATATTATACATATAGATACACGCAACATATTGTATTTTTTTTCTTGAAAATACAATTATTTTACATGAGGCCTGAGTTGGAAGGATTTTATAATAATGTCGATGCTGAGTCAGCTGATACCTACATTATGAGAGCTATTTCTATAATTTATTATATTAGTTGTCCAGTAAGAAGTAGTACTAAAGCGAACAACTCAAACACGTTAAATTTGAGTTAAGTAGAAGATTACCAGACAGAATAATTTTTACCACTAACTATTATCTACCTAAACTAACCATAACATATCATTTTTAACCGACTTCTAAAAAAGGAGGAGGTTCTCAATTCGGATGCTTGTATTTTTTTTTATGTTTGTCCACGCATAACTCCGTCGCTTGCCAACCAATTTGAAAAATTATTTTTTTGTTGGAAAGGGTATACTTCCCAAATTCCAATTCTTTATTTCGGATAATTAAAAATCCATAGATGTGTTAGTATACTGCTTACGCTAGGGTTAGTAGGTACATAATATTAACAAATAAAATTATAACTAGCTTTATGGGAAGGACCATCAATTTATGGGAAACGTGCCCCGGTTGATAGTCATTCCCATAAAGTGAATCATGAAAGGAGAATTTATCGAAATCAGACAAGCCGTTTCTGAAAAATCAACAAAATTCTAAAAAAATCTACATCGACGATCTTTTCGTTTACTCTGCATTGCGTTTTTTGTTCGCGCATAACTCCGTCATTTACGAACCGATTTGGAAAATTCTTTTTTTAACCGACTTCAAAAAAGGAGTAGTTTTTCAGTTCATCTTGAATCCTTTTTTCTTTTTTTTATGTATGTTACCTCATATCTCAAAGACGGCTGGACCGATTTGGAAAATTCTTTTTTAGTGTGAAAGGGTATACTTTCTAGTTGGTCCCATTGTCAGCACGTAAGGATCTGATGATGGAATCATGGAGAAATCGAGGGAACTCTTTAAATATTATAGGCACACCTATAGCGTTATAGGTATTTCTTATAGTAACTTGTGCAGTTGCTCTTGCTCTCGAAAAGCACCATTTGGGGAAGTGGAACTGATGATAAAAACCACAGATAGCCACCGAAACTACTCAATAATAAGTATTTTGTGGATTGCGATTCGATTACTTGAATATGGATGTGAAGCACTTTATACTCGTCACAATGCATATGGTGAAGTAGAGCTGATGGTGAAATACCAAAACTCCTCAAAAATTAACGGCACTGCATTGGGAAAAGTAATATTTTGTAAAAGGTGATAAGTAGTTGACATTTTGGCTACGTAGTTGACAATTTGGCTTTTGTAACTAGATTAATTACAAACTGACCCACTAAAAAGCGCGAATATAAAAACTTTTTGCAAAAAATAAAACCGACTTCTATATCAAAACACTACAAAGCCAAAAATAATTTTAATTTCGGAAGGCGGTGTGAAAAAATAAGAAAATACAAAACCAATAACACCGACTACCGAAATTAAAATTATTTTTGGTAGTGTTTTGATATGGATGTCGGTTTTATGTTTTGCAAAAAGTTTTTAGATAATAAATTACATATTATGATCAGCCCCGGATCGGGGGGGGGGGGGGCAAGCCGGGGCCTGTACCCCGGGCGGCAAGTTCAGAGGGCGGCCAAAATCAAATTTTACACACGTATGGACAACTCACCATTTACTTAACTTTGACCACAGAATAAATAATAACACAAGTACAGAAATTTCACTCTTGTTTCACTGTGGCTCTATCAATTCGACCGATACCCAGGAGTACATGGTTTTATAGTCTTTGGGTACAGCACACGGACCACGTGACCGGGTGCAGCGAAAGCGCGGGATGGGACGTGCTGCATGAACATTATTATTCGTGAGGTGCGTAGGAGCAATATCAAAATAAAGTGTACCCTGCTGTAAAATTCGATTATATTTTATTATATTTATTTCTTTTTTATTTCACCAAAATTTAATAGGAAATATAGTTTATCATACAGGAAAACAAACAGGAACGCGGAAGTCGAGGCATTTTTCCTATAATATCGAAACAAAACTAACTTTGTGGCGGAACTGGTTCTGTTGTGTGATTAGATCAGAAAGAACAGCGATGGATGCATTATTTCCGGAAGGCGTATGTCCAAATGACAATCAATTAGTGGACATCTGATAGCTGGTATTATAAATATGATAAAGATAAACATAAATTATATAAAGGGGCGGGGGTGGCATTTTCCAGTTTTTGCCCCGCCTAAAAAAAATTGAAGATCCGGGGCTGATTATTGCGGGTAGGATGGAACTTTAAAACTCATTGTATTCACTTATTGTATCTCTCGAGTAAAAAAGGAAAAAATATTACGAAAACATCTTACCAGGAAAAAGCAAGTAGGTGACTGTTTTATGTCAATATACAACTTCAAATTTGTATTTATTAGTGTACCTAAGACATTCACTAATATCAGCTTTATGGGATTGAGGTATTTACGTCAAGAGTCAAGACTTAGGTAAACGTACATTTTCGGCCACATCATCGCTTACCATCGGGAGATCAGACGCGAGCCAACAATAAAAAAAATGACTGTGACATACGGACGTACGGACAGACAGACGGACAGAAATATCGAAACTATAAGGGTTCCGTTTTTTGCCATTCGGCTACGGAACCCTAAAAACGTAATTACCTCTTGAACCGGGCTGTAGGTATCGAAATAATTTAATTGGTTGATGGCTGTCCAACAAGCGAAGTACGGTATTATGTTAATGTGTTCGTTGTGTAGAAAGCCTTATTTGTATTGTTCTTTCTTATCAATTGTTTGATTCAAAATACCCTGTACATGTATGATATAGCACGTAATAAACTGTGATTGTGGCTGATATCTGCGGCAGTAAAGTTCCCGCGTAGCACTTCAAGCGAGGACAGTCCGGACCACTACAAACTCCACTGTTGGATCCATGGCTTATTATAATTTACCGAAAAATACCTTAGTGTTTGTTTTGAAAAAATGACAAACGCAGATAGGGTTACCAGATGAGAAAACCAAAAGTCCGGAGAAAGGCCTGATTTCCGTTGAAAAATCCTGAGATTTATTTGCAGGTTGAGAATTTTCTCTCAAACGTACTTAATAATTTAAAAAATCATATTATTACCGTTTGTATTACACTGCTGATATTGCAGCACTGAATATTTTTAACAAAATAAGAAGAAGATGGACATCCCATGGTGGACATCCCACCCATACGCACAAAACGTTTTGGGAATAGTTTCATTGTGCGTACGGCTAAGGAGTGGAATTCTCTGCCGGAGTCTGTGTTTCCTGATAGTTATAATTTATAACCTGGGACTCTTAAATTCGGGAGTGAATAGGTTACTTCTAGGCAAGCGTGTTCATCTTCGAACACATCATCGCATCGCTTAACATCAGGTGAGATGGTGGTCAAACGTAAGCTTATTTTTTTGGTTTACCTTATTATTACAGGGATCTTTAAAATTTACTATATTTTATTGAAACTTCTAAAATCCTGTGATTTCCTGAGATTTGTGAAATCCGGCCGCAATCCTGAGAAGAGTCCAAAAATCCTGAAATCTCAGGACAAATCCTGAGATATGGTAACTCTAAACGCAGACCGCCCTTTTTCCCACAAAATATGCCGAACATAATTTTTGATAGTAAGTCTCTTTGATAATAAATCCATGGGAGAAAACGTTCATAATGTCTCTATACTAATATTTGAAAGCGGAAAAGTTTGTTTATACGCGCTAATCTTCAAGACCTGGGTGGATTTGAATGTTTGTTATGGAAGTGGCTTGAAGTATCCGACTGCAAGTGTTGGAGGGTTATGTTGTTATCGTGATAATGTCTACGGCAGCGAAGCTCCGCGCGACGTCGAGTGTTTATATAAATGACGACTAGATGTCTAGATACAGCTTCAACGGAGTTGCCGCGAGGTCCTTGTGACAGATAGCTGAATAAGAGAGCACGAGCAGCGTTCTGCCTGAACCCTCGAGTACGCAGCCCGGACACAATAACGGACTAATCAAAATATACAGGATTATTGGAAATATGTCCCGATCCTGTTAAGGGCGTGTAGATGAGGTCATTAACTAACAAATCAACCCTAAGTTTCTAGGCCTAAAGTATACCATTATCGAGAAAAAAATAATTAAATATTAAATTAAAATAGGACTTTATCTCTTTTAAAAATTTATAAAAAATAAACGAAAACACGTTTTAGCATTCTTATTTATTAAATAGCTTAAGAAATAAGTAGCGCATAATAAAAAAAAACATAAAACAATTAAAAACCTCCGTACTTTTGAAAAAAGAGATCCAATACTTATTTTATTTTTATGATTTTTGCAACGTCTTATGAAAGAAATATTTCCTAAATATCACTAATCTATTTTGACGGCGGAACATTTTATTTGTTAGTTAATGACCTCATCTACACGCCCTTAACAGGATCGGGACATATTTCCAATAACCCTGTTTTTTTTTTTTTTTTTTTTAGCGTGGTAAAATTATCAAATAAGTCCTCCCACTCCGGGCAGGGTGGGAGGGACTGTCAGACTTTTACTGACTAAAATCCACGGTGTTCCTTCAATAACCCTTTACATACCGGGGCCACGGTAACGGGATGAGTCCCACGACCCCGGCGGGCTTCGGCCCTCTGCAGAGGGGGCCTCGTCATGTTGCTGACGCTCTTTGAGGCGCGCGTGGAACACGACACGCCGTCGACCCGGGCATGGTCCATGGTCGGACAGCGAGTTGCCCTTTACTCGCTGTCCGCATGCCCGCGCCTACGGTGGCCGGAGATCGTCGGCCGACGTCCGACGCCGTGGGCGTCTACCACTGCGGCTGGGCTGGAGGGAGGACGCCATCCTCTCCCTCACGCGGCCCGCCTCCTCCTTCGCAAGCATGACTGCTTCGCAGAAGGAGGCGACCGCTTCCCACTCCCTCTCGCCCCGCAGCATGGCCTCGACCAAGGCCGGGCGCGAGAGGTCTCCGCCTATTGTCGCCGTGAGGACACGTCGGTGCTCTGCCCAAGCTGGGCAGTCCTGCACCGTGTGCTCGACTGTGTCCTCAGGGCGACCCTCGCAGTGGTGACACCCAGGCGTCTCTTCCTTACCCATCAGACACAGGTACCTCCCGAAACTTCCGTGTCCGGTGAGGACCTGCGTCATGCGGTAGGTCAGGACGCCGTGACGCCGATCTAGCCACTCCTCAAAGAGGGGTCTTACCGCCGCAATTGCGGCGTGCCCGGCCGTCGGTTGCGACAGTCGTTCCCTCCATACTGCCCTGAGATCGCGCCGGAGCTCTTCCCGCCGCGCCTCGACTTCTCGAGGCAGCGGGGATACGCCCCGGCGCTGCGCCTCCACGCGCCATTCATAGACGCGCTGGAGGGCAGTCGCCTCCAGATCCCAGGGCAGCAATCCGGCAAGGAGGTTGGCCGATTCGCCGGCGATCGTGCGGTATCCCCGGATCATTCGGATAGCCATGACCCTCTGGCATGCGACCAACTTTAGTGGTCGCGTCCGGATGCACAGGGCCCACACTGGGGACCCGTAGAGGGCCATGGACCGCACGACGCCGGCGTACAGCCTTCGGCAGGAGGCGTTTGGCCCGCTGAGATTAGGCAGGAGTCGCCTGAAGGCGGCTGCTGCCCGGTTCAGCTTTGGGGCCAAACTCAGGAAGTGCTCCCTGAAGTTCCACCGGCTGTCGAGGACGAGTCCCAGGTACTTCATCGTCCTCCCGACGCCGATGCGAACCCCCTCCACCGTTATGTGGGACTCGGACCGTGGCGCGTTCCGACCGCCATGGAAGCACATGGCCTCGGTCTTGTGCAGCGCCACGTCGAGTCCCAACTGCCGGATCCTACGAACGACTGTCGCAACCGCTTGCGTCGCCAGGTCGGCCGCCGCCTGGTGCGACTCTCCCTGCGCCAGGACGAGCGTGTCGTCAGCGTAACATACTACGCTGACGCCGTCAGGGAGGTCGCCGCGCAGCACCCAGTCGTATCCGATGTTCCACAGGGGCGGCCCCAAGACCGAACCCTGTGGGACACCGCACGACATCTCTCGCCGGTTCCACTCTCCCCGGTGACCGGGGTAGATGACGGCTCTGTCCGTCAGGTAGTCCTCGACTATGCGACGGAGGTAGGTCGGCACCCGGTGATACCGGAGTGCCTCCCTGATGCAACTCCAGGGCAGGGTGTTGAAGGCGTTGGTGATGTCCAAAGACACCGCCAAGACGACCCTGCCCCGGGATACCGCGTCCCCCGTCGTGAGGGCTCTCACGCGCATGACAGCATCCACCGTCGAGCGCCCCCTGCGGAAGCCAAACTGGCACTCCGCAAGATCCGGGCCCACCCGATTCAGGTGCCCGAAGAGGCGGTCTGCAATCACTCTTTCCAAGAGCTTGCCCACCTCGTCGAGCAGCACGATGGGCCGGAATGCGGACGGAGAGTCCGCAGGGCGCCCGGCTTTCTGGATCAGGACCAGCTTTCCCGTCTTCCAGCGAAGCGGAAACTGGCCCCTCTCCAGGCATGCGCTAAAGAGCCCCCCTAGTCGAGGCCCGAGAGTCTCCGAGGCCAGGACCCACGCTTTCCCTGGCAAGCCGTCGGGTCCTGGGGCGGTATTTTTGGCCTTGAGCCGTTGTACCGCCACTCTCAAGTCTACCTCGGTCACCTCTGGAGCGTCGTAGACGTCGTCGTCGCTGTGGTCCGCGTTTGCGCCAGCTTCAGGTTCCGTCGGAGACGGAGCCATGGGCGGGGGAGCGTGCTCCCCTCGCGATGGGAACAGGGCGCTCACCACGTCCTCCAAGAACTGAGGCTGGAGACTCTGCGTCAACGGGGGAGCCCAGGGGCGGAGCTTTTCTCGCACCCACTTGTAGGGGCGGCCCCATGGGTCCCCGTCCAGAGTCGCCAGCATCTCCTCCCGGGCCAGTTCCTTGGCCCGCCAGATCTCGTCTCGGAGGACGGCCTTCGCTGCCCTGTAACCCTCGTACAGCTCCGCCTCTACAGTCGCCGCATCCGGAGGTCGGGTGCGGCGCCTGCGGAACCTGGTGTACCGGCGTCGCGCCGCAACGCACGCTTCGCGCAGCGCTGCTAGCTCGCTCGACCACCAGTACAGCTGACGCCGGGCGCGTCCTTGCCGGACCCGGGGCATGGCCACGTCGCAGATCTCCGACATGGCCTCCCGGAACCACTCCGCCTCGTCGTTTATGTCGGCAGGCCTGTCCGGGGGTGACCCCCAGGCCTGCACGATCGAGGCTTCCAGGAATAGCTCCCGGTCCATCTGCTTCAGCGCCCATCGCGGACCACTCAGGTCCCGTCGGACCGGCGCGTCTGGGGTCTGGGTGGAGACGTCGAACCGGATATACCGGTGGTCGGAATAGGTCTCCACCTCCTCCATAACGCGCCAGTCGGTGACGCGCGGTGACAGGCTGGGGGTGGCGAACGTAACGTCCACCACCGACTCGCCCGTAAACCGCACGCACGTGGGGACAGAACCCCGGTTCTCGATCACCAGGCCCTGCGCACGGGCCCAGTGCTCGAGCATCCTGCCCCGCCTATAGTCCGTGGACCGGGAACCCCAAGCCGGACTCTTGGCGTTGAAGTCCCCGAGGACGAGGGCGGGGAGGGAACCGAGGGCGACGACGACGTCTCCCAGCTCCGTTAGGGAGTTCTGGAACTCGGCGAGAGTTCGGTTCGGGGAGAAATAAACGCCTACCACAGCGATCTCTCCGAACCGTGCTGCGATGATCCCACGCCCTCTCTTGACGCGATCGAGGGGCGGGGTACCGGCGGTGGCCGACGAAACGAGGGTCACCGAGCCGTCCAAGTCCGCCACCCAGTCGTTCCTGGGCAGGACAAAATACGGCTCGGCGACCACGGCGACGTTGATCAACCACTGCGCCATGCTCTGGAGCAAAAGTTCCTGAGCAGCGGCGCAGTGGTTGATGTTCGCCTGGAGGAAGCGCAATGGGGCCATTAATCGGGATCCATTGCAGCCTCCTCCAGGGCCCCTCGCGGGGGTTCAGCCACGACGGCGACGGCGGTGGCAGTAGCGACGGCGGCGGCGGCGGCGGCGGTGGCGGTGACGACGGCGGCAGAGGGCCTACCTCTGCGCCTGGCTTTGGTGGGTGGGGCGCAGGACTTGCCCCCAGCCCGGTGATCGGCCGGCTTGCCAACCGCCTCACATGCGAAGCAGTGAGGCGGGGCGGAGCACGAGCCGGCCTTGTGACCGGGCTGACCACAGCGGAAGCACCTATCGCTGCGGTCTACCTCCGAGGTGCACACGCATGCCGCATGGTTGCCCACTTGGCAGCGGAAGCACCTCAGGGGTCTGGGGTCCAGGACTTTCACCTGCGCAGACACCCAACCAACCAGGAGCCTTCGGCCCTCCTGGATCTTTTTGGCCGCCGGGACGGGGCAGCTAACCGTAATGGTTTGCCCCCCCGTGAAGCCAGGACGCAGGGCGCCCGCCCTCACCTGATCGGGAGGGCACCCCCCAGTCCTGGCTACGGCGGCCACCACTTCCTCGGCCGTCACGGAGTCATCCAGACCCAATATGCGCATGTCTGCGCGCTTGGTGGGTCTGGAGACTCGGGCCTCCTCCGCATTTAAGGACGCTCTGAGCCGTTCGGCCAGAGCGTCAGCGGTAGGGCCACTGTCCGCGCCGGGGATCTCTAACATCCGAGCCCCCGTCGCAGTGACCCGGTGACGGAGGCCACCGGTGATGCCGAGCTCCGTGATGTCTATCACCTGCCGCGCCTTCGCGAGCACGTCGCGGTACGCCACGCCCCTCTTCACCGCGTCCGGCTGCAGTGTGATCACCACAGCCGCGGTCTTGGGAGCGCGCAATCGCGCCGCGGCGTCTCGCCGCCGCCGTCTTTCCCTACGCCGCGAGGACCTGGCTGCGCCAGCAGCCTTCCTCTTCTCCCCGGCCACTTGCCAGTTGGCGCCGGCCGGAGGAGTCTTTGGAGGAGGCTGCTGGGACGGCTGGTTCCCGGCCTGGGCCTTCTTCTTTTTGGCCGCCTGCTTCGGCCCCGCAGGTGTCGGGGTCGGAGGCGGCTTTGATGGGCCCGATTTCGGCTTGGCCGGGGCCGTTTTTGCCCTCGCAGGGGCCGCCGTCACTGGTGCCGTCCGCACCGTGGCCGTCTTCGCCTGAGGCGGCCTCGTCGTCGTCTGGGGAGGCTTGGACGCGGCCGCAGCCGCGTACGAAGTCGCCGCCAGCGGGGGTCGCAGCACGCGGCTCTCCAATACGGAGAACCGCTGCTGGAAGGCGGCCAGCTCCTGTCGCACCAGGTCGAGAACCGAGTCCTCCGCTGGTGTGGGCCGGCCTTTCTCCTTTTGACCCCGCGGCGGCGCATTCCGCTGGCCGGCTCCCCGGATTGCGGCCAGGTCCGCCTTGAGGGCGGCGTTCTCCCTCTGAAGAGCGTCTATGGCGGCAGTCAGGCGGGTGACCTCCGGCCGCAGATCGGACATGTCGTCCCTTGCAGCCGGAGCCCCGCCGTAAGTCCGCGCGGCCGCCTTGATGGAGGCCATGGCTTCGCCGATCGCGTCCTCCTTACTCTTCCGGTTGCGCTTCCGCGAGATGGTACGGATGGCAGCCGCCACGGCCTCTTCTAGTTTGGCCTCGCTCGGGGCCAGACCAGTGTTGGGCTCTCCAGAGGGAGGCCCCCTCCCCGAGGTCTTGCCTCGGCCTTTACCCCGCACACTAGTGGGGATCTTACGGGCCGAGACAAGCCCCTCCTCCGACGACGACTCATCGTCGCGGGGGCGCTTGAGGAACTCCTTCCTCCTGTCGGCGCCCCCCTCGTCGCTCCTCACTGCGCTTCCAGAGATCAAACTCTGGAAGCTCTCGGCGTCCGATGCCGAGTCGGTCTCCGACCCGAGCACCAGCGCCCCCTTCCTCCTCGGAGCGGCGCTCTGCGCTCGCTCAATGTTCGGTGCCGGTGAGGTGGACGTGCTGGACAAGTCCAGCGACTCCACCTCACGGGCACGTGAGCCTCCCTGGCTCGATGCGGCGACTGCCGGAAATCTGGGAAAAAAGTTGTTGCTGTCCCCCCCAGAGTACGGTGGGACTGACCGGACGTGTCCGGTGCGGGACTACCCAGCTGCGGAGCAGCTGGGACCCGCTTGGGTATCTTTAACAAAAACCTTATCTGCCATTTATTTTTTACTTTTTTAGAGAGGTGAGTTCCTCTATCCCTACACCCCATTTCCCTCCCCTAGTTCACTTCACGGTTACGTCTAAAGATTAGACGCATACCGGAAGTGAACCTTTCCTCCCCCTTGGCCCGATCTCTGAGACCGGGCCCCGCGCCGCCTAGAAGCTCGAGCTAGCTGCTCGATCCTCCAGGCGGCGCGCATTTCCCCCGGTGTGTCCCTCTTGGTCTGGTTTCTCCCTCTGGGCCCGTCCGGCATGAGTGCCTCTACCGGCATGGCCCCAGAGATCATCGAAACACGCAAGCCCCACCACGACGACAACGTGGGGACACAGTTGGTGGGGAATAACCCTGTTTAATCAAAAAATCATTCAAGCGATGCATAATTATTATGGTTAGGTAGTAGGTACCTAGCCTGCTAGCTACCTATACATCAGTACATGTCTGACAGTTGGTAAATGATTGTGGGCTTGTTGCAACTAGGCCAGGAACTAGTCTAACACACGACAGATAAACAATAATGAATGTAATGAAATTTATGAAAATTGAGATAGTTGATATATCGAAATAGTGCACGTCCGGGATGCGGTGGTAGCAGCATAGATAGATAGTCTATACACAGTAGGTACTCTGCGCCGGAGTGGAGAGAGCGCGCTCGGGACGCGGGGGGAGGGGAGTGTCATTCTAACATTTTGAATGTCAGTGCACAACGTGACTGACACATTACGTCAATTTATTAGGGCATGCGACCAGACCCAGCCGAAATGACGCGGCAGCATAAATTACGAAATCTCGCGAATTTTGGCGTTTTTCTCTGAAAAGCTACTTGATAACTTTAGTCTTATTTCAATATTATACAACACAAAAATCGAAATAGCTTAGCTTTTTAATACGATTCTGTAACCACTTAGCTAATATGTAATTTTTAGGGTTCCGTAGCCGAATGGCAAAAAACGGAACCCTTATAGTTTCGACATGTCTGTCCGTCTGTCTGTCTGTCTGTCCGTCCGTCCGTATGTCACAGCCATTTTATTCCGAAACCATTAGGACTATGCATGTAAAACTTGGTAGGTAGATGTATTCTGCAAACCGCTTTCCGGTTTTAAGAAAAAATTTTAAAAAATATTGAAAATAAAGGGGGGTCCCCATACATGGAACTGAAACTGAAAATATTTTCTTTGATGAAACCTATACGTGCGTGTGTGTGTGTGGTATCTATAGACAGGTCTTTAAAAATGACATTAAGGTTTCTAAAATGACTTTTTCATAAAGTTAATCGTTTAAAAGATATACGCTTCCAAAGTGGTAAAATGTGTGTCCGCCCCCTCTAACTTCTATAATAATGAAGTGAAAAATCTAAAAAACCATATGTTGTAGATCTTAATGTAAACTTTCAACCAAAATTGGTTTGAACGAGATCGAGTTAGCAGTTTTTGAGATACAGTATATTTTCTAAAACCGCAAATATAACTTTGTAAATTATACAAATACTATGAAAAACAAAGTTATTTGGCGTAGTTGAAAAATTGTAAATAAGCTAGTTTTAAGAAATTTGTAAGGGCTTTGTTTTTTTTTTCAAATAAATATATTAAGTATATTATATTTATTATAGTTACTACGGAACCCGTCATGGGCGAGTCCGACTCGCACTTGGCCAATTTTTTAATATTATAATACTTGTAACAAATGGGAATATTTTTGGAAAAAATCCCTTATATTACCTTTGTTAAGTGTTAATCAGCTTTTGGCTGTAACATTAATTAGTTCTGTGAAATTAGTATCATTCAGAACAAGTAATAGGAACATTTGTGAATGAGTTAAATGGCATCTGACTTGTCAAGTTCTCAATCAAATATTAAAAACAAAAAGTTTTTATCAAAGAATAGTACTTACCTTAGTTTTAATTTGTGGGTCTGATGTAACTTTTCATGCTGAGGGCTATTTAGTCTAAGGAAAATAAGTTTTTGAAAATACTTAGTTTCTAAAAACACAGCATATCATATCATAGATTGTGTCAACCCTGCAGTCTTGCGACAGTTAGGGCTCTTCTTAAGTCGTGAAATATGGATAATATAATTAATTCCACTCCAAAACAAAGACGATATCTCGTTATTCTATTTCCCGATCTGTAGTATACATAATATGTATACCTGTGAGGCTGTGCTCATCTCGTAATACATCTGCAGCCGGCGATGCGCCCGCGCACTGATGCAACTCCGTCGTTTGCCACGTTCCATAAATCTTGCGGCGGAGGTTGACGCGGACATTTATATCGAGTATGCAGTATGTCAGTCGACCTCGTTCTAAACGTGTCCTGCATCGCATTTTGTTTCTCTCATATTACAATCATTGGCAATAAACATTAAGAATTAGGTACGTTGTGATATATAAATAAAGTAACAAGCGCGCGGGGCTTCGCGCTCGCGGACTTTATCAGATAAAAACATAACAGACTTTCTTTTGCAGTCGAGTAAAAGTAGCCTTCCCTATAAGCTTCCTCAATCTTCAATCTGACAAACAAACATTCGCGCTTTACAATATTAGTATAGATAAAGATTGATTGTGCAACTTTGGCTAGATTATGAAATGTAATCTAGCCAGTTTAGAATTAGCACCGACATAAACTGTATCTTAACTCTTAATCTAGATCATAATGGGTTGAGTACTGATAGGCTACACAATGAGGAAATACTGTTCCGGAGTCCAGTATTGGACATACGTACCTATACACGTATAGCACGCGTACGCAGACATTATGTGCAATAGAGTAAAAAAAATGCATGATTAGTAAATGTAATTGAAACATTTAGTAGGTTTCTAGCTCGCTACGTGTGTACCTACATGTTGGTTCAATGTTAAGGTGTATGTGTTATTGGTCCGCCTTCTTGAATGCTGGCTGGACATGACCTGTACACTCGAGCTGCACTGATGGTCAGGCGAGGAGCTGCAGTTCGTCACGTGTGATTGGACGAGTCGTCGACGACTCGCACAGGAGCAGATCTATATCGGCAGTCGGCACACACTACACCTAACAATAAGCAAGCAATATTGTGTGCCTAACAGGTGTGTTTCAATTGTTGGTGTACAATATAGAATATTCTATCTACTAAACACACAACATAACAAGCCATCTGTCTGGCTGATATTAGCGAGTTTTTATACATGTTTATGTAAATTGCATTCGAGTTCGTATGCATACTGTCGCGTTGTGTTGTGTAAGTATAACGCCTGAGGTAATTTGATGATGCTTCTGAATGTATTCGTTTCATCGAGAGTTATATTACCTATTATGTTCACATGAGTCAAACATGATTATTTAATAGCTTTTTGTACACTATTCAATTTAAATTTGATTTGTCCTGCAAAGGTTGAGATTATGTAATGCGGCGAGCCACATGTGGACAGTGGGTCTAAGCACGCCACTGTGCCCAGCGGCTCACCAACATTTTAAAAACAACTGATACGTATTTAGCAAACTCTTTATGATCTCGTATATTTTGCCAAAACGAATAAAATTATGTCACTGGGTTTTGTTCTGATCTATAAACAGTCACTGTACATACATGCATAGAGTATTACAGAATGATCTTCTAAACAATAATCAAGGCACCCTATGACGTCTGTATACCTTCTTTTTATCTCCACATCATTCGGTTAAATTTTTTGGAACGATGTAACGGGCTGAAACAATTGTTTTTTATTTTGCTAAGCATCACAGTTGAATCAATCCTTAAGGCGAGGTTATTCGAAAAAACGTCGTTTTCAATTGTGTTTTATTCGTAGATAACACGGATTTAAATTTTGAAAAAAACATATTACATAATTCATACTTTGATCTTTCTATTTCGGTCATCCGATACACGATTACTTGTATTTCACTGCATCTAATTAAATCGCAAACACAAGTCTAAATTACGGTCTTATTCTTATTTTATTTAAGTTTTATTAAGCTTTGAATAATAAAACTTATACCATAATAAAGGTCGTAAAAAATGACATATATTTTGGTCGACAAAATGTGAAATTTGAAAATATTTATACCACTAATTTCAAAAATAAGTGTTTTCCTATTATTTTCATGCGCGCGGCCGCGCGCCCCGCGTCCTTTAGTCCCGAGCGGAACGTGTTGGAGGTCGGACGTATGCCAATTTTTAGCGCACCTGCCACCCCCGCTAAGTTTGGTTCCGGTGGAGCCAAAAAATCATTATAAAATATTAATTCCTATCGTTTAGTTTTAAATAGTTGTAATATAAATTGTTTTTATTAGGTACTTTAGTTATAATTTTGGTCAGTAAAACTAATGGATAAAATTAACAAAAAGAAGTTGTCATCGCTGGCTCTACGAAGGCTGAATAAACAAAAAAAAATAAGAAGGCTTTGACAATATAAATATTTAGACCTATATAAATATTTTTCTATACTAACTAGGTTCTTTCTGTATTCTGAGGTACCTAGCTACGTGGAATAGATTTTGAAACCACAAAATAATATGTGTGTAAATAAAAACGCCACGCGCGCAAAAGCTATAATAGTTTCTTTTTCTCGCGGAATAGATTTGCCAACCGCAAAAAGTGTGTGAAACAATTGAATTTGAACCCTATGTCAAAGAGCATAAAGCCGCCGCGTGCACAAATGTTATAATGCTCTTTTCAAATGTCAGACTCAAAGGAAACTTTGACAATATTATTATAGGTACCTATAATTATACAAATTAATATTTTACTTTACTAAGTAGATAAGTACCTACGCGAAATAGATTCATAAACCGCAAATATGTGAGTAAAACAAAAACATTTTTGACTTTCTTTCTCCTATAAAAAAAATGAAAATGTTTCTTATTTTATTCAACAAAATATTTACAAAATTATCTAAATATAATATAAAAGTATTTTCAATAAAAAAGGAATCACAAAAAACATGTGATTAGAGCCTGGGTTTGATCCAGAATACTGACGATTGTCAATCCGATTCTTTACTAAACACGCTAATAGAACATTAGTAACCCAACTTGAAATAACTGACCGTATTCGACTGTATTAGGTTTTATTTTCGTAAATGTAATAATGGTTATGGTGGAGTCGATCATTCGTCGCTATGACCACAGTATAAAGATCATACAGTAGGTCGACGCCTTGGATCTTGTGGAAAATGCCGACATCAACGTCTAGACAGTATCGCAACGGCTGGGGTTGTCACAAGTCAACAATATTTATTACGCGCAGCACACTCGTGCCATAGTGTAGAAATATTCAGCACGTAGACCATTTCCTACGAAATTATAATTTACTAGTACTCACGCGGGGCTTCGCTCCCGTGGATTCTATCACGGTAAAAACATAACTCTCCTTTTTTGCAGTCGGGTAAAAAGTAGCCTATAACCTTCCTCAAGCTTCAAGCTACTTCCATACCAAATTTCATCCAAATCCACCCAGTATTTTCGAAGATTAGCGCGTTCAAGCAAACAAACAAACAAACTAACAAACTTTTCCGCTTTATAATATTAGTATAGATTATTTTCGGTAAACTTTATAACTCTCTGTCTTCGGTGTTCGTATCAACTTTACGCTGATGATCTGCAGTTGTATGCATCTACGCGGGTGGAAAGTTTGTCAGACGCTATAGGAGATGTAAACCGAGATTTAGATGCTATCAAAACTGGTCTGATTGATTTGGGGTGATTGTAAGCCCCTCAAAGTGTCAGGCCATTGCGATCGGAAGCTCACGTATAATCGTTAGAGTGGCAACTAGTTCACTCCCTCCTATCATTTTCAATTAAAGATCTCGGTTTGCATCTTGACTCTGCTTGGCTGGCAAAGTCAGGTTTGCAGTGTACTGTGTAAGCCAAAGAGTCAACGTGACTATGCGATGCCTGTATCGCCTGTACGGCACGGCTACTTTTTTGAGTACTGGTTGCACATTACCTGGCTTCTAGGACACTGGCACCACTCCGGTTTTAATAGAACGCGATACATGCGAGCATGTGATACAGGAGACAAATCCGGGGTACAACTCTTTAAGACTCGAGCAGGTATTCCTTCTGGTTCACTGACTTTGTTCACATCTTGACTGGAAAGGGCTTTGCGGACTTCCTTATCATGAAATGCAGTTTCCAGCATTACGGAGCCAAAGTGAGGTATTTTAGGTCGTAAGTTAGACGCCGTGTCGAGACGTAAACTTACCGCAAAGACGGAGGCATTTAAATTTGCTTTTTCTTGTGCGGTGTGAGCTAGTGTTCCATCCAGTTTTATCATAACTAGGAGGCAGCGAAGGACGGTAAAAGTTCGAGTTTCGCTTCGCAGTTTCGGAGTCTGCTGACCCATACTTCCATACTCGCCATATGCCCCTGGGGCATTTATCTGGAGGAGAAAAGGTAGATACCGTTTTCACCAGAAAGTGGTCATACGATCCGAGCGAGGCCCAGACCGATACTGACAGTCTCTGGCGACGCAACGTTTGTGAGCACTAGGTCCAAGCCATTGGGCGTGTGGCCATCGACTTCTGGAATGCAGGTTGCTTGGTGAACCAGCTGGTCGAGATCTAGAGATAAAAAAACCTGCAGGCCTATCTACCAGCGTGCTCTGTTTGTTGGTACGGGAACAAGGACTCTTTATGGTGGGAATTAAAATCTCTTAGAAAAACAAGATTTGCCATTGAATATTTGTGCTGGGCCAGTTCAGTTCTTGCAGCTGCGTCCGTAAAGTGGTCGAAGAGCCTAGTCGTCTCCTGTTCACCGTTATGCAACCAGTAAACAACACCAACAACGAGCATAGATGGTCTTGAGAAAAGTGCTTACATTTCTTTTTCATGAAAATGATTAATCAGAAAAAGTTTCACATCCTTGTGTATGTCTACTTTTTTAAGAGTCTTCCAATAAAGTATTCATGTACCAAAGGGAAACAGATAATATGTTGTAAAATGTCAAAAATGTGACATATAGTGTCAGGATCTATGGCTTTTTACTGCATTTCGAATCACGCGCACTCACTAAAATTCCCCGTCTAACCTCCATTAAATGCCTTCTCCCTCTTGTATTTACTCGATTTGTTTATGATCTACGTAGGTTCATTGAGATAAATAAAAAAAAAATTAGCAAAAAATAGAACCGACTTCCATATCA
Organism: Tholera decimalis; assembly: GCA_943138885.2. Taxonomy (NCBI): domain Eukaryota; kingdom Metazoa; phylum Arthropoda; class Insecta; order Lepidoptera; family Noctuidae; genus Tholera; species Tholera decimalis. Next base: position 231,551 of record OW964568.2, on the reverse strand, counting down.
AAACATTAAAAAGGCAAAAATAACTTTAATTTCGGAAGGCGGTGTCAAAAACGAAAATATATACAAAACTAAAGACACCGCCTAGCGAAATTAAAGTTATTTTTGCCTTTGTAGTGTTTTGATATGGAAGTCGGTTCTATTTTTTGCAAAATTTTTTTTTCACGCTTTTTAGTGGGTCGATTTGTAATTTATCTAGTTACAAAAGCCATAATGTCAACAACTTATCACCTTTTACAAAATATTGCTTTTCCCGATGCATAGCCGTTAATTTTTGAGGAGTTCTCCTGGTACTTGACCATCAGCTCTGCATCACCATATGTATTGTGACGAGCATAAAGTGTTTAACATCGAATCAACCACTCAAGTAGTCGAATCGCAATCCACGAAATACTTATTATTGAAGAGTTTCAGTGGCCATCTGTGGTCTTCATCATCAGTTCAACTTCCCCAAATGGTACTTTTCGGAAGCAACTGCTCAAGGTACTATAAGAAATACCCAAACCGCTATAGGTGTGCCTATAATATTTGAAGAGTTTCCTCGATTTCTCCAGGATTCCATCGTCAGATCCTGATTTCGTAACAGTGGGACCAACCAGAAAGTATACCCATTCAAACGCAAAAAGAATTTTTCAAATCGGTCCAGCCGTCTCCGAGTTATGAAGTAACATACATAAAACATAAAATAAAAGTTCAAGACGACTTGAGATCCTCCTTTTCTTGAAGTCGGTTAATAAAGCTGTAGCGTGCTGTATTATCGTTTTAACAGTTCTATGCCATGTTTCTAATTTTCTCTTTTCATACTCATTTTAATCCTGCTGCCACTGGTAAACTGGTAACACATTGAGTGAAACACATTTGACATTGCAAAAGCTGTCATGTCACGTTTGCGTACAAAATAATTTTGTTTTTTTTACTTCAATTTTAATACATCAGCAAAAATACTTTACCAAACAACCTCCAGCGTTTGTAAAATTGTGGTGGGTCTTCCACAAAAGCCGCAAGAGTTGAAGTTGAAGTCGAATCATGGCATTAGCCAGTTGTACATAAATGATTGTAGTTTTTAGAGAAAAAAAAGTGTGCGGTTGAGGGACCCTCGTCGTCTCTCTCGTCAGAAGACAGTCGTAAGTATTAACACTTTTGCGTTACAATTTCTGCCAGTTTAGAAGCCGCGTAAAATAAATTCGTTCCAAAAAGTGTTTGTGTGTATATTTATATTTTTTATTTACAAACATAATATTTCACACAGAATACCTCTAAGCCCTCTTTCAATATAACAATAATTGAATTGTAATACAACTCTCCTAATGTAAGTGTGCCTACCTAATACTTGATTTTATATACTGTGCCATGAAGATTTCGCACCCTTTGAGAAAGTTGAATAGCGAGCGGTGTATAATTTTGAATCGTACCCGTGTTCATGATCTACGTGTCAGTCAGATTTTTTATTCACCTTATTCACAAAAATCTATACTAATATTATAAAGCTGAAGAGTTTGTTTGTTTGTTTGCTTGAACGCGCTAATCTCAGGAACTACGGTTCTGATTTGAAAAATTCTTTCAGTGTTAGATAGCCCATTTATCGAGGAAGGCTATATATCATCACGCTAAGACCAATAGGAGCGGAGCACAGCAATGAAGAATGTTTCAAAATCGGGGGATTATTTTTCCACGCGGACGAAGTCGCGGGCGGAAGCTAGTAAATAAATATACTTATTTTAATTTATTACTAATTAGGTTCAAGTTTATACAATACTTACCTATTCTATCTATAAACTTGAAAATACTTACTATTAAAACAAAACAAAATAAACATAAACTAATCAATTCAAGTTGATCTACTGCATTGCTCTATTCTGTGACGCATCTTCGTACCTATTCTACTTGAGTTCGTGAACTCATGAGCGGTACGATTGGCGCGTGCGTCTCCCGCGCGTCGTAATTTGTTACGTTTTGCTATTCGTTGCGGGGGCTGAGGTAAGCGTCGAATACCTACGGCGCTCGAATAACCCGGCCTTAATTAACATAAATTTGGCGCACTTCTACAGCGTTATTCCTTAGCGATGATGCCCAACTATCGGATGAATGCAAGCAAGACCGTGAGAAACAGCCAACAATATAAATATGTTTAAAATTTCATTTGACACATAAAAAGTAATTTATTTTTGTTTGATGCCCTGAGATAGTTCCTCGCAACTGAATAAAGATCGTTCAGTGTCGGTTTGCTACAGAGGTGGGTGTGATTCAAAGCTCGTTTGGAGCTTCCCGCTTTGAATACATCCCAGATTCTTCTAATACATCCCTTAGTTTCTTTTTGCCTTACTAAAGGAGTCTTTGTTCAAATGAATGTCTCGTTTTATCCGTACCCTAGTACGGAGAAGTAATTAGAACTAGAGATGAAACGGATAGTGGTTTGGCCGGATACCGGATATTCGGCAAGCTACGAGGCCGGAGCGCCGGATATCCGGCAACCGGATATTCGGCCCTTTATCGCGTTACATGACGCGACCAGTTTGATTTGAAATTAAAATTTAATATAAATTAATTATATAAATTAAAAAAGTTAATAAAAATTTATATATTATTAAAATACACCGTGTCCATAACGTAGTGTGGTATCATTTTCTTCATGTAAAATAATGAGAATTTTTTGAATATTACTATCCGGCCGGATACTGAGTTACTATCCTGTATCCGGCCGGATAGTGAAAACAAGGCCGAATACCGGATGTTACCGGATATCCGTTTCATCTCTAATTAGAAAATGATGACGTTTTAACACAAACAATGATCAAGAAAAAAATCATTTTAACACAATATACATTTTATATATATGTGTGTATAGATACGCGATCATGACTGTAACGTCTATAATTGTACATAGGTGTATAATTATAGATGACGGAGAGACAGCCTCGTATGTGTTTTTAAAAAGTGTGACATCAGCTCAGCTGGGGCGTCACGAATTTTGTCTTGGTGATCACTCATGTTTGATTTTCAAATAAAAGCACTTGTTAATGTTACCAGAGACTCGTTAATCAACTGACAGCTTAACGACTTCCCAGATAGGTCCGTACTGTCCAGCGGCTCGAAAAGAATGAATCTAGCGCTCACAGTGCGGCCCTATATTGGCAAGTGGACCCACATTTTCTTGTTAAATATTGAACTACTTAAATTACAATGTTTTAAGTTTAAACATGTTAAACGTTAATTTTACATCTTAAAAATCAATTAATAGTTTGTGAATTAATCAAATTATTAAACTTTAATCATTTCAATTATTTTAATATACAAATTATTGTATTTTACACCGATACGGCCATACTGACAGGCGGTGCGCGCTCTGCACCAGCCTCAAAATATTCTATTTGACAAAGGCCTATACGAGCACTTATTAAAAGTTAATATTATGTAAAGAAATTCGTTGACTAACTAAAGAGACCCGGATAAAAATAAAAATAAAAATTAGAAGATACTGCACGGTTCACAAGTGGTTGTTTTCTATGGAGAAGAACCGGCAAGAAACTCCACAGTTACTCTTTTCAAAACATCATTCAATTACACAATGTAAGAGAAGCTTTATAAAATATTGAAATTAACTTGACAAACGACAAAATTAGATTTCACTAATGAAGGATAGAAACTAAAGCATTGTGAAACAAAATTTAAACAAAACAGATAATCTGTCATCATCAGCTGTTATACAAACACAAATGTTCTTTGTATGTTGTGAAATAATGTTTTAGGAATATCATAACGAGTTTTTGGAGGTTCGTGAGTTCCCGAGGTTCTCGGGGGTGATCGTAGACTTCTCGGAGTATCTCCTAGAGTTCTCGGAGGTTTTACCCTTTTATGATATTCTCATTTTGGAGGTTCTCGTAGAATTCTCGAAGGTTCTCGTAGAGTTCTCGAGGTTCTCGTAGAGTTCTCGGAGGTTCTCGTAGATTTCTCGGAGGTTCTCGTAGAGTTCTCGGAGTATCTCGTAGAGTTTTCGAAGGTTTTACATGTAACAAAAGATTGGACTTCTTTTGAGTCGAATATCTGTAAGGAACTTGTGATGCTTTATGTTATTTGTTATACAGACTCTGTCATTAAAATTTGAGAATATCATTCCTTTATGATATTCTCATTCTGGAGGTTCTTCTAAAGTTCGGAGGTATTACATGTAAAAAAAGATGAAACAATTTTTTTTTGTTAAATATCTGTAAGGCACTTACAGACTGTACTTGTGTTGCTTTATGTTAATTATTATACAAACTCTCAAATATCTTTGTATGTTTGCAAATATCAATATTATAAAATTTTGAGAATATCATCCTTTTATGATATTCTCAGACACAAGCATATTTAGCTTAGTTGGAGGGGTTAACAGGATTGCCAGCAATGCGAACTCCACCCACACTGCTAGTATTTTTTTTTTCAAATTTATTTTCTTTAAAAAAATAAAAATAGAGAAAAAAGGTTCTCGTAGAATTCTCGAAGGTTCTCGTAGAGTTCTCGGGGCTTCTCGTAGAATTCTCGGAGGTTCTCGTAGAGTTCTCGGAGGTTCTCGTAGAGTTCTCGGAGATTCTCGTAGAGTTAGCAATGTAATGTGGATAGAATCCACACTTCTAGCCTTCCTGCTAACTTGGAGTGGGTTCACGGCAATTGTGTAATGGGTGGGGTTCAAACCTGCGACCTTTCGACCATATGTCTGACACCTTTGCCATTAGGCCATTGACGCTTGCTTACTCTGAGTTATCTTTATATGGCGTACACTTTATAGTAATCGAAATAAAACCGTTTTCTTGTAATCACAGGACTTAGTTTTGTTGTTCGGCCACAATGGTTCGTGGAATAGATCATACCGCCGATACGGTTATCTGGTCCAGTTGTTTAGGTGGAAAACGAGAAAACCTTAACTCGCGAAACAACTACATTGAGCGGCCTACTTTATGTGTTTCGGCGCACTAAACAAGGCTATACGAAACTAATACTTGCACTACTACTGTTGGCATTGAATTTCAAAAAACAGAATATTTTGCGAGTCGAAAATTTTACGGGTCTTCAGTTTGCAACCGGTTACGAGAAAGCAAAGCTAAATCGACACGCTCTTTTTAGGGTTCCGTAGTCAACAAGGAACCCTTATAGTTTCGCCATGTCCGTCTGTCTGTCCGTCTGTCCGCAGTTTAGCTCAAAAACTATTGGTACTAGAAAGTTGTACTTTGGAATGAGTATACACGTTAAAGACGCCGAAAAAGTGGTAAAATAAAATTATGAAAAAAACAATTATTTAGGGTACCTCCCAAACATGTAAAGTGGGATGATAATTTTTTTTTTCGTTCTTCCCATAGTGTGGGATATCGTTGGATAGTTCTTTCAAAAATATTAGGGGTTTGGTAAGATCGTTTTTTGATTAAGTAAACCGTTCTTGACTTATCAAGCTTTAAATTTTTTAATTTAATTAATTTTCGTTAGAGTCAACTGTCCCACCCCCTCTATCAACTAAACGGTTGTAGTTAGAAATTCAAATGTCACAGCAGTAGTACCTATATATAACGAAATTTAAAGGAAAACTATCACACATAAGTGGGCTTTACAAGTTTACCAGTAATAGTCGACCAATTGTATTTAACTCGAAAATTTCGAACAACTCCATAGAAATGTCGATAGATGGCGCTAAGCGCCAGTTGTATCGTGTTAGTTTCTTGTGACGATTGAGTAGTGTAGCTCTGTGTCCGTATTTAAATTCAAAACACCGGCTATGACAAGTTTTATACTAATCTCTAAAAAAATTTAAACTATCCGTGCAAAATTGTCGGATCAGGTGAGGATTTGTATAGGAAGTCAAATTAGTTAGGTAGTCATGTTTGGCTTTTAGTTAGAGCATGGTACAAAACGATCAGTCAGCGAATACGACACGCACTTGGCTGTTATAAAAACTACGGAACCCTACACTGCGTGTGGCCCAACACGCACTTGACCGGTTTTTTTTTGTACGAGTGACCTTAGATGTAGGAAGATCATTACTAAGAAGGAAATCTATGTAAAACTTCCTACTACTATTTATACACGATAAACAATATCGAATTTAAATGACTGCATACCAGCCCATCAATGATCTCGTGGAAATAATTAATTTTTCTGAACTAAGTCTGCTTACGATATAGCAAAAAATATCGAAATTAATGGTACTTCGATTAAGCTGAGGACGTGCGACGACTACACTAAGCAACATGATGTGTTTGTTTATCTTTTGATTGATTAAGATGTCATCGCCTTCATCATCATAACCATCAGCACTAGCTTCAAGTCGATAGCAAGTGCAGGATCAAACATTGTTAGAACTAGCCCACTGGTAACATGGTTGTTTTTTTTACAGTATGCTCTCATAACTGCGTTAGAAACCAATAGATAAGAAAAAAAAAGCCAATTGTTCATAAGCTGGTAGGTTTCGTTATAGACAAACGCGGGATCAAACACTTAAAGTTCGCCGAATTATTGAGAAGGGTAGAGAATTCACCAGCCCAGTGGTCTTATGCTTCATAGAGTACAAAAAGCCTTTGATAACCGCTGTATACACTCTGAAAACCGTTCTTTAATCATGATAGGCACTGAATGGTTCAATATGTCCACGATTAAGAAAGGAGTGAGATGGAGAGTATTTTATTCGGAAAAGTATCGAAAATTGGGAGAAGGGTTTTCCTGTAGGTGGAAAAATACTGTCATATCTTCGATATGCTGACGACACTATCAGATTTCATAATAATGCTGAATCCCTGATCTGCATATAGCAACTAATTCTGGAGACAAGATCTATGATTGCAGATTATTAATTATAACCTCAAATGAAATTTGCAGGTTACTTTGGTTTGCACACTTCCTCAAATCAATTAAAAGTAATCAGAAAAATATAATGTTATTTATGTACACGCTTGCGCATAAACTTTGACGCAAAATAATATTTCAAGGAGTATTCGACCCCTGAATCAAAATATCAAAATAAAATGGATACGACTTACCAGGGTTCATCAGCTCAATACTTCAGCGTTGACGGCTACTACACAAGAGTGGCACGGTAGGCCAATGCCACCGTTGCCAGCTCTACGGGCACTCACAAAGGAATTGCTTCGGCAAACCCTGTACGGCTTCTATCCAAGATGTCACGTTCTGTTTTACTTCAACTCGAGTGAGTGAATCCCACTTCTGATGACGGAGAGACAGCCTCGTATGTGTTTTTAAAAAGTGTGACGTCAGCTTAGCTGGCGTCACGAATGTTGTCTTGGTGATCACTCATGTTTGATTTTAATTGTTAATATTACCAGAGACTCGTTTATTCAACTGACAGCTTAACGACTTCCCAGATAGGTCAGCACTGTCCAGCAGCTCGAAAAGAATGAATCTAGCGCTCACAGGCGGTCCTATATTGGCACGTGTACCCACATTTTCTTGTTAAATATTGAACTATTTAAATTACAATGTTTCAAGTTTAAACATGTTAAACGTTAATTTTACATCTTAAAAATCAATTAATAGTTTGTGAGTTAATCAAATTATTAAACTTTAATAATTTTAATTATTTCAATAGACATTTTCAACATATTTGCGCCGATATAGACGTTGAGAGAGACGTTGAGACGCTCACAAATAATTGAATTGAATTGAATTTGTAGTAGCAAATTGTTTGTAGTAGTTTACACGATCTCTCTCTCTCTGATCTTTCCTAATTACTGAGGATCGTGATCACTGGTTGCTTTGATAATGGTCCTCCACCGGTCCCTGGCTATCGCCGCCAGAACTTTTTTTGAGGCTTATGCATCTTTTGCTTGGTCAGACCATCTGGTTGGCGAGCGGCCTCGGGCTTTCTTGTCTTCTCTGCTAACAACAACCAGTTTCTCCAAGCTGTCATTCCCATCACCTTATGTGTCCAAAGTATGAATGAATGCAACGTAGACGGATTTTTACGTGGAGTTGAGAGAGAATTGCACCATTAGTGCGTTTAGCCGTCCAGGGTATCCTAAGCATTCGTCTCCAGCATCTCGAATGCCTATTATTTGCCTCTCTCGGGCTCTTATGGTCCATGAACTGGAAGACTTTCCTGGGAGAGAGAGGAGTGATAGGGAATCATATAGGCTTTTAATACTGAAATTTCGGTTGGATCGGGATTAAGGTTGGAACGACGAACAAAGACTCGGGCCCAGTTAGTAGGTGGTATTGTTATTTAAGTGTGTTTCAGTCTTTGGTGCACAATAAAGTATATTCTATGTACATATAGTTTATATTGTATTTTCAATTCTTTGTTTCACTTTAATCTTCTGCGTCTGCCAGCCTACGCGAGTCTACTAGCATGCTCGTCACTAGGCTGTTCTTGCAACCGTTTCAGGTACCCAATCACTCTGTAACCCATAGGGAGTAATCCACCCGTTTTGGAGAACGGGGCGTAAGTTCACCGATTGTCATTTTCCTATTAAAGGGTGGCCTTAATTGCGTAATGTCACATTCCGAAATTGTTAAAACACAGTATCTAAACTACCTATTAACGGAGAACGTAAAAATATTTCATCATTCATGCAATTCGTGTGATATTTTTTATGAACCCTAAATGAGCTGACGAGCGGACGCTATCGGTCATATTTCCTCACAGTGTGCACTGCAGATGATAGTACTGACTTGTAGAGTATAGACAGCGATACATGTTAGTGAGTGACATCCCGTGCGTGCGCGCGTCAGGAACAGGCAGCGTGCAGTAGTGTGCAGCAGTGACATGCGATGCGACAGTTTCTCCACGCGGTGAAACTAGCGGCCACCCGACGCCCGCCGCCACAATACTCGCTGGGAGCGTTCGCACGCTGATCGTAACATCGCGATTAAATAATCAACACTAGCGCCGCCATTATGTTGGTGTGGTGGGCTCGCAGCATTGTCTGCGTTATCTGGCATCTGCTGGCGGCGCGGGCAGGCACTCGGGCTCCGCACTCTCATCGAGGTGGCGGCGCGAGGCTTGAGCTCGCGAGAGTGTGCGGTGACCGGCGACGTAGCCTGCGGGGGTTCAGTGCAGTAGGTCGTGTAGAGCGGCTCCCCCGCTCTATCCACTTACGCAACATGCGCACAATTAAGTCATGACCTAACAATCACTAGCGCGAGGTCTACTGCGATACTATCTGCGCTATGACTCGTGCAGGACACGCCGTGGCACAGCTGGGCGCCGGCTTCTGTGGTCAGACTGGTCAGCTCCCACATGGTCACACACAAGAAAAGTCCGTTGAACTAACACTGGTGTTCAAACTGCCATTAGATTGAATTAATTTCAGGCAGTCCGTGCTATTAGAAAGTCAGAATTACAGTAATTTAGTAGTATTACGGATGTCGTTATAGGTCTGCTGATCAGTGTTAATGAAGTTTGGTTATTTGTTAACGACGACACAGCCAGCTCGTGACTGCAGAGTTTGTCCAGAACTGCCGGTACCAACACACGACTATATTCTATACATTGGCAAACCAATCACAGCCTCTGTTTACATGTACATTTAAACAGTTACAGTTCATTAAACGTCTTTCCTTATGATCTACATGTGCAGAGTTTCGTTTTGAGTTTTTGACGTATGTTATCATACCTACTGTGTCCGCATGTGTGCTGCAAGCTGTTCGTACCGCGCCAGCTGGCCATGCAGGTGAGTGCTCTCTGCACGCTCTCGGATGCTTGACACTAATTCATCTGGACCACAGCTAGTTTTACAAAGAAGTTTAGATTGGATCATGTACATAACAGCATAGCGAGCGATATCTGAGATGTTAGGATTATCTCCGCGGCCATCAGCGCGCGGCTCGGCGCTCGGCGACACACTTTCTAACGAGCTACTCCGCGGCCGCTCTGCACACTCGCTGAAATACAGACAATATGTGGCATGCTGCAACATAATGGTGCATAACGAATGTCTTATGTAAGTGCTCATAAAAATTTGATGATGTGAGCGGACGTGCGGACTGTTCCAACAGCGAGCTCGGACCGACGCGACGTCTCCTATGTTGCGTCGGCGCACGAGACCGTCTAGCTTGTATCGCTCGGTCGCCTGTCACCCTCTTGTTCGGTCTGCTGCACAGCAGGACACGAGCAGGCACGAGGAGGTACGAGCAGGCACGAGGAGGTACGAGCAGGCACGACCGTGTATCTATCGTGTGCCACTCACTGGCGCAGCTCCTATACTACGCTGCTACAAATCAACCTACTCTTACCAGCTGCACGCTGTGGTTTCATGGAGATAGATTAGGTAGTTTCGTTTAGTGAGTAAATATGAATAAACAGAAACTTATTCATATTTACTCCGGAATATTATCGAATTAAATCAAGATGAAAACCGAGTGCAGCTGCTCGCGCTACACGCGCACATTACAATATTCATTAGTTGGTCGGCGGGTGCCCGCGACGCGACGCGCTTTCTCTCGGGACGTCCTCGGAGATCTACCTTTGACATTATAACGTGACTTCACCAGGCGGCCTCGTGCCGACGACACGATACGACCGGTGTCGTGATTTGACATTACCAAAAATTACTCTAAGGTATAGAAACAGTAAGGCAACTGAAAGAACGGGGTGGGTTTTTGTCAGTAGAAGTGTTGTGTGACACTTTCTCCTGATCCACCCAGAGCGGGAACAGTGGATGGGTTTAATGATTTTCCCAGCCATAAAAACGTATCAACGACTATCTGCGGTCACAAGTCGGTCGATCGCCGGCTAAAGTAATCCCCAGAACACAGAGCTACAACTTACAAGTACCGGCTATTCTCCTTGTTGGGTGTTTATTTATTTATTTACACTTCATGCACATAGGTACGAAGGCGGACTTAATGCCGTAGGCATACTCTACCAGTCAACCATAAGCCGCGAACAGATATTGTTTTGCTGGTTCCGGCAATAAATGCATCCGCTAATCAAGTTCGTTTCTAAAGTAACTCATCGTGATAATTTTGATGGTATTAGTTCATCTTAAGCGTCTGCCATACATTTTGTAATGGTATTGTCTGTTTTTACAAAGCTATTAGGTAGTGTTAAGTTCTACTAAGAGATAAGACGCGGTAGATATGGCGGAGCGGCGCGTGCGCAGGGCAGTGCTCGCGCGACTCTACACCTGGCCATGAGGTGCGCCTGCTGCGAGGTAAGGCCGGGCGCGCTAAACGATACTGTTTGGCTAATCTTTGACGAACTGTTACCGTTAATTTTGAGACGTTTACTGTAATTTCACAAATATAAGTGATTCAGTGATCGTGTGCGCATCAACGAGAAGCAATTAAATTCAGATCCGCGAGCGAAGCGCGCAGAATCCGCGAAATGCATTCAGGTGAATCGCAACACTCGCAAGTTGGTGCTGATGTTTGGTGCGAATGCTGTTCAAACGGAACGTATCCAACGACGCGGTTGTTTATTAATGGAGTTTTGTATGTACAAATAAATTTATAGTGACAGTTATCGCATTACATGAATATCAATAATAGTAATTGGGTTACTTAACGAGTTAGATGGCAGACTGAACTAGCTCATATCGAGTATTCGATGTTAGATTATTTTAGATGTGTGTTGTCGTTATAAGTATACAAGCGCATCGCCATGATGGATGCACGTCGACACTCAACACGGGTATTATTAGCTCCCGAGTGTTGCGCACGCGGACATCCGAGCTGCTCTCGTGGAATCAGTCGGCCACTTCTGCGAACGACTCTCGGCCCTCGGGCAAACTCCCGTCCTACACACCGACTGCTCCGCCGGACGTGGCTCGTGCCGAGCGATGCCGGATGTGTACACGGCGTGCTGCGAGCCATCGCCTGCGACCAACACCACTAGAGGAGCTATTGATGTACATTCATAGTACAGCAGCTCGGGACAGTGTTGCGTGACGCAGCGGCCGCGCTCGCACCAGCCAGCCTGACAGCTGCTACTCATACAGGAAGGCAATTTGTAATAAGGTGCTCAACAGAGCGGGGTATCTCGAGATACAGTAAACAGTTGACTACTGTAACCATTTTTGAAGTTATGATCTTCTTAGGGATATAAGTGGGAAATAACTATTTTGAAACTGCAAAATGTTAGTCGCGGATAGTTGTTCCATGTTGTGCCGGTGCATAGGCCGAGCCGCCGCGCGCCGGCCGGATGGTGTCCAGTTGTTACGCAGCACTCGCATTACCAGCGCACGCTCATACCGCTCACATGATTTTGAATGTCCTTAATTTTCAGTCCTATGTATATTTCTTCTAAAAAGAGTCGGTAGCCTTAGGCCTTAGGCTATACCAAAAATATATTCACAGAACATCCATCACGACATGCGATGTTATCTCAGCGCGATCGTTATGATGTTTTCATGATTACTGCTTCGAGATTACAATCTACTCGTTTTCAATTATTTGATTATCATCTGGTGTAGATAATGTACTGGTCGCAGGTACTGTACGTACACTACGTGCATGCCGCCTGTGCATCTAAACCATCACCTGTACGTGAACAATACCGTGTTATGTAGCAGTCTGAGACTCTAAGTGTACCTACCTAACAGCAGGCGTTAGTGGCCCGGTCTCCTGATACATCGCCGCCCTCAGGTTTCGCTTGCCAGCCAATGAGCTTGCAGCCTGAAAAATAAAAAGTAATTCATGGTATGTTTGTCTGTTGTCCTTTTTAACCGACTTCAAAAAAAGGAGGTTTACAATTCGTCTTGAACTTTTTTTTTTTTTTTTTTAATGTATGTTACCTCATAACTCGGAGACGGCTGGACCGATTTGAAAAATTCTTTTTGCGTTTGAATGAGTATACTTTCTAGTTGGTCCCATTGTTACGAAATCAGGATCTGATGATGGGATCCTGGAGAAATCGAGCGAACTCTTCAAATATTATAGGCACACCTATAGCGTTTTGGGTATTTCTTATAGTACCTTGAGCAGTTGCTTCCGAAAAGTACCATTTGGGGAAGTTGAACTGATGGTGAAGACCACAGATGGCTACTGAAACTCCTCAATAATAAGTATTTCGTGGATTGCGATTCGATTACTTGAGTACGGATGTTAAACACTTTATGCTCGTCGCAATACATATGGTGATGTAGAGCTGATGGTCAAGTACCAGGAGAACTCCTCAAAAATTAACGGCTATGCATCGGGAAAAGCAATATTTTGTAAAAGGTGATAAGTTGTTGACATTATGGCTTTTGTAACTAAATAAATTACAAACCGACCCACTAAAAAGCGTGAAAAAAAACTTTTTAACAAAAAATAGAAAAAAAAAAGTTTAAAAGTTTTTTATTGTGTTGATTTACCCGCTGGAGGTATACACGCGTTTGCGTGTTGTGTGTGTGTGTGTGTGTTGTGGACTGTTTGCGTTTTGGCAGTGCACACAGGCTCGTTCGCCGTGCATGAGGCATTCGGCATTCAAACAAACCATTGAGCCGCAACTACAAACTTATTTCCGGTTAGAAGGTAGTGTGAGTCAGCGGAGTGCGGAGCGCGGGGCGGCAGTGCTGGCGGAGCGCGGGAACTGGTTCCGAGCGGCGCGCAGACACGCAAGCCATCGTCGCGCACTCGGCATGACACTAGCGCGACATGTCTCATACATAGCATTGTAACCGCTCGTGATTAGACACCCGGACCTGCCCCACGTGTGACGCAACCGATGCACACTCCCCATAGCGGTACAGTTAGTGGCAAAGAGCGCTAACTGTACCGCGACCTGCTCCGAGCGTCTCCGAGTGCCCCTGAGCGGAACCGAGCATTCCCGAGCGCAACCGAACACTGCCGACGTCGTTGGTACAGCCTCCATGACATTCCAAGCTAATCGGTCCGAAGTGCGTCTTCAAGACTTCACCGCCGGCATTCTGGCCTATTTAAACGGAGCGTTTATACACACGCAGACTGACGACTGATGGCCCGCTCCACAGAATCACTGATGGTCACTTACTTGTGCGCTTGGGAAGCAATGCAAGGTTTCAGATGCTCAGAGCAGATTGGGGAGTGCATAGCGTACACTCTCAACTTATAAATGATGAGATTGATTTTAATGATTGTGCGGTTTGATATTGAAATCTGTATAAGAGCTATACATCTACTAAATAATTTAATAGATGTATAGCTAATAAGAGTGTAGTAAAACTGTACAGCAATCATGAGCAGGTGACAGACAGCGTCAGAGCTTCCTAGACGGAGACTGTGTGGCATCTCAACCGCACACTTCGTGGTTCACCCATCCTGTATTACTTTTCAAATTGTAAAGTAAGCTCGACAGAGCGTGTTGTGACTGGGCGCGCCATCTCGTGAGAGCGCTGCAACATTACAGCCGTTGTAGTATGAACTCGCCTTTTCCCCCCAAACGTCTGGAGTGGACTGAGCATGTCGCTAGAATCTAGATGACTCACGGGCTTTATGTAACCTGTCTGAAGGGCGCCACAGGACTCTCGCAAAAACTGGGAGCGAGTGTGCGGGGGTGCGGGAGGGGGTGCGCGGAAGTGTCCCTGCGCCGGCGCGGTCGGCGACCCAACTGCGCCGCCGCGCCGCCGCGCCGTGCTTACAACAACGTCTATATTTGGCAAACTCGATTCTCAAACAAATAGAATGATTTTCGCCTCTAACAGATTACAGTCTTGTTTTGTTAAAACAATGAAATAGAATAGAAATACATTTGTAACACTAAAACACGTAATTTTTTTTTTTTCATAGAAGTAAACTGATGAGTGATGAGATGATGAGTCTTAGCGAGATTATTCCTAGCTGACTACCCTGAGACAAACAAACTCAGCGGTTACCGTCTCTTCAAATCCACACATTCTGTTCTAATTAAATCATATGAGAACCATGTAGATGATGCTCATTTGAGGAAAGAGACAGATTAGAGTTTAACCGACCAAATAGTGCAAGCATATTTTGTCAGTTTTCGCGTAGCTCAACGTAAAACTTAAAGAAGCTTGAACGATTTGACGAACAATACCAAAATATGGACATTTAGGTAGGCCGTATAACAGACTCAAACCGCCAAACAATTGTTAATCCACAACATTAGAACGTTGTGGATTGACAATTTTCGACAATTCACGATAATATAAAGAAAAAAACTTTTTAACAAAAAATTAAACCGACTCCCAAAAAACACTGCAAAGTGAAAAATAACTTTAATTTCGGTAGTCGGTGTCTTTAGCTTTGTTTTTTCGTTTTTGGCACCGACTTCCGAAATTAAAGTTATTTTTCACTTTGCAGTGTTTTTTGGGAGTCGGTTTAATTTTTTGTTAAAAAGTTTTTATTTCACTCTTTTTAGTTGGATGATTTTTAATTTACCTAGTTACAAGAGCCTAAATGTCAACTACTTATAACCTTTTACAAAATATTGCTTTTCCCAATGCTGGGCCGTTAATTGTTGAGGAGTTCTCCTGGTACTTCACCATCAGCTCTACATCACCATATGCTTGTGACGAGCATAAAGTGCTTAACATCCATATTCAAGTAATCGAATCGCAATCCACTCAATACTTATTATTGAGTAGTTTCGGCGGCCATCTGTGGTCTTCATCATCAGTTCCACTTCCTCAAATGGTACTTTTTGAGAGCAACTGCACAAGTTACTATAAGAAATACCCAAAACGCCATAGGTGTGCCTATAATATTTGAAGAGTTCCCTCGATTTCTCCAGGATCCCATCATCAGATCCTGACTTTGGTGATAATGGTACCAATTTCGAAGTATACCCATTCGAACAAAAAAAGAATTTTCCAAATCGGTTCAGCCGTCTTCGAGTACTCGATGATCATACATAAAAAAATAAAAAATAAAATAAAAATATACGCGTCGAATTGATAACCTCCTCTTTTTGTCGTCGGTTGAAAAATAAAAGTATTGAGCACTAGGTAGGGTTTCCCGATCAAAAAATCGAAAATCCGGAGTAAATTCCGGACATTTGATGAAAATTTCTGACTTTCCTGCAAATATAATATTTAATTTAAAAAAAATAAAAAATGTCACAATGACACTATATGTGACATACATAATATGTGAACGAACGATGCAAATTCTCGAATTTTTTGGCTCCCGCGCGGAAGCTAATGACTGTTGATGAATGAGTGACTGGATACATTGATGTTGACTGTGTGGCTGAGTCTTTTTCCGGCAGTTGAGAGAATTCTTAAAATGTATGAGCCTCTGAAACCGTATTTACTATCTACTCCACAAATGCCAACTGTCCTCGTAAACGTTTTTGAAAACAAATTAAGTATAAGGTAATTTATAATGTTTGATTGTTACTGTACTGTACCTATACTAGGTTAATTAAAACCTGTATCACCTGCAAGATGTGATTTCTCTAGCTGGGAAATCCGCATCACCTGTTTTGTGGTCACTAGGTTTTTTAAAGCGTGTGCAAGTAGCGCATTTCGGCGTGTCAGCTTTCTTGGTGCATTCAGTTGTCTTATGTCCTACTTCACTACAGTAGCCACATGAAGAATTGAGCTCTCTGCAAGTTTTTGCTGCATGACCATAAAGATGACAATTGTAACACCTAGTAATTAAAGTAAAGTCCCTAACAGGACTTTACTTTGATCTTTCAGCCTAAAATTTTAGAAAATTAAAAATTAAACAATTCTGTCATGAACACGCAAAGATTTTGCAAACACTTAATGATACCCTGAAAGCAAGAGAAAATGTGAAATTTGTTCAACTTAAAGTGTTCAAGACTACAATAGGCCAGCGCAACGATACTGGTGTGTCCGAACTTGTCCACGGTACGTGGAGCTTAACGTTGCTCTTCAACAACAATAAACAAAAGGCTCTTCGGCCTACAAACCATACATACAAATAACAGTTCTAACCACTAACCTTCTGTGCTGGGTTTGCCAAGCTTCGACCTTCCTAGGTCACGCCCAAGTGTGGTATGTATGTAAATATGAGGTGAGTAATTGAAAAGTGTGATGTAAGTCAAGTGTTGTAGAACGTTCACAAGGCGCCAGTCTCCAGATGGCGCAGTCCAAACAGCATCACAGCCCAAACTCACACCGGATTGAAGCTATTTATCACTACTTATTTCCAACAAATGCGCGTGCCACGCGATGGCATCAACCCGGCGATAAATCCAAAAATATCCCGGGGTTTTCGTCAAATGGGGATTACAACTTCAAACAATAGTTAACTCGCGACCCAATTATCGGTTGCAAACGGCGATTCCAAACGATATTTTATCAATTACAATTAAATCAAAGTCCCAAGAACGGACATTTTTTCCAACAAGGAAACCAAAGTCTATCTGTCAAGAAAAAAGGTT
Source organism: Tholera decimalis (assembly GCA_943138885.2). Lineage (NCBI taxonomy): Eukaryota > Metazoa > Arthropoda > Insecta > Lepidoptera > Noctuidae > Tholera > Tholera decimalis. Next base: position 214,303 of record OW964568.2, on the reverse strand, counting down.
ATGTCAAGCCCACAGATAATCGATGTTGCCAACCAAAGGTGCTTTCTGTTTCACGTCGGACCGAACATCAAGTAAGAAATTTGATCTCTACTTGTAGCAGCGAAGAGAAAAAATTGGCCAAATGCGAGTCAGACTCGCCCATGAAGGGTTCCGTAGTAACTATAATAAAAATAATTTAATAATTATATTTATTTGAAAAAAAAAAAACTTCAAAATTTCTTAAAACTAGCTTATTTACAATTTTTACAACTACGCCAAATAACTTTGTTTTTCATAGTGTTTGTATGAATTACAAAGTTATATTTGCGTTTTTAGAAAATATGCTGTATCTCAAAAACTGCTAACTCGATCTCATTCAAACCAATTTTGGTTGAAAGATTACATTAAGATCTATAGCATATATTTTTTTTAGATTTTTCACTCCATAATTATAGAAATTAGAGGGGGGGGGGCACACATTTTACCACTTTGGAAGCTTATATCTTTTAAACGATTAACTTTATGAAAAAGTAGTTTTAGAAACCTCAATATCAATTTAAAAGACCTGTCTATAGATACCACACACGCATAGGTTTCATGAAAAAAAATATTTTCAGTTTCAGTTCCATGTATGGGGAGCCCCCTTTATTTTAAATATTTTTTATTTTTTTTTCATAAACTCGGAAAGCGGTTCACAGAATACATCTACTTACCAAGTTTCACATGTATAGTCCTAACAGTTTCGGAATAAAATGGCTGTGACATACGGACGGACGGACAGACAGACAGACAGACAGACATGTCGAAACTATAAGGGTTCCGTTTTTTGCCATTCGGCTACGGAACCCTAAAAAGATGAGTTTTTGAATGATATCCAAAAATCTTATAAATGTTGTCGGGACTATTTACACAAATGGCGGCAGCCTTTAATGGACTTGGGGATTTTGAATGGATGTTATTAAAAAAAGACAATACTATTGACTATAACAATATTATTCCATCAATACAGTTTCTCATTGGAAAATGGTTAAATTTGGATGATAGCAAATTGTTTAATGAAATCACAGTTTTGAATATTTTGATCAAGCAAAAATGACGAGATTTTTTTGAGGTCAATGGACAATTACTCTGCAGGCAGCTGGACCAGGAAAACTTACGCAACTAACCAAGATATGTTCATATATAATATAATAATAATAATATAATATTTTCCATGCAGGCGCAAAATGCTAATGTTGAAAGGGTTTTTCCTTGATGGGAACCCAATGGTCAAAAGAAAGGAACAGACTTTCTGTAGAGTCTGTCAAGTCGATTCTCTTAACGCAGTATAATTTAAAAGAAATTAGTTGAGAAATGTTCTACAAAACTATTATCTAAGATCCGGGAGTGTTGAAGAACATTTCTGGGAGCACTAAATACCAATAAAATTATTAAAATTAATAATTACATATAATATTGATTGTTACCTTAATTTTAAATAAAAACATTCGATTTTTTAATGTTTCACTCTTTCATTCAATTGTAGAAATTCCGGACGGTTTAGGATTACCTTCGCATTTCGGACAAAGACCTATATTACCGGACATGTCCGGAATATTCCGGTCGTATGGCAACCCTAGCTCTGGGGTACGCCCATTAGTCACTACTAATCCAGAAGATCGCATTACATCTCTTTTCCCGTTTACATCGACTCTCTCTGAATCTTGTCACTGACACACACAATCATAATATTTATTTAAGATGTATGGAGGACTCCTTGCGTCGTTTTCCTCATAACTGAGGGTCGTGACCTCCCTTCTGCATCACCGTGTCCGGTATTATTGTCCTCCAGATGTTTCTGTCTGTGACGGTGTGAAAGGCAGCAGTGAACCGTAGACTCGAGAGCGGTGCGGATCTGGACGATGAGCTTTTCGAGGTTGCCACCGTCTTTCCTAGCAATGTGACCGAAGTAATCGAGGGCTCTACGTAGACACACGGATGATAGCCGCACGGAGACTTTAAGTTCTCGCAGTATGGAGATCAAATCAAATCAAATCAAATCAAAATGTTTATTTGCAAGAAATACATTGTTTATAAGGAAAGATCTTATATCCTAAAAGTCACTGTATTCTGCCTGCAAGCAAGCGTGCAAATTATTTATATTTATGTCATTAAATTATTATTACTACATGAAATTAAATTATTATTATCATATACAATTTTCATAAATTCGATTAATATCATTATTACATACAATTTTATCGTCAACATTGTTTTACTGATTAAATTATTCACTTTTATTTCCAAATTCCATAGTATTAACTATAAAAACAGTTTTTTTGTAGCCACTCTGTCAATTTTGTTTTAAATACATTACCCTGTAACAATTTCTATTCGTTTGGGAGGTTATTATAAATCAGAATACACATATACACATTTTTCTTATAAATATCTTTATGACCGGGTGGTTGATACAATAGGTTATGGAATTAAGCCCTTTTCTGCCTCGGCAGAACCTCACTACGTTGCTTAAAGTAATGCATGTGTTTCTTTGTAAAAATGCAGATATCTTTTATATACATACAGGGCAGTGGAAGAATTTTATATTGGGATGGAGGACTAACAGTTATTAAAACAGAAAATATATAGTGAGCCAATTAAAAGTCCTCACGTTTAGAAGCACGAAAATCTTACAGTGAACATTTAATAGGTACTTATATAATGTTAATGTAACCATGTCATACATACAATATTCAAAATGAATAAGTAGATAGCAGATATAAATAACACATACAACACAGTAACTACAGATATTAATAATTTTTGAAAAAATCAAGGCTTAGGTGTCTTCTGGCTGCAATCACACTTGTTATAAACGTATCAAAATCATGCTGCTTACACCGGTTATTAAAGCTTCTGCTTGCACGCTCTATAAATGAAATAACGTAAGTAATATGAAGTAACATTATCAGAGAGGAGCCCCGAATTACGAAATTACGTCGAGAAAACGACAGGTATGAAGTAACATTATTCAGAGAGGAGCCCCGAATTACGAAATTACGTCGAGAAAACGACAGGTATGAAGTCCTGTCGCAGACTTTTCATTAGTTTTGTATATTATCTCAATGGGTTTAAGTGGTGCACATCATAAAACGCACAGCTTACTACGATTAAAGATTTTCCAACATCTCCAAATTGATCATGTATATGTATGATATCGTTACTTTAGCGCTATCCTAGGCAAAATAGGTGAAAATGAAAATGGTGGCTATGGTTCATTAATTATGTTGAGATTCAGTCATCAGGTGACTGTACAGGTTTTTTCAGCGATACTATTTTTATTTTTCGTTTTTGGCACCGACTTACGAAATTAAAGTTATTTTTCACTTTGCAGTGTTTTTTGGGAGTCGGTTTAATTTTTTGGTAAAAAGTTTTTATTTCACTCTTTTTAGTTGGATGATTTTTAATTTACCTAGTTACAAGAGCCTAAATGTCTACTACTTATAACCTTTTACAAAATATTGCTTTTCCCAATGCTGGGCCGTTAATTGTTGAGGAGTTCTCCTGGTACTTCACCATCAGCTCTACATCACCATATGCATTGTGCCGAGCATAAAGTGCTTAACATCCATATTCAAGTAATCGAATCGCAATCCACTCAATACTTATTATTGAATAGTTTCGGCGGCCATCTGTGGTCTTCAACATCGGTTCCACTTCCCCAAATGGTACTTTTTGAGAGCAACTGCACAAGTTACTATAAGAAATACCCAAAACGCCATAGGTGTGCCTATATTATTTGAAGAGTTCCCTCGATTTCTCCAGGATCCCATCATCAGATCCTGACTTTGGTGATAATGGTACCAATTTCGAAGTATACCCATTCGAACAATAAAAGAATTTTCCAAATCGGTTCAGCCGTCTTCGAGTACTCGATGATCATACATAAAAAAAAAAATATATACGCGTCGAATTGATGATGACCTCCTCTTTATGTCGTCGGTTGAAAAAGTGACATTCTATGCCACAAAAAGCGAACATAACAATAGTCATTTTTAATCTGTTAAAAACAGGGAAAGAAAATTGTACTGAATTTCATTCATCCTCTAGGGGGAGAATGTGATTTAAATTTGGAATACTTACCGAAATTTATACTGAACTACATCATTCTGTGTTTACACCATTGAGTTTGTATATAAAGCATTATAATAGGTTGGCGAAAAAGTTTCTTCGCAATTTTTAAGAAAATTCAAAACATTTTTTAATATAGTTTATTTACATTTAACTAAAGTATGTAGGTACCATTTAGTTCGATAACTTTTTGCCATCTTGTAGGTAGGGACATGATCCCATTGCTATAGAAATTTTGGGACTTCTGATCAAAATACCGCGACAAGTGGTTTTGGCGGTCCTCTCGTGATGTTAACCTGACACTGCCATGCCATGCCAGAATTCTTAAGAGACCGAAACAGGTGGAAATCTGAAGGTGCAAGGTCAGGACTATACGGCGGATGCATTAACACCTCCCAGCCAAACTCTTATTTTTTACTGAGTGGCTAAAGATGTGTGAGGTCTAGCGTTATCATGATGAAAAACCACACCCCTTCTGTTGATTAATTCTGGCCGCTTTTTCTCAACTTCTTGCTTTAATCTCATCAGTTGTTCGCAGTAGAGTTCAGAATCGATGGTCCACACATAATGATTAATGCTCTTCCAATCCCACCACACACACAGCATCACCTTGTTGCGAGTTAACCCGGGTTTCGCCACAGTCTGTGAAGCCTGATCGGCCTTTGACCACGACCTTTTTCGCACGTTCTTATCGTACATGATCCACTTTTCATCATCAGTTATCAGCTTCTTCAAAAATGGTCCGGTTTCATTACGTCGTAATAAAGAATCATAAATAAGTACACGGTTCATTAGGTTTCTTTCAGTGAGCTCGTGAGGTACCCAAATATCGAGCTTTTTTGAGTACCCAGTTTTTTTCAAATGCGTCAAAACTGTTTTGTGGTCAATTCCCAGTTCTTCAGCTACGTCGTAACTACTGATATGCCGATCTAGCTCCACTTTTTCAAAAATGGCATCTATTTTATCCGTAATAGAGCGACCAGAGCGACGTGCATCTTTGACATCAACATTTCCGGATTGAAAATACTTAAACCAAATTTGTGCTACTCTCACAGACACTGCACCTAGGTCCATAAACATCGCAATACATACAAATAGTATAGCCAAAGAGTTATTACCAAGGAACTGATCCTTGGTTATTACAAGTTCATACATACTATAATGCGAAAAGACTTTTTCCCCAACCTTATACATCTTTTTGAATAAGGAATATGCATTTATTATGCAGTTATGATTATTAAATAAAATTACGAAAACCGAAGAGGCCGTATGAGCTTGATGCCTTTGCTTTTCCGACAAAAAAATATTAGTCTAGGAATTTGTCGCGTTTTAGTTTTCTTCAAATACATAAACGTTAAGTTTAATTTAATTTATTTTTATAAATAAGTTAATGTTCTAAAAAATGCTTATCTCATATTATTATTGTGTTAATTTTTTCGCAAATGGTACGAAAAGTAGAGTATTTTCCTCGGTGATAAAGCTGTCTTATGCCCGGTTTCTGAAGATTCCAGTTATCTTCTCAATAGCTATGGGTTCAATAAAGTTAAACGAAAGTTAAACGTCGATTATCTGTCACTGTGTTTCTGAAGACGCACGAACCGATAAAATAACTATTGGACCGATAGCCAGTTCCATAATTTGACACTAGATGGGTCTGTTTAAAAGATAGCGTTTAAAATTGATTTTATGGTTTGAAATCGTCATTAAAACTAGTTTTATTTATAATTTTATATTTTCTAGTGTAAATAAGAGTGATTAAGCACCTTTTTCGTTTAAATTATGATATTTTGTCATATATCAAGGCTGTATGAATCTATGAACGACATGTTTGTCAAAAACAAAACGTCAAAAGAAAACGTCAAATCTCAGCCTCAGACTCAGATCTCTCCGTGTTAATTTTGTCGTGCGTGATTCTGTTATTAAATTGCTTTGCCGTTAGTTTATATTGGTATTTACGTTATTACATCGTTTTTCTCGATTTATAATGGAATCTGGAAAACGTAGCAAAAATTTTACTGAAAGAGAGAAGATGCTTCTTATCGAAGTAGCCAAGGAATTTGTTTTTATAATCGACAACAAGAAGACGGATGGGACTTCTGTAGAAGCCAAAAAACTAGCTTGGATGGCGCTGACTGATAAATTTAATGCCGTCTCGGAAACTGGAACTAGGACTGAAAAGCAGTTACATGCATTATATGATAATTTAAAGAAAAAAGCAAGAAAAAACATGAGCGATGACAAGGTAGGTCGAATCTGTGTTTGATAAAATCTTAACTTACATTAAACATAAATGTACCCTTAACCATAACCCTTAAGTTTAGGTACATGCTGTACTATCACTTGGTACCTACCAATAATAAACATAACTAGACTTCATCATCATAATAAATGCCTCAGCAATCACTCAATTCGTTTCAGTATTTTCATGTCGTGTTATTATGCCAATTAAGAATATAATGTATTTACATTAAATTATAATTTCAGTCCGAGACATACAAGACAGGAGGTGGAACATTTTGTCCTAAAACAACCGCAGTTGATGAGAAAGTTGTGGCCTTATTAACTCCTCAATTCCAACCATTATCTAATGAATTTGACTCATCAGCACCATATTACAACTTAGGTAAGTCTAAAGTAACCGTAAGCATAATAAAATAAAATACCTGTGAACATTTTAAACAGGAACTCCCGCTATTCAAATATAATTTTTTTATTGACAAAGCTTACTACATGATTGGTTTTCGTAATAATTAATATGTACTGACTACAATCTGTCACCATACACCTAGTTTTTAGTAAAACTTACTTTATAAGTGATACCTATGATTTTTTCTATACTGCATATTGACATTATTATTGTATGCCAACTAGGCAGGACATAATGGATCTCTAATTTGCCTAACATCTGTTTGTAAAAGATTTGATTTTATTTTGTTAGTCTGTAATATTCCCATAAAAATCCATAATGCGGGCCCAATGTGGGTCAGTCTATAGTATTTTTCATAGAACACCAGAAAGTAATTCCTTAGATCAGGCTCTTACATTTTATAAATATATATATATGTATATATATTGTACATATATCTACTTATATCTGTACAGTCATCAGGCACAACAAAAAAAAAGGGGTAATTTTTTAAATAATTTATTAATTACAGATACAGAAACGCAAATGCTTAGGGAAGATGCACAAGTTGGTACTTCTCAAGAATTCTTCATTCATTTGGATGATAAAAAAGATATGGTGCCTGAACTACCAACTCCCACACTTAAGGAATGTTCCAAGAGACCAATTTCACCACATATGCGGGATGTCGAAACCACACCAAAACTAAAGAAAACACTAACTGAAACAAAGAAAAAAAATATAAATAATCTTAGTGCTTCAATAATTAAAAGGAAAAATCAGAAACAAATTAATGAAGATACTATAACAGCTAAAAGATTAGAAATATTGGAGATTCAGCGGCAACAGGAACTTCTTAAATTAGAAAAAACTAAAATTTTAATGGATGTAGATATTGAATTAAAAAAAATTCTTCTAGAAAATGCTAAAATGGACCAAGAATTTAAAAGAAGAAACTTTAACTTATGATGGGCAACATTAATGGGTGGAATATTATTATTATTAAAAAATTAAAATTCTTTTTTAATTTAAGTTACCAATGAATCTCCCAAAGAACACATTCATCACATTTTATTTAGTATCTTTTTAAATTTAAATACAAATTGTTGTACACAAATATGCTTGTTTTATTGTGTTCCAGTATACAAGAAATATGTATGTATTTTATATTTATTCAAGAAAATCTTTACCAACCTAAAATATTGCTCCAACAATAACCGACGAAAATGGTTTCCTTCTGAGGAAAGAGGTTCTTCAACAGATTCTGCAACAATATCTTCTTCACGAGCAGATTCTTCAATTGTTACAGTATCATTTTGCTTTAAAGCTATATTGTGTAATACAGCTGTTGCAACAATTACAGCTAATGTGTGATTGAGGTTTAACCTTAATTTTTGAGACAGGCAAGGAAATCTTCTTTTCCATACACCAAATGTCCTTTCAACTGTGTTTCTTGTCTTAATTTGTGCTTCATTGTAGAGTTTCTCTGCATTTGTGGATGGATTTAAAAATGGTGTCATCATGTACTTTCCACAAGAATAAGCACTATCCCCCAGGAGGTGACCATCTATCTCATTGTTATCTAGGCGAGCTCGCAGGAACGAGTTATGATAAACTGTGCTGTCATGTGTTGATCCATGCCAGCGAGCATCTATATCACGGACTTGTAACTTAGCATCACAAACAACTTGGACATTAATTGAAAAGAAACCTTTTCTATTCCTGAATAGAGATGTAAGTGCTGTATTATACCATTTGTATTGAAATGTATTAAACGAAAAATACCGTATAATACGGTATTATACCATTTGCTACGGTATTTTATGTATAAATCGATTGTTTCTATATTTTTTATGTAAATTATCTGAGTAATCATTAAAATACCTAAGTACTGAATACGGTGGAAAAGCACAGAAAAAATGAAAATATTAAAGGAAAAAGAAGAAGTCAATTAGAAAATCACGTCAATGCGACGACATTAACACGGCGCTAACGCAGCGCGGTGGTGTCGACGGCGACGAATATCTGTGAAGTTTAATTACTAAGTAATCATTAAATTAGAATTAGTCATTCTAAAATATAGAATACAATCGAAACTTAAAATATATTTAATTTATTAAACTAAAACTCTTCGTAATATTGCAAGATCTTAAAAAGTGAATCAAAATATAAAATACATAAAATACCAATAATACCGTAAGTTATAATAAAATACCTGTTTAATACATAGCCTTTTGGTATTATACGGTATTTTTACAACACTATTCCTGAATAATTCTGCATGCTCACCTCCAGGAGATTGAATTGGTATATGAGATCCATCTATACAACCAATTACATTTGGAAATCCTGCTATATTATAAAAATGTGCCTTTATTTCTCTAAGGTCTTCAACATTTGGCATATAAATATAATTCCTAGCTAGTTTTGCAATTTCCTTGCTTACTTTATACACCACTCTTGACACAGTTGTTTTATGAACGTTAATATCATCACCAATTATAACTTGAAAAGTACCTGTAGCATAAAAGCGCAATGCTATGAAAATTTGTTCTAACACAGACAATGTAAATTTGCGATTCGTAACAGGAGCGAGAGCAGGGCTTATGATATCAGTAAGGTGTATCACAGTGTTCTTATCAAAACGATATCTTAATTTGAATTCTTCATCCGTATACATTTCGAAAGGATTTCTCCTGCGTCTTAAGTTTCTGGGTATAGATATGTTAGCAATAAACTCCAGAACTTCCAAATCAGACTCAGATGAGCTGCTCGTATCCATTATGCTAATCCTAGGTTAGTTCTTCAATAAAATATCTATAGATATTTTATAAAGTTAATATATTAACTTCACACTTATCTTTCACTGGCTATTTATTTTAAAAATAACACGATATAACATTGATATATGCGATATAACCTATAAGCACAGTAAAAGTTCACAAATGAAACGTCAAATAAAGTTATGGAACCGATAAACGGGCCAGATTGGTCAGTTAAGTTAACCTAAGTTTAAACGGAGTTTATCGTACATTGCGTTGTTCAGAAACGCAATTTCGTAAGTTATCGAACCAATAGCGCTAATGAATAGATAAACTACCGATAAAAGGACCTCAGCAACCGGGCATTAGTCTTGAGTGAACTTAAATCCCTCGCTACACTCAGGACTCGTCTTAAATCCCTCGCTTCGCTCATGATCAAAGTTTTTAACACCCTCGCTACGCTCGGGAGTAAACCTTGAGTCCTTCGTTACGCTCGCGATTTAAATCGTCACCTTCGACAGAAGACACTGCTTTATCCCCTTGGTTAATAATCTACTATTTCTGCACCATTTTTAATTTGTTATTATATTTAAGATAATAAGAACTGTAGATTTGAATACCATATTCCAGTTGTGATCGTACTAAACATTTATATAATATCAGAAAATAATAATTACCAGAAAGGTTTATAGTACTTGCGCAGGTTTTGCTCAGCTCACCGTAATTGGAGTATGTGTGATAGCTCAAGGGTGTAGACTCAATTTGCGTCTCACACCAAAGACTTGTCTGACTTCCAAGGCACCGACTTCATACTGCCAGGTTTCTTCTCATCGTAATGTAATAAGCCGTTAGGTTTTAATACTGGAAGTTTAAACTCGGTGGTGGGCGGTGGTAAGAGCTCTGCGAATTATATTATTGTTGCTGGTGTGCTATTTATAATATTGTTAGTATGAATTTGCTTGTAACTTGTAAGTCTTACACATATTTCTCTCATCAGTAAATACAATGTACATAAGGACTCTTTTCATGGTAACCGATCTCAAGTAGACAGCACTGAGTGTCCGTATCAAGGATCTTCTACCTACTAACGTTCCTTGGTCCGTATTTATATGTATCATCTATGGTCCAGTGCATAGTGTATTACATACTCTTTGGTCCAGTGTGACATATGACAAGGTCGCGGGCGTCATTGTCAGACGTGTCTTGAATCCGAACAAAATCAAATTATGTGAGATATTGCAGGGGAGCATCCGATTCATGGGGGTTGTACTGGGTAGTTGTCGTAATGACAAGTTGAACATGTATATGATAGCGGACACCGGCGGAGCGAGTGCGATGTGCGACTGACCGCGTGCGTGTGTTGCAGGTGATGCGCGGGTGGTGCGTGCGCTGGGCGGGCGGGTCGCGCGCGCGCCTGCGCTGGCTGGCCGCGCTGCTGTGCTGGGGCGCACTGGCGGCGCTGGCGCTGCCCCGCCTGGCGCCGCCCCCGCGCCGCGCCTCCCCCGCCGCCCCCGCGCCCCCCGCGCGCCTGCTGCTGCAATCCGAGCCGGCCGCGTCCACGCCGCCGCCCGCCAGCACGCCGCTGCCGCACACCGACACGCGCGTGCTCTCCGAGGACGAGCTGCGCGCCGATGCTGAGCGCCGCCTGCCCTCGCTGCCTCTGACTTACTGGCACAAGCACCGCAACGACCAGAACAAGTTTCTAAAGAAGAAGGACTGCGCGCCCTTCCCGTCCATCTACGACCTCGAGTTCCACAACACGTACTGGCAGACGATGCGCTCGTCCGAGGGCGTGTTTCACCTGTTCGGCGCGTACCTGGACGCGCGCAATACGTCTCTCATCGGGCCCGCCGTGCGCATCCTGGCCGTGCACGACCGCATCCAGCCGCGCCTGGTGACACACTGCCAGCTGTGGTTCGAGGAGCGGGAGGCGCCCGTGGTGGTGCGCGTGCTGGAGTACAAGTACGTGTGGAACAACAAGTGGGGCAACTACCGCAACAACGTGCTGCAGCCGTACCTGCTGGCGTGCGTGCTGCCGGCCGAGGTGCGCGCGCTGGTGCCGGCGTCCGTGTCGCTGGTGGAGGCGGCTTGCGACCGCGCCACCAACAACCTGCGCGTGCACTACGCGCGCCCGCAGCCGCCCGCCGTGCGCAAGGACTTCGCCGTGTGCGTCAAGGGGCTGGACTTCCTGTACGAGGACCTGTCCGTGCGCCTGGTAGAGTGGATCGAGCTAGTGCGCCTGCTGGGCGCCGACAAGATCTTCTTCTACGAGCTGCAGGTGCACCCCAACATCACCAAGGTGCTGGAGTACTACTCGGCGCAGGGCGTCGTGACCGTGACGCCGGTGACGCTGCCGGGCGGCCAGCCCAACCTGCCCGGGCTGCAGCACATGTACCTGAAGAAGAAGCTCAACCACAAGCGCCAGATGGAGCTGATCCCGTACAACGACTGCCTGTACCGGCATATGTACGAGTACCGCTGGCTGGCGCTGCTGGACATCGACGAGGTGATCGTGCCGCTGCAGGACGCGGACTGGGCGTCGCTGATGGCGCGCGTGCTGCCGCTGGCGACGCCGGCGCCGGGCAAGCCGTCGCGCTCGTCGTACCACGCGTCCAACCTGTACTTCCTGGACTCGCTGGGCCACGCGCACGGCTGGGAGGAGAGCGTGCCGCGCTACATGCACATGCTGCAGCACGTCACGCGCACCAAGAACTTCACCAAGCCCGGCCAATACGTCAAGGTGAGTCCCTCGTACACCACAACACGTACAATAGCACACAATCACACATGTGGGAGTCGTTGTTGTTTTATACCTATTATTTATAGAAACGAACGTAGATTTATAATGAGTATAAGTGAGTACAAAGATTAAAAAAAATTGGCCAAGTGCGAGTCGGACTCGCCCATGAAGGGTTCCGTAGTAACTATAATAAATATACTTAATATATTTATTTGAAAAAAAAAAAAAAAAACAAAAACCTTACAAATTTCTTAAAACTAGCTTATTTACAATTTTTACAACTACGCCAAATAACTTTGTTTTTCATAGTATTTGTATGAATTACAAAGTTATATTTGCGTTTTTAGAAAATATGCTGTATCTCAAAAACTGCTAACTCGATCTCATTCAAACCAATTTTGGTTGAAAGATTACATTAAGATCTATAGCATATATTTTTTTTAGATTTTTCACTTCATTATTATAGAAGTTAGAGGGGGGGACACAGATTTTACCACTTTGGAAGCGTATATCTTTTGAACGATTAACTTTATGAAAAAGTCATTTCAGAAACCTTAATGTAATTTTTAAAGACCTGTCTATGGATACCACACATGTATAGGTTTCATGAAAGAAAATATTTTCAGTTTCAGTTCCATGTATGGGGAACCCCCTTTATTTTAAATATTTTTTAAATTTTCTCTTAAAATCGGAAAGCGGTTCACAAAATACATCTACCTACCAAGTTCTACATGTATAGTCCTAATAGTTTCGGAATAAAATGGCTGTAACATACGGACAGACGGACACACAGACAGACAGACAGACAGACATGTCGAAACTATAAGGGTTCCGTTTTTTGCCATTCGGCTACGGAACTCTAAAAACACATTTGCTGTAACGGTTTCTATAGCGTATTTGTTGGACGGCCGTAATAATAGAAACGTCGCATTTAATCAGCAAAATACTTACTGAAATCTGTTCCGTAGACAATCATCATTATAAGGCAAATTGTGATATACTACTTAGGACCAGTAAAATGATCGTAAATATATGCGTAATTACCTGATATTAAACAGCCCTAAATGTGTAAGCACAGCGATGACATGTTTATTAATTTGATTGACAGAATAGTTGATTGACCGCGCGATCGTGCGCTAGGTTAAATTGTTCTGTACGCTACATATTATATTTTGAAATACCTAGTACTTACATCTTTGTCCAGCATAAAAAGTATTAAAGAATAACACAAAGAATAGTAATGTGCTAACGTCGGTCATTAGTATAAGTTCCGCTGCGGCCTCCCAGACCAACTTTTGCTTGTGTTCAAGTTAACCTGGCCGTGTCGGGTCTCTAAGTTCATGGATGATATTTCCTTGCCGACCAATTAATAATTCTGCTACCCAAATAGTAATTTTGTACGAAATAATTTCGCAAACGTATATAATTACATTACGGATACTTTTAATGTGGTTGACCTGGTATTGGTGACGGATATAGCTGACGGCCTATAAATACACAGTATGCTGTTAAAATAATTTGATAACTGATTTTTCCTACGATCCGGGTAAAAAGCTTTATATACCACGGTTGGCGCAGTGGTTGAATCACGGAATAGATGAACCTCTTTTATCTGTTCTGTGGGTTGAATGATTGTAGCGAAATCTATCTCTGAACCTCTCGGAACATACGAACTAACGACAGAAATCCGTGTATCTATCCTGTCCTAAACCGCAGCATGTCGCGGATTCGAGTCCCGCAGCAATAAAATATTTGTATAATTAATAATTATCTCATATTATGATTTACAGATAGTTAGATAGATAGCCATGTGTTTATGAGTGATTATATGTATCTAAACTTCTAAACGTATCCCACGGTACAGGAGTCTAACCTAATGTGCTGCAACGAATTAAAAAATAATAAAAACTTTTTACCAAAAAATTAAACCGACTCCCAAAAAACACTGCAAAGTGAAAAATAACTTTAATTTCGGTAGTCGGTGTCTTTAGTTTTGTATTTTCGTTTTTGGCACCGACTTCCGAAATTAAAGTTATTTTTCACTTTGCAGTGTTTTTTGGGAGTCGGTTTAATTTTTTGGTAAAAAGTTTTTATTTCACTCTTTTTAGTTGGTCTATTTTTAATTTACCTTGTTACAAGAGCCTAAATGTCAACTACTTATAACCTTTTACAAAATATTGCTTTTCCCAATGCTGGGCCGTTAATTGTTGAGGAGTTCTCCTGGTACTTCACCATCAGCTCTACATCACCATATGCATTGTGACGAGCATAAAGTGCTTAACATCCATATTCAAGTAATCGAATCGCAATCCACTCAATACATATTATTGAGTAGTTTCGGCGGCCATCTGTGGTCTTCATCATCAGTTCCACTTCCTCAAATGGTACTTTTTGAGAGCAACTGCACAAGTTACTATAATAATACCACCATATAATACCCAAAACGTCATAGGTGTGCCTATAATATTTGAAGAGTTCCCTCGATTTCTCCAGGATCCCATCATCAGATCCTGACTTTTATAAAAATGGGACCAATTTCGAAGTATACCCTTTCGATCAAAAAAAGAATTTTCCAAATCGGTTCAGCCGTCTTCGAGTAATCGATGATCATACATTAAAATATATATATATATACGCGTCGAATTGATAACCTCCTATTTTTGTCGTCGGTTGAAAATAGCGTTGGCTCTATTCAGGGCCGGATTAACCATTAGGCGGAGTAGGCAACTGCCTAGGGGCCCCGCGTCAACTAGGGGCCCAGGCCCAATGCACGCACCAAGAAAACATGTTTCTTCAAACGAGAATTTGATGTGCGTGTGAACTTAGGACCTCACTGTTATCTCACAAAATACAGATCGTTAGATTTAGTAGTAGAATTAAAACAATTTTAAAACAAATCTGGGAATAAGTAAACAAATATAAAAACCACGCCCTCAATGTGCGTTTCCTCAGTTCACACACCGAGAGTCCCCGAGAATGCCATTGACTTGGGGCCTCTGACAGGGTTAATCCGGCTCTGGCTCTATTACAACACTTTCCCCAGCATGCAGGGACTCATACAAACATCATACACAATTCAATATTGCACAGAAGTCCATCACTTAGATAATGGTCGTATGAATAGGTACACTCAGTCATACTCGACTACGATATACCCATAAAATTTGCACAAAATGCTCAACAATTGTGAAATTGTGATGCATTATTTGAAATAAATTAAATTAAATTAAATTAAATTGCATTTTTGATTGGACTAAAGTATAGTGCAGTTAGACACGTTTTAAATTTTCCTCTCTCGCTCTTTCTCTCTTACGTTCTGTGACAGAGTTTGGCAACTTGTTATAAGAGCGTATGCTGTTTATGAGGAAAGACTTGCTTGTCTTGGCTAATCACCATTTGGGTAAAACAATTTCATGTTTAATGCCTGTATTTATTTATTTTACTTTATGGAGGACTTACAGCTAATAAAACCATAAAAAAAGGAATACATAGTCGCCAGAGAGCCAATAACAAGTCCTCACGTTTAGACTTATACTAAAATAAAGTTATAAGCAATAAACAAGCAATAATAAATCTAATTATAAATTAAAGATACAATTTACACAGTAAGAATACATAATATATAAAGATTTGCTTGCAATGAGTCAACAGCATAACATAACCACTAACGCTTGAAAAAGTTTAAGCTTAAGCACCTTCTGGCTGAGTTCACACTAGTTGTGAAAGGATCCAAATCATACTGCTTGCATATCTCATTAAAAGTTCTGCTTGCGCGCACAATATAGCTATTTTGCCTATAATTAGATGATGAATGAGGTATACATATAGGAGGATTAAAGCGCAATGTTTTGTTAGGTACGTTTAAATAAAATATATTGTGTGTATTATTGTGTGAAGATCGCTTCTAATATATAAAGTTACCCATTTTATATATTATAAGGATTGCTCTCTACTGCAGTATAAACATTTAATCTACGTCAGCTGCGGATCCTCACAGTAATATACCGTAAGACATGATACTGTGGAAATAAGCAAAATAAACTAACCGAGCTATCGCTATATCAGTTAATTGCCTAATTTTTCTGCATATGGAGCTGAGCTTAATTTACTTGAAAGAGTCCTAATATGATCGCCTTACTGTAACTTTGAATCGATAGATATATCCTAAAATACAGTTTCCGTAATAACATCGAGTTTTTTGTCATCAAGGATTAAACTGACTCTAGCTTGTGGTACATTAGGCAATGAAAACTTGAGACATTTCGTTTTGTGCGCATTAAGTGCGAAGCTATTAGTAGTGAACTTTTTCGGAAGAAGTATCGTATCGAGGCTTTCTTTGACACGTAAGCAATGATATTTTATAGTATTTTATAATATCATTGCACGTAAGACATCCATATCTTTTCTATTCATTTGTTCTTTGTCTGGGTGTAATTTATCTATAATATGCATGTATTTAGAAATATATATGTATGTTTATCAGTTGTCTAGTACCCATACCACAAGCTCTGCTTAGTTTGGGACTAGATGGCGTTGTGTGAAAAAGTTGTGGAATATTATTATATTATTATTATTATTATTTATTTTAAAAATGAGAGAAGTGTCATCATTGAATAGAATTATATCTGATAAGTTCGTCATCATATATGTTAGGTCATTGATGTACCCCAGAAAAATGAAAGAGCCAAAAATTGAACCTTGCGGAACACTCATCTTGACTCGGGATCCTGAAGATGTCGCTCCATTAATAATAATTTTTTGTTGCCTGTTTCATAAATAGGAAAGAACAAGGAACAACTTGTCCACGAATTCTGTCATGGTATAATTTACAGATCAGTGTTTTGTGGTCGACGCAATCAAAAGTTTTGGACAGGTCACAAAACATGCCAATTGCATCCTGAGATTTCTCCCATGATTCCAGAATGTGACGTATGATAGCTACTCTTGCGTCTGTTGTTGACTTACCTTTCGTGATACAACTGCCGGGTGTCGTAGCGCATGTGTGAAAGTGATGTTTCGTGTTGCAGGCGTTCCACGAGACGGAGCGCGTGCTGGCGCTGCACAACCACTTCCCGCTGGCGTGCCTGGGCGGCGCGTGCAGCACGTTCGCGCTGGACACGCAGCTGGCGCGCCTGCAGCACTACCGCGCCGACTGCGTGAGCGCGCTCAAGTCGTGCAAGGAGCTGAAGGCCGAGGCCGTGCGCGACGAGGCGCTGTGGCGCTGGCGCGAGCCGCTCGTGCAGCGCGTGGACGCCGTGCTGCGCGCGCTGGCCTTCCTGCCGCCACTGTCGGGCCCGCAGCCGCCGCACCGGTGACACCCGGCCCGCCTCTACGCTTAGTCTTATGTATTAAATGCTAGTATTAAACGTATTTTTATAGTTACTCCATGACGTTGTTTCATTGCCCGGAATCAGGGTTTAGTTGGCCATGTTGTGTACTGGCAACCTGTAAGTCGTGGGATGCCACAAATAAGCAAATATTTGTTTTATCTCTGTGACTGTGATTAGGCTCCTCTATACCGCTCTATTTTACGTTCATCAAATTCATGTCAGAGTTGATGATACTCCAAGACTTTCCCAGTGTCTAATTTGCTATATATGTATTGTTTTCTTTTTTTTTTATTATTAATAAGTTCGCGTTTGACCACCATCTCACCTGATGGTAAGTGAAGATGTGGTCGAAGATGGAGCATGCTTACCTAATAGTAACCTATTCACTCTTGACTTAAAGACTCCTAGATTATAGCTATCGGGAAACACACCGTACGCACAATGAAGGTATTCCCAAAACGTTATGTGCGTATGGGTGGGATGTCCACCATGTAACCATGTATTCCGATGATGGAACGGGCTTGGTGGAATTAGATTGTGTAATTCAATCGCACACTCCCCGAAATGTAACCGATAGAAAACCGATAGACTTGCAACTCGTCGTCGATGTTCAAGGCTCTGGAGCTTTGAATCGACCAGTGCATCGTTGCCAATGAGTCTCTTGGCCCGCTTCTCGATAGGCTTAAACCTCATCAAAGTCATTCGGATATTGGTACTTTAATTAGCTCTTAACCTCTCAAGAACCGCCATTATTACGTCAACCATCCGTCAAGCACCGCGGACGAGCTCTTATCGTAAGAAAGCGGGGCTCAACTAATACTGGTTTACTGGCACGTTTTTGTGCCGCTGGGGCTCTAGAGGTTAAATAAAAGAATTACATCTTAAAGGATATCGTCATCATCTTAACCTGTCCCTCACTATATTGGTGTCGGCAGCCAGCCTTATCAGATGTAGCTGAGTCACCAGTACTCAGGTTTACATGGAGAGATTGCCTACCTGTCCCCCACAGTCAGTAGCTGGGTAACATGATAGCCCTTCGCTCCCATCGAGGGCGCCGCACCTTGTCTTTAGTTGTAGTTGTTACAACAAACACCATCAATAGCTATATATCTACGTCACACGGTTCTCCGGATTGGGATTCTAGAACCTAGCTATATCAAGTGGATATTGATGGCTGCTCGTCTGGCCAATTGCCAATGTGTTTATATGATCTGTGGAGATATGTGACCAGCGCTAGTGGGTCAAAAAACTAGCCAATTCCAACCGGCTCCTACTATCCGTGAATGATGTGATAACCGATCGCATTGAGCTTCTTGGGGTTACACTAACTTCCACCCTCAATTTTGGTCCGTTTATCGAGACTAAGACGAAACTTTTTTTCCATTCGGCTACGGAACCCTAAAAAGGATTAGTGATGAGCAACTAAAGGAATTCGCAGAAAATGGAGAAAGGTCATCCAATAATGTCTGTTGGTATAGTGGTCAGTGGCCCTGACTGCTGTGCGCAAGTTCGTGGGTTCGACTCCCACCTAGGACAAATTAATGTTTGTGTGATGAGCACGGTCATTTGTTCTTGGTCTGGGTGTAATTTATCTATAATATGTATGTATTTAGAAATATATATGTATGTTTATCAGTTGTCTAGTACCCATACCACAAGCTCTGCTTAGTTTGGGACTAGATGGCGTTGTGTGAAAAGTTGTGGAATATTATTATTATTCCATTTATTTAATCTATGTACATATGAATTACATTTTTAAATATTAATATAAAAAAAACAAAAACATTTAAAAATATAAAAAATAGTAGCCCACCGGTATCGGGAACAGGGTCCAAGGTACCGGTCAGGGCTCCATAGAGAGGAACCTCCTCACAATACGCGTCGTTTCCAGGAGTACTGCTTTCTGGATCAAGCCCTTGATCCAGCTACCCAACGAGAGCCTCCTTAGATGTTGGTCGAGGCTCTTGGCTATTATACCATTGGCTGTGACGACTATCGGCACAATGATTGCTGTCTCCACATCCCACATGTCGACAACCTCGCGCGCCAGATCAAGATACTTATTTGTTTTATCTATCTCAGCTTTCACGAGGTTCTCGTCATGGGGGACTGCTATATCAACAATCATTGTGCGACGCTCTAATCGGTCTATCACCACTATGTCAGGCTTATTGGCAACAATAGTCCTGTCAGTGATGATAGACCGATCCCAATACAGTGTAATATTGCCATTTTCGAGAACTGGGTCGGGCACATACCTATAGTATGGTACTTCTGATTCCACAAGATTGTATTTAAGAGCAAGTTGCTGGTGAATAATCCTGGCCACGAGGTTGTGTCTATGCAAATAGTCTCCGTTAGCCAGACGAGAACAACCGGAGATAATGTGACGAATGGATTCTCCCGGTTTGTGACATGCCCGACATATGTCTACCGTACCATCCTTCACAATATATTTCCGATAGTTATTCGTCATCATAACTTCGTCCATAATCGCACAGACAAAACCTTCGGTTTCCCCAAAGAGGTCACCAAAACGTAGCCAGGCTACGGACGCTAATGTGTCTACGTCAGACCCATGAAGGGCCCGGTAATAGCACCCGTGAAGCTCCTTGCTCTGCCATACTTCTCTGCGGTCATTAGTATCTAATACTACAGGTTTGCGCCAATTCTCGGTACCTAAGGAGAGCGGAGTGAGGCCTTTGTCCACGCCACCGCTACCACATCTCGATGCATACCCACGTCGGCTTCTAGGAAATATTCCCTAAGACTGCATACCTCACGGTTGTGTAGGGTCTTTGCATTTAAAATGCCACGACCCCCGTACTTCCGCGGGATATACAGCCTCATCACCGATGAACGTGGGTGATGCATTCGATTTGCAGTCAGCGTTGTGCGTACCCGCCTGTCCAAGGCGTCAAGTTCAGTCTGAGTCCATTTGAGTATGCCAAAAGAGTACATCAATACTGGCATGACCCAACCATTGAAGGCACGCACCTTGTTTCCGCCTGATAGAAGACTATTCAGTACTTTATTCAGGCGGCCAAAGAAGCGTTCCTTCAATGACTGTTTAACATAAGCAACATTGATGCCTAGTGCCTCTGACATACCCAAATACTTGTAGGTTTCAGTTGAGCCGAGGGATCTTAGGTGTATGGAATCCGAGAGTTGAGTTCCCACGGATTCCATAATCTCCCCTCGCTTTACATGCATGACTGCACATTTGTCCACACCAAATTCCATCCTGATGGCGCTACTGAAGGTTTCCGTTACCTTCAGTAGCTCCATGAGTCGCAAGTTGCTGGGGGCAAAAAGTTTCAAATCATCCATGTAATTATTATTATTAATGTTATGTACTTATATAAATTACTACACTAGTACTTAATAAAGACCTGATTCTTCAATCTCCCTTGCACTACTGATTTACCTGACATACCTACTGCAAGGTACCTCCTCATTTGGGCAATATACCATCTTATCATACTAAAAAATCTCAGGAACTCTCTGCCGGCTTCTGGGTTCTCTTCCACATATGACCCGATTCCCGCCTTTAAAGCAAGAGTGAATAGGCTTAACTTTTGTGCTCGCTCGTCCTATAATAGTAGACCTCATCTGTCGTTTACCATCAGTACTAAATATATATATATATATAAATACGAACTATTATTAAATAAATTCAATTTAATCCATTTTTAGTCCTGTAACGTATTTTCATCAAATACAAAACAGTTTCTTGACAAAATGACAATTATTTGAATAATTAAGAGGCCCCCGAGCAGGGCCCCACAAATTCACGATCCGCCCCTGACCATCATTTGTAATTCTACATGTCTACTACACTCGTAATACGAGTTCAACACACTGTCAAGTAGGTATTTTACCTACAATGGTCGCTAAGGAAATGGCCTGTACTTGGACTGTCCGCCACGTCTTCTGTTTTGTTTTTGGCAGTAGGTACCACCAGTGTCCGTATCAGCTCAGGAGGTATGAATGATAATAGTAATATTTATTATTCAATAAGAACAAACAAAAAATCGACATGACCGTGAGGCTTACCTCCTGTCATTTTCTTAATAGCAATTTTAATGTCTTTAGCTATGATGCAGTATCATTTGACAGTCGGTTGCTCCAAATTCTCTACAATACAAGACGAGCCAAGCGGTGATCAGAGTCCTCAAAAGTATATGCAATAAATGTATAAGTAACGCTTCACAAACACGTCTGAAATACACTGGTCAACCGCTTGGGTGACAACGCTATGGTGTAACCACCTTCTACTGGCATGGACTTCACTGATAAAAGTAAGTGCCTGATAAATCGATGTGATTCAAATCCGTACAAATCAAATTTTGATCACGTGATAATGTTTATTACAGAAACGCTCACTAGCGTGAGTATTAGAATCGCATAACACAAACAACGCCTCAAAATTACCGTCTTCAATATTATTGAAATTATATCACCCAAGCAGACCATGAACTCTGGTAAGTTTTCACTGCAGTCAGTGGCTTATATGAAATGAAATGAAATATTTATTTTGTAAATTGGTTATAAATAACACTTTTACACGTCATGTTATTTTTGCGTGTTGTTTAGTTTAGCTAGATGAGGCCGGTGTTTCCTAACTGACTTCTCTGGTATAGAGCGGTTACTTGCCGGTTAAATGTTAAAACTGTTGATGCTCTTTACTACCATGTCAACTACAGATGTTCCAGTGCTCCCTAAATCTATATGTATGGTATCAAGGAATGTTAATTCATTCTATAAGCCAAATTTCCCATAGAGCAATTATATTGGCAAAAGTACAGCTAATGACAAATGATCTTTAGTTAGTTATTAAATAACACTTTTACACGTAATTTTTTCCATAAGTTTAAACTAGATGAAGCCGCCCAACTGCAAAAGTTTACAATGAAACGAAATGAGATATATTATGTGTTGTTAGCATCATTATATGTCTGTACCTACTCGCCGACTGATGCGGCTATTCTATATGGTCTAAATTCTAAAACGCCAACACGTATCACTTTGCGGCGAGCTCATTATTTAGAAATATATCTAAGCTATTTCTTACAACCACAATTTTATAAGCGTTATATGGTTTTTCTGATTTCATCTTTATTTTGTCGTTTTGTTAGATATGTGCTCTACTGTCTTTTTCTGAAGTCGTTATGTACATTCGACAAGAACAGAGGTATTTTAATTTCAGTTGAGCTAAATTTATCGCCCAGCTGTATTACTTGTTTATCTCTAATTCCGTTCTTGTCTATTTCGCCACTTACACTTCTGACATTCCTTCCAACCCTGATCAAGGCCAGGGATTTTCCAGTCACCCCGCCTGGCGAATTACATCAGCCATGGTTACGCTGGTGCCTAGTAGGTACTCTTGAACGTCAGGCATAGTTCCGTTGAGTTATTGATCACTTCAAGTATCGCACTCCGTGTTTATAACAGTATTACATAGAATGAAGCGAAGCTATCACCCAGCTACAGTTCGACCGCGGCATACGTTACTTACCTAGACGGTTGCTCCGTACAGCTGTTATTATTTAACCACTATTACTCTTTTCATTCTGCATCTTAAATGATATCTAGATTTTACAATAAAATCATAACTTCATCAAGGAGATATGGTATGTTTGTCAATAAAACTCGCAACGTTACAAACAGACTGTCATTCACAACTGCAACAAAACAACTTTAAGTTCCATCGCTGCCATGAAGACCGCATAAATATTTCCAATGTAAGTATATCATTTAAATAAAATTATATTATATTTATTAACATTTCTAGGAAGTCCAAAATTGAAAGGCTTGTTGGGCAGGCCAGGTATACTGGTGATGCGAACATAATTGAGTTCCTTAAGTTCGAAGTTAAGCTACACGAAAAATCACAAATGCTTGCACTGTCTGGACAGGTCCGCTCAAATCTGCGTGTTCCTTTCCTCAAAAGACACAACAGACATGAACCTTCATGCTTCTCATATGGTTTGATAAATACGAATTGTATGGACTTTAAAAGAGACGTTGACCTCCGAGTTTGTTTCGGTGTTTCTTCTCAGAGTAGTCAGTTAGGTTAGGAAACACCGGCCTCAACTAGCTTAACCTAAAACACAAAAAATAACGTGTAAAAGTGTTATTTATAACTAATATACAAAATAAATATATCATTTCATTTCATTACGCCTGCCAATTATGCTATAGCAAATCTTTGCATACTAGTGTTGCATGATAAATATATGTATGCTCCTGGCCTCTGAGCTGAGTCGAGTCGTGACAACGTAGTAGTAAGTAGTCTGTAGCGTATATTTCCACGCCGCTACTACTCAAACTCAATAGCAATACATATATTTGGTTTCACAAGTAGTGTTCAGTCAGCCAGTCAGTATTACTAACGGTCGCGTGCAGTCTTTTGTGTATTACCGACAGTCGCGAAAGGCTGCTTCGCTTGCGTAGACTTTGTCACTATAAAAACTAACCCTCCTTTTTTGAAATCGGGTAAAAAGAAAAGTTTCAAGCTACTTCCATTCTAAAATTCATCTAAATCTACCCAGTATTTACGAAGATTAGCGCGTCCAAACAAACAAACAAACTTTTCCGCTTTATAATATCAGTAGGTATAGCTATAGATTAGCACTGTTGATCAGCGGGTCATCTTTCTACTGGATCTGCTTGAAACGTGACAGACGGATAGACAAGCAGACGTATCGACTCAAAAGCAAACTATTCGAGCGTCTATAAACGAAATCTTCTTTTTTAAAAAAAACGCCTGTCAACTTTGGATAGCAATAACTTCCTTTTTCTGGATTCGGCTCTTTTAGTAAATATCAGTAAATTGTCAACTGAACACAGGGACTGAATAACCCAAAAATTACTCTATCTTTAAATTGCGGTATGACGTCAAACCGAAAAATAACGGTTGCCGCTTTATTTCAATATCTAAATTGATTTCGGTACCGAAACTTTTTGTGTATAAATAGAAAAAGGTGTATTTCGGTAGCGGTACTAAAACCTTAATTAATAAAGATATGAAAGAGACGGATATTGACCACCTCTGGCCCTTGTTCGGTAGCGCGAGTTTCTCATCAAATTGCATTAGTTTGGCAATGTCAAATAGCACACGAAAAGTTATAATTACAGAAAAAGGTTAGTAATAAATACTTATGTGGATACTTATACTGTAATAAAGTGTAGAAAAATAGTGTTAGTGTATAATATTTTCTTCAGCTAACTCAACGACTGGACTTTAGTAAGTATTTTTACTCATTCGTTTTTCAGATCAGAGCAAGATTAAAAAACGTGACAACATTCGCAAAAATCTTAATTCCCAGTCTGAAAATATGTCAACGGAATACGAAACTTCACCAAAAATATCCAGAGTGCTGACTAATACCCAGGAAACCTTCTGTTACTCGATTCTCAACCTTTTGATGGTTTCATATATTCGAGAAAAATCGATAAAAATATCCATGAGGCACCTTACACTTTTGATTTACATAAGGATCTGCGTGATTATCAAACTAATGATGATTTATCCAACTCTGGAGAAATGTGTACCCATAAATATAACACTATTACAACAACAAGAGAAATTGGTACTATGACGGAATAAGAAGGCTGCAACATGAGTGCAGAAAAAGAAGCTGGATGTAACGAGTTCTTTGCGAAAATAGTAGCATTGGAGATATCTAAGTTTCACGGAAACATGCGTTACAATAAGATGAAGGAAATATTGGATATAGTGAAGAAAAGTGACGCATAAAAAAATATATATTCTTATTAATTAACGGCTGATTAAATTGTACCTAAGCCATATGATTGTCTCTTACCTAGGATTACTTGGTAAATTTAATAAAACAAATATTGAAATTGAATCATTTATTTCTTTTAATCATTATTTTGTTTAACCATCTAGTATATGAACAATGATTAACCATAGATAAGATAATTTTGTTAATTTAGTTAAGTGGAAGGCCCATTAACGGCGCCAATGCTTTTTTATAGTGTGGCAAATTCGCTCTCCTAAGTCAAAACCCAAAAGTATTCTTCAGCGCAGTTTTGGTGGAATGAACTTGGAAAGTCTTCGGGAAGATGCTAGCAATATTGACTGGTCTGATCTTGTTCATGTAGGGTCGATTGATGACAAAGTTAACCTCCTCAATTCCAATCTTAACAAGCTTTATGACGTGCATGCACCTGTTCGTTTGGTAAAGATTAAGCATCTACCTGCTCCGTGGCTAACAGATGACGTGAAAGTAATTTTACAAAGAAAGGCAGCAGCAAAGTCAAAATTCAAGTGCAGACCTAGTCGAGAAAGTCGAGAAAAATACGTCGCTATCCGAAGTCACAGCAATTAGGTTTGTAGGGTTGCCCAACGCCGCCACATTCATAAGTCCGTTGAAAACGGTGATCCAGCTAAAGTCTGGAAATTTCTTGGATCTATGGGAATGGGGAAGTCACGTCAAGAGTCTATTCCTAAGGATATAGACCTTGATTTGCTCAATCAACATTACTCCACCTCTTGTAGTTTCAATGTTGCTGTTAAAACCACTACTCTAAATAATCTTTCTTCTCTTCCCACTCCTAATTATTCTCCTTTTATTTTTAATTAATTTGCCAGTTGTGATGTTAAGAAGAGCATGCTATCTATAACATCAAATGCCGTTGGTAATGACTGTGTTAGCCGTAAGATGATACTCCCTATCCTGGACGAAATTCTTCCTGTCATTTGCCATGTCCTCAATTATTCCGTATCCTCGGGTGTTTTCCCATCTTTGTGAAAAGAAGCTCAGATAACTCCTCTCCCTAAAAAGTCTAATCCTGTTTCTTTCTCTGATTTCCGCCCCATTTCCATATTACCGTTCCTATCCAAAGTCCTCGAACGCCTTATCCACAATCAACTTAGTGCCTCCCTTTGTAAAAACCAACTCCTAAATTTGTACCAATCCGGGTTTCGTTCAGGACCACACAGCTCACAGAGCCACAGCTCTAGCTAAAATTACTGACGATATCAGATCAGGTATGGATAATAGGAAGTTGACTGTCCTTTCGTTACTGAACTTCAGCAACGCCTTTAACACTGTCGATTTTGATGTCCTGCTCGGTATACTCTGCTCTCTTAACATATCTCCAACAGCAATTGATTGGTTTCGTAGTTATCTGTGTGGCCGCCGACAACTTATTTGCATTGAAGGTACATCATCTTCATGGTGCAATACTACTGCTGGCGTACCACAGGGGGGCGTTCTCTCTCCTCTTCTTTTCGCCATATTTATAAATTCTATTTCAAATGAACTTCTCTCATCTTATCACATTTATGCTGACGATCTGCAAACTTATTCGCAAGCTCCCGTTGAAGAACTGTCTGAGGCGGTGAAGATTGTGAATAAAGACTTAGCGCGTATTTCTGATTGGAGTTTGAATCATGGTTTGAGGGTTAATCCTGCGAAGACTCAAGTCATTATTTTTGGCAGCCCTAGGCTACGTTCCAAAATTAACTGGGCGACCCTTCCTCAAATCGTTTTTGATGGAGCTGCTATACCTTACTGTGACTCAGTAAAAGACCTAGGTATTTATATTAATAGGGATTTGTCTTGGGGTCCCCAGTTGCAAGAAGTAAGCCGCAAACGGTTTGCCTCTGCGGGGTCTTTACGCAGATTGCGCAATTTCCTGCCGACTGCCACTAAAATTGCGCTTGCCCAATCCCTTCTTCTCCCCGTTCTCGACTGTGCTGATGCAAGTTATCCAGATCTTACTGAAGTGCAGTTTGAACGACTCCAAAATTTTTGTATCAGATTCATATTTGGTTTGCGCAAATATGATCATGTTTCTGTGTTTCGCATTAAACTCAAGTGGCTGCCGATCCGCCTTCGCCGGAATGCACATGTTTTATCATTACTTTACAGTATTCTCTTCAATCCTACAACTCCGTTTTATCTCAAAGAACGCTTTAAGTTCCTTCATGACACACATGATTTGAGATCGTCGGAGAATTTGAGACTTTCAATGCCTGCACATTTCTCTAAATTCTATGGCTCATCGTTTACGGTGCAAGCTATTCGTTTGTGGAACGCATTGCCGGTGTCAGTAAGACAAGCTCAGTCACTGGCTACTTTTAAAAGCTCGGTTGCTAATCATTTTCTTTCCAATTTATGACTATTCTTTTGTTGTCTCTCCACTTGATGTTAAAGAACACATTATATGTATTGTATTATTTAATTACCTATGTATTATATTGTATTTATATATATATATTTTTTTTTGCATATAAATTTATTTATTTTAATATTTAAATAATTTTTGTTTCTCTGTTTTTATGAGTAATGTAGTAAGTACACTAATTTAGCCCTCCCCACTTTAATTAAAGTTTTTAAAGTCCTTCCAAAGGTTGTCTGGAAGTTATCACTTAGCAATAAGACCACCATTGTTACCATAGAATAAGCAATATTGTTAAATAGGTGTGTTTAAATTTTGGTGTACAATAAAGTATATTCTATCTATCTATCTATGTTTGTGTTGGAATGTTGGACGATTGTTTGGAGCCAGCATTATAGATAACTTCTTTCAAGTATTGTTTAGTGCTATAGTAAAAAGAGTAGGTATGGCTAGGTAGGTCTTTTTATCTGCGAAAAAAATAAAAAGTAGCATGTCAATCACTGACCGGTAGATATTGAGTATGTATGTATTGTATAAAATAATCAGATACGAACTTACTTTTACTACGGCTGAGCACCCAAGCACTTGGCAGGTACAAGAATTATTTTCCTTTGAAAATGAAAAAAGAAAGCATAGATTGCGTTTTTACGTTTTCGTCCCATAATTATTTTCTAAATAACACGACACACACAACACAACTTTTATTGACAGAGTGTTAGTGGTCACTATGTGCGAGCGTCCGGCGACAAGCGACAAAAGCAGGTTCTAATAGGTTTGCCGGCGCGCACGCCTGTGCTTTGTCCACCCTTGCCGGTGCCTCACACCACTCATCCCACATCCTGCAACGGTCAATTCTATGTTTTTCGGTACCGATATCGCATAAAAGTTAAATAACGGTATAGCCTTACCTTTATTTTATTAAGGTACATTTATTTTATACAGGTATCGTAACCGTATACCGTAACCGTTTTCAGTCCTTGACTGAACATTTGTTTTACAATAATTCAAGTCAAAATTGTGTAAGTTATACCTAAATAACTTATCTGTGTCATACCGAGAATAATGAACTGATTTAAATTGATAGTCAATCGGTGCACAGGTGTACCGTTTATCAGTAGAGGTATTATTATGTTAAATGTCTTAAATCCATTATGAAACTTTGGTTAAGTAACATAATATGTATATTTATAATTAAAGGGAAAAAAGTGGATAGGTCACAAAAGAACATATAACATTGTTATGTATGCACTTTCGCCATTTTATAGGTCTGTACATAATTGATTCTTCTATTACCGTTAAAGTCGATGGCAACAGGCTACGAGGAGGAGAGTGGTCTCTACAAATTCGCACAGTGTATTCATTATGGGGATAAAGTATATATTTAAAAGAAAAATATAAGTTATGTGACAGTCGACTTCAACAAAATTAAACTAAAAAGTGTATATTTCGGTGTTACTTAAAAAGATTACACTTTTTGTGTAGATGATATTTATTTGTACAAATAGTTTACAAGTAAGAAAAAGTGTTAGTATGTCTCTAAAAAAAAATACGTTACACTTTTACGCATAAGTTATGACCATATTTAGTTAAGATTAGTTGACCTCGGTATTTCCTAGCTGATTACTTTGAAAGAAACATTAAAATAAGATCAAATGTTACAGTATCTTTTTAAGCCCAGACACTTGTCAAATCATAAAATATGTAAACCACGTAGTTTAAATATTATACGAGTATATAATATCGCCGTGTGCTCTTGCTGCTTTAATTTCTTGTTTATCAACATTTGTCATTGTTCTTTCGGCACCAGCTTTCCATATAATTATCAGAAATAGCATCATGCGTTTTACTGTACAGTATGTATGGCATTGTCCATAAATCCATCGATGCAGTGATCTCATTTTGGTTTGAAATGCCAATTCCTGTCATAATTGAACCAGATACCAATCCTTGATTAAGATTGAGTTTAGATTTTTCAGCTGCTTTGGTGTTTGAAGTTTTCAGAATAAAGCTATATACACACATTTAACATTTGAAGTAAAATTTGGATATGAGACCCATCTGTTTCTCTTTTTAGATAGCTCATTTTGCAGCCGAATTTTACACTATGTTTGCTTATATTTATTAATTGAATCTAAAAGTATTGAAAATCTATTATTTACCTTCCATGCACTTTATAATTATTCTAAAAAATAAAAATAAGCATTTGAGAAATTTGAACCTTGATTAAAATCTAGTATAGATACAAAGTCTAATGGAATATACGTAAAACTAGAAAAGAGGTAATTGTAATCATCATTATAAACATATTTTACTATGGGACTAACCTTAAAATTGCGAAAAAGAATAGACGACCTCGTTCATTTATAAGTGTGCATAACTGGACAAAATTTACTAAACAGCTGATTGTTTTTCACTTTCATAATAATGAGAACAATTACCCCTTTTAAGGGTTTATGTATATTCCGTTATACCCTGTATAACATGATCAAAAATATAGTACCCTAAAGTTAGTTGGTTTATCTTCAGACATGTAGTTGTTACGCTACATATCTGAAGATTTTTGTATGTTCAAAATTTTCTACCTATGAAATCGTATATACATGATTTTAGGCACTGGTGCCTAATGCTGTTTCATATATATAGTTTTAGACTATCGCCGTTATTTACATATCTTAAATTTATTTGATCTCTGATAACTTCCTACCTACTTTATCTGTCTGTGATTATGGCGTTTTCAATATTACCGAAATACCGGGTCCCAAACAAAAGGCACACTGTAGAAGACCTTATTTATATAAGTAATGCTGTTTCGTATTAACTAAATTCAGATCTAAAGAAATATAGAAAGTCCAAAAAGTATTTACTATTGAGTCCTAAACTTCCGCTAATTCGTCAAGTCTGATGTCTAATGCAACGGGTGGTTTTTTCTATAACATTTAAGACAAGATATAATAATTTACCGCTGAATAGACTAGAAACTACACAGTCACTCTGAAGGGTAACTGAAAAGACAGTGCTTGATGACGGCAATTAAACTGAAGAAACTACATAACGTCGCCCAGCAGTGAAAACCTCGGATGTCTCATTTCCTCAAAAAAAGAAATATTTGTTCTTTGGATTTATAAAATGGGTAAGCACAGATTACTCTAGCAAACTTTCGAATTAGCTACTCCTAGCGCTATCTATGACGTGCTATGAGAACCTTGTATCAAAATAGGCTCCGCCATTTTCGTCTGAGAAACTCGCCAGTACGGTTGATAATAGCGTTATTCCGGATTAAAAATTGAAGAAAGTGTGTGCAAAGTGCCCAATTTGTGTTGTAAAGTGTCAAAATACATCGAAAAGTAAGTACTCTTTATGATTTCATAAGTTTTATGAAGAATTGACTACTATTTCTAACGATTTTGTCTTGAAATGTATTGCTAACCTCGTACTCGTTGTATTATACCTATGAAAACCTTGTAAACTTGGTGACGGGTTTTCCACTGCTATTACACCACTTATAGATAATCTTGTATGACCCTTTACGAGGTTTTCACTTTGAATGCAACCATGTATATGCCTTAACACTTATTCACACTTCCGGATTTTTTTACACAAACCTCGTATAGGTATATACGTAATTTCCTAATATAAAATCACACAAATTAAATTTTCGTATGGGCAAATGCTTGTTTATTAGCGATTTTTTATTAAAAATGAAAACTCACTTATACACATCCGAGTTCTGATTTCTTATTATTTCATTACAGAATGCAAGAGTCTGAAATAGAAAGTGAAAAAAATGATCAGAATTCCTACTTTGTTGGAGACGAGGTTACATATTTGAAGGACTCGGGCAAGGAACCTTCTATCAAAACATTAATTCAGCAAGATTTAATGCAGTTCCAACATCCAGAGCCCATCATAGGTTCCGCATTCATTTCTTCAAGTCGTACTGATTCGCCAATTTCTGACGAAATATTACCATTTTCACAAGATCCCATGCTAAATACCGCAACTTACATGTTGACTAACGATACCTGTTCTAATTATGATCTTGGAAAATATTCTCTAGAAATTGTACAAAATCCAAGACGACGTCGTCGTCGCATAAAGAAACACAAATCTATTCAGATGGCTTCAGAAAATGAGCCACTGCAGCAGCTGCAGCTACTACCGCAACTAAATAAAGTTGATTGTCACTCTTCGAATGTGACTGCATCAAAGGACTTAGTTTTAGACAATAAAGGGTCAGTAATAACTTCACTTGAAATAATACCCGCAAAAAAACAGTGCACTATTCAAATAAAACCTACGAATACATTTCAAAAATCTAGTTCACCTGATGTAGAAATAAAAGATCATACGAAATCTTCGCAGTCACAAGCTTTAGTTGAAAAACAGCATGATACCGACTATCACATCACAGATACTAATAACAGTACACCACAACCAGAAAAAAATAATCAAAGATCATCCACTCCCATACCCATTTCAATAATTACTGTAAATGGCCCTCGTAGCAGTAGTTTTAACGTGGTTGTTGATGAACTTAAGGGAAGTTTGAGCATGAAAGAATATATCACTCAGGATAACATTAACAATAACCATCAACACTTACCTACATGTGAAGGAAAAATGCCAATACCGCCAGTTTCTTCAACTTTCCACCGTCATCGCTTGTTTCACTATCGCTTGCAGCAATTTCAAAGGAGTCCTTATCTTTGCTAGTGCACTCTTCAAAGGACTTATGACCAACGGTTGGAAAACAAAGCTGTCCTATACCTTCTTCCAGTAGAGCTGATTCGGAGTCTCCACGTCCTTCCTTCCACTTTGATGATCCGTGGGATGGTGATTTTTCTCCTGACGATGGGGATACTGACTATCAACCAAGTGAACAATTAAATACATCACACACTTTAAATGAATCGTTGAACCTGGAACCAGTTGATGAGACAAGAGTGAAACGAAAACGCGCCAAGCGAGGCAAAGCAAATAAAGAAAACTGGACTTATAATCAAAATAAAATTAAAAGAATGAAGTGAGAGATTACAGTGGGAGGAGAAAAACAGAAGACGCCAAAATTGTGTTCGATCTTGAAAAAAACGAGCGTAGTGTTCAGCCTCGTTGTGATCATAATGATCGTTGCAAATATTTTGATTGCTACAAATTAACAGAAGAAGGTCGAAATATGTTATTTAAGAAGTACTTGAAGCTATCCTGGGAAACAAAAAAAAAATTGGGTACAACAAACTGTTCAAAAACAAGGTGTTTCCAAGCGGAAGGTTAGTGGAAACAGTTTTCGCAGAGGAGGAGAAAAATACAAAGTTTTCAAAAAAATGTACTTAAAATACTTTGAATATTGGCGAATGGTTTGTACACAACTGAGCCAAAAATGAAGACAGAGATGAAGTGGTTCAATATAAAAAATAATGACGGGTATTATTATATTTGGCATGAATGTGAAGGTGGTCATTCTGCAAACGAATTTTGCAGTATGTTGCAGCACTTTATTAAGCATTACATTCCACAAAACGTCAAGAACATTATTTTTTGGAGCGATGGATGTACGAATCAGAATCGTAATGCTATACTTGCAAATGCTTTACTGCAAATCGCTGTCCAAAAAGAAATAACGATTACCCAAAAGTATCATGAAAAGGGGCACACCCAAATGGAGGCAGATTATATGCATTCCACAATAGAACGACAACTAAGGAATCGAGAAATATACTCCCCGGTATGTATTGGGACATAGATATCTGTCGAAATGCACGATTGAATAAACCCTATGTCGTAAATTACTTAGACCACAGCATTTTCCGAAAGTTTAGCTCAATGCCATATTTAAACTCTATCAGACCGGGCAAGAAAGCAGGAGAAGCAACTGTGTTTGATTTGCTTTGCATTGAGTACAGAACTAACGGAACTATTTACATAAAACAAGAGTTCTCCGAAGAATTCGAACAATTACGCCGTAAAATAAAAAAAACCAAGAGATTCAGACTCAATGCCTCGTCTGTATGACGCAAGGATTCCTATACCTCGAACTAAATACATACATTTACAGGAACTACCCCAAGACGTTCATTTATTTTATGACAGTTTACCCCATGAGTGTCCAGATAATGGGAGAAATGGAAATATCTGCACGTCGTGCAGAAAATAAATTTTGAGCGAAGAGTCTTAAAATATTATGATTAACAATGAGACTGCTTAACTAAGTCTGATTATTTGAGATTAATACTAGTTCGTGGCGTTCGTGCTATTGATTGATTTAATTAAGAAACATTAATGGATCTCACTATTATAGTTGAAGTACTTGTAATAGAGACTGCTATTTTTTATTCCTTGTTTGAAGCTAAAGTACGTGACTGAGGTCACATAAACTCAGTCATACATCAGTCAATGTACTTACACGCTCAGTAAGTTTATGAAAGGTGGGCGTAGGTTTAATTTTATATTACTTATTATAATTTCTAAAAATGTTTTCTTTTGTGATCTTCTAATAATATGATGTGATAATTTTTACGCATCTTTGCTAGATAATGGAGATATTTAATACTTTGTTTTCGCTTTGTTCAAAGTTTATACTTTTGGAAGTTTTTATTGTGTGTTTTCCAAAAAAAATATTATGTTTAAATAATTACGCATTGAAATCTTTGCTAGATTAAGTACCTATTAACATACGATATTTAAATGAAGAAATTTAAATATTATTTCTTATTTTGTTTTGTTTGTACAAGTTTATACTTTTGGAAGAAGTCTTTTCTTTTATAACGCCTTAAAATATAAATGTTATGGTGTGTCTCATTGTCCCCTTACGTAATACTATTATTTTTTTTGTAAACATGGTAAGAAAATACAAACTGATTACCAAAACTGTACATTGTTTTAATTTGAAAACCTTACATAATCTTACAAAAAAATATTAACTTGTGATGAAAACCTTGTAAGTCACATCAAACTTATTTAGGCACACGATAATAGAAACAATGTGATACGTACCTAAAGAATACATAAAATCTAAAAACAAAAGGTAATATCTTCCCCACTCATACATTTTTTTTCAGTAGATAGTTTTTTATTCCTCCTGTAAAATTTTGTTATAAACACGTGGTTTTCACTGCTGGGCGACGATAAATAAATAGTCTAAAAAATATTTACGTTTGCTTCCGAAAGTTCCATTGTATCATCAAGCCTAAGGTCTAAAGCTACAGGATTAATGTGATTGCAACACTATTTATTAAAATCTTTTATTTTGGGCTGGAAATGTCTTCTCCCGCTCTGGGTGGAGCGGAAGGGAGTGCCAAACTTCTACTGACTAAAAACCCACCCTGTTTCATCAATAGTCCTTAAGTTCCGGGGCCGCGGTATTCGTGCCTCATGTTGAAAACGTCATTAAAAAGGCTTCTAAAATGCTGGGATTCGTTGTAAGGAATGTCACTGGTTTTAAGCGCAGTAGTACCAAGATCATGTTGTACAACTGTATTGTGCGTAGTATTTTGGAATACTGCAACACAATCTGGAGACCTCATTTTGCCACACATAACCTTAGACTGGAACGTATACAAAAGAGATTCCTTTGGCATCTAGCTTATGCCAGCGGTGTTGCCAAAAGCAAACCATCTTACGAAGCTCGATTATCACATTTTAAAATGGTATCATTGGAAAAACGTCGAAGAATCAGTGATTCTATTTTCCTTTATAAACTACTCAGATTCAAAATTGATTGTCCCCAACTATTGAGTAAGTTTCAGTTCCGAGCTCCTGCTAGACTCCCTCGTACTCCTATTACTCCATTTCGTCCTCCTCCG
Organism: Tholera decimalis; assembly: GCA_943138885.2. Taxonomy (NCBI): domain Eukaryota; kingdom Metazoa; phylum Arthropoda; class Insecta; order Lepidoptera; family Noctuidae; genus Tholera; species Tholera decimalis. Next base: position 178,802 of record OW964568.2, on the reverse strand, counting down.
CGCCGAACAGTCTTTGGTGCAAACTCCATTATCCCACGACTTTGCAAATTGTTGAACAGTTACAGTGACCTTGTTGACATTAATTTTGACTCATATAGCAAGTTCCACAAAATAACAGCTAGTAATACTTAATTTTAATCCTTTTTTATATTTTACAGTACCTATTTTATCAATCCAATTTATTATTATAACTCTCCGTTTTGTTTAACTCTATTTAATTTTTATGTTAGTTTTAAGATTATCATATTAGTAATGTTATTTAGATTTAATTTAGTTTTTTTTTTTTGTAATTTGTTACAGACAGTGTCTGTGGCGCAACTACTTACTACATTAATGGGGCATGCGGTGCTAACCTTTAAGAAATTGTTACACTAACCTAAGATAGTTGTAGAACATTTTATTTATTTATTCAAATGTATAAGTGTAAACAGTTGTTGGTTAGCCAAATAAAGAAAATAAAAATAAAATAAAATAAAATGAAATAAAAACTAAACTTTGTATTAAAAATTAAACCCGACTTACAAAAAAGCACTGCAAAGAGAAAAATAACTTTAATGTCGGAATTCATTTTCGAAAACGATACGACAAAGCCAAAGACACCGACTCTCGAAATTAAAATTATTTTTCACTTTGCAGTGTTTTTTATTAAGTTTGATTATATCTCGCTTTTTAGTGGGTTGGTATGTAATTTACCTAGCTTAAAAGTCTAAACGTCAACTTCTTATCACCTTTTGCAAAATGTTTATTTTTCCTATGCAGGGACGATAATTGGTGAGGAGTTCTCTTGGAACTTCACAATCAGCTCCACTTCACCATATATGCAGTGTGACGGGTATAAAGTGTTTAAAAATTTTATTCAAGTAATCGAATCGCAACCGACGAAATACTTGTTATACGTGTGCCTATAATGTTTGAAGAGTTCCCTCGATTTCTCCATGATTCCGTCATCAGACCCTGACGTGATGACATTTGGACCAACTAGAAAGTATACCCTTTCAAACAAAAGATAAATTTATAAATCGGTCCAGTCGTCTTCGAGTAATCGGGGAATATACATAAAAAAATCCGACGAACTGAGAACCTCCTCCTTTTTTTTAAGTCGGTTAAAAAAGTTGTACCTCGCTTCATGTGCATTATTTAAGGGTGCAGAATTATTGCCTTTACCTTTTTTGACACAATGGTATACACCGTGCGTGTTCTCCATAGCTAAAACAATACAAAGAACAAAAAATATTTCTTGCAAAAAAAAAACTTGTATCAAAACCCGCGTAGTCGTAGTATAGTACCTAATGCGTTCTCGATACGTGCGCTCGACTTTCGGGACGCGGAAAAATTGTTATTACAAAACTTTTTAGCAAAATATAGAACCGACTTCCATATCAAAACACTACAAAGACAAAAATAACTTTAATTTCGGTAGTCGGTGTCATTTGTTTTGTATTTTCTTTTTTTTGACACCGCCTTCCGAAATCAAAGTTATTTTTGGCTTTGTAGTGTTTTGATATGGAAGTCGGTTCTATTCTTTGCTAAAAAGTATTTTTTTCACGTTTTTTAGTGGGTCGGTTTGTAATTTATCTAGTTACCAAAGCCAAAATGTCAACTGCTTATCACCTTTTACAAAATATTGCTTTTCCCGATGCAGAGCCGTTAATGTTTGAGTTCTCCTGGTACTTCGCCATCTCGTACTCTACATCACCATAATTATGCATTGTGCCGAGCATAAAGTGCTTAACATCCATATTCGAGTAATCCAATCGCAATCCACGAAATACTTATTATTGAGTAGTTTCAGTGGCAATCTGTGGTCTTCATCATCAGTTCCACTTCCCCAAATGGTGCTTTTCGAGAGCAACTGCACAAGATACTATAAGAAATACCTAAAACGCCATAGGTGTGCCTATAATATTTGAAGAGTTCTCTCGATTACTCCAGGATCCCATCATCAGATCCTAATTTCATAACAATGGAACCAACTAGAAATTATACCCTTTCTAACGAAAAAAGAATTTTCAGCCGTCTTCGAGTTATGAGGTAGGTACAATACATTAACAAAAAAAAACACAAAAAAAGTTCAAGACGAATTGAGAACCTCCTCCTTTTATTTGAAGTCGGTTAAAAACAACATTTGAATTCTTCACAGAACAAAGTTTTTTTTAAATAATATATTTAGATTATAAAATAGTGAGCATTTTCCCACCAATTTCAATCCCACCCATACGCACAAAACGTTTTGGGAATACATACTTTCATTGTGCGTACTGCTAAGGAGTGGAATTCCCTGCCGGAGTCTGTGTTTCCTGGTCAAGAGTGAATAGGTTACTTCTAGGCAAGCGTGCTCCATCTTCGACCACATCATCACTTACCATCAGGTGAGATGGTAAGTCTATTATACGCGACAAACGCGAGCCTATTATCAAGTAAACAAAAAAAAGTTGGAAGAAAAAGAAGTAGGAAGTATCGAAAATAAGCAAACTTTTCCGTGTTTTTCTATATAATATATACATATATATCCACAGGTTAAGACCTATGAGGTCAAAGAAGAATTCTAGCCTGCCTACTCCTACATAACGGGGATATTTGCTGGCGAAAGAAAATACCCTTTTATTAAGTGGAAATCAATAAAGCATTTGGTTTACCCATTCAAGGCTAGGTTAGCGCTTACCCTTACGATATGACTTGGGTTTCCTTGTCAATCGGCTTTCCATAGTATTTTGCTAAGTATTCGTAAAAGTTTCCTAAACAAAGGGTTAGTTGATCGTAAGGGAAACCCCTTCAAAGGGTTTTAAAAATTAATCCGCTCGTCCGGTCCCTGGTTGTGGCAGGCCGATATGACTGTCCAATACTGTGGCATTGTATACGCTTGCATTCTTTAAAATAACTTTCTTGGAACTCATATGACGCCCCTCTTTTTAGGTTATTTTTATTGTGTCGAAATTGCCTTTGTTGCCTTTATTGTTTATTTCTTTACAGTACCATATTCGAATCTTGCAAAAATTTATATTTTAATTAAATTATTTATTTTTATTAATCACACATTCTGTTTATTATAATGATTAATTCTATTTAAAATAATTTTGTAATGCGCTGTGTGTTAATTATAAGTTAAGATACTAACATTAATTTTAAGAGCACCTACTAACAAATGTATGGATATTTTTGTCTGATGAATAAATAAATAATAATAATATGGCAGAATGTGAAGAAGCTATTAAATAATAATTTTAAGACCTTACAATGTATGTACCATGTTCAGACAAATAAATGATTATGATTATGATGATTATGACCCTAATAAAAATGACCAACAAGCACACTTTCATTTAAAAAACTGACAAGTAGACGGGATCCATCCCATTTTTAGGGTTCCGTAGTCAACAAGGAACCCTTATAGTTTCGCCATGTCCGTCTGTCTGTCCGTCTGTCCGCGGTTTAGCTCCAAAACTATTGGTACTAAAAAGTTGTACTTTGGCATGAGTATTCACGTTAATGACGCCGAAAAAGTGGTAAAATAAAATTTGAAAAAAACAATTATTTAGGGTACCTCCCATACATGTAAAGTGGGATGATAATTTTTTTTTTCGTTTTCCCATAGTATCGTTGGATAGGTCTTTCAAAAATATTAGGGGTTTGGTAATACCGTTTTTTGATTAAGTAAACCGTTCGTGACTTATCAAGCTTTAAAGTACCAATATTCGTTAGAGTCAAGTGTGGGGGACACTTGACTCTAACGAAAATTGGTACTTTCCGTCTATCAACTAAACGGTTATAGTTAGAAATTCAAATGTCACGGCAGTAGTACCTATATATAACGAAATTTAAAGGAAAACTATCACACATAAGGGGGATTTACAAGTTTATAGACAACTCAACAACTCTATAGAAGTGTCGATATATGGCGCTAAGCGCCAGTTGTATCGTGCTAGCTTCTTGTGACGATTTAGTAGTGTAGCTCTGTGTCCGTATTTAAATTCAAAACACCGGCTAAGACAAGTTTTATACAAATCTCTAAAAAAAAATTGAAACTTTCCGTGCAAAATTGTCGGATCAGGTGAGGATTTGTATAGGAAGTCAAATTAGTTAGGTAGTCATGTTTGACTTTTAGTTAGAGCATGGTATGAAACGATCAGTCAGCGAATACGACACGCACTTGGCTGTTATAAAAACTACGGAACCCTACACTGCGCGTGGCCCGACACGCACTTGACCGGTTTTTTATAATTATACTATGTAGTTGTTACCCGCGACTTAGTTCGCGTGGGAGGAGTTTCCCCTGTAATTTCAGGATAAAAGCTTATGGTTATTCCAAGGTTTCAGCTATCTATCTAAATTTAATTCAGATCCGTGCAGCTCTATTAGTGGGAACATTATCTAATGCCTTCTCCCGCTCTGGGTGCAGCGAAACGGGCTCCCGGATTTCTTCTGACTAAAAATCCACATTATCCCTTCAATCACCCTCACGTTCCGGGGCCGCGGTATCTTGTTAGACTTACGTCATTTGGTGAAACTAAAGGGTGGTTAAATAAGGGCCGATATTGATTTTGAATAAAACACAAATTATTTAGGAAATTATTGTCATTTCTTTTTATTGTGATAAAACGGAATGGTTCAATTATGTAGGGAACAAAATATCGGCCAAATGGCCGCCGCGACCTCGGCGGCACACCTCCATCCGATAGTTCAAATTTTCGATGACGCTGAGGCATAATTGAGGTCTATGCCGTTAATGTGCCGAATTATCTCATCCTGCTCTTGAATTGTTGCTGGCTTATCGACGTACACCTTTTCTTTCAAATAACCCCAAAGAAAGAAGTCCAACGGTGTCAAATCACATGATCTTGGCGGCGATTGAATTTGTAGCGCAAAAGAGCCATTGTTTCGTTAGCTGTGGCAAGTGGCACCGTCCTGTTGAAACCACATATCGTCCACATCCATATCTTCCAATTTGGGCCATAAAAACGTCGTTATCATCTCACGATAGCGAACGCCATTCACAGTAACTGCATACAGTAACTACAGTAAAGTAAGTGCATTTTGATTTGAACGCCCATTTTCATAATAAGCCTGACTAACTTTAACGCGTTGCTCGGTTGTGTATCTTTCCATGGTTCAAATTTAGTTAGTCTGAAATTGAGAAATGTCAAATGAAATGCAGAAAAAACTTGACGTTTAGGTGTGGTTCAGATATCGGCTCTTAAAATTTAACCACCCGTTATATACAAAACATAAAACTACACAAGAAACAGCGTTAAGCGTCAATAGCCTAATGGATAACGTGTCGGACTTGTGATCGAGAGGTCGCAAGTTCGAACCCCACCCATTACACTATCGCCGTGAACCCACTCCAGACACAAGTATATTTAGCTTAGTTGGAGGGGTTAACAATATTGCTAGTAAATAGTACCTAATATGAATTCTATCCACATAGCTAGAATATTAAAAAAAATTGTGTCTATATCTTCAAAAATAAACATAAGAAGCATGTCCGAACAATGTAACATAACGCCTCCAACATCCCAAGAGTGATAGATAGAATATACTTTATTGTACACCAATAATTGAATCACACTTAAATAAAAATATTGTAAAAAATTGGTTACAATGGCGGTCTTATCGCTGAGAGCGATATCTTCCAGACAATCTTTGGAAGGACTTTATGAGCTTTAATTAAAATGGGGAGGGCTATATTAGTGTACTACCGTACAAATATTCATTAGTAACGGAATAACTAACAAAACTACAACAAATATGTATATATATGTGGGTTTTTTAATGCTCAATTGGGCGTGGAAATGAAACGGATTCACCGGAGTAACTTGAGTTTATTCTTTTTAAAACACTTCCAACCAGTCTCCTCACTCTCGCTCGTTGCTATCGACCTCCCAACTCCAGATTCTTTACCATAGATATTACATTATTTTATTTTTAAAACAACCATAAACTATTTACAATATTCGACTAACTTATTATCGACTCCCACACTCGGCCGTCCTGCATTCAGACTGTCCTCAGACTGAACACAATTGTTACACAGAATTACAAATGGAAAAGAGCCATAAAAACAAGTTAACCAACTAAGTCATTACAGGCATTTAGAAACAACAAACTGTTACACCTTCTCAGTAAATTAAAACAACAAAATGATTAAACAACAAAAAAACTTACAATTAAATCCTACATAAGTACTTAATAGACTATCAACAATCAAGTACAATGATGTTGACCGATAGCACACTAATTTTAAATTTAACCATATTAAACATTATGAAACGACATCACCAGACAGGTACACAACAATACCACAACAATAGGTTGGCAACAACAGACTCAAATTTTAAATGTGATGGAATGGCTGAAATCATAAGAATGATTTTTTACACCCCGCAATTTTCACCTGAATACCCATAATACACATGGTCAGTGGGATTGCTACTTACGGTTCAGCACCATCAGCCGGCCACGGCTTCATGAAGTCTGCTGCTGAGCTGGTCCTTCTGGGACCCTCCTGCATCCCATCTAACTTCTCCATCTCGTACCTATCTCTACCATTCACTTTGATGATCTTGTAGGGACCTAAAAACTTGGGTTTGAGCTTCATGCCCACACCAAACTGCGTTCTTCGGATAGCAACAACATCTCCTATGGAGTATCGTTGGCTTTGCTTCCGTTTCTTGTTATAAGTCTTCAGATTCTCGTCCTGAATCTTCAAGATTTGCTGTTTAGCTTGCACCCTGAGGCCTTCTCTTGCTTCTATGTAATTATCAATATTTTCTTGCTTCAGCAAGTCATAAATTACTAAATCTTCTTTGTTTCTCATCTTTACCCCAACCAGTAGTTCATATGGAGACATGTTTATGCTTCGTTGATATGTACTGTTAAGCGATCGCTGAACACGACTGACATGTCTATACCAAAGCGTTGGGTTCTCCACACATAGCTTAGTCAACACAGATATTATTGTCCGATGCATCCGCTCGACTTGGCCATTGGACCTGGGAATACCTGTAGTGATCTTTACATGATGGATCCCTTCTTCCTGAACATACTCTTCAAACTCCTTGCTGGTAAATGCTGCCCCTCTATCGGAAATTATTCTGATCGGGTTTCCAAAGCATTGCTGGTGCAGTCGCAGCTTGTCAATCATCTCCTTACTAGTTGTACTCTTCGTAGGGAAAATCCATGTAAACTTGGTGAAGGCGTCAACTACTGTAAGGATATAGTTGTATTGCTTCCTTGTCTCCGTCATTGGTCCAAGATGATCTATATGAAGTGTGTGTAGTGGAATATCTTGCTTATCAATACAATTTAAATATCCTTCTTGTTTACCTTCCTTCCGGTTCGCTAATAGGCATGGTACACAGGTAAGTGAATAATTTTCGATTTTCTTTTCCAACTGAGGTATGTAATAATCCTTGCTCATAAGTTCTACCATCTTCCTTTTAGCAAAATGTCCGTTCTCGTGAATTCTTTTCAATATTTCGTTTTCCATTGACTTTGGTACCACTAACTTCTTATCAGGACCCTTAAACAACAATCCGTTGTTTATTGAGTAATCTTCATATGGTTGTCCCTTCAAAATTTCTATGATGTCCCTCAAACCTTCATCTTGTTGTTGACAGTGCCTCAAGTTGTCATGTAAATCTGAAAAAACTGCAGCTACATAAGGGTTTCTACTCAATGCATCCACGTGACGCATTTTGCTCCCTTCACGATGTTCCACATCAAATTCATAATCTTGCAATAAGATAATCCATCTAGCCACTCTGGTCGACATAGCTAAATCTCGTTTTTTCAGGGTTAACTCAAACGCCTTGCAATCTGTTACTAGTTTGAACCGGATCCCATACAAGTAGTGCCGAAACTTCTTAACACTTTCAATAATTGCCAAGGCTTCCAGTTCATAACTTGTGTACTTGCTTTCAGCTTCAGTCGTATTGCGGCTCATGTAGTGGATAGGATGCAGTTGGCCGTCTTCTGGTTGATATTGTAACAAAATTGAACCATACGCAGCACTGGAGGCATCTGTGTGAAGTTCTGTCCTCAACTGTGGATTAAATATCTTCAACACAGGACTTGATGCTAGTGCTTTCTTCAATGTGTTGAAACTCCTTCGATGTTCATCATGAAACTGGTAATCTTCATTCTTTTTCAACAAGTCTGTTAACGGCTTGGCTATCATAGCAAAGTTCTCAATAAACTTCCTAAAATATGAACATAATCCAATGAAACTGTGCAAGGTCTTCATGTTTCTGGGTTCTGGAAAACGCATCACTGCCTCAGTCTTCCCTGGTGATGGCCTCACTGTTCCATTTTCAATTATGTGGCCGAGATATTCAACTCTTCTGACCATTAGTTGGCTCTTCTTCCAATTGATATCAAGGCCATATTCTGATGCTGTCTTTAGTACCTCCGCTAATCGACTCACAGCTTGTGTCTCGCCTTCCGCTAAAATTAATAAATCATCGATAAATATGATCACTTTTCCCTGATGAATCAAATCTTGAAATATACTTGTTATAAATCTCGTAAATACATTTGGGCAGATGGCTATCCCAAATGGAGCTCTTAAAAATTCATACTGACCCGTCATGGTCACAAACGAGATATATTTTATTGACCTTTCATGAACACGCAAATGAAAATAGCCATTTTTTAAATCATTAGCACTGAATATCGTAGCCTTCTGACAACGGTCAATGTGATCAGCTATGATCGGCAATGGGTCCTTGATCATCTTCTGATTCACTTTCCTATAGTCCACACATACATGCAGCGTACCATCTTTCTTCCGCACCAACACTAATGGGCTAGAAAATTCAGAATTACTTACACGGATTATGCCATCTTTCAACCACTGTGCGATCTGGTTGTCTACCTCCTGTTGCTCCCTCAGAGCCAGACGTCTAGGCCGCAGTGCCACCGGCGTGTCATCCCTCAGATGAATCTGCAGCTGTATAGGCGCCTCCTTCGTCCTCACAGGTTTGTATGACGTCACCATACTTCTCACCTGCTTCTGGATGTCTCGACCAACCTCGCAACCTACAACATCATTATCAGACACAAAACATGTAATATTCCCTAACCAGTCATCATTTATGGGCATCAGACATACATTGCCATGTCCCATAACCATCACTGTCTGTTGCAAAAACTGTTGCCCCATTATTATGGCATATGGCATAACTTGACTAGGTACTATGTGGAAACTAACACTTTTATACAACTTGTCATCAACCAAAACATTCGTAATATACTGTCCAAGAGATTTCACTCGACTACCTAGTCCATTTAAAATTACTGTTGTTGTTCCACACTCAGGCGAACCTAACTTCTTGTAAAACTCGATGGACATTAAATTCACCTGGCTGCCTGTGTCGATTAGAGCGTTCACCGACTTCCATTGCACTCCATTATAAACATTTACTGCCTTCATTGGCTTTTTCAAAACAATCTGTTTCGATCGCGGCGCAGTGTCATCTTTTTTGTTTACGTCTTTGTTGGTGATAGTGACGTTAGCTGTCAATGTCACACAATTACACTCGCTCTTGTCACTTTCGGAGACGTCATCGGTGTTGCCAGCTGTCTCTGGGGCGCGTTCCAGTTCACACTCGCAGCATTTACAACAGTATGTCGCCTGTCTCTTTCGCTCTCGGTGATGCTTCGTACTCGACCGTGTGTTGGAGCTGGAACTTCGTTGTCCATGGTGGCCAACATTCCGCTTCTTATCTGCGTCCAATATGGCGGAACTGCTGTCGCCGACACGACACTCCGACGCAATATGACCGAACGAATTGCAGTTAAAACACTTCAGCCCCTTATCTCTGTGTGGACACTCCGCCGCTATGTGTTTTGCTTCACCGCAATTATAGCACTTTTTATGCTTTTCGCTCGCACTTGCACTGACGTTATCCGGATACCGCTTGCGTTCCTTTCGATTTCTATAATTATTCAGCCTGTGTTCGTGCGGGCCACTTTTGGTTTTCAAACTTATTTGCTCGTAAATTTTTAATTTCTCCTTGAAATCTGTGTAGGTCGTCGCACCATACAGCACCGCTTTGTTAGGCTCATAATCTTGAATACCATCAATGATATATTTTATCGCCACATAGTCTGCCATCTTTCCGCGCTTGCCTAGTTCCTTCATTGTCAACATATAATCTAGACATGACTCACTATTTTTCTTCTTACGCGCGCTCATCATTTCATGCACCGCCTTCACGTCGATGGTGTCAGAAAATTCCTTGATCAACGCCACCTTTAGGTCTTCCCAGCTTTTGTATGGTTTTTCAGACCTCAACCATAGGGATGCGGTTCCCACCAACGATCGCCTAGCCACAATGAGTGTTTGCAGCGGCGTCCACTGAAAGATTTCTGCGTTATCATCAACATCTTGAGCCCATTTGGTTACCGCATGTGTTTTTTCTTGCCCACTGAACGTCGAAACAAGGCCTTCCATGTTCCAAGCAGCTAGCTCGCGGCTCATAGCTTGCCTTGCAGGTGCGGTTGCCACGCGTCCGTCGTCTTCATCGTAATCTGGTTGGCGGCTGTTTCGGCGATTATTTCCGCCCATCTCGTCTATTTATTTATTTATTTATTAAAACTTTATGCAACACAAAATGTACAAAGGCGGACTTAATGCCATAGGCATTCTCTACCAGTCAACCATGGGTGGTGAAGAGATAACATGGCAGGTGCATAAAAAAAAAATAAACTAAGTAGATAATATTTTCAACGTAAAAGTTTTATTACAAGTGTATATATACATATACTTCTAACTAAAATAAACTTACATACATATTTATATATATAAATCGCGAAGGACTTCTTGCGTCCTTACAAACTACCACCCTGCGGCGTCCACTGAATGTAGTGAGATTTTTAATGTTTTCAATGCGTATGTAAGATGTTTTAATCAGTATCATATCAGTAGTCGACGTCAAATTTCATTTAAACGTTAAATGGTGACATTCAAATTAAATATTTCTAGCTGAGTTTGTACGTCCGTTCACTCTTAAATCTTTCTTGCACACTGAATACCTGCGTATACCTACTAAACACTGCATGCTCATTCCCGCCTCCATCCGAATGTATGTTTAAATCAATTCCGAATAATGCTCTGCATATATCATAATGATTATAATAACTAAATGACATCCATCTACTATTGAATTCAGATTGGTTCCGAATACTGTTTTTGAATTATTGTATCCAGCTTATCAGCCAAGAGGCTTCCACCTATATAAGGGCTTATAATGATTCCAGGCACAGATAATAAATAATTAATAGTTAGCATACAAAAGTGACAATACCTATGTATAGCGTAGGTATTTTCACTTTGGTGGTCTACAAAATCTTAAAAAGCAGTGTAATCATTTTTATCGAGTGACAGGTAAGTTTGTATGTATAAACAGTAAGCTCAGAGGCACAGGCTGGTGTGGACAGGTAAGTCCGGAGTTGGACAGGTAAGTATGTATAAACAGGTAAGCTCAGAGGCACAGGCTGGTGTGAACAGGTAAGTTCGGAGTTGGACATGTAAGTATGTATAAACAGGTAAGCTCAGAGGCACAGGCTGGTGTGAATAGGTAAGTTCGGAGTTGGACAGGTAAGTATGTATAAACAGGTAAGCTCAGAGGCACAGGCTGGTGTGAACAGGTAAGTCCGGAGTTGGACAGGTAAGTATGTATAAACAGGTAAGCTCAGAGGCACAGGCTGGTGTGAACAGGTAAGTTCGGAGTTGGACAGGTAAGTATGTATAAACAGGTAAACTCAGAGGCACAGGCTGGTGTGAACAAGTAAGTTCGGAGTTGAACAGGTAAGTATGTATAAACAGGTAAGCTCAGAGGCACAGGCTGGTGTGAACAGGTAAGTTCGGAGTTGGACATGTAAGTATGTATAAACAGGTAAGCTCAGAGGCACAGGCTGGTGTGAACAGGTAAGTCCGGAGTTGGACAGGTAAGTATATATAAACAGGTAAACTCAGAAGTACAGGCTGGTGTGAACAGGTAAGTTCGGAGTTGGACATGTAAGTATGTATAAACAGGTAAGCTCAGAGGCACAGGCTGGTGTGAACAAGTAAGTCCGGAGTTGGACAGGTAAGTATGTATAAACAGGTAGCGAGGGATGTGTTTGTAAAGAACCAATAGAATCGCTTCATTTACCTCGCCTCGGTCAGCACAGCTCTGGTGGAAACGGCTCAGCGGAGCAACATTTGCTTACAAAAATTGATTTGGTGTCGAAGCAAAAAAAATATGCCTAATCGATAATAATAATTTAATATCATCTTGAACTTCTGTATTAAACAGAACTGGTACTTCGCGGCCGCGTTCACCTCTAATGACAACACGTTTAAATTTCTTTACCAGAATCCTTTCTGAGGCAGTAAGCGCACGATCAAAATCTTCATACTTATTATTATCATTATTGTCGCTTTCTAAATAATCGTGCACTGTAATTCTTTGAAGTTCTCCTGGCCTGCGCCTATTTAATAATAAAACCCTACAATACACAGTCTCTAAAATTTGTGTATATGTTTCAGTAGTTTGTAAGCCTTCTTTGGATTTTCTTCTTCTTTAATGGATGGATCAATCTTTTTTAATTCTAGTAATATTGAGATCCGAAAGCACATATAAGGTTATCTTGTTTTGCGGTAAGTGATATTTTGTCTGCCGCATTCGGGGAAATACAGTTTCCTTGAGTTTTTCGTCGATTTTAAGATGACGTATCTTAAAAAACTTTTTACCAATAAAGTAAACCGACTCCCAAAAACACTGCAAAGTGAAAAATAACATTAATTTCGGTAGTCGGTGTCTTTAGTTTTGTATTTCCGTTTTTGGGAGACGGTTTAATTTTTTGGTAAAAAGTTTTTATTTCACTCTTTTCAGTTGGTTGATTTTTAATTTACCTAGTTAAAAGAGCCTAAATGTCAACTACTTATAACCTTTTACAAAATATTGCTTTTCCCAATGCTGGGCCGTTAAATGTTGAGGAGTTCTCCTGGTACTTCGCCATCAGCTCTACATCACCATATGCATTGTGACGAACATAAAGTGCTTAACATCCATATTCAAGTAATTGAATCGCAATCCACGAAATACTTATTATTGAGTAGGTTCGGCGGCCATCTGTGGTCTTCATCATCAGTTCCACATTCCCAAATGGTATTTTTTGAGAGCAACTGCACAAGTTACTATAAGAAATACCCAAAACGCCATAGGTGTGCCTATAATATTTGAAGATTTCCCTCGATTTCTCCAGGATCCCATCATCAGATCCTGACCTGGTGACAATGGAACCAATTTCGAAGTATACCCTCTTTCAAACAAAAAAAGAATTTTCCGAATCGGTTCAGCCGTCTTTGAGTAATCGGTGATCATATATTAAAAAAAAAAATACGCATCGAATTGATAACCTCCTCTTTTTGTCGTCGGTTGAAAATCGACGAATCTTAAAAACTTCGGCACGCGAGCGCGCTGGAGCCCACCGCCCCGTGCCATGCGTCCCTCGTGAACCCCGAATTGGCCCCTCAGACACCGTACCTAGTGCCCGTTTAAGGATATTTAAGAGACGCAACATTGTTGTCACGAAAACACGATAAAAACTTTACAAATTAAGTACGATATTCAATGGACACGATAAGACCGGTGAACTGAACTCAAAGTATACGTGGTAAATTATACGCTGAACACTAGCGCCCTCCAAATTTCAGTCGGACGATGGCGGAACTATATTATACGCTAAAAGGCATTGTAGTGATGAAATTACGTCCATGCCAATTTTTCGCCCTTGTATTCTAATGATCATGAGGGACCCTTGGGCTAAAAATGAGGGTCGGTCAATCTTGCGTCCGTATTCCGGACGCACAAAGTCAGTGGGACGCAGCATCATCGGTAAATAACGCCATGTAGGACGCAACATGTCCTTCAAGATGTATATATCATAATACATACCAAAAATATATTATATATATATATAATAATAAAACGTTATAGAAAGTGGGTTCTGAAAACTCTGCTTCCACTATTTGTTAAGAAAATAATCCCGCAACTTTCTCTTAAATGCATATTGATTGGTGGCCGTCCTGATATCGAGAGGTAGTGCATTCCACAGAAGAATAGCCTGTATATAGAAGGAAGAATGAATAAAATCAGAAGTATGCGAAGGACAGAGTAAGAGAAGATTATTGGAAGAGCGCAGACTTTTAGCGTGTGAGGAACATAGAAATTGAAAATGAGAAATAAGGTAAGAGGGAGGGGTAGGAGAGTTCAGCAAAGAGAAAAGCGTAGTCAAAGCGCGCAAACTTCTTCTCTGGCGAATGGGCATCCATTTGAGCTCGGTCCTGTACCTCGATACGTGGTCATATTTTTTTAAATTAAATATGAACCGGATACAGTTGTTAAGGAGCCTATCGAGCTTATCCAACAAGACCGCATTCAAGTCAAAGTAGCACACGTCACCATAGTCGATAATAGGGAAAATTAAAGTTTGCACAAGCATTGTCTTGGTTTTTGCAGGTAAAAAGTTCCTCAGACGATACAGACATCGCAAAGTCCCGTTGACTCTTTGACTGACACCGCAGACCTGACTTTGCCAGCTAAGCATAGAGTCAAGACGCAAACCGAGATCTTTAACGCTAGAACTAATAGGGATGACGGCACCATTAAAAATGATTGGAGGGAGCGAACTTACTGTCAATCTACCGATCATACGCGAGCTTCCAATCACAATGGCCTGACACTTTGAGGGGTTTACAGACACCCCAAATCTATCAGACCAGCTTTTGATAGCATCTAAATCTCGGTTTACATCTCCTATAGCGTCTGATAAACTTTCCACCCGCGCAGATGCATACAACTGCAGATCATCAGCATAAAGATGATACGAACACCGAAGATAGAGAGTTATAAAGTTTATGAAGATTGAAAATAATAACGGAGAAAGAATACCGCCTTGTGGGACACCAGCATCCAAGTCACGCCAACTCGAAGAATTCTCATCGACACGAACCGACTGCTGACGTCCCCGAAGATAAGAAGAGAACCATTCCAGAGACTCAGAAGATACCATGAGATGTGACAGGATAGATAGGAGAATATCATGACTGACGGCATTAAAAGCATTGGAGAAATCAATAAGCACCAAAACAGTAACCTTTGTGTTCTCCATAGCCTCTCTAATGTCCCCAGTCACTTTAAGGAGAGCG
Source organism: Tholera decimalis (assembly GCA_943138885.2). Taxonomy (NCBI): domain Eukaryota; kingdom Metazoa; phylum Arthropoda; class Insecta; order Lepidoptera; family Noctuidae; genus Tholera; species Tholera decimalis. Next base: position 163,606 of record OW964568.2, on the reverse strand, counting down.
GAAGCCGTACTGTGGCCTGGTCTAAATCCAGACTGGAATGGACTAACAAGATTGTTCCGGTGAACAAATCCAGAAAACTGTCTATGGACGCAGGCCTCTAGTACTTTGGACAGGAAAGGAAGAATGGAAATTGGTCGAAAATGGATAGGCAAGGAGGGATTGGATATTTTAGGAAGTGGACGAACGTAAGCCATTCGCCACAGGGTTGGAAATTGCCCGGAATCGAGGGAGAAGTTGATAATATGGGCAATTGGCAGAAGGAGAGAGTCAAGGATCAAGGTGATCATATAACGACTGATGTCATCATAACCCACAGCCTTAGATTTAATGGAAAGGATAATCTTTTTGATATCATCCAAGGTTGCCGGAGAAAAACGGAATGGTTCGATGATTGGATTTGGTAGACCAGCAATGTAATCAACCGTCTGAGATAAAATTTGGGAATCCAAATGGCAGGTAGTGGTAAAGTGACGATTGATATCATCGAGACCAATCGTTTTAGGAAAATCCACATGACGTGCTCTGCCGACACCAAGAGTTCCGAGGAATTTCCAGATGTCAGCAGGAGAAGAAGAAGATATATTATCGAGAATGTGGCGGCGTTTAGCGTTGCGTATCATCTGATTACACCGATTTCTTGCGGCTTTAAAAAGGTCCCTTTTCGAAAGGTCTCGTCGTTTCGTCTTTAGAGAAATAGCACGTCGTCCGTCGTTTGTCGTCGTAATAGTGTAGCGGAACACCCAGCCACACCACGTCGTCAATGAGTTTCGTTTCGCCCCTTCGCTGTTTCGAAGTAGCCCGTCGTTTTGGCCTTTCCGAAAACTATTGAGCATCCCGGACGAGCCCTCAACTGTGGGTTTTTTAATGCTCAATTGGGCGTAGAAATGAAACGGATTCACCGGAGTAACTTGAGTTTATTCTTTTTAAAACACTTCCAACCAGTCTCCTCACTCTCGCTCGTTGCTATCGACCTCCCAACTCCAGATTCTTTACCATAGATATTACATTATTTTATTTTTAAAACAACCATAAACTATTTACAATATTCGACTAACTTATTATCGACTCCCACATATATATATATATATATATATATATACAAATACATAAGTACATAAAATAAATAAATATATAATGTGTTCTTTAACATCGTGTGGAGAAAGCAAAGGAATAATCATAAGTTTGAAATAAAATGATTGGCAACCGAGCTTTTAAAAACAGCAAGTGACTGAGCTTGTCTTACTGACACCGGCAATCCATTCCACAACCGAATGGCCTGCACCGTAAACGACTGGTCGTAAAATTTTGTGGAATGCGTAGGCATCAAAAGTCTCAAATTCTCTGATGATCTTAAATTTCTAACATGTGTGTCATGAAGGAACTTAAAACGTTCTTTGAGGTAAAAGGGAGTCGTTGGATTGAACAGAATACTGTAGAGTTTTAAGTTTTAATTGTTCAGGACTGCAATTGGCCAGTGCAACGATACTGGTGTGTCCGGAACTGTCCACGATACGTGGAGCTATAAACGTTGCTTACAATAAACAAGGTTACACAATAGCCTCTGAGGCTTTATAAATACCACTAACCTTCTGTGCTGGGTTCGCCAACTTCGACCTTCCTAGGTCACGCCCAGGTGTGATATGTATGTAATATGAGGTGAGTAATTGAAACGTGTGATGTAAGTTACGTGTTCTAGGACGTTCACAAGGCGTCAATCTCCAAATGGCGCGGTCCAGATCAGCATTACACCCAACTCACACCGGATTGAGGTTAATTATCACTACTTATTTCCACCAAATGCGCGTGCCACGAGGTGGCCACCAACCGGCGATAAGTCCAAAAATATCCCGGGGTTTTCGTCAAACGGGGATTACAAATTCAAACAATTGATAATCGCGACCCAATTATCGGTTGCAACAGGCGATTCCAAACGATATTTTACCAATTATAATTAACTCAACAGGGTCCCGACGACCGGCATTTTTTCCAACCAAGCAAAGTCTATCTGTCAAGTCAGAGTAATGTCAAGATCAAATTTCTTTATGTCAAAAAGGTGCGTTCGGAAACAATCGGTACTAAACATCTACCCCCCCCCCGGACGGGCCTACCCGTCCGCTAATCAATTGGAAGTCTTGACAAGGTGCAAATTTAACACAGCTTCAATGCGGCCAAATACCGTAGCTAGTTCCTTGAATGTGAGAACGGTGTCTCCCAACAATCTCCGCCAGCGTCCCTTTGCCGCTTTCACCGCGGCCCCAAAAATACCCCCCCAATGGGGGCAGGCTGGCGGGTCAAACAACCAAGTGACCCCTCGGCGGGCCAAACTATTACCAATGTCAACCTGGCTCTCATTAAGGAAGGCGTATACCTCCTTCAAATAGTTACTTGTACCCTTGTTATTCGTACCGCAATCAGACCTAATCAAAGAAGGTAACCCACGGCGAGACACAAATCTTTCCAAAGTCGCCTCAAAGGCCTCTGTCGAGAGGGAGGTTACCAGCTCCAAATGTACTGCCTTGGTTGACAGGCAGACAAACACAAATAAGCCTTAACAATCTTACTATTACGAAGGGTGGACGTCTTCAACAAAGGGGGACCAACAAGTCCGTTACGACGCCAGCAAAGGGCCTCGCCTCATTGACGCGATCAGCCGACAAAATCCAAATTTCTCGCTGCAGAATGGCCAACAGCGCATTGCAACCGGCATGCGAGTTCTTAGTGTGACGATCAGTCACCAACAATTGAACCAAGTGGCCCTCCTTGGGCAACAAGAAGGGGGTGACGGGCCCCATAAGGAAGGCTAGAGTGCCTCAACCGTCCTCCAACAGGGTTTCCCGAAGTGGTTCGTCCCAACCAAGTTCAGTTATAACAAGGGCAAGAGCACCAATTTTAGGGTACGGACAACTCACAAGGGTGATTTCAAACCAGGTCCTTCCCTCAACAGTGGTGTCAGCCGGTTCGCCAATTCCACAAATCTTGCCTGAAAGGTCGTTCACCTTCAGGCCAACCTGTCCCGCTAACCAAGACGACAAAAGGCAACCCTGGACTCCCGTGTCCAAAATGGCACAGACCACAATCGAGTCACCCAAGGGTCCCCAGACCTTGACCGAGGCCGTTGGCAACAAAACCGTCTTGATCGGGGGGGTCCTTTAGCGGGGCAGGCGTCAATCTCTTAGTGATGCCTGGGCGGCGACCGATCGCCGCTTCCAGGCTGCCTTCGTTCACGACGAGGCCAACAATCCAAATATTCGTCTGCGCGGTGTCCCGAGCCGCTCGCCATCACTGGAAGGGCATATCTCACCGGATGCCCGAATGGCGGAGGGCACGGCTCCAGCCGGGGACGTTCCGCCAACGGAGGGGAAAGGCAGCGGCGCCGACCCGGCCACTGCTGCCTAGCAGCCAATGCGCGTTCTCCCTGACGAGGGAAGACCAAATGGCGCTCGTGGGGCTCCCGTTCAACTTGCGCGGGGGGTGGAGTGCGGCGTACAGAATCGCGGGTCTCAGCCCGGTGCTCGTCTCCGGGGTACCCGCCCCTGCGCGAACCCTCCTCAGAAGATGGTCTGCTGGAGCGGTTCGCGTTGGCGCACAAAATCTCCAAGTGGGACCCCTTACAAATTCTACACGGGCGGGGGTCGGGGCAGTCCCGATGAAAGTGGGCCCCCAAGCACGAGAAGCACAAACGGCGTGCGTTGACAATACGGCGGCGGGCACTTACGTGCAAATTCAAAAAGTCCGGGCAACGCGCCATGACATGCCCCGTTGCCTTACAAAAGTCACAATGATAAGGACTCCGGGCACCAGCAAAACGGGGGGCGGGGCGAACATCAACAGGCCCCCTAGCCCGAGGACTCCGGGCGCCAGCAAAACGGGGGGCGGGGCGATCATCAACAGGCCCCCTAGCCCGAGGACTCCGGGCGACAGCAAAACGGGGGGCGGGGCGATCATCAATAGGCCCCCGAGCCCTAGGACTCCGGGCGCCAGCAAAACGGGGGGCGGGGCGATCATCAACAGGCCCCCTAGCCCGAGGACTCCGGGCGCCAACAAAACGGGGGGCGGGGCGATCATCAACAGGACCCCGAGCCCTAGGACTCCGGGCGCCAGCAAAACGGGGGGCGGGGCGATCATCAACAGGCCCCCTAGCCCGAGGACTCCGGGCGCCAACAAAACGGGGGGCGGGGGGAACATCAACAGGCCCCCGAGCCCTAGTCCGTCCCTGGTCTCTGGGCTGAGAAGGTAGTGGGGGTGACCCCGTGGCGCCACAAGTGTTATCCGAAAACCGACACTCGTCTTCCAAAAATTTGAGGAGGTCGTCAAAGGAGGGAAGATGGGTGGCACTATCCCCACCATACTTCTGCTCAAAACGTGACCTCAGCTCCGCGGGGAGCAACTGCAGCACTATGTGCACCAACAAGTAGGACCAATGTTCTACCGGTAACTCCAAGCGTCTCAAGGCGTTGGTCGCTGGGACCAACGGGTTCAGCAAGTCAGTGCGCAACGTCGACGTGCTGACAATGGCCTGTAGCCCCAAAATCTGGTCGATGTGCACATCAGCCAGGCAGCGCTTGTTCTGATACCGTCGGGACAGAAGCTCCAGAGCGGTCGGGTAAGAGGAATCCGTCACAGGCAAGTGCTGCACCAAGGCTCTGGCTTCGCCCTCCAGGACAGACAATAAATAGGCCAGCTTCTGGGCAGGTCCGAGGTCCGAGCGTGCATCGACAAGACTCAAAGAGATTTAGGCAGCCCAGCCAGTGGTCCAAGCGACCGTCAAAATGTGGCAGCTCCAGGGTGGGCAGCCTACTCAATAGTCCAGGGCCTGCAACAACGGGGGTCTGCGGCTTGGCCGCATCAGGCACCCGACTCTTCAAAATTTCCCGCGCTCGTAGACATATGACATCCCCCAGGTGGACAATCTGGTCATAGTCACCCAAAATCTTATCGCGGGCTGTCTGATCCATCACCCCCAAATCCACGTCCATGATGTACTCGTTGAAGCGTATGAGCGCAGCATCAGCTGACTTGATCCTCTCAATCACTTGCCCATACCGAGCAAGGGTGAGCTCTTCCAATTCTACACGCTCAACCGTTGCAGCTGCCGATGTGAACCATCTCAACTGTGAGGTCAATCCGGCAGCAGCCTCCCTGACTGCCCTTAATGAGGCCATTGCAACAACAAATATTAATACAACAGGCCAAAATTAACTAAACAAACAACAATGACTTGTTAGCCGACCAAATAATTTCACCAAAATAAAACTCAAATTCAATTATTTCAAGTCCAAATCCGATCCTGTACTTATTCCAAGTATGAATCTAGCTTGCTAAGGATGGCTAGTTACAAAATAAATAACAATTGAATGTATAATACAATGCTGGATCAACCTCAAATAAATATCAATAAGCACAACAATTGACTGTATAATATTGAGCCGGAGAATCTCTAACAACAATCCAATAAACAAATAAATGCAATAAGTCAATCCACACCATTCAAGTCCTATTATGTTAGACTATGTGTAATTATTATTTAGATAACCTTTCAAACTCAGATCAATGACATTCAATTATTAATTGCAACAAATACCAAATTATGTACCAAAATACAACCTAATAATTCCCAATTTCACAAATAAATCTTACCTGTCAATGCAATAAAAGGGGCTACAGTACAAATTACAAATACAACTTCAATTGATTCAACTTCAATTAGATAGCCCGGATGACATGGTAATATATTCAAAACTTATTAAGTTATAAGTTGTGTTAAGTAATCATCAAACCAAAGTTACTTTCAAAACTTCCAATTAAACCAGTGGATCTTATATTATAAGAGCCACGCCTGCTACCAGAATGAATCAGTGGATCTTATAAGACCCACGCCTGCTACCACTTTGTTCAGGACTGCAATTGGCCAGTGCAACGATACTGGTGTGTCCGGAACTGTCCACGATACGTGGAGCTATAAACGTTGCTTACAATAAACAAGGTTACACAATAGCCTCTGAGGCTTTATAAATACCACTAACCTTCTGTGCTGGGTTCGCCAACTTCGACCTTCCTAGGTCACGCCCAGGTGTGATATGTATGTAATATGAGGTGAGTAATTGAAACGTGTGATGTAAGTTACGTGTTCTAGGACGTTCACAAGGCGTCAATCTCCAAATGGCGCGGTCCAGATCAGCATCACACCCAACTAACACCGGATTGAGGTTAATTATCACTACTTATTTCCACCAAATGCGCGTGCCACGAGGTGGCCACCAACCGGCGATAAGTCCAAAAATATCCCGGGGTTTTCGTCAAACGGGGATTACAAATTCAAACAATTGATAATCGCGACCCAATTATCGGTTGCAACAGGCGATTCCAAACGATATTTTACCAATTATAATTAACTCAACAGGGTCCCGACGACCGGCATTTTTTCCAACCAAGCAAAGTCTATCTGTCAAGTCAGAGTAATGTCAAGATCAAATTTCTTTATGTCAAAAGGGTGCGTTCGGAAACAATCGGTACTAAACAGTAATGTTAAAATATGTGCATTCCGGCGAAGGCGAATAGGCAGCCACTTGAGTTTAGTGCGAAACTCAGAAACATGATCATATTTGCGCAATCCAAATATGAATCTGATACAAAAAAATTTGGAGTCGCTCAAGCTTATCTAGCTGCACTTCAGTTAGATCTGGATAACTTGCATCAGCATTGTCAAGGATAGGGAGAAGAAGAGATTGGGCAAGCGCAGTTTTAGTAGCAGTCGGTAGGAAATTGCGCAATCTGCGCAAAGACCCCGCAGAGGCGAACAGTTTGCGGCTCACTTCTTGCAACTGGGGACCCCAAGACAAATCTTTATCAATATAAATACCAAGGTCTTTTACTGAGTCACAGTAGGGTATAACAGCTCCATCGAAAATGATTTGGGGAAGGGTCGTCCAGTCAATTTTGGAACGTAGCCTAGGGCTGCCAACAATAATGACTTTAGTCTTCGCAGGATTAACCTTCAAACCATGATCCAAACTCCAATCGGAAATACGCGCTAAATCTTTATTCATTGTCTTCACCGCCTCAGACAAATCTTCAACGGGAGCTTGCGAATAAATTTGCAGATCGTCAGCATAAAGGTGGTAGGATGAGAGAAGTTCATTTGAAATAGAATTTATAAATATGGCGAAAAGAAGAGGAGAGAGAACGCCCCCCTGTGGTACGCATGCAGTAGTATTGCACCATGAAGACAAGGAACCTTCAATGCAAATACGTTGTCGGCGGCCACACAGGTAACTACGAAACCAATCAATAGCTGTTGGAGATATGTTAAGAGAGCATAGTATCCCGAGCAAGACATCAAAATCAACAGTGTTAAAAGCATTACTGAAATCAAGTAAAGAAAGGACCGTCAATTTCCTATTGTCCATACCCAGTCTTATATCATCCGTAATGTTAATAAGAGCTGTGGTAGTGCTATGCCCCGGACGAAATCCGGATTGGTAAAAATTAAGGAGTCTGTTTCTACAGAGGAAAGCACTAAGCTGACTATGAATAAGGCGTTCTAGGACTTTGGACAGAAACGGTAAAATGGAAATGGGACGGAATTCAGAGAAAGAAACAGGATTACATTTTTTTGGAAGTGGGGTTACATGAGCTTCTTTCCATGCAGATGGAAAAACACCAGAGGATACAGAATGATTTAGGATATGGCAGATGACAGGAAGGATTTCGTCCAAAATAGGGAGTATCATCTTGCGACTTACACAGTCACTACCAACAGCATTTGACGTGATTGATAAAATACTCTTCTTAACATCACAACAAGCAAATTGATTAAAAACAAAAGAAGAATAATCGGGAGTGGGAAGAGACGAAAGATTATCTAAAGTTTTGGTTTTAACAGCCCCATTGAAACTACAAGAGGTGGAAAAATGTTGATTGAGTAATTCAAGATCTATATCTTTAGGAACAGACTCTTGACGTGACTTCCCAATTCCCATTGATCTAAGAAATTTCCAGACTTTAGCTGGATCACCGTTTTCAACGGACTTATGAATATGGCGGCGTTGGGCATCCCTACAAACCAAGTTGCTGCGATTTCTGATAGCGACGTATTTTTCACGATTTAAGGAGCTAGGTCTGCACTTATACCTAGATTTTGCTGCTGCCTTTTTTTGTAAAATTGCTTTCACGTCATCTGTTAGCCACGGAGCAGGCAGATGCTTCATCTTGACCAACCGAACAGGTGCATGCACATCATACAGCCCGATGAGATTGGAATTAAGGAGGTTAATTTTTCATCAATCGAGTCTGCATGAACAAGCTCAGACCAGTCAATACTGCTAGCATCTTCCCGAAGACCTTCCAAGTCCATTCCACCAAAACTGCGCTGAAGAATACTTTTAGGTTTAGTCTTAGGAGGGCGAATTTTGTAGGAAAGGAAAATCAAGTCATGGTAGGAGAAAGCGTCAGCTGAACATTGCCCATGCTTAGCGACGTATTGTGTGGAGGAAACAAAGGTGAGGTCAAGAAGTGAAGGAGTACAGTTTGGAAAATGGTGAGTTGCGCTTAATGGAAGGAGAGATAAATTGCAGGATTGAGAAATAGATTGAAGTGAGGAAGAGCGCGAATAATTTTTAAGGAGACAGGTTTTAAAGTCACCCATAACAATTGTATGCCTGTAAGAGGGCGCAAGGTTGACTACTATCTACTACTAAGACTATCGATACGCAGAGAGGGACAATAATAGACACCCAGCAAAACTTTCACATGGTTTAGGTCAATTGCTAAAAAGAGATGCTCGCCAGCATTCGACGGTGGTGGCTGCACTGAAATGTTAATAATGGAAAAGGGAATATGTGCACGCAGGTAGATGGCAACACCACCACCGCCGCCGCTTGTGCGGTCATTCCTTATTAGCTTGAACCCGGGGAGGGAATAGGATGTAGACGGAAGACAAGGTTTCAGCCAGGATTCGGAAACAAGAATTGCATGGATGTCCTTACAGTGCAAACTCACAAGCATATCATGATAGTGAGCCGGAATACTTTGAGCATTAATGTGGACTACATTTAGATTTTTGGGAACATCAGAAAACTGAAACTGAAGCGTGTCAGCAAGATTCGGAATACTAGTGAAGCTGTCATTGTCACTGCTTGCAGTTACAAAATTTTCATCATCACTGTTACTATCAATCATTAAAAAAAACACAATAAATAATTAAAAAGGGAATATAAATAAAATATTAATGTATATATAAAGACGAACGGTACTTAAAAACGTAAAGTCCACCCGCCAGTTATGCGTTAACAGAAAAGAATAACAATACAAAACCTAAATCAAAAATATCTTATCAAATAATAGTGCATCGTTTGGGCACAAGCTCACAACTTACACTTAGAGCAACATATAAAATAATATATAAAGACACAAAAAAAAATACACAAAGAATTCCTATGTTGCATACAATAGAATATCCTTGGTTGCATATTATTGCGGTATCAAATTTATTATATAATGTTTCTATGCTCAAAATGTAACAAATTACGAAACAAAAGGAAACGAAACGCGACATTGACATAACTCTTGGCATATGTCAAATGTCAGAAAACCGAAGATTACAAACATAGATGATACATATAAATACTGAGAATTACAAATGAAAAAGAAAAATGGTTTTTACTTTACCGAGCCTCCTCTATACGAATCCGTAAAAAAAAAAAATACGGGTCTCGTAGTTTCCGAGATACGATAGGGAGGGGGGAGAAGAAGGGGGAAAAGGGGAGGTTTGGCACTTTTCCCGTAGGTTTGAGAGTTACTTGTTTACGAATCTGTCAAAATATACCCACCTCCCCATCCACCATCTGGGAGAACAATTATGTCAATGAGTGAGTGAGTGAGTCAGTGAGTGGTAATCTAGCTTTATATAGTATAACTAGTATTTGCGTGTTGCGCGAGGTGCAAGCACCTCGCGTGCTTGTGAAGAAAAAAAAAAGGGGGGGGGGGGTGATAGGGGAGATGGGGGGGCTTAGTATTTGCGTGTTGCGCGAGGTGCAAGCACCTCGCGTGCTTGTGAAGAAAACTAAAGCATTGCCCCTCTAAATCAAGTATTTGCGTGTTGCGCGAGGTGCAAGCATCTCGCGTGCTTGTGAAAAAAAAAAGTGGGGGGGAGATGGGGGGGGTTTAGTATTTGCGTGTTGCGCGAGGTGCAAGCACCTCGCGTGCTTGTGAAAAAAAAAAAAAAAAGGGGGGGGGGGTAAATTGGGGGGGGGGGGTTGCAGAAGTATTTCGACTAAAGCATTGCCCCTCTAAATGAATCTGAAAAAAAAAATGTTCCAAGTCTCTTAGATTCCGAGATCCGCCTAAAGGGGGGGAGAAGCGAGGCGGGGGGGGGACTTTGAAAAATGGTTTTTACTTTACCGAGCCTCCTCTATACGAATCCGTAAAAAGAACAAAATTCGGGTCTCGTAGTTTCCGAGATACGATAGGGGGGGGGGGGGGAGAAGGGGGGGAAAAGGGGAGGTTTGGCACTTTTCCCGTAGGTTTGAGAGTTACTTGTTTACGAATCTGTCAAAATATACCCACCTCCCCATCCACCATCTGGGAGAACAATTATGTCAGTGAGTGAGTGAGTGAGTCAGTGAGTGGTAATCTAGCTTTATATAGTATAACTAGTATTTGCGTGTTGCGCGAGGTGCAAGCACCTCGCGTGCTTGTGAAAAAAACTAAAGCATTGCCCCTCTAAATCAAGTATTTGCGTGTTGCGCGAGGTGCAAGCACCTCGCGTGTTTGTGAAAAAAAAAAAAAAAAGGGGGGGGGGGAATGGGGGGGTTTGCACAATTATTTCGACTAAAGCATTGCCCCTCTAAATGAATCTGAAAAAAAAAAATGTTCCAAGTCTCTTAGATTCCGAGATCCGCCTAAAGGGGGGGAGAAGGGGGCGGGGGGGACTTTGAAAAATGGTTTTTACTTTACCGAGCCTCCTCTATACGAATCCGTAAAAAGAAAAAAATACGGGTCTCGTAGTTTCCGAGATACGATAGGGGGGGGGGGAGAAGGGGGGGGGGAAAAGGGGAGGTTTGGCACTTTTCCCGTAGGTTTGAGAGTTACTTGTTTACGAATCTGTCAAAATATACCCACCTCCCCATCCACCATCTGGGAGAACAATTATGTCAATGAGTGAGTGAGTGAGTCAGTCAGTGGTAATTTAGCTTTATATAGTAAAACTAGTATTTGCGTGTTGCGCGAGGTGCAAGCACCTCGCATGCTTGTGAAAAAAAACTAAAGCATTGCCCCTCTAAATCAAGTATTTGCGTGTTGCGCGAGGTGCAAGCACCTCGCGTGCTTGTGAAAAAAAAAAAAAAAAGGGGTGGGGGAAATGGGGGGGGTTGCCCAATTATTTCGACTAAAGCATTGCCCCTCTAAATGAATCTGAAAAAAAAAATGTTCCAAGTCTCTTAGATTCCGAGATCCGCCTAAAGGGGGGAGAAGGGGGGCGGGGGGGGGGGGGGGACTTTGCAAAATGGTTTTTACTTTACCGAGCCTCCTCTATACGAATCCGTAAAAAACAAAAAATACGGGTCTCGTAGTTTCCGAGATACGATAGGGGGGGGGGAGAAGGGGGGGAAAAGGGGTGGTTTGGCACTTTTCCCGTAGGTTTGAAAGTTACTTGTTTACGAATCTGTCAAAATATACCCACCTCCCCATCCACCATCTGGGAGAACAATTATGTCAATGAGTCAGTGAGTGAGTGAGTGGTAATTTAGCTTTATATAGTATAATAACTAGTATTTGCGTGTTGCGCGAGGTGCAAGCACCTCGCGTGCTTGTGAAGAAAACTAAAGCATTGCCCCTCTAATTCAAGTATGTGCGTGTTGCGCGAGGTGCAAGCACCTCGCGTGCTTGTGAAAAAAAAAGTGGGGGGGAGATGGGGGGGTTTAGTATTTGCGTGTTGCGCGAGGTGCAAGCACCTCGCGTGCTTGTGAAAAAAACTAAAGCATTGCCCCTCTAAATCAAGTATTTGCGTGTTGCGCGAGGTGCAAGCACCTCGCGTGCTTGTGAAAAATGAAATTGGTATTTGCGTGTTGCGCGAGGTGCAAGCACCTAGCGAGCTTGTGAAAAAAAAAAAAAAAAAGAGGGGGGTGGTTGATGGGGGGGGGGGTTGCACAAGTATTTCGACTAAAGCATTGCCCCTCTAAATGAATCTGAAAAAAAAAATGTTCCAAGTCTCTTAGATTCCGAGATCCGCCTAAAGGGGGGGAGAAGGGGGGCGGGGGGGGGGGACTTTGAAAAATGGTTTTTATTTATAGAGCCTCCTCTATACGAATCCGTAAAAAGAAAAAAATACGGGTCTCGTAGTTTCCGAGATACGATAGGGAGGGGGGAGAAGGGGGGGGAAAAGGGGAGGTTTGGTACTTTTCTTGTAGGTTTGAGAGTTACTTGTTTACGAATCTGTCAAAATATACCCACCTCCCCATCCACCATCTGGGAGAACAATTATGTCAGTGAGTGAGTGGTAATTTAGCTTTATATAATATAACTAGTATTTGCGTGTTGCGCGAGGTGCAAGCACCTCGCGTGCTTGTGAAAAAAACTAAAGTATTGCCCCTCTAAATCAAGTATTTGCGTGTTGCGCGAGGTGCAAGCACCTCGCGTGCTTGTGAAAAAAAAAAAAGGGGAGGATGGGGGGCGGTTGCAGAAGTATTTTGACTAAAGCATTGCTCCTCTAAATGAATCTGAAAAAAAAAATGTTCCAAGTCTCTTAGATTCCGAGATCCGCCTAAAGGGGGGGAGAAGGGGGGCGGGGGGGGGGGGACTTTGAGAAATGGTTTTTACTTTACCGAGCCTCCTCTATACGAATCCGTAAAAAGAAAAAAATACGGGTCTCGTAGTTTCCGAGATACGATGGGGGGGGGGGGAGAAGGGGGGGGAAAAGGGGAGGTTTGGCACTTTTCCCGTAGGTTTGAGAGTTACTTGTTTACGAATCTGTCAAAATATACCCACCTCCCCATCCACCATCTGGGAGAACAATTATGTCAATGAGTGAGTCAGTCAGTCAGTCAGTCAGTCAGTGGTAATTTAGCTTTATATAGTATAATAATATAATAACTAGTATTTGCGTGTTGCGCGAGGTGCAAGCACCTCGCGTGCTTGTGAAAAAAACTAAAGCATTGCCCCTCTAAATCAAGTATTTGCGTGTTGCGCGAGGTGCAAGCACCTCGCGTGCTTGTGAAAAAAAAAGAATTAAAAAAAGGGAGGGTGATGGGGGGGTTAGTATTTGCGTGTTGCGCGAGGTGCAAGCACCTCGCGTGCTTGTGAAGAAAAAAAAAAAAAAAAAGGGGGGGGTGATGGGGGGGGGGTGCACAAGTATTTCGACTAAAGCATTGCCCCTCTAAATGAATCTGAAAAAAAAAATGTTCCAAGTCTCTTAGATTCCGAGATCCGCCTAAAGGGGGGAGAAGGGGGGCGGGGGGGGGGGACTTTGCAAAATGGTTTTTACTTTACCGAGCCTCCTCTATACGAATCCGTAAAAAGAAAAAAATACGGGTCTCGTAGTTTCCGAGATACGATAGGGGGGGGGGGAGAAGAGGGGGGAAAAGGGGGGGTTTGGCACTTTTCCCGTAGGTTTGAGAGTTACTTGTTTACGAATCTGTCAAAATATACCCACCTCCCCATCCACCATCTGGGAGAAGAATTCTGTCAATGAGTGAGTGGTAATCTAGCTTTATATAGTATAATATAATAATGCCAAAAATGCAATCAGTAAAATTTTTGTCTGTCTGTCTGTCTTTCTGTCTGTCTGTCTGTCTGTCTATATAACCGTTATAGAAACAAAAACTACTCGACGGATTTTACCGAAACTTGGTACAATTATTTTTCATACTCCTGAGCTGGTTATAGTATACTTTTCATCAGATACAATCAATAGGAGCAGAGCAGTGAAGGGAAATGATAGGAAAACGGGAGAAGTTACTCCATTTTTTAAGCTTCCGTCGCGTGTGCAACCTTATTGGTTAAAGCTACACAGAAATCATTTCATGACGGAAATATTCTCCTTAAAATTATATAAAAAATATCCCAGGACAGCATATGTCTATCTTTTATGGTTGACTCACAATAACACGTGTAACTCCCGATAGCTTAGCAGTTCGAAGCTTTCTGATTATAATATTTGTCTACTCTTACGTTTATAACACTTTCAGGCACCCCTAATTGAAAAAGATAACATTATTAACTATTCCACAAAAAAGAATCATATAAATCGGTATAGAAACACCAAAGTTATACATGAAATACGCTAATAATAAGCCATCGCGCGTGAATACTGAATCATGCTATAAGAATTATTTCCGAGAATCGGTCGCCGCGCTCGACGCGTCTCGCGGCCGAAGGTATAAAATTTCGTTCTATAGGTACTTAAGCCTCATGTGAACGTGATCTAAACAATATTACCACACATTAACTTAATAACACACAAGGAGTTACACGCTGTCGGAGTCGCGGGCACAGCTATTAACAATAATATCGTGAGGTTCCGTATTGCGATATTTTTCAACAGTATTATAGATTGACATATTATATTTCCCTACTAAATTACGAAAGTTAATCTGTCTGTTACATCAAAATCACTGAACCGTGAGGAAGGACATATACATAGGCTACTTTTTTTTACGAAAAACGACGGAAACGCGGACGAAGTCGCGGGCAACAGTTTTTTTTTTTTTTTTTTTTTATAACAATCTTACCTACACTATCATTACAGATCTATGATCCAACGCGACAGAGTGGCCTTACTAACTAAATCCTAAATCTACACCTTATACCTAGTTAAAAAATATCTTAATCTGAATAACTTATCACATATAGTGTAACTTTTGCAAATTCACTCAAGTTACACCACAATACATCAACCCTCCCATAAACCTCATTCACCAGGCGTATGGCTCTAGTGAGAGGAGTTCTGGCCAGTAGTTTGGTCCTGGCTGCAGGCACAGCGAGCAGGGGCAGACGGTGCCGCCTCCACACGTACCGGTCGGGCACACACAGCTGTAGGTGTCGCAGCACTCCCGGGTTATGCGCCATGCCACGTAGTAGTTTCACTACATACGCTACGAGCGAAAACTCCCGTCGTACTCTTAGAGTGTTATTTATACTAATTATATAAGGCTGAAGAGTTTGTTTGTTTGTTTGTTTGAACGCGATAATCTCAGGAACTACTGGTTCGAATTAAAAAAATATTTTTTAATTAAATAGTCAATTTATAGAGAAAGGATAATATCATTACGCTAAAGCCAATAGGAGCGGAGAGCCAATGAAGAATGCTTCAAAATCGGGGTTAAATTTAACGTTAGCCCAAAGTAACTATTCCACGCGGACGAAGTCGCGGGCAAAAGCTAGTACTTATAATAAATCTGTAGAGAGGTCAATTCTGTACATGAAATATATTTACAAAATAACTATCAGGGGGTGATTAGGGATCGATACTGATGCCAAAAATGCAATCAGTAAAATTTTTGTCTGTCTGTCTGTCTGTATAACCTTTATAGAAACAAAAACTACTCGACGGATTTTAACGAAACTTAGTACAATTATTTTTCATACTCCTGAGCTGGTTATAATATACTTTACATCACGCTATAATCAATAGGAGCAGAGCAGTGAAGGGAAATGTTGGGAAAACGGGAGAAGTTACTCCATTTTTTAAGCTTCCGTCGCGAGTGCAACCTTAATGGTTAAAGCTACACAGAAATCATTTATGACGGAAATGTTCTCCTTAAAATTGTTTAAAAAATATCCAACGACCGTATATATCTATCTTTTATGATTGACTTATAATAACACGTGTAACTCCCGATAGCTTAGCAGTTCGAAGCTTTCTGATTATTATTCTGCTCCGAAATTTAAAACCACCACAACTTTGCAATGGAACTCGGCTAAAAGTAACCCAGTTGCAACAAAATATAATCGAGGCTCAAATTTTAACAGGTTCCGGTGCAGGAGAAACCGTCTTTATTCCCAGAATTCCCATAATACCAAATAATTTACAGGGCACGTGTTATTAAAGTCTGCACTTATGTTCGTTTGCCTTTCTTTCACTTTAAGGTGGAGCAACGAATCTATGTGATTTTTATTGCACATAAAAGTTATAGAAAAAATTTACAGCTTAGATCGTCGTATGGATAAGAATAAAGGGCGGCCATTTTCTAGACTAGAACTTGACCTTGGAAATGTTTCCAAAAATAATTGAAATATACATACATAGGTACCTACATGGAAGAAAATAATCGGCTAGCACGTCAGCGACGAGTCAACAACAAACCATTAATTATACAAAACTTATCATCGTGTTTGCGATATTTTTGTTTGTAGTTCCAGATTATAAATATATAAAACATCACGGGGAAAAATATGATTCAGTAAAAACCTAAGGTAAAAACCAAAAATGCCTTTAAAATTTATACATTTCATTCATTTTCTACGAAAATAAACTAATTAACAACATGTTTGTTTTTTTTAAATGAAACTTCTTCACGTGAAGTGATAAGCGGGATGTGTGAGATAAATGATGTTATTACTTACGAATTTACAATGTTTGACTATGTAGGTACTTAGCATTGATGAGTTCAAGTTGAAGTGGAAGCACACAATTAAATATGTAGTAGATAAGTAATTACATACTTATAGGCAATTAGTAAATGGATTAACTTTTGTTCGAAACATGTACTTGTTGATACAGTAACTTATAAAAACTTTTTTGCAAAAAATAAAACCGACTTCCATATCAAAACACTACAAAGCCAAAAATAATTTTAATTTCGGTAGTCGGTGTTATTGGTTTTGTATTTTCTTTTTTTTCACACCGCCTTCCGAAATTAAAATTATTTTTGGCTTTGTAGTGTTTTGATATGGAAGTCGGTTTTATTTTTTGCAAAAAAGTTTTTATTTTCGCGCTTTTTAGTGGGTCAGTGAATTTTCAAATCGGTTCGTAAATGACGGAGTTATGCGCGAACAAAAAACGCAATGCAGAGTAAACGAAAAGATCATCAACGTAAATATTTTTTTAGACTTTTGTTGATTTTTCAGAAACGGCTTCTCCGATTTCGATAAAATTTTCATGGGACCTCATTTCATTTATTTATTTCATAAACAATTTTTACATTGTGTTGAAATTATCGCTCTAAATACACACAAACATAAAAAAATGACAAGTAGGCATTATTACAATACAGCAAAAACTAATCAAAATAAAATAAATTACAATATACCATTTCAAATAATATTTCTAGAATAACATTGTTACACAAATCGTATAATTATTTCAAATATAAACAAAGTAAAAATTAAAAATAAATACAAATTCAACCATTACAAGTCAGAAGTAAAAACAATAATAATAATCAAAATTTAAATAATAATATCAATTAAATTAGCAAGTCCACTATATAACGATGTCCAAATTATGTCAAATAGATATTGTATTGTAAAACGAACACCAAAAGGTTTACCTACAGATCAACCATTGAAAATGTCAAAATAAAAATAAAAAATACGTCAATTGAATAGGGACAATAAGTTAATACAGTCTAGTTGTATGTGTCACAGAGAAACTCTTCAAGTGTGTAATAGCATTTTTCTACAAGAAACGATTTCAGTTGTTGTTTAAATTGAGTAATATTATATAAGGTCTTAAATTCAACAGGGAGTTTATTAAAACACTTGACAGCTTGAAAGCCTGCAGCATGACTTACTACTTTAATGTGTGGATGAATGTCATACTGCAAATCCTTACGCCTTGTGGCTTCTCGCTTTTTCCGTACTTCGGTAGTTTCCACCGTGTTAAGCTTTTTCATGAGGTCGGTAAGTATAATTAACAAATATAGGCAAGGGACAGTTAATATCTGCAGATCTTTAAAATACTGCTTACATGATTCCCACTGTGGAATTCTCACCATAGTGCGCAAAGCCCTTTTTTGAACGACAAACGCAGTGTTCACATTGTACGCATAACTACCTCCCCATAAAGAAATACTATACCTAAGTCTGGACTCGACTAGTGAATAATATACCGCTTTTAAGTGTTCCATAGATACCTCATTTAGGAAGTATACCCTTTTCAACAAATAAGAATTTTTCAATTCGGTTGGCAAACGACGGAGCTATGCCCGAACAAACATAAAAAAAAAACAAACAAACATCCGAATTGAGAACCTCCTCCTTTTTTAGAAGTCGGTTAAAAATAGATTTTTGTTATTCTTAATTCAGACAAAATCTGCCGTTTACCGTTTTTAGTGATTAATAATTTCAAATTTGTTATCTACGCTGCCATTTAGGTATGTTTTTTTTTTTCAAGATTGTATATACTTAATTTGTTCAAGTAGCGACTAGGCAGTTAATTTAGCGTCGGTACCTATGATGAGACGCCAAGTACTAGAAGTATTCGAGGGGCTGCACAGGCGACCGTACGCTCACACCATGTATGTTATAATTATGTAGGTTGCTTTCGGTAAGATTGCTCAAAAAAAGTTATTTAAAGGATCCAAAAAACCCGACTGCTTAACTGAAATGTAAGGAACAAGCACATTTTTATTTTAAAAAGTGACAAGCAGGCGGGACCCAATTGAATGCATTTTTTTTTAATTTGGCGGGTCCGCCTGCTTGTCACTTTTTAAAATAAAAATGTGCTTGTTCCTTACATTTCAGTTGAGCAGTGGGGTTTTTTAGATTTTTTAAAGAACTTTTTTTTTCAACTTTTCAGTTAAAATATTAAACAACAATTTTTTTAATTTTCCCGGTCGTGTCACATTGGCACCCCACCGGATTCAGAAAGTGAAAGAGCTCAAGTCCATATTTTTAAACTTTCTCTTTGTATTATTTTTGCTAGTATTACACTAATGATAAATATGATATATCTTTTTGAAATCCTTGTGATAAGCCCTTTAATTTGATACCCATATAGTGGTATTCGAAAAAAAAATTTTTTTTTCACTGGGTATAATAATGACTTCGCACAGCCGCCATGTTTGATTTTTTCAAATGTCACCTATCTAAGAACACTTGGGCTCCTAAGACATATCTAACGATACCTCAATTTTGTGAATCCGTTCAGTGGTTCTGGAGATATGAGGTAATAAAGAATATTACATACTTACATACATACAAGATACGCGCGAAAAACATAACCCTTCCTTTGCAGTCGGGTAAAAAGTGAGCTTGTGTCGAATGTCGACAATCTACAAATTACAACTGACACCGACCGCCGATGCCTAGGTACCTAGGTATGTGCTTTTCCAGACTAGCTATTATCTGTCTCTGTCCCAAATAGCATCCAGATTCGATGGAGTTTGAGAGAAACCACATCCACCTAAACATCCAAACCATTATATTAATTATCGTAAGTAATATTATTATATTAGTGTAGATTATTAAAGTTTCATTCATTTCATGAAAATTCTAAATATTAATCATTGATATATTAAAAGGAGGATATTAATACATACTTTGTTACACCTTGTGGGTATGTTACAGTGATACTTGTCATAATAATAATTTTAAGAACTGATTTTCTATCTGTGACAAACAATAAATAAATCTGAATCTGATTTTGTTTGCTGCGCGCATCTATTGATTCATAATATGTAGTAGGTACTTACTTACCTACTAAAGAATGCATCGTAATCACTTCGAAAGGAAAGTGCGCATTTGAATATCTGAGAAACGTACTTAAAACATTATTTATATAAATAAGGAAAGAATTGGATGGTTTAGTAATATAAGAATAATGCTAAGTTTCCAGTTGAGCCAGAGTTGAGCCGGCAGCAGCAGGACGTGCAGTGGACCCGGACAGGGGACTGTGGCCGACCTGCTCAGCCAGAGTTGAGCCGGCAGCAGCAGGACGTGCAGTGGACCCGGACAGGGGACTGTGGCCGACCTGCTCAGCCAGAGTTGAGTCGGCAGCAGCAGGACGTGCAGTGGACCTGGACAGGGGACTGTGGCCAACCTGCTCAGCCAGAGTTGAGCCGGCAGCAGCAGGACGTGCAGTGGACCCGGACAGGGGACTGTGGCCAACCTGCTCAGCCTTTTCACAATTATGGTGGGCTCGGCTTCCTGTCTAACCGGATGCAGCTGATTGTTAGTGTTCTACAGGGAGCGACTGCCTGTCTGACTGCACAACCCAGTAGCTGGGTAGCACGATACCATTTAGCAAGACCTGTGTCAGACTTTGGCTTCTGACCACCCGTAACGGTTGTCTAAGATGCGCAGATGACCGCTGGGACCGACGGCTGCATTCCGAGGCACGGAGGGATCTTGATATGTGAGCAACTGCGACAAGCTTATATTATTTTATGGCCTCGCAGCACAGCACAGCACCGCCGCGCGCCGCGCTCGGGTACCTGCGGCCGCCACCTGCTCTCCGTTGCAAGCGAGCGCTTTTGTTGTAGACCTGTCCCCGGCGACAGGTAGGGCGGCGCCTGCCTCCCAGCTTTGTTTGTGTAAGCGGGCAACCCTCTGTTATCTACCTGCACTATCACCCGATGGTTTTTGTTCGCTTATCTTCATACATTTTGTTTTAACAATCACTTGATGCTGACGTAGCTAATACTGGGTATTTCATTATGAATGGAAACTGTACGCGAAGCTTTGGAGCAGGTCGGCTCACAGCTGCAGGTGAACATACCCGCGGGGCTCACATCCGCTCTACGTACGAGTACCTGAACCCTATCAGCTAATTCGGGATGAACTCTAATCGGGGTCAGTGGAGCGAGCTACGTTACACCGCGTGATACTGGGTGGAGACCTTTAATCTAGTTCCGTTAACGTAATTATAAAGTTATATAAGCATATTGACTTTCCTTGTTGTGTCCGAGCTAGGCGCACAGTCGGCCAGCTATCAGTTGTTTGGTCGCGCCGCAGATAACTGCGTGAGTCACGCGCTCCGCGCATCCTAATCATGTTCCTAGAAGTGTCCAAATGGCTTGCTTACTCCGCAAACAAACAACTCGTTGGGATTTTCATTATTCCACTAAATCATGTAAACAATCGTGTTTGTCGAATCTATCAACGGTACTGCCAAACAACGCTGATAGTTACAAGCACACATTAGATGAAACCGTGCTAACCTGTAGTACCCAGGGAGCCAGCAACATAGCTGGCTTGGCAACCGTAAGTGTGACTGAATGGACCGAACCCACGCTTGCATCAGCCAGGCTCTTCGTAGATGAGGTGTGTCCCTCGTCACAATAACCTTTATTATCGGCTATGTATCACTATGTCGCTGGAGTTTAGGAGTTTTTAGCTAGTGACTACAAACACACAAAAGAGTTACTTCCAATATATTATGCCAATAGAATGTTAAAACGTATTTAAACTATTGCTATTTAGTTTTTTTATAGATTCACATAAAGATTACTTAAAATAGTTTGTATCTCGCTTGAAACGCAGGTTTTGAACATAGTATTATTATAGGCAAATTATGGTAATATTCCGGTAAATTAATTCTTAAGAGTTTTTTGTTAGTGTATTAGCACTATTAAGTACCTAAGTAAATTACTGCAAGATTATGAAGCCGCGTGAGTCCGCCCGCGGTGTACAGCGGCAGCTCTCGTGTAGGGACCGACGCGGCGCCCCTCCTCAGCATTCGAAAGGCCCCCGATGGCCTTTGCATTTTTAGATCGTTTTTTTTTCTTTTTGTTTTGTTTTTAGGTTAGCGTTGGGTTGGGTCCCCAGATAGCAGGGGCGTGCATAGGATTATGACAGGGCATGCGGCGGAGTAAAAACACACAAAAACTTCTTCTTTTATAGATTTTTAGCATAGCCACAGCCACGCATCGTAGCATGGTGGCGATGCGTGGTTGTGGCTATGCTAAAAATCTATAAAAGAAGAAGTTTTTGTGTGTTTTACTCCGCCGCATGCCCTGTCATAATCCTATGCACGCGCCTGCCAGATAGGTTAGGGTTAGTTTATGCCCAATCTAAAAAAAAAGAAAAAAATAATAATAATAAAAAAACTTGAGAGGTGTCAAGGGACACCCGGATGGAACGAAGTTCCTTTCGATTAATTAGTGAAGGAATTGTAATAAAATTTTATTTATTAAATAAAAAATTAAAATTAAGGGGGCTCCCCATACACGGAACTAAAACTGAAATATTTTTTTTCATGAAACATGCGTGTGTGGTATTTATAGACAGGTCTTTAAAAATGACATTGAGGTTTCTAAGACCACTTTCTCATAAAGTTAATCGTTTAAAAGATATACGATTCCAAAGTGGTAAAATGTGCCCCCCCCCCCCCCTCTAACTTCTATAATAATGGAGTGAAAAATCTACAAAAAATATATGTCTATAGATCTTAACGATTACGTAAAAAAATCCTTATAAATAATTAAGAAAGTTATTGGCAAAAATAAGCACATGGTCCCATCGGCATTACTTAATATAATATATTGGTGGCAATTAAAAGATCCTGTGATTGATAGTTTAGGAGAAAAATGGTAGTAAGTCACAAAAACAGAGGCCACTTTGCGTATTTATTTATGATATTTCAAATATATTTTTATTTTTTCTGAAGCCAAGAGGACACGCTTTACATTGTGTAGATTAATATATATTATTTTGAAAAAAAAATCTTGTAAGGGTTACGGAAAAAAATCCTAAATGAAGCCTGATTCACGAATATCCACACCCCTTAAAAAGTGTCGTTACAACTTTTCGTATGAATTTTTTCCGGCTAGCCCCCTTTCGTAACGCGCGATAAGGAACTTCGTTCCAATAAAAACGATCTAAAAATGCAAAGGCCACCGGGGGCCTTTCGAATGCTGAGGGGCAGCTCTCACGATGCTATCATTCACGTATCATTTGCTCCACCTTTCCCAACTTTGATGGGGTCGGTTCCAGTCTAATCGGATGTAGAGTACCGACGTGTAACCTCGGCTAGAGCACTGTCAGATTGTCTAGCTTCTGACTACCCATAACGACTGTCAAAGATGTCGAACTGAGAGCCGGGTCTATCCGAGGCGTGGAGTATCACACCGCCAACTTCCAAACTCCGGGCTACTGCTGACAAATTCCATACAGTAAAACCCAATAGCACTTTTTGCATGACCCGGGAATCAAAGCCGAGACCTCGTGTGCTCAGCAGTCGCGTCCTCCCCAAATCTTTCGAGACAAAACCAATTGTGTAATATTTTACTATGATAATAAATAAGAGTATAATATATACGTCAATGGTTCAGATCGTCTCGCCATAGCTTCTTAGGTCTGTCTTGGCTAGAGAGATGGGCTGACACACGGTGGGTCCCTCAAGACGGATCCACCGTGTGGCCCCACAGCCAATCTCTCGTCGGCAAACCTTGAGTTTGCACGTCCCGGGTCGTGCAAAAAGTGCTATTTAGGTTTTTCTGTAAGGAATTTGTCAGTAGTAGCCCGGAGTTGTAAGTTGGTGGCGGATACCCCGCGCCTCAGGAAGTAAGATAAGCCGTTGGTCCCGGCTGTCATTTCGATATGTTGGACAGTCGTTGTGGGTCCCTAGTCTGAAGCCGGTAAGTCTGACGCCGGTCTGACCGGGTATCGTGTTACCCGGCTGCGCTTGTGGAGGTCAGGTAGGCAGGCGCTCCATGTCAAACCCTTATGCATTCATATCATGTTTATTACACAAATAATGCATTATTTCAGAACAAATGACTCAACCTTAAAAGATGAACATAAAATGCTGTTGTCGATATTTCTTTACAACTATTTAAGATGAAAAATCCCACCGTACATTATCTTCACGTAACTCCAACAGTTCAGACAGCGTACCCCATGATAGCTCTCACAGTGCACGATTTTTTCCGAATCACTTCCGACAACAGGTTCGCGTTTGACCACCATCTCACCTGATGGTAAGTGATGATGTGGTCGAAGATGGAGCACGCTTGCCTAGAAGTAACCTGTTCACTGTTGACTTAAAGAGCCCTGTTACAATTACTTATAGTAACACTGGGTGGGAAAATCATCGAATGACTTCTCCCGCTGTGGGTGAAGCGGAAGGGTGTGTCAGACTTCTACTGACTAAAAACCCTGTTTAGAACATTCCCACAACCCCGGACTTATAGTAACACTAGCAATTGATCGCGACTTCATTCGCATGGGAGGTTTTCCAATGTAAATTCTGAACCCGTGGGAATTTCAGGATAAAAGCTTATGTTTATTCCGAGGTTTCAGCTATCTACATACAAAATTTCATTCAGATCCCTGCAGCTATGTGATATTTGCGTGAAAGAGTAACAAACACCATTCATTCACCCTCACAAACTTTGCAATTATTAATTACTAGCTGTGCCCGCGACTTCGTTCGCGTGGTTGTCGAGAACAAAACAACGTCGTTTAGATAAGAGTATATCACCTTTTTGATGATTTAGATAAGAGTCCTGACTTTGGTATAGTTGATTACGTTAATGCTTCTCTATATACTATGATAGCGGTGGAATTACCCGGAGCATATACAAAAAGGTTGTTTGGGTTGCTAACACGTGATAGAGAAACATAGAGTTGGCCGTGTGAAAAACAATCAAAATTAAGGTCTACACCCGCAACGGATAACGTCTGGCCTTGGGCTTTATTAATAGTCATAGCGTAACAGAGGCTTACAGGAAATTGCACACGTTTGCAAGTAAACGGAAAATTATTGGAGATAATGGGTATCCTGGGAATGAAAACAACATCACCGGAGCCGCAACCTGTTAAGATTTCGGCTTCGATGACATTTCGTTGGAGATTTGTTACTCTCAACCGAGTTCCATTGCATAGTTTTGGTGGGCTTAAATTTCTGAGTAGAATGATTGGTACTCCGGCTTTTAAATAAATTTTGTGTGCTGGAAGACCTGGTGTATTTAGAGAGTCTAAAAACTCTACTGGATAGTGGGTGGCATCTCCTTCTTCCAAAACCGTGTTAATAGATAAATATTCCCTACTTTCTCCAGAAACATGTACCTATATTTGAGAATTTATTGCTGCTGCTTGGTCGTTGCAAGGTGCCAAAATAGCTCGTTGGCATAGCCAAGCAGCGTCATGGTTCGAGATCTCTGATGGATCTCCGTATACAGAGGAAATGAGTTCCTGCTGTGAGGCAACAGAAGAATACAGGCTTTCGACTAAAGTTACTTTACCTCCTTCTTGAGTCGGGTATGTGCCGTTACCAATTTGAAGTAGTAAAGAGAAAACCTGCGCGTTTGCGTCACCTCCCAAATATGCTCGCATATTAAAGCTCAAATTAGTTAATATGACACTACGCCATAAAATAGAGCTCTTTAAACAGGCACCTATTTCATCGGCCCTCGTTCCTCTGGATATTATAGGGAGTGTCTGCCTGAAGTCTCCACAGAATAGCACCGTTAAGCCTCCCATCGGTCGGTCATTTTGTCTTATATCTCGCAACGTTCTATCTGCAGCTTCCACAGCTTTACGATTTGCCATCGTACACTCGTCCCAAACTAGAGCATGGAATATCGGAACCTTTTCCCAATACCGGTTTTGTTTCGATATTCAATTTTTTAATATCGGTATACCGGTATTTCGATATTTTTCCAATATTATGGAAATAATATGATCAAAATCGTTTTAACGTTTTACAACGTTAAAACGAATTTGATTACTTGTAAAAATATTAGAATTTAGAGACTGTATCAAAGTGTGCTCTGGAAATATAAAATCACTGTCATTTATTATTAAAAATATTTGATTGCAATCTTATATCAATTCGAATTTAAAAGTATGATACACAAAAAATATCAATTTCTTAACATACTCTGCTGTGTCATTAAATAAAAAAATCAACACAAGTTAAAATAAGTGATTGAGTAGCATAATATACGTGTAACAGAATAAACGTAATTCCTGAAAGTAGTTGGTTCAGAATCGGCTTCTGAATCGATTCCGTCATACAAAATAGGTGTTAAATTTTGACGGAAAAATCTTTCATTTAACTTAAAATGGAAACACAGTATCATGACATATTAATACAATCCTTAATTCAAGGAAATGCGCTCGTGTGCGTGTCGGCCGCTAACATTGTATGAGTGTATGCGTCTGCGTAAGGATATTGTATGACGCACATACGTTTTACGTTTAGTAAGGATAACTATTTTATAAAAAATGTCTAGGTTTGGTTTCAATTTATTTAGTTACGGATATTGTCTTAGACATAATTTAATATTGTAATTGGGGTGTCTGAGGTATTGCGCTTAATCTGTTACACCTTGTATAAATAAATATTACGATAAACGCAAAGTATATTCAATGGGAGGAGTGACTACACAATCATGTTATGGCTTTAAAGACGAAGACTACGGCAATTTAAGAGATCGCTATTGCTGAAATATGGAACGTCAGTTTTAGAAATTCCCATTTAATAGGTCCTTAAAGCTCTTTTCAGACTAGACGAGAACAAAGCCAGCAGGCCGGTCGGAATATCTGCACGAGTCTTAAAAAGTTGTGCTCTGGAGTTGTCACAAGCAACAAAGATGTGTAACCAGTACCCAAAAACCTCCAAAATCTGCAAAGTGATGGATAGGGTACTCAATAATAAGCTGCTAGCATACCTTGAAGACAATGAGCTCCTTAGTCTCTTCTTCTTCTTCGTATCGATGGTAAATTGCGTACTTTATATGTATTAGGCCCAGTCACGCAGGTCTCGTTCAGTAGCGTTTATTAGGTCTTCTAATGTACACGTTTTTGGGTCATTTGGACACTTTAGCTAATGGGCCATTGTTTGATCAGGAACGCCGTAATCGCACTGGATGTCAGTTTGGCATATAATGCCCCAGTTTGCTAAATTGTGCTTGCAGCGGCCTACTTGGGTTCGCAGTCCATTGATAGCTTTCCAAATAGGCCACAGCAAGTCACGTCTGGGTGGCAGATGTTCCTGGTGCTGAATGGAATTAGGCGGTGGCGGAAGGTAGTTTAGCTACTTAGTGACCACCAGTATGGCTTCCGCCTTGGTCGGTCAACCCAAGATCTTCTTGTGTATGTTACGCACTGCTGGGGCGAGGCCATTAAGAAACACGGCAATGCTCTTGTAGAGTCCTTCAATATCTCACAGACTTTAACAGGGTCTAGCACTCTAGTCTACTGAGTAAGCTTCCTACATTTGGCGTCCCTGCTGGCTTCTGCAACTGGATTTTTGATTTCTTAAGTGAGTGGTCAATCCGAGCGGTCATCGATGGCTGCTCATCGGATCTTATTTCTGTCAATGTCAATGCGGTATTCTTAAGAGGTCTGTTCTCTTTGCGACTCTTTTTTGCTGCATATCAAATGAAAAATGCTCAACTAAAAGTACATTGTTCAAATATACAACAATCAAATGCGGAGCTTACCCAGTCGGTTATATCCTTAAACAAGGATTATGAGGATGTCTTGGCTAAGGTATCTCTGTTAGAAAAAGCGCAACATGAAAACAATGACTTCATCAATAAACTTGAAAAACAAGTACAGGAACTTCAGCAGAAGTGTCACCCTTCATCGATTGAAATTAGAAACGTACCTGCGATGCCAAACGAGAAAATCAATGACCTTCTGGGTATTGCTAGGCGTTTGGGGCAAGTAGCTCAGATGGAAATATGTCCCTCCAACATTCGCGATATTTACCGCCTGCCTGGGAAACCTGGTCAAACAAGATCCATATTTCTTGAATTTTCTACCGTTTATTATAAGAATAATTTTCTAACAGCTCTGCGTAACTACAATAAAGGACGAAGTGTAGAGGAGAAATTAAATACGGAGAACCTGGGTGTTGCGGGAGAACGAAAACCAATTTATGTTGAAGAACACATGACCCCGTCATTATAGTATTTGTTATTACAAATACCAAATAACTTACGTTTTCTTTGTAATCATAATCCATAATTCATCCATCAAAACAAATATTTTCTTGTCATGACATTTTTTACGTCAAGGCTGACAAACTGTAATTTTTTCCTTCTTGTAGTCACTTAATGGCTAATAGACTAAAAAGGTTGTTCATACTTTTATTATATAATTGTTATTCACTTTTATCGATAGGACTAGCTTAATATTGTATACTATATTGTGGTTGTCTACTGATTAACGGCATTTTAAATTATAATTATAAATTTCTAAAACACACTCTCAGATTTTATCGAAGAGGTTTAATAAATTATGCTCGAATATAACTGGCTGATCAAATAACTGGCAAGATGGACTATTTTGGACTCTACAATTTGAATTCTGGTACAGAATGAGAGTGGAATGGATTTTGAACGCTGAGCTGGGTATAAAAGGCGCTGGGGGCCATCTCCGGAGAGTTCAGTCTTAGACCAGTTTTTGAAGAGTTTAGTTCTCGACGACTTTTGACGAAGAGGAAGTGCAGTACCCGCTACCCTGACTCCTTGCTGGGAGCCTGCTGCCTTGACTCCTTGCTGAGAGCCCGCTACCCTGACTCCTTGTTGGGAGCCTGCTGCCCTGACGCCTTGCTGGGAGCCTGCTGCCTTGACTCCTTGCTGAGAGCCTGCTGCCCTGACTCCTTGCTGAGAGCCTGCTGCCCTGTCGCCTTGCTGAGATCCTGCTGCCCTGACGCCTTGCTGGGAGCCTGCTGCCCTGACGCCTTGCTGAGAGCCTGCTGCCCAGACGCCTTGTTGGGAGCCTACTGCCAGACCGAGTGGCCTGCCAAGCCGTCCCGCAAAAGTTAATGGCTTTGGCGGCGTTGGTGGAATTGGCGGCGTGGGCCCTCGTGGTGTGTCTCCAGGAAGACCTTTGTTAACGGCTGCTGAGGAAGCCTCTCTTGTACCTCCTCCTCCGGCTCCTCTTGTGCGTGCCACAAAAGCTACACCTATGCATATCGTTACAGTTTGGCGCCCAACGTAAAATCATAGCTAGTCGGTTAAATTTTTTTTTTTCAAAATTCTAAAAGAAACTATTACTAGTAACTTTTTCTTTGGACTCACTTTTTGGCTTAGACTCTTTTTTAATATTAAGTTCTAGGATAGGAGACTCACTCTTTACACTAACACTATACTAGACTCCCTCTTCACACGAACACTAGTTTATCACCTCTTTTACCACTAGTTTATTCCCTCTTTACCTTCTTTTGCTATCTATAATATTAATTTTCAGTCATGGATAGAATTATTCACTTTGAACTTTTAAATAAAGCTGAACTTGAGTATGAAGTTAAAATAAGACTTGAGGAACCAAAAGATACAGTCATACTTCTCAAGAAGCAAATTCTCCAACTCGCGCCTCTTACATTATCCCATGATATTTTAGATTCGGTGCTCCCAGTCAAAACTGACTTAGACGAACTAAACACTACTCTCAATTATATCGAATCCAAAATATTATTGGTAGAGCAGGGCAACAATAAACTTAACAAAAAAATTAGGACTTTTATTAACCATACATTTTTCAGATTAGATAGGATTGATATTGATTTAGATACCACAGAGGAAACTCGCTTCACTCAAACAAAGGAAAGATTTCTCGACTTAGAGTCAAAATTTAATTCTTTAACAACTGATTCCAACGAACTTAATCCACAACCTTTAGAAATCAACCGTCCCTCTTCGACTCCTAGTAGTACTAATGAGACCATGTTTCATACGATGCTTCCCGACATTCAGTCTCAACCTTTAAACTCTATTCCTAATAATTCACTTAATGAGCTTAAACGAATAAAATACGATGGAAACTCTTGTCCGCGTTCATTTATCCAAAAAATTCAGGAATTTAGTATTTCTAGGAATATTCCTGGGGACAAATTATTAGATCATGCGTTTGAATTATTAACTAATAATGCGTTACATTGGTATCGTTTTAAACGTGACTCTTTGTTAACTTGGAATGCACTTTGTGAAGCTTTGATTACAGACTTTGGTGGTTTTGACTATGACCATAAATTATTAGAAGCCATTAATAGTCGTACTCAAGGCAAGGATGAACCTATTGTTATTTTTGTTTCTATAATGTCTGGTATGTTTTCCAGACTCTCAGAAAAACTTACAGAAACTAAAAAACTCCAAATTATTATTCGTAACATTCGACCTTGTTATTCACCTTATATTGCTAATAATAATATTAACTCTATTCAGGCACTTATTTCATGTTGTCAAAAATACGAAGAGTTTTTGGACAAAGAGAAACGTTTCAGCGAACCACAAACTACTAATAATCCTTTAACTGTTGAATTTAACTATAAACCTACTAATTTAACGCCGAAACCCTCAACTTCTAACACGTTTCCTCCTAGAACAAATTTTAATAATCGTTTTAACAATAAACCTCAAGTTAACACGATCAATAAATTTAACTCTAATGCTTTTTGTGTACGATGCCGCACTAATGGCCACACACTAACTAATTGCTCGCAACCTCGTACATTAATTTGTTTTAGATGTGGCTTAAAAGATGTTAAAACTACTGATTGTCCTAACTGCAAAAAAACTAACAACTCAAAAAACTAAACAACGACTTGGGTAATAAATACTTTAATCAATCTGACTGGCAGGATTGGTTACAAACCATTAAAAATTTCTTCCATTGTTACAAAATTAGTTCATTATACGACAACGAAAAAGATTTTAACCGTCCTTTTATTGATATTTCTATTAATAACAAAATATTTTCCGGCCTACTAGATAGTGGTAGTTCGATTACAATACTTGGTAATAAATCCCACTTAGAAATTTTAAAATTAGGCTTCACGCTATCCAAGTCTTGTTCAATGACGATTACTACTGCCAGTAAACATATAAGTAAATCTCTTGGCTCAATCGACATTCCAATTAGATACAATAATCAAACTCATCTGATCCAAGCCTTCGTATTCCCAAATATATCTCCTTCAATTATTTTAGGAGTCGACTTTTGGAAAAAGTTTAACCTTGTACCACACATACTTTCTTCAGCTTTTAGGCTAAATACTAAATGTTCAGTGGTTACTGAAACTACTAAACAAGTACTTCCTTATAACAATCTTTCGTCAGAGCAAAAAACTATTGCTGATGACATGATTAATCGATTCAAAGCTATTTCCTTCGAAAGTAGAGGAGTACTGGGCCGCACTCATCTTATCAGTCATCATATTGATACTGGTGATACTCCACCAATTAAACAACGTTGCTACCGACTGTCTCCTGAAAAACAGAAAGCTCTCATTAAAGAAGTTGATAAAATGTTAGAATGGGGTGTTATTGAAAAATGCGAAAGTCCTTGGCTTTCTCCGGTTATCATTACGCCTAAAAAGAATGGCGAATGGCGATTCTGTGTTGATAGTCGTAAATTAAATTCAGTTACTCGTAGAGACGCGTATAGCCTTCCATTTGTCAATGAAATTTTAGATAACCTTAAAAATGCAAAATTTCTTTCAAGCATTGATATTGCTAAAGCATTTTGGGAAATTCCTTTGAAAGATGAATCTGATAGAGATAAAACAGCTTTTTATGTCCCTGGTCGAGGCATGTATCGCTTTGTTATCATGCCCTTTGGGCTAACCAATGCTCCAGCTACTCAGCAAAGACTTATGGACATGCTCTTTACTCCTGAATTTGATAATAAAGTCTTTTGTTACTTAGATGATATTATAATCATCTCTGAATCATTTGAGGAGCATATCTCTTATCTACTTAAAGTTCTGGAGAAATTAAAGTTAGCTAATTTGACTATTAACTTCGATAAAAGTCAATTCTTTAAAAATGAACTTAAATACTTGGGGTATATTGTAGATGAAAATGGTTTACGTTCAGATCCAGCTAAAATTAAAGCAATACTCGAATTTCCTACTCCCACTACTCGTAAAGAAGTAAGAAAATTTATTGGAACTTGTAGCTGGTTCCGTCGATTTATTCCCAACTTCAGCACTATTGCAACACCACTTAATTTAACTTCTTCCGGTAAAAATGCCCCTAAATTCTTTTGGGATAAAGACGCTAATCTGGCTTTTAATAAACTAAAAGAAGCTCTTGTTACTACTCCTATACTAGCTTGTCCTGACTATGATCTCCCCTTCTCTGTACACTGCGATGCTTCTAACTTTGGAATCGGAGGTATGTTAACACAAGAAAAGGACGGCAAAGAAGTAGTTATAGCCTATATGAGCAAATCCCTTAATATAAATGAGCGCAATTACTCAACCACAGAAAAAGAAACCCTCGCAGTAATAACAGCTATAGAACATTGGCGTTGTTATATCGATAATGGTAAACAATTCACTGTTTATACAGACCATGCAGCACTTAAATGGTTTTTAAAATTATCCAATCCATCCGGTAGACTTGCACGGTGGGCTCTTAGGCTGTCAACTTTTAATTTCACTTTAAAACACAAAAGAGGTAAAGACAATTTAGTCCCAGACTTACTCTCCCGTGATTTAACATCATCTCCTCTTGGTGTTAATCCTGTCTTACTTGAACCCCAATCTGTATCTCCAGCATTGGAACACTATAACAAACTACTTTTAGAATGTCGTAACAATCCTGATCAATATCCCAATTATACTATTCGCGAAAATAAATTATTCCGCTATACTCATTCTCCTTACGCGCTGACTGAAGATTTCGCGTGGAAAGAAGTTCCTCATCCTGATCTTCGGGAAACCCTTGTCAAAGATAACCATGGGTCCCCAGATCAGCCCCATCTAGGAATTTTTAAGACTTATAAAAAGTTATCACTTCTATATTACTGGCCAGCTATGTTTAGGGATATCGCTAAAATAATTTCTTCTTGTGATAATTGTTTAGCTTATAAACACGCAAATCACTCTCCATTTGGCCTTATGGGTAAACCAAAAATTTGTTCCAGGCCTTTTCAAACTATTTCCTTGGATTTAATGGGTCCTCTACCTATGACTAGACGTAGGAATCAATTTATTTTAGTAGTTAACTGTTATTTTACTAAATATTCCCTGATCTTCCCACTAAAACGGGCTACTAGTACTAACATTATCTCTAACTTAGAAAATTTTGTTTTTCTGGTCCATGGTGTACCTCAAACTATTATTATGGATAACGGATCGCAATTCCAATCCCATGAATTTCGCAACTTTCTTGGGAGATACAACATACCATACATATTTTTTTCTCCCCACTATTGCCCTCAAGTTAATCCCACTGAAAGATATAATCGTACTATAATCACAGCTTTGTCACCTTTGGTCGGTGAAGACCATAGATCTTGGGATATCCACCTTCCTAAAGTTCAATATGCTATGAACAGCACAACTAATGCAACCACTGGTTTCTCTCCTAACTTTTTGCTCTTTGGACGGGAAACAGTTACTTCTGGTTCACTTTATACGCCAACTAATAATCTTGAAGAAATAATTTTTCTACCTAGGGATATCTATGCTACTAACTTAGGTTTATTGTCTGCTACTTTCGATAAAGTTCAGACAGCCCTTCATATTGCCCATACCCGTAACTCTTCTTATTACAACGAACGTCATTCATTTAAAGAATATGACGTAGGAGATACAGTCTGGCGAAGAAATTATATAAATAGTCAGGCTGGAACTTATTTCAGCGCAAAGTTAGCTCCCAAATATATAAAGTCAACTGTAATTCAGAAACTATCCCCATTAGTTTACATATTAGAGGATCCTAATGGCAACCGAGCTAAATGGCATATTAAAGATTTTAAAAATTAATGTATATAATCATGTAAATATATTCACCTTTCGTACTATATTCATGACTCATCTCTATCTTCTTCTCTTCTTTTAACTGTCGAGTTCTTTTCGGCTTATTGAAACTCAATAGTTTATTTTATTTCTTTCTTTAACTTTGTTCTTAAACTTTAAGAGGCTTCTCTTAATTTTTATTTTTTCTCTTCTATCTGAACTAATCAGATATCACTTAGAAGTGCGTTTAGGTACATATTACCAAACCTTCTCCCTTTCTAACTCTCCAAGTTAGTTTATTACTATTTATCGACTCTAAAGTTGATCGAAGCGGCTAGCAACTTCGTAAAAATAAGCCTTTGCTAAACCTTGTTTTTTATGTTATCGACTCTAAAGTTGATCGAAGCGGCTAGCAACTTCGTAAAAATAAGCCTTTGCTAAACCTTGTTTTTTATGTTATCGACTCTAAAGTTGATCGAAGCGGCTAGCAACTTCGTAAAAATAAGCCTTTGCTAAATCTTGTTTTTTATTTGATGGGTTTTCGACGCGAGCGGACTGACAGACTCCGAAAACAAGCCTACTGTCATGTACTAATCAGGTCGAGTAGTGATCATTGAATGTGAATCCTACCTGACCTAACTTCGTGAGATGTTGGTGTGATTGAATGAGGCATGTAAGTTATATGAATGTGGATAAACTTTAACCTTACAAAATTTTTGTTCTAGACCAAAAATTTTCTCGGGGTCGATGGGGAAATATAGTATTTGTTATTACAAATACCAAATAACTTACGTTTTCTTTGTAATCATAATCCATAATTCATCCATCAAAACAAATATTTTCTTGTCATGACATTTTTTACGTCAAGGCTGACAAACTGTAATTTTTTCCTTCTTGTAGTCACTTAATGGCTAATAGACTAAAAAGGTTGTTCATACTTTTATTATATAATTGTTATTCACTTTTATCGATAGGACTAGCTTAATATTGTATACTATATTGTGGTTGTCTACTGATTAACGGCATTTTAAATTATAATTATAAATTTCTAAAACACACTCTCAGATTTTATCGAAGAGGTTTAATAAATTATGCTCGAATATAACTGGCTGATCAAATAACTGGCAAGATGGACTATTTTGGACTCTACAATTTGAATTCTGGTACAGAATGAGAGTGGAATGGATTTTGAACGCTGAGCTGGGTATAAAAGGCGCTGGGGGCCATCTCCGGAGAGTTCAGTCTTAGACCAGTTTTTGAAGAGTTTAGTTCTCGACGACTTTTGACGAAGAGGAAGTGCAGTACCCGCTACCCTGACTCCTTGCTGGGAGCCTGCTGCCTTGACTCCTTGCTGAGAGCCCGCTACCCTGACTCCTTGTTGGGAGCCTGCTGCCCTGACGCCTTGCTGGGAGCCTGCTGCCTTGACTCCTTGCTGAGAGCCTGCTGCCCTGACTCCTTGCTGAGAGCCTGCTGCCCTGTCGCCTTGCTGAGATCCTGCTGCCCTGACGCCTTGCTGGGAGCCTGCTGCCTTGACTCCTTGCTGAGAGCCTGCTGCCCTGACTCCTTGCTGAGAGCCTGCTGCCCTGACGCCTTGCTGAGATCCTGCTGCCCTGACGCCTTGCTGGGAGCCTGCTGCCCTGACGCCTTGCTGAGAGCCTGCTGCCCAGACGCCTTGTTGGGAGCCTACTGCCAGACCGAGTGGCCTGCCAAGCCGTCCCGCAAGTACTATTTTCTAAACCTCCTCCTCTTCTCTCCTGGGAGTGTGTTAGATAGGTAGGTAGGCCGGTTTCTAGGATAGGTAGATAGGTAGGCAGGTTTTATATAATACTGTATATAAATAATATATTAAATTTAATGGTACATTTACCCTCTTTTATTGGAGAAGTAGAAGGTATCGTTACATCATTTAAAAGACTATTTTACCTTGCCCGTGACTTCGCGAAGCGAAATAACTACACCTTCTGCTGGATCTCTAACGGTAAAATACTCTTACGCAAAAACACTGATACAAAGGAATCTCATATGGTAAAAACCGAACAATGTTTGTTAAATTTAGAATTAAAAAAGTGACTAACTTCCCATCACTTTTTATGTATCTGTATTTCTTTAAGTATTTTACTTAATCATTTTAATATAATGTACTCTTGTAAACTAATATATATATAGATAAAGCAGAATCATATTTTTTAAGGAAACAACTTAACTTTAACCAATATAGCTTCACATGTATAATAGATATATCCCTACATAGTTATAGTGAGATCCATTCTGTGGCCGAGATTTCCTTTTTAAAGCAACTGCAACGTGAGCTGATAGTGGTAATTAACTTTTTAATTCTTAAAATCCGTTATTATTGCATAAAATCGCTTCCGTTGCATCTATACGTTATAAAATTCCTTAAAAATGCCAGATAACATAAATAATGCTGCCAATGCTATTGATATGTTTAATGTTGCTAGCTCCCATATTTGCACACCGGAGCAATGTACAGGGCTTATTGCGGATCCTAACACCCATCTTAAAAATATACATATTAATATCAGAAGTATAAACAAAAATTTAGACCAATTTATATCCATGATGTCTGTGATCAAATTTGAGTTTGACTTAATCATACTTTCGGAGTGCTGGCTAAAAGGATCAGGCGCACCACCTTACCTTGATAGTTACACACCTCATGCTACAACCAACAATCTGACACAAACGAGGGAGTTGTAATGTACTCTAAGAACGGATTAGGGTGTATCATATCTGAACCATCCTTTTCAGATGCTAATTGCTTAGTTTGTTGTTTAAATAATATCGCTATAATTGGGCTGTACCGATCCCCATCTCGTTTAGACCTAACCAAATTTTATGACAGTCTAGAAATACTAATGTCCAGTCTAAACTCATTCAAAAACATAGCAGTGATAGGAGATCTTAATGTCGATATAAAAGAGAATAATAATATCGATCGAAACTCGAATGAGTACTTACTATTTACGGCTTCATTAGGATTATTGCCGGCACACGTGTATCCTACAAGACTCGGAAATTGCCTTGATCATATATTATTAAAATCTAATAGTTCGGCAAAAGTTGTTATATTGGATACCCAAATAACGGACCATCTTCCTGTCATTTTATGTATGAAAGAGACCAAGAAACTATACCTGAATAGCAATAGGGTCATAACGCGCTTAGACTGTTCCTCTATTAAAGCAGACATTGATCGAAGTGATTTTAGTGTAGTTTTGAATGAAGTTGATGCGAATATTGCCACCGATAATTTGATCTCAGTTATTGGTATTGTTGTAATGAAGCACACGACTCAAAAAAAAGTTAGTAGACGAACCCGTATTCTGAAACCGTGGATCACTAAAGGATTGCTTCGTTGTATATGGAACCGTGATAGAATGCACCTTAAATTAAGGAAAAATGCTAATAATGCAATCCTTTCTACTACATATAAAAGATACCGAAACTTCTGTGATGCCCTTCTCAGAAAGCTTAAAATCGAGAACGAAAAAGAACAGCTTACTAAGGCTCAAAACAGTCCGAAAGCAATATGGGATGTTGTAAATCGAATCTCAGGTAGGAAATGCCAGTCACCCAGTCCAGCGACGGAACTATTAAAAATCTCAGCTGATGCTAAATTGGCAATAAACTGTGTCAACAAATACTTTGTCAATATTGGTAAAGACCTGGCATCGAAACTGGTTCCACCGGATGATTCACCAGTGCCTCATCACGCGGGAGGAAATCTATCACAGCCCAACTCTCTCGCTATACTACCAGTGAGCCATGATCAAGTGGCAGCGATCATTGGCTCACTAAGAAATAACTGTGCAACTGGCTGGGATAATATCTCAGCCTTGCTAATTAAGCTATCACAAGAAGTGTTGATACCACCTATTACACACATTTGTAATGTTTCTATTGCCACTGGCGTATTTCCTAAAAGCCTGAAAAAGGCTATAGTGACTCCTATGTATAAGGGTGGGGATAGAGAGAAATGTACGAACTACAGGCCTATTTCTGTACTGAGTACATTATCGAAGATTTTAGAAAAAATACTCAATAACTGCTTGGCCAAGTATCTCACCAAATATAATATTATCTCAGAAAACCAGTATGGATTTAGGCCGGGTGTATCAACTGAAGATGCTGTAACCAATTTCAGTGCCACGGTAGCTGATAAAATGGATAAAAGCTATAAGTGCTATGGTATATTTTTAGATATATCAAAGCTTTTGATACGGTCTCTATCCCAATCCTTTTATTAAAACTGGAGCGCATTGGAATTCGTGGTCTGGCATTAAAAATATTCAAAGATTATTTGTCCAATCGTACCCAGGCAGTGAAAATTGATTCAGTGGTGGGTGAGGACGAAGAAATCAAATATGGGGTCCCACAGGGGAGTATTCTTGGACCCACATTGTTTCTTATATACGTCAACGACTTGTGCAAGATGGAACTGAAAAACTGTGATATTTTTACTTATGCGGATGACACAGCACTCTTAGTGTATGGGAATAATTGGGTGGAAGCTAAGACACATGTCGAGAGTAATTTGAGGGAGATCATGTTATGGTTATCTTCTAATCTACTTACGTTGAATGTAGATAAGACGAAATATATTCGCTTTTATCTCCCCAACACCTCAACGCCATCAGAAGAAACTCTAACTCTAACTGCCCATAATTGTGCCAGATCATCGATTATTTGTGGTTGTCCACCATTATCGAATGTTGACTGTACAAGGTATCTTGGTGTTATAGTTGATGAACGATTGGACTGGCGTCCACAAGTGGAGACCCTCACCAGACGTGTCAGAAAACTACTATACGTGTTTAAGAACCTTCGTCACTCCGCCGATCATGCGTTAACGAATACAGTTTATCTTGCACTGTGTCAATCAATATTGGGTTATTGTATTCCTGCATGGGGTGGGACTTACAAAACTCTGTTTTTGAAATTAGAAAGAGCACAAAGGTCTATTCTCAAGGTCATACATGGTAAGTCGCGTCACTATTCTACCACAGAACTATACAAGGAATGCAAGGTGTTGGCGGTGCGACAGCTGTTTATACTACGCACGATGCTCCGGCGACATTCGCTACTTCCCCTTAATACGGAAGTTTTAGAAAAACGAAGTGGTGCACTTGTTTGTCCCTCTGTGAGATGTAGAACGGCTTTCGCACTGCGACAATACAACGCATTAAGTTCCAGGATTTATAATAAACTTAATAAGAAGATCTCACTGTATGAACTTACAATTTTAAAGATAAAGTAACTAATTGGTTAAAGTTGTTGAGTTATGTTGAGACTGAGAAACTTATTGAAATTGTAAAATAAAAATAAAATCTTAACATTTGATTTTTTAAATTAAATTATAGAAATATATAGATAGATTTAATTTAAAGTAAGTTGCTAATTACATAAAATAAAATTGCAATATTTTGGCATAAAATAGGACGGTGATATGTATGCGAAAACTGCGCGGTTGACCGCTGACTACCCAAGATACGAGCATAGCTCAGTTTGGGAGTCGTTGTCTCAAATTAAAATGCCTCTGTACATCCACCTCACTCAAGTCAATGTTTGTTTCTTGTATTGTTTTTATTTTTGTACTTATTGAAGAATAAATATTTCTTTTTTTTTTATTATTTATAATGTTTTTAACGAACAATTTTCTTAATTAGTCGCTTATTTACTTTTTGTACAACAGCCTTAGCCCATCATTAGATATTTAGTGTGTTTGTGCAATTTTGTTTGCGTCAAAATATAGTTTAAGTATAAAGTAGTTTGATATATAATATTATATAATTTAAAGAATATCAAGGACCTGCTCCAGCTCTTGGGTACGCGGATGACAGCACAGACTTAAAGATATACTTATCCAGTGCTATAGCTAGCAGGGATGAAACAGACTGTCTCAGAAAGGTCATGTTGGAGCAAATTAATTTGACCCGACAATCTGGTCAAATTCAATGCTTTGAAAACACAGGTTTATCTGCTAAAAGGAGCCAATTTAAATTATCTCCTACTTTCAGAGGTGCATCTATACCTATCAGTTACCGACCACCTGGAGCTTTTGGGCATGGAGTTGACGTCTAACTTAAACTTCGGCTCAACCATTGAGTCAAAAGCTTTGACTGCAGCCAAAATGCTGGAAATCCTGCACAAGGTGAGGCGATACTTCACACCTGTACAGCTTTTGAATTTGTATAAAGCACAGGCCTGTTCTTGTATGGAGTACTGCAGTCATTTGTAGGATGGCTTAGAAAAATAGCAGCTTGATGCACTTGACTCGAATAACGCAGAGCTAAAAGACTCATAGGCGATGTAGTGTTAGCAGACAAGCTTCAGCCTGGCTCATCGGCGAAACGTTGTTTGCCTGTCGGTCTTCCACAGATTGTACTTCGGAGAGTGTGCACAGGAACTCCATGACCCGATTCCTCCATCTATCTACCTTATACTAACGATCTACCAGACGTACTGCATGGTACCATTCTCACTTGTTCAATATACCGTCTTGTCGTACTAAGCGATTCTCCTCTACATTTATTGAGTGCACGGCCAAGGTTTGGAACTCTCTGCAGGCTGCTGTGTTCCCCTCTACATATGACCCGTCTGCCTTCAAAGCAAGAGTGAACGTGCAACTTCTGGGCTTGTCTTTGAGATACGATCTTATTTTGTTGCACGTATGTACATAATGCCGGGCGCCGGCCCAAGTGTTGTACACTTTTATATGGAAATAATCATTTATAAATTACACTGTAGCATACATATTATTATAATTAATCGATAGGTTTTGTTTACATTAATTAAATTCAATGAAATAAGTAAGAAAGATTCTATTGCGTCTGGTTTTTGTTTCTTATAAAATATCGAAAAACCGATATTTGAAATCTAATATCGCTTTTTTCGATATCGGATTTATGGTCCGATATTCCAGTTTTTCGATATTATCGAAAACCGGTATCCATGCTCTATCCCAAACGATAAGGGCGCAATCGCGTAAAACCCTTGCTTTATCACTATTGCGAGACACGTTGCAAACAGGATTTTCTGTGCGGTCCAAGTCGATTGGTATTTTAAATGTTGTATGTGCAGTTTGTCCTCCTGGTAATAAAGTGGCAGCTATTCCTGAGGAAGCGACGGCAAGGGCAATTTTGTTTTGGCTCCTTATTTGAACCAAGATAACTTTAGTGAGGAAAGTTTTACCTGTTCCACCAGGTGCATCTAAAAACAGCATTTCTCCTAATGAATGTTCTACACTACAGCATACTCTATCAAAGATTTGACGTTGTTCTGACGTCAAATTTGAACAGCCATTTCGCAATATTTCTGATAACTCTTCGGGGTTGTAATTTATTTCAGATGTATACTCCCTATTAATTCGTTCCCCACCAACTGTCGGTGTCGGCAAGCCTTACTGACTGAGGGGGTTCCCTCCTATACTTGTAACTATATCTTGTATAGCCAGCAAAGACCTATTATGGCAGCTTTCACGTACTTGGTCAGAAGTTTCACTATTTATATTTTGCTGTCTCAAAAAATCTTCGGCAAACGCGTCTTTATATTTTTGCCACAACTGCCCAGCGTCCGATAGGCCACAAAATGTCAACAAAATGGCAAATAAATGGCGCAAACGATGTGGACTATCACTGACGCATGCTTCGGCTAAAGCATCATCCCAATGCTGATCGCCATCTAATAAATGCCGTGCGCGGCAAGCAGCTTGAAATGTGGGATATTCTATATCGTCCACTTTGCGGAGCTCAGCAAAAGAAGTAGGTCCTCGCACTGTGTGAAGAAGAAGGCGTAAATAATAACACTCTGCATTATTTGGGTGCACCGTGTATACTCTTCCAATCACGTGTTCTTTAAAAATTCTTTAAAAAGACTCGCCTTCTACAGCAGTTCCACGTCTCCTGCGATTAAAAACACCTTGCTGCTTGTTATAAGTATAATAATGTGGCACTTCATTGTACAACAGAGACTTAGCGAAATTGTCTCTTTCGCAAAGGCGAAAGGATGCGAGCAAGGTGGTTTGTCTTGGGTTGTTCATTCTTTCTGCCACATTTTCTGGCTGAAAGTAAGCTCGCTGCCCGCCTTCCAGGTGCACGTCAAGATGGATGACTGGCGGATACCTTTCATGAATAGGGAAACTCAAAATGCGCCAAACTGCCTCCGAAGAGCTTATGTCATTTCATTTATTTCATTTATTTATTCCTTAACAATTTACATTGTGTTGAATATACATTTAATAATAAGTTATATACAAGAAAAATACAAAATACAACGAATGTGAAGATAACATTTGTGTCAATCATTACTAAAAATTATGTCAAAAAGACGTTATGAAAGACGTAAAGAGATGTTATGTATCGGCCAGATTGATACCTTGTCACTTCATCAAATTGGTTGTTATTTCTTAGTGCTATCATGGCTTGATCACTACCTTTATTAACATATTTACATATATATTTTATAGATTCGACGCTATTACAAATTTCAACATTAATGTG
This sequence comes from Tholera decimalis, assembly GCA_943138885.2. Lineage (NCBI taxonomy): Eukaryota > Metazoa > Arthropoda > Insecta > Lepidoptera > Noctuidae > Tholera > Tholera decimalis. The sequence continues at coordinate 121,507 of OW964568.2, read as the reverse complement.
TGCTTGAAAAGCTTTTGACAAAACTGGAGAATACGGTACCACCCAACTATTATTTAGAATTATTTCTTGTCCACGGAATCTGACAGTAGCTGTGAATCCACCTTGTGACGGTGATCTTCGCCGGTATTGCGGATACCCATTTTCCCCAGCCATAGTTAGTTCTTTCAGTGCTCTGGGGTATTTTTTTGAGCATTGACCATCTTTCATGCACGGTGATTCCCTGTTTAAGACGCCACATGGCCCGTGAACCATATGTGTTTTTACATGTCATGCAAAATCGGATCTGCATTATAGTCCGGAAATTCTGCACTTATGACACTGTCTATAGCATCGGGACGAATATTTTTTGCCAGCCACAGAAGAATGTGCGCGTGGGGTAAACCACGCTTTTGCCACTCGACGCTATACATAAAACAAAGAGTTGAACCGAAAACTTTCTCCTTTGTAAGTAGATTAATCAAGACTTTGAGTTTTAAATGAAAAATCCTAGCAATAATGTCATGTCTGTCGTATGACGCCTGTCCTGTGAGAAGTGCCTGGTAAATCTCCGTCCACTTTGGATTTGTTGTAAATGTTATAAAAAGGTCCGGCCGGCCGTATTTACGGACGTAACAAAAAGCATCTTGCGTTCGTTCGTGCATATACCGCGGACCGCCTGTGAAACTGGATGGCAAAATAACCAATCGACCCAAGTCTTCGACGTTATTATCTGATTGCATGGCGTCCCGCAAGTGCACGTATTCTTCAGCGCGTAACCGTCGCTGGTTAGTGCGAATATACACTAAACGTTCAGTTTCTATTATTGCGTACATGTCCACAATAAATTGGCTGAACAAACCACGAAATCGTTGCAAATATACGAAACTGTTTTGCCTTATTTGTAAAAGGTAGGAATAGTATTGTTGAGCAGATATTTTTTTTTGATAATTAGTGACTCTCGTAGTAGGGTTCACTTGGTACAGCCCAAAATTGTACCCATCTTCACCATGACAAAAAATTAGTGGATATTGCAGGGCGTCGTAAGCTCGGTGGGTTTCCAAAATGCGTTGAAGGCGATCGTCGCATGTACGCAACACGATATCACGTCTCTCACACTCCTGGTCGACTAAAACAACTGCAACTTCATCTGCGACGGGTGCATTGTGTCTTCCACGGTGTCCACCCACAGGACGTCTATAGGCACTTATAACTTCTTATAGTACCATATGCAGTTGCTCTCGAAAAGCACTATTTGAGGAAGTGGAACTGATCATGAAGACCCCAGATGGCCATCGAAACTACTCAATAATAAGTATTTCGTGGATTGCGATTAGATTACTTGAATATAGATGTTAAGCACTTTATGCTCGTCACAATGCATATGGTGAAGTAGAGCTGATGGTGATGTACCAGGAGAACTCTTCAAAAATTAAGGGCTCTGCACCGGGAAAAGCAATATTTTGTAAAAGGTGATAAGTAGTTGACATTTTGGCTTTTGTAACTAGATAAATTACAAACCGACCCACTAAAAAGCGTGAAAAAAACTTTTTAGAAAAAAATAGAACCGACTTCCATATAAAACCACTACAAAGGCAAAAATAACTTTAATTTAGGAAGGCGGTGTCTTTAGTTTTGTATATATTATCGTTTTTGACACCGCCTTCCGAAATTAAAGTTATTTTTGCCTTTGTAGTGGTTTTATATTGAAGTCGGTTCTATATTTTGCTAAACAGTTTTTTGGTTTCATGTGTTCTTATATTTTTGTAGTTTAAGGTTTTGAAGGCGGTTTTTTTAATTAAAATACTTGTTTGTTTTATTATTAGTTGCCATTACAAAAATTAAATAAAAAAATAATAATCTCAGCAGAGTATCGCTATGCAATGTAACAAACTTTAAATATCGATTCTGAATTGCGATACGCCGCGCGCCGCCGCAACTATTATTTTTATTTTATTTTTAAGAGATGTTTCTTATACCTACTTCTTATAAGCATTTTTTGCGTAAGGGGTTTTTAAATTTTTATTTTAAACTTTTCACGTACTATAGATTTTGTCAATTTGACTAATTTCATGGAATGAACAGTTTTTGTAATATAGTACCTACGCGTGGTTCCCTATCAATTGATTCGCCACTTGGGTATATTTGACAATAATCAATTATTCATCCCCACTTTCACCACCCATATCTAGTAAATGGCTGAACCGATTTTGACAAAACATGTCTAAAAACCATTGCCGACAAACTTGCTTTCTAACAAAAAAAAACCGCATCGAAATCAGTTCACCCGCTTAGAAGCTACGGAGAAGCCACAAACATAAACACATACACAGACACACAGATACACACGTTCAACTTATAACAACCCTCTGTTTCCGTCGGGGGTTAATAAACAGGTTAGAGAGGAGTTCACTCGTGAGCATGATCAATATCCATGAGAGAAAGTTCATTCAAATGACCGTCTTTTTTGTCAAATTTCCAACTATCCTAAGTGCTCACTAACATCACTGGAGGATCCTATTTCTTAGTGCAAAAATTCATCAAATGACTTCTCCCGCTCTAAGTCGGAGTTCTTCTGACTAAAAACCCACATTGTTCCTTCAATTGCCCTAACGTTCCGGGGCTGCGGTATCTCGTTAGAACATTCCCGCAACCCCGGTAGGCATATTATTCAGGAACCTATGTACAAAGTTTCAAAATAATCGATTGAAAAAATTAAAAGTTTCATATAAACTCGTATCCCTTTTTTAACCTTTTAAGGGGGGGGATCTACAATAATCCTTTCTTAGTGCTCGTTTACATCACTTGAGGAACCTATATACAAAAATACAAATAAATCTATTAAACAAATGAAAAGTTTCGTAAAAATTCGGACCTCCATGTTTCCCCCTTTGGGGGGGAAACTTTCCAAAAGTTCTTTCAAAGTGCTCACTTGGGTCACTTACTTGACGTACAAAGTTTCAAGTAAATCCATCATAGAAATAAAAAGTTTCATATAAACTTTGACCTCCTTTTAAACCCAGTTAGGGGGAAGGGGGGGCAATATACTACTAAACAGCTTCATGCGTCCAGTAGTTTCGGCTGTGCGTTGTCTGTCAGTCAGTCAGTAACGGAAGCGATTTATGTATATTATATTGATTGCTTGATAGCAGTCACGCTCAGTATCGTGTAAAGTCTACGAAAAGTCTGAGTGATGGGGCCCGATTGCGCGTCTCTTTTACAAGGAATTGTCTCGCCGGCTGATCGATTCCTTGCGTGACCGAAGGGTTGGCTCGTTCTTTGCCCAAAGAATAAGCATTGCCATACAACGTCGCAATGCTGCCAGTCTTCTGGGCACGTTTCCGGGCGACAGCGATGTGGAGGAGTACTTTGACGCCTAAGTGTTTTTTTTTTAATGTACTATGTTCGGTCCTTCAATCAGCCAGCCAACGGTAACTGGTGTGTCCGAACTGTCCACGGTTCGTGGAGCCCTAACTACGTTGCTTTTCAAACAATGGCCTCTTAGGCCTTACCAATAAATAATACTAACCACTTACCTGAGCTGGAGACGACAAGCTACGACCTTTCCTGAGATCACGTCCGTGTGGTATGTGTGAAAGTAGGTAATGAGTAATTGAAACGTGTAATGTGGGCAAGTGTTGATGGACGGAGGTTCCCAAAGACGCAGGTCCTCACAATGCGGTCCCGGCAGCATTCACAGACCACTCTGCTACACTTTAGCACCAGATTGGAGCAGCTATTTATCACCAATTCACAATTACTTGCAACAAAGTTCGCGCGTCAGTCAGTCTGACTTCAATACGGCGTTATTGTTCAAAATATTCCAGGTTTTCACTCAATTCGGGATTCTAGATTTCAATTAATCACTAATCACGATCAATCTGTCAATAGCACCTGAGATTCAATTCAATTTCCAATTACAATCAATAAAATCAATCTCCCAAACGGTGGACTTTTTTCTAACAGGAAGTAAGGTTATATATCAAGTGTCAAGTTTTTGTCAAGTGTCAAAATCAAAGACAATAGAATATTGCCATACCAAAAATATGCGTTCTGATATTCTCTTCGGACGGAACATACTACATAGTTAGGAATAGCAGTATTTTTTAAATTTAATGTTTTAAAGAGGTTTTAAATCCCGAAATAAAATGATTTACAATTACATCTATATTTTCTTCAATACCAAATATCATCCAAATCCACCAAGTACTTTTAAAATTTTCGCGTTCAAACAAAAAAGAGTTTTACGTTTTATAACATTAGTACTTATTAATTTTGTGTGAAATTTATAAGTTTATGACAAGTTTCATCCAAATCCGTTGAATAGTTTTCGCGTGAAAGAGTAACAAATATCCATACATGTATACATCCATCACAAACTTCCGCGTTTACAACAATTAGTACTAACACTGTGTAAAATAACTAATTGTTGCTTTCTTCTTCGTGGCCTTTACCTTGAACTCTCGAGTAATATCATTAAAATGTTTTTTACATTTGCTTAAATTTTTGTCACAGTTGCGCTGGCAAGTCAGCACGAGAGTCTTTGTAGGCTACAACTGCTGATGATGCTAATCTCCCTCTTTCGAGGACCTTACAGTGTTAATTCACAAGTAACGTTAACTCACACGCTATTGGCCAGTGCTATCAATGATTTTGAAACCCACGCAGACGACGTCACGGGCGTGCTTGTAATTGTACAAAGCTGACGAGTTTGTCTATTTGTTTATTTGGTTGAATGCGCTAATCTCACGAACTCCTGCCTGGTTCAAATTGAAAAATAATTTTATGTTGGATAGTCTGGTTATCGAGAGGGGTACAGGCTATATAACATCACGTTGTAACTAATAATAGCCGAGAATCAATGAAAAATGTTGCCAAAACAAGAATAAAATATTTATCTTTTCAAAGCTTCCGCTTGCGTGCGCTGCGTAAACCATGTATGACAGAATTTGTTCTCTTTAAAAAATAACAAGTTCGTCCAACTAGAATCAATCTCTCAGCCAAATTTCATCCAGATTTGTTCATCAACTTCAGTATACAATGCGGTATCACCATTTACAAGTCTGGTAAAAATTTAAATCTTGAGCAAGTAATCATATAAGCGTTTGTATCTTATTTTAATAACACTGCTGGCACTGCTAGGTACTAAAACAATTAAAGGACTCCGGCAACGGCCCATACTTCGTCTGGTCCACTTTTTCAACTCAACAGACAATAGTAATATGAATACTAAATTGACTGGTAATAAACACTATTTACTATAAAGACATCAATATCAATATTGATCATGGGAATACCGAGATAACAGAGAGATAACAAAAACGTTTTTTTTAGGTTATGAAAAGTAAGAACATTTAAGGTCATTGAGAAATAAAACCGAAAATGAATAAAAAAGAACTTAATTCAAACTAAAGGTAGTTTGAATTAAGTTCTTTTTTATTTATTTTCATAAATCTATACTAATATTATAAAGCGGAAAAGTTTGTTTGTTTGTTTGTTTGCTTGAACGCGCTAATCTTCGAAAGTACTGGGTGGATTTGGATGCAATTTAGTATGGAAGTAGCTTGAAGCTTGAGGAAGGTTATAGGATACTTTTTACGCGACTGTACAAAAGGAGAGTTATGTTTTTACCGTGATAGAATCCACGGGAGCGAAGCCCCGCGTGAGTACTAGTAATTAATAAACGAAAACGAAATTACGAATGCGCGCCTTCGAATGACATTAATTGATTTTTTCATCTCATTTGACTATTCTTGAATTTTTATAATTTGGCTTCTATCATTTTTATCCACTATCGAAATCAACACAAAGCCATAGTTATTATGGACTAAAAACGTGGCAATTAACAAAAATATTTACGTAATGCGTTAACTGATATATTTAGACTTTCAAAATTGATCTATCTTTAATAATAATATACAAATTAATGAGAAATCATGACCCCTCTACATACAATATTATACTATTTAAACCCCTTGGCAACCCTGCAATTAGGAAATGCAGATGTTCATGGCTGACAGATAATTTATTCACAATGACTTCCGCTATATCTTCTTTTTATTGTGTTTTTTACTACCCCATGATTAAAAATCGTATAAAAATTACGATAAATAACTATTAAATAAAAGTTTTTTTCGACGAGCGCTCTATTGAACTTATATAAGTTTGTACGAAACCCTCGGTGAGCAACACCAACTCGCACTTGACCATTTTTTTAGGGTTCCGTAGCCGAATGGCAAAAAACGGAACCCTTATAGTTTCGATATGTCTGTCCGTCTGTCTGTCTGTCTGTCTGTCCGTCCGTCCGTATGTCACAGCCATTTTATTCCGAAACTATTAAGACTATACATGTGAAACTTAGTAGGTAGATGTATTTTGTAAACCGCTTTCTAATTTTAAGAAAAAGAAAATTAAAAATATTTAAAATAAAAGGGGGTCCCCATACATGGAACTAGAACTGAAAATATATTTTTTTTAAAGAAACCTATGCGTGTGTGGTATCTATAGACAGGTCTTGAAAAATGATATAAGAGTTTCTGAAACCACTTGTTCATAAAGTTAATCGTTTAAAAGATATAAGCTCCCAAAGTGGTAAAATGTGTGTCCCCCCTCTAAATTCTATAATGATAGAGTGAAAAATAAAAAAAAATATATGTCTATAGATCTTAATGTAAACTTTCAACCAAAATTGGTTTGAACGAAATCGGGTCAGCAGTTTTTGAGATACAGCAATTTTCTAAAACCGCAAATATAACTTTGTAATTCATACAAACACTATGAAAAACAAAGTTATTTAGCGTAGTTGTAAAAATGTAAATAAGCTAGTTTTAAGAAATTTTTAAGGTGTTTTTATTCGTCAAATAAATATACATATTATATTATATTATTATAGTTACCACGGAACCCTTCATGAGCGAGTCTGACTCGCACTTGGCCAATTTTTTATTTTTAACTTTTGCTTCAATAGCAAACCCCTGGTAATTGTTAAGGAAATTCCATTGGGCCTACGACTTACGTATTTTTAATAGAGTATCTACAGAACAGATAGCTACAAACTTAATAATTACCTACCTAGTGTGAGACTGACGCGATCGACATGTAAGTATCGAGAATTTCATGAAATGTTGATAACTCTGCGATAACAGTGATCGCGCGGCGCACAAGTCAAGGGCGCTCGCCACTCCGGCTGCTCTCACGCACTCGCCGACGCACGCCGCGCTGTGCTCTGCCATGGCTATCTGAAGTTCGGAACATCTGGAATCAGTCCAGGCAAGGGGTATCATGTTACCCAGCCACTGGGTTGTGCAGGTCAGATACGCAGTCGCTCCATGTCAAACACTAAATATTCTGCTGCATCCGATTAGACTGGAGACGCCAACATAGTTGGCAAAAGGCTAAGCTGGTGATGCTGCTTCTGAAGTCCTGAACATTCGTTGTACATCATTTAGCACTGCACATTTAGCACTGCAATTTTAGCACTGCACATTTAGCACTGCACATTTAGCACTGTACATTTAGCACTGCACATTTTAGATGCTTAAAAAGCAAGTTAGCTAAGCAGTGAGCAGCTCACACTAGAGTTTCGGAAGTAACCGGCTGTTAGGGTCTCTACAATTTTATTCAGGTGTTTTTTTTTGTATTAATTCGGTTACGTCAAACCGCAAGATCACTTTATTTATTTGAGAACTAACTTTCAAACATAAATATACTTATATAAAAAATCATTTTAAAATTAAAGAGCGCCAAACAAAACTAACATCTTATCGTACTAATATAACACATGCGAAATTTTGTGAGGATGGATGGATGGATGGGTATTTAATACTCTGTCACGCAAAAACTACTGAATAGATCGTAATTAAATTTGGTATGTAGATAGTGGAAATATAATAGGCTATTTCATTCCGGAATTCTCACAGGGGAAAACTAGATGTACCAACTAGCATACTAATTTAATGGTGCAGTGAGGCGTTTCCATAGTCACCGTTCAGCATCATCACAAAATACTGGACTACAAGTGAGACAAATCCAACTTATAGTTACACATTCTTATAATTGAGGAGTGCCCTTACAGCTTCCTCTATAGACCCAAGTCTCTATCATCACATTCAACTGTAGTTCTCTTCAAGACATCCACAATCGCAGAAACACAACGGAGTTATCTTGTTACATTAAGAAGCACCTTTGACCCTAGACTATGACCTGTAGCACGAACACAACACCACATCTCGTAGGGCGAGGTGGTGCTATGCTCGCCTTCTGGCTCCGTCACCTTGGGCATCCACAGGAGGGTCGCGCTCATAACACATACAACTGTTTCAGACTTGTCTATTGAGTACCACGATACCACAATTGGAACCCTTATAGTTTCGTCATGTCTGTCTGTCTGTCCGTCCGTCCATATGTCACAGTCGTTTTATTCCGAAACTATTACGACTACACATGTGAAACTTGGTAGGAATATGTAATCTGTCAACCGCTTTCCGATTTTTAGACAAAAATAAAAAAAAAATATGTAAAATAAAGGGGAGCTCCTCATACTAGAACTGAAACTAAAATATTTATTTTAATTAAATCTATAGGTATGTGTGTTGTATTTCTAGACATTAACTTAAAATCAATCGTTTAAGGCTTGTATTCATGCCAATAACCTTGACCATTTGGGCGGAGCTAACGACCCCTCTCCGCGCGTCACTCCGCGCAGCTCTCCGCTACCCGCATGCAACAGAAAAGAGAGGCGCGCTCGGCCCGCGCTTGCGCCGCCAGCATGCGTCGTCGCTTCGCCTAGTCTCGGCACAGAGTATCGAAATCACAGAAGGTCAAGTCATCGTGAAAGTTAAATTCATTTTTATTTGTACCGCATCAAAAGTGGTCGAATTTTGTTTTTATTTATTATCTATTGATATAGATGCACTTTGAGTATGTACTGTAGAAACTATACCTCTATTATAGATCAGCCTGGCTCGAAACATGAGGTAAACAACTTGATGTATCTTTTTAATCTATCTATACTATATATTATTAATATTATAAAGCGGAAAAGTTTGTTTGTTTGTTTGTTTGTTTGCTTGAACGCGCTAATCTTCGAAAGTACTGGGTGGATTTGGATGAAATTTGGTATGGAAGTAGCTTGAAGCTTGAGGAAGATTATAGGCTACTTTTTACCCGACTGCAAAAAAGGAGAGTTATGTTTTTACCGTGATATAATCCACGGGAGCGAAGCCCCGCGTGAGTACTAGTAATTATATATAAATAAAAATTAATGGCTAAATGTGTTGCTAAGCGCAAAACTCAGGAATGGCTAGACCAATACGGATTTTTTTTCGAATATTCGTTATAGTCTGAGGAAGGTTTCTATTAAGAGAAAAATGGTAGGTAGGTAGGTAAGGTAGGTATGTAGGTAGGAACTTAGAGTAAGGTAGATAGGTAGTATAATTATTACAAGTGTATGTCATATTATTTGTTACATTTTTTATAAACAAATAAATTATAACTAAAATTCACTGAAATTTAACTTTCTTTCACCAAGTATTTTTATTCTTTTGGTTGGTTGAACTTCTTCATCCTCATTTATTTCTCTGTGTTCACATATATTCATTTTTAGAAATTTTGATAGCCATATAAAATCTTGTTCTATGTTTTCTTTTCGTCCTTCTTCGTTCTCGTTTTCTTCATTTTTCTCATCAATCTATTTTTCTTTCCTTAGTTCTATTTCCTTCTCTTTGTCGTTTTCTTCTTTCTCTTGTACATTATCTTACCTCTTTCTCTCTATCTCAACTGGCGGCTTCGTCCGTACGAAGAGAAACCGGTGCATATCGGCTCAAGCCAGGCCTCGCTCAGACTATAGATGCTGGCGGGAAACATTCCGAATCATTCCCGTCGAATACTTCGGAAGTATTCTGAAATATTCCGAATCTTTGGGAATATTTCAACTGTCAAAAAAAAAACAGGAAAATCGACCTTTGAAGTTTGTTAATATACCAAAACCTGCTCCTAAGTAGGTAAGAACAAATACTTTTCTGAAAACCGCATCAAAACGTGTTTGCTTGCAAGGTTTGCGACTTTATTTGCTTTTATTGACTGGGCTATTATACGCGTTAAGTAGGTAGGTAATGATTAATACCTACCTATGCGACTCGCGAATACTCGCGATGCGTACAGAGCTACATACAAACTAACCAAAAACATAGGTAAACCTTTTTCAAATAGCAAATCAAATATGCTTGGCCTGGTTTTTTTATTTCACAACTGACATTAAAGGCTATAATCGCATAGCACGACTTACAACTCGATCGCCTAATGCATGTATTTTGACCAATAGGATGCACGAAGCGTATTTTAGTAGTGTTCGTAATAGTAAGTATTAATATAATGTTACACGCCCTGTACTCACAAAATGCATATTATTTCTAATTGGGCGAAAACAGGAAGGGATGTGGTTTGTCACTAGCTGCGCTTCCGCAGAAATATTTTCTTAAGTGAGTATGCGTATCTTTGGTCGATAGTACCTACCTAAAAACAAAAGAATAAAAATCCTGTTAATCGCAGGCTAATAAATCTACCTATAAAAATATCAACGTATACTTAATCAATCCCATTTATAATAAAATAAACATTTATATTTTACTCTCGTAGCGTACATACGTACTCTCGCAGTGAACAATAATTAACTCACCCACCACACAACAAGCAAACACATTTATTCCCATTGAATTATTCGGGCGAAATATTCGGAAACATTCGATTGTGGGGTACGAATCTTTCTCGCGCGGGTGAAAACTTCTCCGGGGAGCATCCCCTCCCTCTTACCGTACCCCGCACCGCCATCGCCTGCACGCACGACTCGTGGCCGGTGGCAGTCGGGGGCGCGCGTCGCGGTGCCAGCGCGGCGGCAGCGGCCGGCGCACAGAGATCGACGATCGATGCAAAATACCATTTTTCAGCAAAAAAAGTTGAAATCTTAATAAATAATTAAAAGTTTCTTTAAATCAGAATGATTCAAAATGAATTTATCATTTTGAATAATTCCCATTTAAAGAAACTTTCCCCGAAGTATTCCGGAATTATTCAGAAGTTTTGCAACTATAGCTCAGACGAAGCGCACACACGCGCCTTGCTTGTAGTAGTGTACCTATCATAGCGCAGTTGTATGAAGCTTACCCTCTGTCCGTTTACTCTGTGCTATCTACTTTTATGCGAGGTAAGTAAAGCGATAGTTTATAATGAAATATGTAGATAAAACTTTAAACTTACCTTGATAATAAATGTATACCCTTTTGTTTGTAATATTTTTTTAAACCTCTCTTCATTCGTTTCTGCTTATTCCCATGTTTTACAAACTAAATTTAAACACTACTAAAACTGTAAAATACTATGAGTTTATAACACTAACACTACTTATAGATACATAGAATACTCTTTAACTTATAAACAAGAATCAGAAATAAAACTTTTTGACGAATCGAAAGTCGGTTCTATTTTTTGATAATAAGTTTTATTTCACGCTTTTTAGTGGGTCGGTTTGTAATTTATCTAGTTACAAAAGCCAAAATGTCAACTACTTATCACCTTTTACAAAATATTGCTTTTCCCGGTGCAGAGCCGTTAATTTTTGAGGAGTTCTCCTGGTACATCACTATCAGCTCTACTTCACCATATGCATTGTGACGAGCATAAAGTGCTTAACCAAGTAATCTAATCGCAATCCACGAAATACTTATTATTGAGTAGTTTCGATGGCCATCTGGGGTCTTCGTCATCAGTTCCAGTTCCTCAAATGGTGCTTTTCGAGAGAAACTAAACAAGGTACTATAAGAAATACCCAAAACGCTATTGTTATGCCTATAATATTTGAAGAGTTCCCTCGATTTCTCCATGATTTCATCATCAGATCCAAACGTGATGACAATAGAACTAACTAGAATGTATATTCTTTCAAACAAAAAAAGAATTTTCCAAATCGGTCCAGCCATCTGCGAGTAATGAAGTAACATCATAAAAAAAAGTTCAAGACGAATTGAGAACCTCCTCCTTTTTCTAAAGTCGTTTAAAAGGCTATTCCACTTGTTCGACCCCAAGCCCAGCCAACGGTAACTGGTATGTCGAACTGTCCGCGATTACGCGGAGCCCTACGTTGTGGTAGGCTCTTAGGCCTTATTTCAATAACAAAATGTACCACTAACCTGATTGCTGGGGACGCCAAGTTCGACCTTCAAAGGTCATGCCCTAAGTGTGGTTGATGTATGTAAAATGGGGTGAGTAATTGAAAGGTGTGATGTAAGTCAAGTGTTGTAGAACGTTCCCAAGGCGCCGATATCCAGATGGCGCGGTTCCAACTCAGCATCACACCCGACTCGTTCCCAACAAACGCGTGCCACACGAGATGACGCAATAAGGCGATATGTTCCGAGAAATATCACTGGATTCTTGTTAATCCGAGCTTACAAAGTTCAATCAATCACTGAACACAATTAATCTGTTCATATCTCGTGAGATCCAAGCTGATTTCCAATTATATTCCGCGTGCCGGCCCGACCAACGACAAGGCGGCGTATGATTCAACGATATTCCGGGGTTTTCAACAAATGGGGAATACACTTCAACAATTAGATTATTCGCGACCCAATTATCGGTTTCAACACGCGAATCCAACAATATTTTACCAATTATAATTATCTCAACAGGTCCCAACGGCGGACATTTTTTCCAAGCAAAGTCAATCTGTCAAGTCAAGAGAGGTTATGTCAAGTGCAACGTCAAAGACAATAGAATGTTGCCACACCAAAAAGAGCGTTCAAAATTACATTTGGGACGCAACATCTACCCCCCCCGGACGGGCCTACCCGTCCGCTAATCAATTGGAAGTCTTGACAAGGTTGCAAATTCAACACAGCTTCAATGCGGCCAAATACCGTAGCTAGTTCATTAAAGGTGAGAACGGTGTCTCCCAACAATCTCCGCCAGCGTCCCTTTGCCGCTTTCACCGCGGCCCCAAAAATACCCCCCCAATGGGGGGCAGGCTGGCGGGTCAAACAACCAAGTGACCCCTCGGCGGGCCAAACTATTACCAATATCAACCTGGCTCTCATTAAGGAAGGCGTATAGCTCCTTCAAATAGTTACTTGTACCCTTGTAATTCGTACCGCAATCAGACCTAATCAACAAAGGTAACCCACGGCGAGACACAAATCTTTCCCAAGTCGCCTCAAAGGCCTCTGTCGAGAGGGAGGTTACCAGCTCCAAATGTACTGCCTTGGTTGACAGGCAGACAAACACACAAATAAGCCCCAACAATCTTGCTATTACGAAGGGTGGACGTCTTCAACAAAGGGGGACCAACAAAATCCGTTACGACGCCAGCAAAGGGCCTCGCCTCATTGACGCGATCAGCCGACAAAATCCAAAATTCTCGCTGCAGAATGGCCAACAGCGCATTGCAACCGGCATGCGAGTTCTTAGTGTGACGATCAGTCACCAACAATTGTACCAAGTTCAGTTACAACAAGGGCAGGAGCACCAATTTTAGGGTAAGGACAACTCACAAGGGTGACCTCAAACCAGGTCCTTCCCTCAACAGTGGTGTCAGCCGGTTCGCCAATTCCCCAAATCTTGCTTGAAAGGTCGTTCACCTTCAGGCCAACCTGTCCCGCTAACCAAGAAGACAAAAGGCAACCCCGGACTCCCGTCTCCAAAATGGCACAGACCACAATCGAGTCACCCAAGGGTCCCCAGACCGTGACCGAGGCCGTTGGCAACAAAACCGTCTTGATCGGGGGGTTCCTTTAGCGGGGCAGGCGGCAATCTCTTAGTGATGCCTGGGCGGCGACCGATCGCCGCTTCCAGGCTGCCTTCGTTCACGACGAGGCCAACAATCAAACCATTCGTCCGCGCGGTGTCCCAAGCCGCTCGCCATCACTGGAGGGGCATATCCCACCGAATGCCCGAATGGCGGAGGGCGCGACTCCAGCCGGGGACGTTCCGCCAACGGAGGGGAAAGGCAGTGGCGCCGACCCGGCCACTGCTGCCTAGCAGCCAATGCGCGTTCTCCCTGACGAGGGAAGACCAAATGGCGCTCGTGGGGCTCCCGTTCAACTTGCGCGGGGGGTGGAGAGCGGCGTACGGAATCGCGGGTCTCAGCCCGGTGCTCGTCTCCGGGGTACCCCCCCCCTGCGCGAACCCCCCTCAGAAGCTGGTCTGCTGGAGCGGTTCGCGTTGGCGCACAAAATCTCCAAGTGGGACCCATCACAAATTCTACACGGGCGGGGGTCGGGGCAGTCCCGATGAAAGTGGGCCCCCAAGCACGAGAAGCACAAACGGCGTGCGTTGACAATGCAGCGGCGGGAACTTACGTGCAAATTCAAAAAGTCCCGGCAACGCGCCATGACATGCCCCGTTGCCTTACAAAAGTCACAATGATGAGGACTCCGGGCACCATCAAAACGGGGGGCGGGGCGAACATCAACAGGCCCCCTAGCCCGAGGACTCCGGGCGCCAGCCAAACGGGGGGCGGGGCGATCATCAACAGGCCCCCTAGCCCGAGGACTCCGGGCGCCAGCCAAACGGGGGGCGGGGCGATCATCAACAGGCCCCCTAGCCCGAGGACTCCGGGCGCCAGCAAAACGGGGGGCGGGGCGATCAACAACAGGCCCCCTAGCCCGAGGACTCCGGGCGCCAGCAAAACGGGGGGCGGGGCGATCATCAACAGGCCCCCTAGCCCGAGGACTCCGGGCGCCAGCAAAACGAGGGGCGGGGCGATCATCAACAGGCCCCCTAGCCCGCGGACTCCGGGCGCCAGCAAAACGGGGGGCGGGGGGAACATCAACAGGCCCCCGGGCCCTAGTCCGTCCCTGGTCTCTGGGCTGAGAAGGTAGTGGGGGCGACCCCGTAGCGCCACGAGTGTTATCCGCAAACCGACACTCGTCTTCCAAAAATTTGAGGAGGTCGTCAAAGGGGGGAAGATGGGTGGCACCATCCCCACCGTACTCCTGCTCAAAACGTGACCTCAACTCCGCGGGGAGCAACTGCAGCACTATGTGCACCAACAAGTAGGACCAATGTTCTACCGGTAACTCCAAGCGTCTCAAAGCGTTGGTCGCTGAAACCAACGGGTTCAGCAAGTCAGTGCGCAACGTCGACGTGCTGACAATGGCCGGTAGCCCCAAAATTTGGTCGATGTGCACATCAGCCAGGCAGCGCCTGTTCTGATACCGTCGGGAGAGAAGCTCCAGAGCGGTCGGGTAAGAGGAATCCGTCACCGGCAAGTGCTGCACCAAGGCTCTGGCTTCGCCCTTCAGGACAGACAACAAATAGGCCAGCTTCTGGGCAGGTCCGAGGTCCAAGCGTGCATCGACAAGACTCTCAAAGAGATCTAGGAAGCCCAGCCAGTGGTCCAAGCGACCGTCAAAATGTGGCAGCTCCAGGGTGGGCAGCCTACTCAATAGTCCAGGGCCTGCAACAACAGGGGTCTGCGGCTTGGCCGCATCAGGCACCCGGCTCTTCAAAATTTCCCGCGCTCGCAGACATATGACATCCCCCAGGTGGATAATCTGGTCATAGTCATCCAAAATCCTATCGCGGGCCGTCTGATCCATCACCCCCAAATCCACGTCCATGATGTACTCGTTGAAGCGCGTGAGCGCAGCATCAGCTGACTTGATCCTCTCAATCACTTGCCCATACCGAGCAAGGGTGAGCTCTTCCAATTCCACACGCTCAACAGTTGCAGCTGCCGATGTGAACCATCTCAACTGTGAGGTCAATCCCGCAGCAGCCTCCCTGACTGCCCTTAATGAGGCCATTGCAACAATCAAATATTAATACAAAACAACAATCAACAACCAACAATCAAATATTAAACAAACAGCAATGACTTGCTAGCCGACCAAATAGTTTCAACAAAATAAAAATTCAAATTCAATTATTTCAAGTCCCAATCCGACCCTGTACTTATTCCAAGTATGAATCTAGCTTGCTAAGGATGGCTAGTTACAAATAAATAACAATTGAATGTATAATACAATGCTGGATCAACCTCAAATTAAACATCAATAAGCACAACAATTGTCTGTATAATATTGAGCCGGAGAATCTCTAACAAAATCCAATAAATACAAATAAATGCAATAAGTCAATCCACACCATTCAAGTCTTGTTATGTTAGACTATGTGTAATTATTATTTAGATAACCTTTCAAATTCAGATCAATGACATTCAATTATTAATTGCAACAAATACCAAATTACTTTTACAACAATATACCAACTTATGTACCAAATTATGTACCAAATTATACCAAATTATACCAATAATTCCTAATTTCACAAATAAATCCTACCTGTCAATGCAATGAAAGAGGCTACAATACAAATTACAAATACAACTTCAAATAGATAGCCCGGATGACATGGTAATATATTCAAAACTTATTAAGTTACAAGTTATGTTAAGTAATTAAACTCAAGTTTTAAGTTTTCAACAATATTCAAAACTTCCAATTAAACCAGTGGATCTTATTATAAGAGCCGCGCTTCTGCTACCAATTTGTTCGACCCCAAGCCCAGCCAACGGTAACTGGTATGTCGAACTGTCCGCGATTACGCGGAGCCCTACGTTGTGGTAGGCTCTTAGGCCTTATTTCAATAACAAAATGTACCACTAACCTGATTGCTGGGGACGCCAAGTTCGACCTTCAAAGGTCATGCCCTAAGTGTGGTTGATGTATGTAAAATGGGGTGAGTAATTGAAAGGTGTGATGTAAGTCAAGTGTTGTAGAACGTTCCCAAGGCGCCGATATCCAGATGGCGCGGTTCCAACTCAGCATCACACCCGACTCGTTCCCAACAAACGCGTGCCACACGAGATGACGCAATAAGGCGATATGTTCCGAGAAATATCACTGGATTCTTGTTAATCCGAGCTTACAAAGTTCAATCAATCACTGAACACAATTAATCTGTTCATATCTCGTGAGATCCAAGCTGATTTCCAATTATATTCCGCGTGCCGGCCCGACCGACGACAAGGCGGCGTATGATTCAACGATATTCCGGGGTTTTCAACAAATGGGGAATACACTTCAACAATTAGATTATTCGCGACCCAATTATCGGTTTCAACACGCGAATCCAACAATATTTTACCAATTATAATTATCTCAACAGGTCCCAACGGCGGACATTTTTTCCAAGCAAAGTCAATCTGTCAAGTCAAGAGAGGTTATGTCAAGTGCAACGTCAAAGACAATAGAATGTTGCCACACCAAAAAGAGCGTTCAAAATTACATTTGGGACGCAACACCACTATTTACAAAATTAATTTTTGCAGTAATATTTTACGATATTATTTCGTAGTGCTTGAGCTCTCGCAACGCGACGTACGTCCACCTAGCAACACGATGCGCCCCGCACTGAATTTGTGGACGAGTGCGGGGGTGATGTAAACGCAGTCTTTAATTGGACGCATTTTTAATTTATTGTAATAAAAATAATACATATTTGTAAAAAGTAACAAAACCAAATTATTTTCATTTGTATTGCAAAGCAGTAGTATATTTTTTTATACTCTTTTGATAAGAAATTAAGGAGTAAAATGGTTTCATCTCAATGATTTGGAGGTGATTTGGCATTTTTTTTTCTTATTATGTGATACCGATAGAAAAATTGTGGCTAAACCAAATTACGGTTCATATCATGTAGATTACTAACAATTTTTTTCAGATGTAATTTCTCTGTAATTGCCGACGAAAAATTGCTTCATCTGAATGCTTTTTTCAAGCTTTTTTCGAGAGAGCAACCTTAAGTGATATACTAAATACATATACTTGCTATACCGCGTGGGAAGTTTTTCCCATGTAAATCCCGATCCCGTGGGAATTTCGCAAAATCCTTTCTTAGCGGATGCCTACGTCATAACATCTACCTGCATGCCAAATTTCAGTCCGATCCGTCCAGTGGTTTGGGCTGTGCGTTGATAGATCACTATGTCAGTCAGTCAGCCAGTCAGTCAGTCACCTTTGAGTTATATATATTTAGATAGAAGATATACTTCCAGAGTGGTAAAATGTGTCCCCCCCTCTAACTTCTATAATAATGAAGTGAAAAGTCTAAGAAAAATATGCTGTAGATCTTAATAAAAACATTCAACGAAAATTGGTTTGAACAAGATCGGGTCAGCATTTTTGGTATAAGTATAGCATATTTTCTAAAACCGCAAATATAACTTTGCGTATTTCTCCGGAAACCTTCATGGGCGAGTCTGACTCGCACTTGGCAATTTTTAACACGCTTTTATTAGGTCGACCTGTATGTAACTAACTATGTAATGGAATCTAAGGTAACTAATTTAACCATCTTCCAAGGGTCGTAGTGTAATGAAAATTGGCAGCTGTATGTAGTTCTGATCTCATCATCATCAGACAATAATATGGTACTATCAAACTGATCTGATGATGAAGCCGGAAGATATAAACTGGAACTTCATGATGGAAAATCGTATCATAGCTGTTTTGGATTTCTTAGAAAAGTCTTGTAATGAACTTTGACCACGATTAGGTTTCAAGGTCTGATGATGAAGCCGGAAAATAGGCACTGGCATTCCATGATGGAATATCGTATCATAGTCGTGTTTGCACTTGTGAGAAAGGCCATGTAATGGACTTTGAATACGATCAGGTTTCAAGGTTATAATGAACCTAAAGAAAATCTGTTATCGGTTTTCTTAACCTTTATGAATTACCGCGTAAATCCATAGATTTATAATTAGGTCGATCTGTAACGAACTAAATATGCAATAAAATCTAAGAATCTGAATTAAACGTACTTCTAATTGTTGTATCATCATGAAACTTGGCAATTATGTGTAGATTAGACGACAATACAATATTATGGTACCATCAAGCTGGTCTGACAATGGAATTGGAAGGTGGCTGATGGAACCTTGGACTGCCTACTAGTAAACATTTCTAATTTCTGCTCATTACATTAGTCTTAAAAGCGTGTTTTTGGTTTTTTAAACTATTTTTTAAATTTATAATCCGTTTAGGGGGTGTATATAAAAAAGCATAATTATGTAATTGTTATGTGGCAACGTACACATTCACGCTGTCTGTGGTCAAGCAGCTCCGCGCCGGTGTGTACCTTTGCCGAGCTAGTCAGGAACAGCTCAAAGGTTCACAAGTACTAGGTGACAATTGCAGCGTTCTCCTCGGTTACCGACGGATCTTCATCAGATCCTAACTCCGAGATAAAAGGCATTTATATTGTTTCAAATAGAATGAAACATTGTGTTGATCGGTCCACATTGACGGAGAAATTAGTGAACGTATATACCTCTACCTACATACATACATAATACATAGATACTCGTACAGTCGATCGTAAAACCTCTTCCGTTTATCAAGTTGGTCTATTATATATAATATAGTTACACTATACCATATATTTTGATACTCAATGTAATAAACAACAGCATATAGGGGACTTCCCGTTGACCAGGAATCGGGTTCGATTCCCGCGCGGAACAAAATTATGTTTGTTATGTTCCGGGTCTGAGTGTTTGAGCATGCGACTTTAAACGTCGTAATGAATAATATTTTCCGGTGGTCAGTATGAGCCCGCGACCTTCGCTCCCCGCCTCACGGCGACCTGCCCGCTGCCTGCATTCAGGGCTACCAATATTTAGTTTTTCCTAGTTGTTTACACAATAATGAAACACATTTTATTTTTGTTCTGTTGGTCCGGGTTAATCTGCGTTGAACTGCTTTTAATGGGACTTTCACTGAAAGATAGAGTAGGTTTTAGTTTGCTCTTCATCGCGAAATGCAGGAAAAACCGACCATGTAGTAAACGTATTCACACCCTGCAGTACATCACTGTAGCAAGTACAAATAGGTAACTCCAGTTTATTTTTATGATTGATGTTTAAATTTCTTCTATAATTCATATTGTTCCAGGTAATTACCTAAATAATTGACCAACGAAGGTGCGGCCATGCGATGCCGCAAACGGTAGCATAAACAAATGAAAATAATTATCAAAAATTTGTTCTATATTTTATCATTCCTGCCTCGTGCTTGCAAGCACGATTGCTGAAATATGAGGTCTCAGGTTCGATTCCCAATTCGGGCAAAAAGTACTAAGTATTGGGTTTTCAACCGACGACAAAAAAAGGAGGAGGTTATCAATTCGACGCGTATATATATATATATATATTTTTTTATGTATGATCATCGATTACTCGAAGACGGCTGAACCGATTTGAAAAATTCTTTTTTTGTTTGATAGGGTATACTTCGAAATTGGTACCATTTGTCACCAAGTCAGGATCTGATGCTGGGATCCTGGAGAAATCGAGGGAACTCTTCAAATATTTTAGGCACACCGATGGCGTTTTGGGTATTTCTTATAGTAACTTGTGCAGTTGCTCTCACAAAGTACCATTTGGGGAAGTGGAACTGATGATGAAGACTACAGATGGCCGCCGAAACTACTCAATAATAATTATTTGGTTGATTGCGATTCGATTACTTGAATATGAATGTTAAGCACTTTATGCTCGTCACAATGCATATGGTGATATATAGCTGATGGTGAAGTACCAGGAGAACTCCTCAAAAATTAACGGCCCAGCACTGGGAAAAGCAATATTTTGTAAAATGTTATAAGTAGTTGACATTTAGGCTCTTGTAACTAGGTAAATTAAAAATAGACCAACTAAAAAGAGTGAAATAAAAACTTTTTACCAAAAAATTAAACCGACTCCCAAAAAACACTGCAAAGTGAAAAATAATTTTAATTTCGGAAGTCGGTGCAAAAACGAAAATACAAAACTAAAGACACCGACTACCGAAATTAAAGTTATTTTTCACTTTGCAGTGTTTTTTGGGAGTCGGTTTAATTTTTGGTAAAAAGTTTTTATTCTATTACATATTTCTCAGTAGTAGCCCGAAGTTTGCGGTGTGATACCTCCGCGCCTCACTAAAGCTAACGTGTTTGTCCCGGCTGTCATCTGGACATCTGTGAGTGTCGTTAAGGGTGCACAGAAGGTGTACAGAAGAAGGTGTACAGAAGAAGGTGTACAGAAGGTGTACAGAAGAAGGTGAACAGAAGCCAAAAAAACCTGACCTGGTCTCGCCGGGGTGTATCGTGGTACCCAGCTACTGGGTTGTGGAGGTCACAGGCAGTCGCTCCATGTCAAATACTAATGCGCAGCGGTTAGACTGGAAGCCCAAAATAGTTGGGAAAAGTGTAAGCAGATGGTGGACTCTATAGACACGATATTGAGGTCTACAAACTTGCCAGATCTGGCGCTTGTTCTACTACACAACAGTATAACATAACGTGTTGTTCAGTATCGACATGCGACAGCCCTGTCAACCCTGTGCGTTCAATTTGCATCGTTTGAATGTATTATTTAGTACAATGGCTATTTGGTAGTTTAATGTGGTGTTGATGTGCTAGAGCGGCGGCGGACAGGTGAGTCAGTGAGCGGCGGCCCGAGCAGACAGGTGAGCGCGGACGTGCTGACTATTAGTGTTCGCGTCGGTACACGGCGAGCTCGTTACGGCTGGGTGCCCTCTGCCCCTGCCCCTGGTGCCTGCCCCTGCCCCGGTACACGCCCCTGCAGTCCCGCAGGTCCTGCTCCGTGGGGACAGCGTACAGACCATATCTTACTTTCTAAAGTCTCGTCCTCCACGTAAAGAAAGGTAGAAATAACTGAATTGTAAGTCTGGTTCATATCTACAATTCATATTTAATCGATGCACAAACCATTTTAATCTTATTTCTTGCAAGCACTTGCATTCGTTGGTGTTGGCGCGGTGTGACAGTTGTCACAGATAGAAACTCTAGGAGCCTAGCCCCACACGTACTCCACCAGTGAAGCCAGAGAGTACGTGGTTTTCAAATCAGTGAGTGAAGCAAACAATGCCTAGTGTCGGAACTGTTGTCAGGTGACTGAACAAAGATCACCGATCAGGTCTGGCCATCAATACTCAATCATTTATTGCATTCCATATGTGTGTCATCAAAATCCAAATCAAAATGATTTTATTCCACAAAATATCACAAGTTAGTGCACGGTTCCAAATTGGTCGTTTCCTATGGAGAAGAACCGGCAAGAAACTCCATAGTTACTCTTTTAAATATAATGATACAATTTGAAAGGACCGTATAGAACAATAATAGTAATTTAACTAATCAGAAATTAATCTCAAAGTCTATAGTGTTCTCGCGTTCACATAAAAAATTAGCTTTAATACAAATTTAAAATCAAATGGGGACAGCTTTAGGCTTTAGTAGGCATTATAATCGCCTACGTCATTCCGCCAGCTTGTCACTTTTGAAATAAAAATTAAATGTGCTAGTTTTTTGCTTCTCATTCAGGCTTTTTGTTTTTTTTTTTTAATTACCTACTTTTTAGGGTTCCGTAGTCGATTGCAAAAGATAGAACATAAAAAGGTTCCATTTTTTGCTATTTGTCATGTCTGTCTGTCCGTCCGTATGTCACAGCCACTTTATTCCGAAATTATTAAGACTACGCAGTTGAAACTTGATAGATTCTCTGAACAGCTTTACGATTTTAATACAAAAAAAAAAGATTACATAAACCGTTTATTGGTCAACAGAAGACACAACACACAAAAGCACATTAACATATATGAGACATAAATTACAGAAAAATAACAGAACAAGTGTATTCAATCAAAAATATTATAAATAAAAAAAAAACAATAAAACAAACTTAAAAAACTAACACGAAATATCGGTGTGGTGTGTCTCCGTATTGCACCAAGTGTGAGTCCAGCGCAGCGTGAGCCAGGCAAATATGCCTGACGCTGGTATTCTACTGGATCCCAGTAGCAGTACTTATACGGACTTAAAAAGTTAAAAGAGGACATATTTAAACTTCTCAATTTTAGTATACACCCCATTCATGGAAAAGTGGTGGAAATTGATAATGATTAAACATAGTGTAATTTGAATATTTTTTACTTTATAAGCCTGTAAAATTGGGATATAATTTTTGTGAGTTAATAAATATTTGACCATCAAGGGGTAATTTCTAAAAACAATTTAAAACTATTTCTATTGCTAGGAGCAGAAGGTATAAGAAAATAATGTATCCGATCTTTCCTATTCTTTAACATGACATCACAGATCATTTGTGTTTATATGATCTGTGCATGACATCAACGAAATCTACCTAACACTACAAATTTCAAAGAAGCCACTAACACTATATGAATCTAACGTTTAGTTTAGTTAGTCTATTTTAAATTTTTAACTATCTATAGATCCTAAACGAATGAATAAAATAAAAAAATGATATAAGAAACTTAAAACTCATTTTTAAATACCTTTTCAAAGATTTATTAAAATTGTATATCTATACTTAATATTATAAAGCTGAAGAGTTTGTTTGTTTGTTTGCTTGAACGCGCTAATCTTCGAAAGTACTGGGTGGATTTGGATGCAATTCGGTATGGAAGTAGCTTGAAGCTTGAGGAAGGTTATAGGCTACTTTTTACGCGACTGCAAAAAAGGAGAGTTATGTTTTTACCGTGATAGAATCCACGGGAGCGAAGCCCCGCGTGAGTACTAGTAATTTATATATGTATAAAAGAATTGATAAAATATTTTTCTTTTTTCAACCGACGACAAAAAGAGGAGGTTATCAATTCGACGCGTATATTTTTATTTATTTTATGAATGATCATCGATTACTCGAAGACGGCTGGACCGATTTGGAAAATTCTTTTTTTGATTGAAAGGGTATACTTTGAAATTGGTCCCATTTTCATAAACGTCAGGATCTGATGATGGGATCCTGGAGAAATCGAGGGAACTCTTCAAATATTATAGGCACACCTATGACGTTTTGGGTATTTATTATAGTTACTTGTGCAGTTGCTCTCAAAAAGTACCATTTGAGGAAGTGGAACTGATGATGAAGACCACAGATGGCCGCCGAAACTACTCAATAATAAGTATTGAGTCGATTGCGATTCAATTACTTGAATACGGATGTTAAGCACTTTATGCTCGTCACAATGCATATGGTGATGTAGAGCTGATGGTGAAGTACCAGGAGAACTCCTCAACAATTAACGGCCCAGCATTGGGAAAAGCAATATTTTGTAAAAGGTTAGAAGTAGTTGACATTTAGGCTCTTGTAACTAGGTAAATTAAAAATAGACCAACTTAAAAGAGTGAAATAAAAACTTTTTACCAAAAAATTAAACCGACTCCAAAAAAACACTGCAAAGTGAAAAATAACTTTAATTTCGGAAGTCGGTGCCAAAAACGAAAATAGAAAACTAGACACCGACTACCGAAATTAAAGTTATTTTTCACTTTGCAGTGTTTTTTTGGAGTCGGTTTAATTTTTTGTTAAAAAGGTTTTTTGACAATATGGTGCCTGGTGATCTTTGTGGTTCATGTCCTGTGACACTCGCAAGGTTAAGACGTTTCCATTGGCGTAAGAATGATTACCCTCATTTGCGTAGCGCAGTCGGGTAAATAAAACTGGTAGTTATTATTGGTATGTTGTTATCAAGTTCCCGGAGAGGGTATTTGTGCTTTATTGATGATCGACTGAGGCCGCGAAATAAATGATATCATATCACACATTCACAAGCAAAAGCTTGTGTTCATTTACTGTCCAAATATACTTACACACATCTAGGATAAACAGGAGTTTAGTGTACATGGCGAACATTGTCGGCCGGGACTAGGGTTACCAGATGACAGGAATTTTCCTGACATGTCCGGAATTTCAGCTGTCTGTCAGGGAAACAGGGAAAGTTGGAAATTTTCAGGAATTAAAAAAAAAGAGAAAAATGTAAGAAATTAAATTTTAATCAAAGAATGAAATCTTATAATTAACAACCAATTAATTATTAAGTATTCATCTGATCCTCATATTTTTTATTGCTGGATATAGATTCCAGCAACTGCTGATCTTTCATAACAATTTTATGAAAGTCTTCACATGATGTGTTCTTCAAACTGAACTGAGTCAAAAGTAGAGCCTTAACAGAAGCTATGGACAGTCTATTTCTCTCCTTTGTCCACTGCGCACCCATTAATGAAAACACTCTTTCGATGTTAGCATTTTGTGCTTGAATAGCAAACACAAAGCAGCAATTCTCCTGCCAAAACGTCAGGAAAATTATTGCTGAAATAGGGGTTTTTTCAGGAAAACTTATTTTTCGGATCTGGTAACCCTAGCCGGGACTGGCCGTTCATAACAACACGAGACAGCCCTGAAGCCGAATCATGACGGAGGGTCAACGATCGACCCCCAACCGAATATCTGCGCGGACGCAGCTCACTCATTCATTTCTCATTGACTATGTAGGTATCGCTTGCTAGTAAACAACCAGACCAACTTATGTTAGTTAGTGCCTACCTATGCAGTTTCGCATTCAGCCGGTGGCCGGCTTTAACTAACTAATTAAAAAATTACTTAATCTACATAGGTGTGTGGGCTTGTCACGTGTTAGTACCGAATTTAATAATATGCTTGTGTGTGTGCGGCTCGCTAGCACTCACACTGACGGCACTCGTCATCTCGTAGCTCTTCGCTCTCAACTACATAGACCAGTTGGGTGCTGTTTCAGAGTGGATTTTTTTTGGATTCTTTGTACGATAGAGAATATAGATCCGTTTGTCGCGCCCCCTCGAAGGTACCCGCTTCATTGTTCAAATCAACAAAATATGATTTTTATATGAAAAATGCGTATTTTTTTACGTTTGCACGAATAACTTGGGATCTGAGGGTTTTAGGCCAAAATCTCATTTGATTAAAGTTGTTCGCAATCAAAAAATACACAAGATATGTGGGTTTTAATACGCCGTTTTTTCAATTAACCATGTTAAAATGGCTATTTTTATAAAAAAATTTAAGAAATGCAAGAAATTTCTCGAATTTTTTAAAGTTATTAACGCTTAACGAAACTTTGGCTCATGTTACTTCAATATATCATAAGTTAGCCATAAAATATTTAGGGCGATCGCTCATGTGGCTTTTGTTTAATTGTTATGAGAAGATGGCAGTGCATCAATGAGTAATTGAGTAGTCTTATTTGCAAAATAGCTGGACGCCTGAAAAATGTTTTTAATGTCCAAAAAAATTTGAGAGGTTTACACTGAGCTTTTACAGCATCCAACTGGTCTAACAACAGGAAATGAATACCGGCCAAGTAAGCGTCGAGCGGTCGAGCCACGACACACTGTAGTTTCGTAGTTTTTTAGGGTTCCGTAGTTAGAAATTTACTAAAACAAATAAAGACTTAGAATTTCATACAGTATTAAATGATAATTTCAAGATATACATACACAATATTATCTTATTCTTCTTCTATCTACTAATATTACAAATGCGAAAATGTATGACGATGGATCGGTGTTTGTTACCCTTTCTCGTAAACACTACTGAACGTACTTAGATGAAACCTTACAGTAATATAGCCAGTAAACAGTAACAGTTTTTATCCTGAGAAAATATGCGAAAATTTCACGCGAACGCTGTCGCGGGCAACTGTTAGTTTGTAAATAAATATCAGAGTAATAACAATGTCAATATTATAATTAGAGCATTACTAATGCTATATATCACGTCAACACCAATATTTCTGAGAACAACATATAATGTCCTCTTTTAAATAAATCCGAACACTTTTTAATTTCCTTTGAACACACTTCAATAAACAAATTACCCTCCGTTGCGTCGCGCAGCCGGGTAAAAGGGGAGGTAATCAATCGGTTGATATTTTAATCAGGGATCACATAGAGCCATGGTATGTTGCAAATACAGCAGAGGTGTTTACCGGTTTTGCTAGCATTATGTCGGGCTATTAACAATATGTGTCTTTCAAATCAAATTATAATCAACTAGCAACCCGGCCCGGCTTCGCACGAGTCTTTTGAACAATTGTTGTTGCTTCTACAGTGATAGTACGTCCTTACAAAAAGTGCGTCTAGCTATCATTTCTGACTAAACTACCAGTAACTACAAAATGTTTTTATAAACAATGTTTACCTACAGCAGAGTTTTCATTAGACAGCACAAACAGCTTTTGCTTCAAAGTTACACGTGACCTTTCATGTGAAAAACACTGAACGCTTAAATCTAAACCTGTAACATTGAATGTTTCACCCTTTGTTTCCTGCCTGGGAAAATGATCAAATGACTCGTTCCGCTGTGGGTGGAGCGTTCAGCTGCCCTCGCGGCCCGGGGCCGCGGTATCTCGTTCAAACATTCCTGCTCTCGTAAGGCAATGCCCTTCTCCTTCAGCTGCCCTCGCGGCCCGGGGCCGCGGTATCTCGTTCAAACATTCCTGCTCTCGTAAGGCAATGCCCTTCTCCTTCAGCTGCCCTCGCGGCCCGGGGCCGCGGTATCTCGTTCAAACATTCCTGCTCTCGTAAGGCAATGCCCTTCTCCTTCAGCTGCCCTCGCGGCCCGGGGCCGCGGTATCTCGTTCAAACATTCCTGCTCTCGTAAGGCAATGCCCTTCTCCTTCAGCTGCCCTCGCGGCCCGGGGCCGCGGTATCTCGTTCAAACATTCCTGCTCTCGTAAGGCAATGCCCTTCTCCTTCAGCTGCCCTCGCGGCCCGGGGCCGCGGTATCTCGTTCAAACATTCCTGCTCTCGTAAGGCAATGCCCTTCTCCTTCAGCTGCCCTCGCGGCCCGGGGCCGCGGTATCTCGTTCAAACATTCCTGCTCTCGTAAGGCAATGCCCTTCTCCTTCAGCTGCCCTCGCGGCCCGGGGCCGCGGTATCTCGTTCAAACATTCCTGCTCTCGTAAGGCAATGCCCTTCTCCTTCAGCTGCCCTCGCGGCCCGGGGCCGCGGTATCTCGTTCAAACATTCCTGCTCTCGTAAGGCAATGCCCTTCTCCTTCAGCTGCCCTCGCGGCCCGGGGCCGCGGTATCTCGTTCAAACATTCCTGCTCTCGTAAGGCAATGCTCCTATCGAGCCACGTCAATGCTGCTCTTTGATGGTCATTGAAAATTCCAGTGGTTTTTCAATGACCATCAAAGAGCAGTCAGTAGAATTCTTCTTTCTGCGCAGCATCTTAGTCATGTCAATCACTACATCATCATCACTAGGTACATAGTATGAAACAAAGCTCTCTGCCTCTGTCTGTATGTTTTTAAGCTTTCTTTTTTTTTAAACCACGCACCAGATTTTGATGCAGTTTTACTGTTATTTAGACAATTTACTTTCGAAGGTTTACACATAGGTATAAAACATTCTAATTAATTATTGGTATTATAGAGGAAAGAAAAATTCATATTTTGTGATGAAGCCACCAAAAAAACGATTTTCGAGCGCTTAGGTAGGTACATTGCAAGCGCTAGCTAAGCCATATAAGATAAATCAAAATCTATATACAACGTGTAACGGAAACCCCATATCTATCCAAAAGGGCTGAAGACAACATCTGGTATGGAGTCTCTATGCACAGTTTCAGCACAAAATAACTGACTCAAAGAATTGATACCAAATTATCGGTTTCATAATTATGTTTCTTGAAAACCAATCATAACAAACGTGTCACAGCACTACGAGGGTCGATAACTTTTCACGTCACTTGCCAATAACACGGTGATTCTCTTCGTTCCTATTAATTTGAAAATTCTGCCTCTGGTATCAATGTATTGAAATTTCTATTATACTTCATACATGTAGACATAGGATTATAAAACCCTTGCCATATCGTTTGTTATCATCCAAAGAAGCCGTGCACTTGGTATGTATATACCCTTTAAATTACACGTTGTATACATTCGACAATATCTCACCACTTTTCTTCTCACCTTTTTCTGGCGTTTGGAATGTGTTTTAAGTACAGTAGCAGAGCGTGCTCTACTAGGTACTAAAAATATATTCCTATTTTTATATAACATAGAACTTGTGTAGGTACTTCTACATTTTTTTTTTTTAATAATTAAGTATGAAAATGATGACCAAGTAAACATCGAGTAGGTACGTAGGCTGCCGCTACCACGGCACCTGAGCGTCCGAATATGTATTGTATTACTTACATAGTACCTATGTTACAAAAAGACATGCGATGAATATTAAATGTATTCAATGGTTCCAGACATAATATTTGCATACAATGAACTAAATAATGAGAACATTAAAGGTGATGAGCTATGCAGCTGCGGCTGATAGCGCTGAACTTTGTCACCGAGCTCTCGGCGCTGATAATAATCAGCTATCGATAGTGCGGGCACGTCGCATCGAGCGCCAAGGTCCGTGCACTGCGGAACTACTGCCTATTGTACGTTTTGCGCAGGTAGCTCGCCCTACCAGGGCCGGATTAACCATTAGGCAAAGTAGGCAACTGCCTAGGGGCCCCGCATCAACTTAGGGCCCAGGCCCAGTGCACGCACCAAGAAAACATGTTTCTTCGAACGAGAATTTGATGTGTGTGTGAACTTAGGCAACTCATTGTTATCTCACAAAATACAAATCGGTAGATTTAGTAGTACAATTAAAACAATTTTAGAACAAATCTGGGAATTAGTAAACAAATATATTAAAAACCACAGCCCTTAATGTGCGTTTCCTCAGTTCACACACGATTTGGTCAGTCAAAGTAAGAAAAGGGGCCCCAGAATGCCATTGTCTTAGGGCCTTTGACAGGGTTAATCCGGCTCTGCGCCCTACCTGCCCCACTGCGACGTGGCTGCAGGGGCTTGTAGCACACACACATCTCTTAATCCCGAATATTCTTTTGAACTAAACCAACATAAAAATCTAATTTAAATGTTGTAGGCGTGATCCATATCCATTTCAAATTAGGTAGGTACTCACGTCTTCGCACCATCAAAAGTGTATGAGTATGCCGCAAATTGAGGGCCTAGCTTTACTTCTAACCTAAACAGGGCCTTGAAAGTCTGGCAGCTAGGCAGACAGGCACACGGACAACCAAAACATCCTTTAACGGTTGCTAACGACAAGTGATAGAGCAAAACAACAAATTGCTTAATATACTTAATAAGTTAATAGCGTAGGTCAATGTCATTATTAGTGTTTTTCTTTGTTTTGGACACTGACTTCCTAAATTAAAGCCATTTTTAGTTTTATGTTATTCATATGTTTTGGTATTCAGATATATATGTTGGTATTTTATAAAAACTTCAGCTGTCAAGTCACACAAGCCGGACGAGACTACTAATTAGTTAGGTATATATTATTGTAATAATTATGAACTAATATTAATAGACAAGATAAGCGGTTGATGCAATCATTATTGCTATCAGCACATCATCTGTTACAAGGTGACTGCAGCAGTCTCCCAGAGGATGAGGGCAGAGGGCATGTGAGAGCAACTGTAAAATAGCCGAATTTACTGTGTCGGTCACGGCTGGCTGACATTCATTTGTTTTGTTACACTGGACGGATAACAATTACTATAGGTGTCCCACACTTACTTGAAGTTGGGTTATGTTGAGTTCCTGTGAATATTGCCCACGGAAAGATTAGATTGCCAGCTACGATAACCCTGGATATCTGATTGACAAACTTATTGAATGACAACTCACTCAGGCTAGGTGCACGGGTGCGAGCATGTGGTAGTTTGTATGTAGGGCGCGTGTCACGTGAGCGTGCAGCGTACTGCTGATAGTGCATAGGCTCGTTAGTGCAGCGCTATCGGCGCGGTCACCGGCGCACCCGGATGGCAAGTGTTTGTAAACACGCCGGGCCAGAGGGCAGGGCCGCAGGACGCGCGGGAGGGGTGGGGGGGGGGGGGGACGCACAGGAAAGTTTCCCCCGCGGTGTAGGCTCGCCACCCGGCGCCGCTCGCCCCTGTTATCTCCGGCCGCTATCTGCGGCGCGCTATATAACGGCCGCCGACCATCCCTCGGCACATTCACAGTTGTGTTGTTGTTGTGGCAGGTACACTTGTATCCCGACTTCATCTTCGACGCTCGAATCTCTCATCACAATGGCCGCCAAGTTGTTCGTGTTGGTCGCTTGCATCGCCGTGGTGAGTAGTGCCCCCGGGCCTCGGCCGCTAGCTGCGTGGTGGTGTCCCCAGGCCTCACCGCCCGATCTGTCCACAGAGCCAGGCCGCCATGGTGCGCCGCGACGCGCCCGCCTCTTCGCCGCTGCAGGACATGGAGAAGCACGCCAAGGAGTTCCAGAAGACCCTCAGCGAGCAGTTCAACTCGCTCGTCAATTCCAAGAACACGCAGGAGCTGAACAAGGCGCTCAAGGAAGGCTCTGACTCCGTGCTGCAGCAGTTGTCCGCTCTCTCCAACAGCCTGCAAGGCGCGGTAAGTACGCACTAAGCTAGCTCCATGGTCTGTCGGTCCTCGTTAGTACACATCCATCGTCACAAGTCAGCCAGCACAGGCGTGTGAGTGCGCTGCGGAACCGGCTGTTCGTGAGCGGCCGGCTTTCTTCTCATCCACCGATTATTTTAACATAATTATGCTCTAATGGGCCTGACGTAGTTTAAATGCTTAAAATAATTAATTAATTATTGCCTTAGTTAAAACATTAAGATAAATCTAGGGTTAGTTTCATTAGTAAATTTAAAATGCTTTGAAGCCAAAGAGTCATTGCTTTGAAGCTACTGACTCATTACATAATTATTAATGATTTACACAATAACTAGACAGACCTTCAGACAATTCAAACCTAGTCGATCGTATTTGCACGATTGACTACTCCTTTAGCTGTTTCATATCTATGTAGTACATGTAGTGAGTCCTATACAGGATGGGCCCAAAATACTGCCTAAAGGAATACCACAACCAGTTTTTTTTCATTAATCACTCGAAATTCTACCTATTTTAACACATTGTTAACAAATCCTCTAAATATTCCGATGATATTTGATATGCTATGACTATAATACACACTCCAGTATAAAATTTAAGAAAGAAGAAGTGTGTCAAAGGCCTTGCTTATGTAATAAACTCCCAAAAGTGTTAGTTGATCTCTGTTGATCTCAGTGATGACTATCTATTTGGCAATCTTAATGTTTCCTAAATTCAGTTAGAAACGTTATTGGCTGCCAACATGCTTGCCAAATGCTTTTCACACATAATATGAGTATCGCCATTACTTTCTTCGTATTTTGGTCATAATTATTTCATTAATATCATCAAGATATTGTTGCGGTCACTTCAGCATCAATGACGTTGTTTTGCAAATTATCGGTGAATATGAAACGAATGCTTAAGGTCACAACCCTTAGTAAGTAGTGTGTATGTTACAGATGACCGACGCCAACAGCAAGGCCAAGACCGCCCTGGAGCAGACGCGCGCCAACCTGGAGAAGACGGCGGAGGAGCTGCGCAAGGCGCACCCCGAGGTGGAGCAGCAGGCCGGCGCGCTGCGCGACAAGCTGCAGGCGGCGCTGCAGACCACCATGCAGGTCAGTGTGTCCGCGGCCGCCGTCCGTACCGGCTCTCGTGTCGCCTCATACTAATACCTCGCATTGACGGTGTTCCCCCAGGAGTCCCAGAAGCTTGCTAAGGAAGTCGCCAGCAACATGGAGGCCACCAACCAGAAGCTGGCTCCTAAGATCAAGTCCGCCTACGACGACTTCGTGAAGCAGGCCGAGGTGATGCAGAAGAAGCTGCACGAGGCCGCCAACAAGCAGTAAACGCATACCACCCGCACCTACCGAATAGCACCAATAAACCCATACTGTACCTATCTGATGCTTTTCTTTACTGGTCTTCCACCTGCTAATCTGTGTCAGCGCGAGCCTTACAGCCGCACGGGCAGCGTGAATGCATGACCCGGCGGCTCGGTGTATCTACACAGCTCGTAATAATACCCAGTGATACGCTTATCTGCTGCTCATAATCGCAGTAGGTACCTAGTGTTCCCATGCGACACCTCGACCGACTCGCGTAGCGCGTAATATTCGCAAGTAGAGATAAAAGTAACCCGCAATCACATATATGTTGCTGACCTATTGTCCCACATGCTATGCGCAGTGATTGCCTCGCCAGTAAAGTCGTCGCCACCAGTGGCCAGTTGCTTGTAAGTGAGGTTGGCCATTGACGTCGCCTAGATGACATATGTCCCTAACCCTATTACTCCCCTCTTATACATTTAAATAAAATTGACGGACTTAAATATCTGACCGAGTTTTCAGTCTTAATTAATAAACTAATATAATGTGCTTTTGACCGCGACTTCGATAGAGAGCGAGAGTTGTCGCCCAGTAGTCGAAATTCAGCCCAAGTTAATTTTAATTTAAAACTAGCAATAATAATAATACATCTCCTCAAAATGACTACACTCACAGAACATAATCAATAAGTTAACATCATACACCAAAAACTCACAACTAAACTAATTCTCATGAAGGTCCCATACACAAATAATCACCCAGAGCTACTTTAGAAAATCAATTTTTCAAAATATATTATGAATGAGCCATAATAACAGACGTGACATAACAGTCACGCCGCCGTGAAGAACCTGGGGATATATGTACATCAACAAATCTCTGTCTTGGACGAAGCAACTGTAGGAAGTCAGTCGTAAACTGTTTGCTTCTGTAGGCTCCCTGAGTAATTTTCTTCCCATCACCACTAAAATTGCAATTGCACAATCTCTTCTTCTTCCTATCTTGGACTATGTTGATGCCCTTGATTCGACCCAAGACCAATTAGATAAGTAAGAGCGACTTCAAAACCTCTGTATCAGGTTTATATTTGGCTTGCGCAAGTTTCGACCATGTTTCTGAATTTCTTATAAAGCTCAAATGGCTTCCTTTTCGATTTCGCCGGAATGTTCATTTACCTTCTCTGCTTTATAATTATTATTTAATCTTTTCACTCCTTTTCATCTTAAAGACCGCTTTCGGTTTCTCTGTGACACTTATTCAAGGTCCTTGA
The DNA here is from genome assembly GCA_943138885.2 of Tholera decimalis. Lineage (NCBI taxonomy): Eukaryota > Metazoa > Arthropoda > Insecta > Lepidoptera > Noctuidae > Tholera > Tholera decimalis. Next base: position 87,650 of record OW964568.2, on the reverse strand, counting down.
GATCATCGGAAAATTTAGAGTTAAGTATCCGTAAGCATTCCACTTCCTTTTTCGATAAATCTTTCACTATCCAAGCGGCCCGTTTGTGAAATGCATTACCCATAGATGTGAGGCGTGCTCAAACATTACCTACGTTCAAAAGAATGGTGAAGGATCATTACCTCTCACTATATTTTTTTCCACTCCTTTCTGTATTATGAATTTGATATGTAGGTATTAGTATATATTTATATGGCTATAAAGTCCCTAAAAATGGAAAAGCAGCCGGTGTGGACGACCATACGGTGGACCAGATCAAAAACCTGGGGCCGGTAACTGTTTCGTGGCTCCTAGAACTGTACAACATTTGTATAACTACAGGAAAAATCCCTAAATTTTGAAGTTAGACGAAAGTTATAGCACTTCCAAAACCAGGTAAACCCCATGACGACCCTAAGAGTTACCGTCTTACATATAAGTTATTTGAAAGACTGCTTCTTAATCGCCTCACATTAGCAATAGATCCAGCACTAATACCAAAGCAGGCTGACTTTAGGCCTGGCAAGTCATGTTTCGGTCAGGTCCTTCGGGTTATCACAACACATAGAGGATGGCTACGAAGCTAACACAATCACTGGTTAGTATTTGTTGATCTTTCAGCAGCTTACGACACCGTGAACATAAAAAAGCTTCACGAAAAAGTAAACAGGCTCACTAACGATCAGGGTTTCGTTCAAATACTAAGTGAACTTCTTCAAAATCGCCGTTTCCAGGTGTACTTCCAGTCGGCTAAGAGCAGATGGCGATGCCAAAAGAATGGCCTTCCTCAAGGAAGAGTGTTAGCGCCAATTCTCCTTAATATCTACACAAACGACTAGCCTACCATCCAACACACTGAGCACTTTCTTTACGCGGATGACCTGGCTTTGGCAGCTCAGTCAGCAAGCTTTGAGAATGTGGAACGTTGTCTGTCCCAAGCTCTAGATTCGCTGGGAAAATACTACAACAGCAATGCTCTCCAACCAAACCCGCCTAAAACACAGTCCTGCAACTGCGCGCTTAAAAAATACAAGCAGGAAGCCGATTCCCGACATCCCCTCTATGAACACCCAACAAAACAAGGTAGACTCAAGAGCCGGAACAGTTTTCTTCGGTGCACTCAGTCCATCCGAAACCAACCTCAACTAGCTAGGAAAGAGTTGTGGAATAAAAACGCTTCCACCACCGCCGAACTTTGTTCGGCCGCAAATGCATCTGCCCCCCGGACTTGACCTGCAGTGGCCAGTTTGGAAAGCAATCAACCGACTGCGCACCCATGTTGGCCGTTGCAGGCACAATTTAGTAAAATGGGGGATCATAGACCACAATAACAGCCAGTGCGAATGCGGTGTTCCTGAGCAAACCATGTCCCATCTTCTAGATCCTATGTGCCCAAATACGTGCACCTTTAACGACTAGCGTGGTTACCTATTGGGCCCAACATAATATTTAAATGATAACTACCATCGATTTGAAGAAGAAGACGAAGAATATATTTATATATATTTTTTTTTTAATAAGCACAGATACAGACTACAGACTAAGGCATTTAGTACAACTACATTACATTTCGGCCTTGTGCCCTGCTCAAGAGCGGACGTGTGCTCAAATTTCCTAATTTATTACGCCTAAAACTTAATACCATACGCGGAACTATAATCCTTAAGTAGGTACAGCACAAGTCAAAGTGTTCGCGCTATTTCTCGTTGCACCTCGCGTGACACCAAGTACACGCGCTAATGACCCCGCGCGACCGTCTTCACCTCTCAACAACAACTCGAAAACAATCGTCATTGTTGCTGTCCCGCTCCAATTTGTGTATTGTGACCGGTTTGCGTAAACTCGCCGATTCAGCTGTGTTTGAGAAAGTGTGATATTTATCGAGTGCACCACCTATCGCAGTCGGCTAACAGCAAATAAAACACTCTCCATTGCCGCAATGCAACGCACACCTCCATCAACGGGACCTAATAATGCCTTATCAGCATCTGATTCGGACATCCCAAAAACCGTATGCAGCGATGACAACATTAACATCCAGTCACGTTCTAAACGACCCCGTGTGGAATTCTCACCCAAGAAAGAGTTTGAGGAATACAACCAGGAGCTATTAAACATGCTAAAAACCTGGAAGCTGGAACAGGATGGGTGCATACAAAAATTATCTGAACAGCAAACATCGGTACTGGACAGACTGGTTGCTGAGATGGCGGTTCTGAAATTACAAAACTCTTCAATACAGACCATTAACCAGGAGATTCGGGACTCAATTGACTTCATGAATGGCAAGTTCGAGGAGATGAGACAGCAGATGGAGACTTTAAGGGTGGAAAACCAGTCTTATAAGAACTGCATAGCCCATCTCGAGCACAAAATAGAAGATCTCCAAATCTCATTGCGTTCTTCAGATGAACGTCAAAATTACTACAATGGAGCTAAAGATTAAATCTCTGGAACAACAAGCTAGGCTTAATAACATCGAGATCTGCAACCTGCCTGAGAGACGTGACGAAGACCTGCTCGGGCTCATGGAGAAAATTGTTACGGCCATAAAGTGCTCGATTCCCCGTCAAAATGGGCTGGCCGTTCACCGCGTCCCTCATGCACGTACACAGGATAGTAGCCGACCGAAAAATGTTATCGTGAAATTGTCTTCTCGCACCCTCCGTGATAATGTATTGAGTGCTTATCGTTTGTCTAAAAATATTACGTCTAACCAAATTGGAATGTCAGGTACTCCTTATAAAATGTATATTAATGAGCATCTTACTCTTTATAACAAAAAGTTATTTCGTGCATGCCGCGAGGCGGCTAGTAAACATAATATTAAGTATGTGTGGATTAGGAATGCAACTATACTTGTTAAAGCTAGCTATAATTCAAAAACCCTCGCTGTACGCAGTCACAATGACGTCAACAAGATCGCGCAGTGTAGTCTTCAAAGTGAATAGTTTTGCTCAATACTGTGTATATATTGACTACTACAACTTAAATCAAATGCTCGCTCAACCTAAACCTAATAAGTTATGTACTACTCATATTGTATGCCGTATGAATGCTGTTATTTAGCCAAATCTTGTGACAGTCGTTTTTGCTATGCGTTTTTTATATTTTTGTAATTTTATTCGCCTTTGTTGTTTATATAGTGTTACCGTTAATTCACACCCAGAAGCCTTAGATAGCATAATAAGCTCGTTAGCTAATTACCCAACAAACTTATTGTTAAAACTTGTACAGTATATGTTTTTGCTATACATAACCATGCATGCAACCCGACGTTATAACGCTACCTACGACGAACGGATCCAAGTTTTTAAATGTACCCGAAACTTATTTTTATTTTTACGCTTTATTTGTTGTTTACTCCTTATGTACTTAAATAGACACAATGCTTAACAATCACACTTTATCTTTCTTTTATCAAAACTGTAGAGGAATCCGCACTAAATTGCACACACTTTATACCAACATTCTTTCCTTGTCGTTTGACGTAATCATACTAACGGAAACATGGCTAACGCCTAACATAATGGACAAAGAATTCATTGACGACCGCTATTTGGTATTTAGGGACGATCGTGACCGTATTTCCTCTAACAAACGTGAAGGCGGGGGTGTTCTGATAGCCGTGCTGCGCGAACTCCGGCCTGTGAGGATATCAACGTGTCCCTCTCCTACTGGTATCGAGCATGTTGTGATACAAGTGCCCGCCAGGATTGCCAACCACAAAAGAAAATCCCTAGTACATATGCAGCTAAAAATCTCGTATTTTGACTTTCAAACCTCGTACATTTAGGTATTATGCATGCAAAACGTGCTAAAACCAAAATTAAGGCATATTGAACTACTGGATTTAGGACTTTTTACTCGAAATAAAGTATTGCAAGTTTCCTACTAAATAAAACATCACTTTGTGTTGTATTTCAAAAAATTTTATTATTACTCAATCAAGTAAAATCACAAAAAAACTAAATGTGTCTATATTATTATGAAAATATGCAAGGTTTGTAACTTAGTTTACATCTCCTATCCAAGTATTAGTCAGGAACATCCTCACTGTCATCGTTTTTTCTGCCGTATATTTTATCGTCATGCGGCTATACATTCCTTTTGTGGGTTCAAAATTGACGCAGTTTCCAGTACGAGTTGAACCTTTTGCACTCTCTGCAGCAAGAAGTGTGCCGTTCACTGTTTCCACAGTTAGCCGGTTTCTTATCTCTGTCTTTATTAAAATGACTTTACTATTGTAAAATGGTGATGCAAAATGTTCGTATGGCCATATTATCAAAATCTCGTACATAATTGTCGGAGGTTGATAGTGTCCTCGTACCTCGTACGGAAGACCACAAATCTCGTATTTGTACGAGGAACCTCGTACATTTGGCAACCCTGGTGCCCGCGTCGCGCCCTAATACACACCACGTTATCAGCGCTGCCTACATACCACCACGAACACAAGACGATGTATACCTATCACATCTGTTTGCATTGGAAAATATGATCACTGCGCCCTGCATCAAATCGTTTTATATAACCGGTGATTACAATCTGCCCGATATTGTATGGTCGGGCAATGGTGATCATACGGTGACTTACTCTCAAAACATAGTGAGTCGGTCTTTATTTGATTTAATTGCTATTACGAACGCTTCGCAATACAACACTATTAAAAACAATTTGGGTCGTGACTTGGATTTATTTATTAGCAATACCGAATGCCAGTTGCAGCATGACATTTCTTTGGTCCAGCCTGATAGCCATCATCCTCCATTTTCTGTTTTGTCCTCGCTGGAGATACAACATACTCCTATGAAACGTCACTCCACTATAAAATACAATTTCTTTAAAGCTAATTATCAGGAAATCAACGCAGAACTAAATAAGGCAAATTGGGATACAATGTTTCTTAATCTCTCCAGTGAACAGTGCGTAGATACATTTTACGAATATTTGTACGGCATTATCAGACTACATGTTCCATTGTCACGTCATAAATCCACTTCATTTCCGGTTTGGTTTAGCGCTTCGCTAATTAAAATATTTAAAAATAAAGAACGTGCTTGGATTAGATGGAAAAAACTACGTAACCTTTCTGATTATGAAAAATTTTCTACTCAGCGCAAACGTTTTAAACTAATCTGCGAACAGTGTTACAATAAGTACATGCAATCGGTGGAACATAGCATACCTCAAAATGTGAAGTACTTCTGGAAGTACGTTTCGAACCGTAAGAAAGATTCTGGGCTTCCGGCTACTATGCAGTTCAAAACTACATCATCCAATTGCCCAAATGAAATATGCTCGTTGTTTTCGAATTTCTTTCACTCGGTGTATGAGCCCTCAACATTTGATCCTAACACGTGGACACTCCCTCTTACCCTTCACGAGAATTCTGTATGAATTCCGGATATTTTCCTCGATATAAATGAAATATTTAAAGCACTTTCCTCTTTAGACTTAACTAAAGGGGCTGGTCCAGACGGCTTGCCGCCTTCTTTTCTAAAATACACTGCAAAAAATATATGTATTCCGCTACACTTTATATTTAATAAATGCCTCAAGGAAGGGATTTTCCCTACTGTTTGGAAGAGGGCTTTTATCACACCCATTCACAAAAGTGGAGACAAAGGCAATGTTGAAAATTACCGGCCAATATCTATCTTTTTGAAGGTCTAGTGCACGGTCATATATCCACAATTAAATCACATATTGTGGAAATATTATCTTATCTACATTATTATACCAGAGCAACATGGTTTTGTGAAATCGAGATCCATTATAACTAATTTAATGGTGTTTACCCAATATCTTTTTGAAAACATGGATATGCGCACGCAGGTTGATGCTGTGTACACTGATTTCCAGAAAGCTTTTGATAAGGTGGACCACAAATTACTTCTCGATAAAATCGCCTTCAATGGCATAAGAGGCAACTTACTCAGATGGTTTGCATCGTATATATTTCAACGAACTCAAAAAGTGGTCGTCAATGGATTCGAGTCTGATTATGTGGTTGTTGAGTCGGGTGCCCCAAGGATCTGTTTTAGGCCCTTTGCTTTTTATCTTATTCATAAATGACATAAAATCATGTATACTCAACTCTGAATTTCTTATGTATGCCGATGACATCAAAATTTATAAGGCTTGCACGAATATTCAGGATTGCTTGCTGCTACAAGAGGATTTACTCAGACTTTCACATTACTGTGTAGTCAATAAACTTCATCTTAGTCTTCCAAAATGTTATTTCATAACCTTTACTAAAAACATTAAAACTATTGACTTCCAATACATGTTAAATAACAAAACAATGAATAAAACAATCTGCATACGTGATCTTGGAATATAACTGGATCATAAATTACATTTAGATATCCACATAAACAACATAATTAACAGGGCCTTTCGGATGTATGGTTTTGTCATGCGATCTTGCAAGGATTTCAAAAAACCTTCTACTTTTTTATTTTTGTATAAAGCTTTAGTTCGCTCACAATTGGAATATGCGGTACCTATTTGGTGCCCTCTATACAATAAATACAAAACTAGTATAGAAGCGGTAAAAAAAAAATTCTTCGTGCTGTAAATTATAAGTGCTTCCATACAAGGATTCCGTACACAGATTTATTAAAGCATTTCAAACTATTAACCTTGGATTCCAGACGTCACTTGCTAATGGTTATGATGCTGTATGGTATGTGCCACAATAAGTTTAACTGTACTAAGTTGACTAATCGGCTATGTTATGTAGTACCTCGCACTGTAATACGGCGGGAGGTGCGCGTACCTCGACTATTCTATACTGCACGCTGCAGGACGAATGCTGGGGTACGGGCCCCTCTCCGAAGGCTGGTGGAAACGTACAACACACATTTCATGGACCTAGACATTTTCGCGCTGTCGCATTCCAAATTTAAGAAAAAGGCATCGCATTTATTAGCTTCTTACCATTAATTACTTGTCCACCGCAACAGATTAATTTGTTATAGTTTTCTTTATTTCTCAGTCAATTTTATTTTTCATATATGTATTTAAATATACCTGTACGCGTCCGCATCTTTACTCATAATGTCATTTCGTGGACAATAGTGTGGGTTATACGTTTTTTACCTTTTAATATAACCACTTTTTGTAAAATACTTTAATGTATAACTGTTTTTTGTCCCAAATAAATAAAATAAAAAAATAAATAAAACTATAACAATATACATTACATAAATCTGAGGTCCAATTATTACTGTACACAGCATTCATTGTTTAATATACCTCATTAGTGACGGTTGGGTTCTGTTAATATAAACATAAAGCTTACTGAATGATAATTATGGTTGTAATTACATTTTATACAGCAAATTTTTAAATTCGTTAAAACTGTTCAAAAACAAATCTAAATTAGAGCATATTACATTATATTGACTACACATTCTGGACAACAGATTGTTTTCAGAAACATTATTGTTACTAGAGGGAATACTGAACAATATTGTGGAGTGCGCACTGATCGAGTTGGTATTTTAAAGTTTGTCTGACCAAGTGATTGAAAATCAAAGGAGCCATTAACAATTTAATGCAGTATACTTAAATCACCAACCCATCTCCTTCTCTCTAGTGATCAATATTTTGTAATTTTTTCAGAACTTCGTTTTTTGATAGACGTAGATTACCAATGGAGTAGTTGGATGGCTAGAAATCTGGAGTATAGTTATCAGCATTACTGGAACAGTATACTGATGAGAAGTAACTAGTAAATAAATCAACTATGTCTTTACCCGTATTGCCCACCTTATCATTATAATGCATACAGCTAGGGATGTTGTTTGTTAAACGTTCATTTTTGGTGTAACGCCAGAAGGCTTTTATATTAACCTTGAGGTCGTCTTCGATTCGCTTAATATATTCTTTAAAACAGTGATTCGTAACAATTTTGACTCTGGTGTTTTCTCAGTGCTGAGAGCACTGAGAAGATATCGTAGTCTCTGGGATTGCCAAAACGTTTATACTTAGAATGAGCCTTGGATTTAGATCAAAGTAATCTTATTAAACTTTTTGAAAACCATGCTGGATATTTACTACTTCCGACTCTACATTTTGGAGTATACTTTTCTATGATCAGATATATGTTATCGTAAAAGAACTGCGTAAAGTCCTCACAACTCATAGTCAACGCATGTTCCGTCCAATTTATTTGTGATACATCTCTTTTACAGCTGTCATAGTCAGTTTAACGGAAACATAGTTTTTCGACATAGCTGTGTAATATGGAAGATGTGGCTTTGTTATTGAGTATGAGTTCAAATGGGGAATGATGCACGTCCAGGCGACTTATAGGCATAGATTCTGTTAAAGTGAACAGGTCTAGACAATTAATAATAATAATATAAGCCTTTATTGCTGTAAAATGAATATAAATTAACTTAAAATTTTTACTTAAAAAAAATATACGTTTTTTTTATCTATTTATATCGGTAACCGGTTTTTTTTTCTTTCACAACTTGTCCCTCGATAAAGGCCTCCTCTAAAGCTTTCCATTTTGTTTGCTCTCTTGCAGTACGTGCCTATTCTGGACCAGCTATCTTTTTTATGTCGTCTTCCCATCGTTTAAGTTGTCTACCTTTGCTCCTTTTACTGCCTCTCGGATACCATTCCGTGGGAGGGAGGAAAAAGAGAAATGGACGAGACTAGCCCGTCCATTTCTCTTTTTCCTCCCTTAACATGTGTCCTGTCCATCTCCAATTCAGGCGTTTGTAGACGGTATGTATATTTTTAAATTTTGTTTTATTCTTTACATTTAATCATCTCACCTTGTCCCTTCTTTTAACTCCAATTACGCTCCTTTCCATCCCATTTTGGCACACTTGAACTTTTTTGTGTTGTTTCTCGGTTAGAGACCATGTTTGACATCCATGTGATAAGCACGGGAGAATGCATGTGTTGAATACTTTCCGCTTGTCTTTGATAGGCATCTCTTTATCTTTCATGACCTCACTTAGGGACCAAAACCATTTCCAGCTCTTTGCTATCCTCTTATCTATTTTCTTTTGCATTGTGTCTTTTGTAGATATTAGTTGTCCCAAATATAATATGTATTCATCCACACACTCAATTTGTCCGCTGTCTATTTTAATGTCTTTTTTAGTTGAGTTTGTCATTACCTCCGTTTTTGTTGTGTTCATTGTTAAGCCTACCTTGGCACTTTCTTCTGATAGTTGTTGTAGCATGTCTTCCAAGTTATCTGGGTATTCAGAAAATAGGACAGTATCTTCTGCGAAGCGTAAGTGGTTAAGTTTGTTCCGGTTAATGTTGAGTCCATATTTTTCCCATTTAAGGTTTCTGAATATCATTTCTAGAACCGCGGTGAATAACTTCGGTGAAATGGGATCCCCCTGTCTGACACTTTTTTCAATATGAAATTCATCTCCTGTTATTTCCAGCATAACTTGGGCCGTACTCTTCGAATAGATGCTCCTGAGTATACTTATGTACTTGTGTTTAACTCCCTGACTTTCTAGTGCCTTCCATATGCTATCATGGTCTAAGGAATCGAATGCTTTGTTAAAACCCACGAACCCTAAGTAGTAAACTTTGTTGTATTCGTTATATTTTTTGAGTATCTGTCTTACGACGTGAATGTGGTCTATCGTTGAGAATTTACTTCGAAAGCCAGCTTTTTCCTTTGGTTGGTTTTCATCGAGCGTGACAGCAATTCGTGGTAGTATTATCTTTGAAAATATCTTGTATATGTTTGACATTAAGCTGATTGGTCTGTAGTTGTTCATGTCTCCTTTATCTCTTTTTTTGTGTATCAACACTATAGTTGACTTTGTCCACTCTTTATGGATGTTTTCAGTTACAAGGATGTCATTGAATAGTTCTGTAAGTCTAGGAGCAATTACCGGTGATGTACATTTTAATATCTCATTAGATATTTGGTCTTGACCTGGTGCTTTGTCTAGTTTCTGTGAGTTGATTGCTCTTATAGTTTCTTCTTGTAATATTATCGGTACTGGTTCTAATTCTGTCGTTATTTGTTTAGCGTTTTAAGCTTGTGATATTGCTTGTTTTCTATATAATCTTCTATAATAATCTGTGGCGGTTTCGAGTATCACTTTTCTTTTACTTGTAGAACTTCCGTGTTTAGTCTTTATGTTTGGCATCCAGACTTTTGTTTTGTTTAATATCTTTAAAGCTTCTTGATCCCCCCAGTTTTTGCAATAAAAGTTTTTATACTTTTCTGCCTTCTTATTTTTCTGTCTTTCCTTATGTGTTCATTTATCTTTTTGCTTAATTCAGATATTTTTTTACGTACCTATTTGTTTGTTTTTTTCTTGGTGTATAAGTTCTTTCCTATCATTAATCAATTGTTTAGTTTCTGGTCACGCCAACAATAATTCAGTCCTGAAAGGTATCAGAACCAAACCTTCGATACGGTGGACGTGTTAATTAAAGTGAAGCGGCAGTGGCAAAAGTCGAGGCGGAGAAGAGAGGAAGAGAAGGGACATGCAGCACTTACCAGGGGCAGGCCAGCGGGATCCAATCTCCTTCGACCAGCACACGGCAGAGTATCACTACGCGGGTCGTGCAACCAATATTTGAATATACTTTTTCTTCTTATTACACTGGGTAATCAAACACAAGGATGCGTTTGGCGGAGCGGGAATGTATTGAAAACTGCAGAGAAAGGCTCGAGAAGATCCTCGTCTCTTCGCGGGGTCAGACGGAAAGGCTCGTCATGCGGTGCGGGGGTGATTCGAGAGATCCGTTACACACGTGCTTTCATGTGCAATTTCTTCGTCGAACTGACAGCTGTCAGTCCTTGTTCTCTCGTTCTCATGTTCACCTTTTTGAATGATGCTAAAGCGCTGCATGTACAGGTGGGAAAAGGAGCGGGAAATACAAACTGCCTCATAGTATAAGAGTAAATCTATATAATCAGTGTTGGCGTTACCATTTCCACCCCCCCCTTAATGGGTCACCATTAAAAAGCGATAATAAGATGAAAGAGAAAAACATTACCATGACTCTAGGAGCGCTCAATGCGCGCGGTCGGGACGAGGCCCCCCCTCTGCAGGGGGGGCCTCATCATGTTGCTGATGCTCTTTGAGGCACGCGTGGAACACAACGCGCCGTCGACCCGGGCTTGGTCCATGGTCGGACAGCGAGTTGCCCTTTACTCGCTGTCCGCATGCCCGCGCCTACGGTGGCCGGAGATCGTCGGCCGACGTCCGACGCCGTGGGCGTCTACCACTGCGGCTGGGCTAGAGGGAGGACGCCATCCTCTCCCTCGCGTGGCCCGCCTCCTCCTTCGGAAGCATGACTTTTTCGCAGAAGGAGGCGACCGCTTCCCACTCCCTCTCGCCCCGCAGCATGGCCTCGAACAATGCCGGGCGCGAGAGGTCTCCGCCTATCGCCGCCGTGAGGACACGTCGGTGCTCTGCCCAGGCGGGGCAGTCTTGCACCGTGTGCTCGACTGTGTCCTCAGGGCGACCCTCGCAGTGGTGACACCCAGGCGTTTCTTCCTTTCCCATCAGACACAGGTACCTCCCGAAACTTCCGTGTCCGGTGAGGACCTGCGTCATGCGGTAGGTCAGGACGCCGTGACGCCGATCTAGCCACTCCTCAAAGAGGGGTCTTACCTCCGCAATTGCGGCGTGACGTTACAAACTAAAGCGATGCGGAATTACTAACTAACTTAAACTAATGCGAAGTGCGGTTTATTAATTATTGTCTTGGAAGAGAACACAAACGAACGACCGGGCGCAGGTAAGTTCCCTTGGCGGTTCTAACTGTACAGACGCGCACGACGCCGTCTTTAGACGGGTGGACGTTCTCCACAATAGCTAACGGCCAGGATAAGGGCGGTGAGTTATCATTCATCACAACAACCACGGTTCCTGCTGTTATAGGAAACGACGGCGTGTTCCACTTCTGCCTAACCTGTAGCCCGTGTAGATATTCCATCTTCCAACGACTCCAAAACGACTGGACCAATTTGTCCAGTAGCGAGTGTCGGTGAAGTAAACTGACAGGGTCAGAGTTGATTTCAAGCGCGGGTAAAGAAAATAATGGCGCGGTATGTAAGAAATGGCTCGGCGTAAGGGCCGTGGGCTCTGCGGGATCGGAACTCAGTACCGTCAGCGGGCGTGAGTTTAGGAGACACTCAATCTGAGTGAGAACAGTACAGAGTTCTTCGTATGATAGAAGCTGCTGTCCGACGACTCGGAACAGATGCATTTTCACAACCTTCACGACACTTTCCCAAGCGCCTCTGAAGTGCGGAGAGTTGGGACAGATAAATTTCCAAGTTATCCGACTCTCAGCGTACTCTTCCTCCAACTTTGGACGATACACAGTATTGAGAAACTTGTACAAATCGCGGAGGTAAGAGTTAGCCCCCTTAAAACATGTACCATTATCCGAGTACAGGATCTGAATCGGTCCTCGATGGGCGAGAAACCTCTTCAGCGCGGCAAGAAAACTGGGAGTGCTGAGGTCCGTGGCGACTTCGACATGCACAGCACGAGTCGTAAGACATGTGAAAATGCACAGATAGGCCTTCGCACTGTGGACGCCACCACGGCGCACAGGAACGTACGGCAGAGGACCTGCATAGTCACAGCCTACGTGCGTGAAAGCTTTAGTGACCTGACGCGTGCGATAGTCAGGTAAGTCGGCCATCAGCGGATAGGTTGGGCGCGGTTTTAAACGAAAACACGTATTACACATGTGGACACGCTGTCTCACAACGCGGCGTGCGGACAAGATCCAGAACTTCTGTCGAAGAAGCGACATCAATAGTTCTGGTCCGGCGTGTAAATACCTTACATGATAGAAATCAATTATCAAGTTTACGACGGGATCATTGCGCGGTAAGATAACTGGATGCTTTTGAGCATAGTCCAGCGCGGAGTTAACGAGTCTACCTCCTACACGTATCAGACCGTTTTCAATGAAAGGCCTCAAGCGGTTGAGAACCTGCGAACAAGATTGATTATTCTTAATATTAGAATAATCCTCTGCAAAGTGTTGACTTTGCAGGGCGCGAAGGATTTTATTTTCAGCGAAATTTAATTCATCAGCGGACACTGCAATAGTGTCGCGGTGGGGTAATAATTTTGCGAATGTACAAACGTATACAGTTATACGAAGAGTTTTACTCCATGAGGAGATGCGGTTAGCGAGATCATTTATAGCACAATGCTTGACTGGCGATGGCGAGTACACAGCATGTGTAAGAATTTTTTGTTCCGTAGTAGGCGGAGTAAATTGGTCGTCAAGACGCTTGAGAGGCCACTCAGACGGATCCAATGTAGCCCACTGGGGCCCGTGGAGCCACAGAGGGTGTGTGGTTAATTTCTGAGGCGTAATGCCACGTGAGAGAACGTCTGCGGGATTTTCAGTCCCCGCGACGTGATGGAAGTTGTCAGCAGAGATGTTTTCCGTTATCTGAACAACGCGGTTTGCTACAAAGGTTTGCCACCGACGTGGCGAACTTTTGATCCAACATAACACGACTTTAGAGTCAGTGAAAGCGAATACCTTGACTGGAAGAAGATGCGAGTAATTTTCGTAAACTATGCGTAGCAGTTTGGACATGAGAAGCGCGCCGCAGAGCTCTAAGCGTGCTATAGACAGAGGCTTGGTAGGAGCGACTTTGGACTTTGCGCAGACAAGCCGGACAGTGTTACCGGAGGCGGTGGTCACATGAGCGTATACAACGGCACCGTAGGCATGTTCACTTGCGTCCGAAAAGGCTAGAAGAGTGAGACTGCAGTTGTTAGAAACGCCTATATGACGCGGAATGCGTATATTGTTAAGAGACGGTAACTCGTCGCAGAACTGCTTCCACATTTTAACAATGTGTAGCGGTGGGGTGTCATCCCAATCGAAGTTAAGATGCCAAAGCTGTTGGATCAGTAGCTTAGCATACACGACTGCGGGGGCCACGAAGCCCATTATATCCCACAGTCGGGCGACTGTAGAAAGGATGGAGCGCTTAGTGCACTTCACATCTGCGGGAACCGTAATTTTAAAATAAAATACGTCATTATCAATACACCAATGCAAACCTAGTATTTTATGCTGCATGGCCTTATCAAACTCAACCTCTGTAGGGAGTTTGTGCGAAGCGGGAAGATTATCTAGTACGGCACGACTGTTACTGTTCCATTTTACGAGATCCCACTGAGCTCCTTTGAATAGGTCAATTAATTGTTGTGACGCAGATATCGCTTCTTGTTCCGTGGGAATCGAGAAGGCGAGATCGTCCATGAAAAGCGACGTAGACGCGAATTTGCTGGCGAGAGGATAACGCGTGCCATCATCTTCGACTAACCGTCTCACAGTGCGCAATGCATGGTAAGGACTTGATTTTAAACCGAAGCAGACGCGGTTAAGCCTATACAATTGTAGTGGGTCTTGTGGAGTAAAGCGATAAAGAAAACATTGATAACGACGGTCAGCTTCGCGCATGATAATCTGTAAGAACTGCTGGCGGTAGTCCGCGGTCAATGCGATCGCGTGTAAGCGGAAATTTAATAATATTGTAAACAAGTCGCCTTGCAAATTCGGACCTGAGTGCAGAATATCATTCAGTGATTGCCGGCCACCAGAAGTAGACGCGCTGGCGTCTAGAACCACGCGCAGCTTAGTCGTTGTCTTATCTTCGCGCACGACCCCGTGATGCGGTACGACGTATATGGGTAGTGAGTCGCGGGGATCGTACGACGCAGGAGAAACGTAATCTTTCGCGAGATAATCCTTTATTACGTCATCATATGCAGACCTTAGTTTTGGCGAAGCTTCTAGCTTTCTTTCGAGACATATCGCTCATTTGCGACAAGAACGTGACAAAGTAAAAATCTCAATTTGTGGTAAAACGCATTTGAAAGTTTAAAATTCCTGTAACTTTTTAATCATTATATTTAGACTATTCAGCTCAATACAACATAACTTCAAGGTTTTCGTTTTTTTGGATCAAATTGCATTCAGATCTTTAAGTCGGTTATTAAATTTATTATGATTATTTATTTAAAAAAGGGTCCTCCTTGTTGCGTTATTCTTGTAAAAAATGAGCAGTATTGCAAAACAAACAGATATGTACCGTTTTTCTTGAAAAAAATTTGAATAAAAATCTTAAACTTTACAAGTTATGTCATATTGTTACGTTTTTATTGATAATCTGTAATCTAAATGTATGGAACATTTTAATTGAGACTGCTCTTTATTTTTGTATTTTGTTTTACAAAATGAAAGATATTTTAGCGAAGTTATTGTGTAACTTTCACTGAAATACAAGTAATAATCACATTTAAAAAAATATTATAATTATAACCAGACACTAATATCTGTAGTTTTACTTTTACTCACAACCGTTAGCAATTATAACATTATTAAATATTTAGGAATACCGTATAATCATAAACATCACAAGCCTCTGCTTACCTCAGTAATATTAGTAAAATTAATCTTAATTAAGTCTCACATGAATCAAATAAACATCTTAGCAAAACAAATCACAGATAGGTAATAATTCAGTACAAAGATTATCCTCTAATCTTAAAATATTAGGAACATAACATTATTATTATTGCTTTTTAATGGCACAAAGTTTCAAGGCATTTCTGAATTCACAGTTCACTTAACAATAATAAAATCTGAGTAAATGAAAAACAAAACTTAACACTTAAATCTACAAAGATTCGTAAAAAGGTCTGTAGTACCTTGGAATGTGGTTTTTATTGATCAGTTCCATTAGATCAGCTTTCTTTCTTTCAGCTATTCCGGGTTTAGTTGTGTAGGCTTTTTTAACCTCAATATCAATGTCTTTCTTCTTCTTTATGACTATAGCTCTTTTAAAATCCTCTTCTGCGTATGAGTTTTTGTAATAAATTGCCCGAGCATCATCCTTTATGACTTTTATCATCTTGACTTCACTAATTTTGACTGGAACGTTTTCGTCATCTTTTTGTATTGCAATAGACATTAAACTGCATACATTCTTCCAGTCATAAAAATGTTCAAAGCACATTTCGTTCACTCGGAATGGTTCACTCTTTTTACGAGCAGATTTGATAGCACTGATGAATGCATCGGGCGTGTACATAGGTCCTCTTCGCAATTCTCTTCGTACTTGTCTTTCTATTTGTGAGTGTGCCGAATCCCCTTCATTTTGGGTATGTCCTCTGATTAAATATTTGTGTGTTATTGACTTTATATTTGGAAATTTCTGAACCGCGAAAAGGTACATGGCCACCATAAATTTGTTTTTTTGTTGGCCAGCACAGTTATCAGAATAAAATACTACATTCATATCTTCGGTACCATTTGATATCTGCTTGAGATACATAAATACACACGTACCTATTTCGTTCACACCTCTGCTTGCATTTGCTTCATCCCATACAAAACATTCTACAGTATTCTTCTGGACGTCATATACTGTAAAATTGAGTACATTCAATTTGGATCTGTAGTAAAACACGGATATCTCGCCTTTCGGACACTGAAATACTGCTTGCAAATCATATACGCATACTGTCAGTTCTTCGTTTTTCTTGTTTTTTTCTTTTTCTAATCGTGATAGCCTCTTCTCTTTGTTGTGTATACACACCTTAAATGTTTGTAATGTCATAGTTACTACACTATGGTTCTCGTCTAGCGACGCTTGCTTTGTCTATTCTAGAATAAATGTTGTACCGAGCGCACGCCTTTTATTTAACAGTGGCGACGAGGAAAATCAAAGTTAGTCTATATGTTGTAAATTCACATACGATCAGCGCTAAACCGAATACAAAAAATGTCGGTAGGACAGGTACGGGAGTTCAGTGTAACAACTGGGAACTGGTCTGCGTATGTTGAGCGACTGGAGATGTATTTTTTAGTCAACAATGTGAAAACTGAGCTCAAACTGCCGACGCTGATTTCGATGATGGGCGAGGAAGCCTATGAACTCCTGTCATCATTGGCAAGTCCACTAAAACCCAGATGCCACGCCACTAGTTGTGGTACGCAAAGCTGACGGAGGCCTAAGAATATGTGCCGATTACAAGGTAACCCTGAACAGAGTTTTAGCGATCGATAGATTTCCAATTCCAAAAATGGAAGATTTATTCAGTAACCTGAGCGGGAATGTTTTTTTACTAAACTAGATTTATCGCAAGCTTATAACCAGGTACTTTTATCAGAGACCTCTAGGAATTATACAGTTATCAACACACACAGGGGATTATTTAAGTATAATCGTTTGGTTTATGGGCTATCCTCAAGCCCAGGTATATTTCAAAAATTAATGGTAAATATGTTCAAGGATAATACAAATGTCATAGTTTTTTTTGATGATATCTTAATTAAGAATAAGGATTTGGATAGCCATTTAAAATCAGTAAGAGAGGTGTTGCAAATACTAGAAGCAAAGGGTCTAAAAATAAAAAATAAAAAATGCGAATTTTTGGCAAGAGAAGTAAAGTACTTAGGTTTTATTATCAATAGGGATGGTGTTAGGGTAGATCCAGACAAGGTAAAGCCTATTGCGACCATGCCACATCCAAACAGTGTCACAGAATTGAAATCATTCCTGGGAATGGTGACTTTTTATGGGAAATTCATCAACAATTTGAGCATGCAGTTATCGCCTCTGTACCAACTCTTAAAAAAGGGTAGGCATTGGAAATGGGGAACTAAACAAAATACTGCATTTAATAGAATAAAAAAAAAATTGTGTAGCACCAAAGCGCTCGTACATTTTGACATGCATAAAGAGTCGGTATTAACGGTCGACGCAAGCGCGCGGGGGTTAGGCGCCGTGCTGGCTCAGCGCGAACCAGGAGGTGAGGAACGTGTCGTTGCGTATGCCTCGCGTTCACTCACCACTCATGAGCTACACTACAGTCAAATTCACAAGGAGGCCTTGGCAATTGTATTCGCATATGAGAAATTCCATCAGTACCTTTACGGGAGGAAGTTCATACTTAGGACTGACCATAAACCACTTGTGAGTATTTTTGGGCCTAATATAGGGATTCCTAGCGCGGCAGCAAACCGTTTACAACGCTGGGCAGTAAAATTATCAGCTTATGATTATACTATAGAGTATGTCAAAACGGATAAAAATACAGCCGATTGTCTCTCACGTTTAATTGACTTACAAAAAAAGGAGACAGCAGCTGAAGAGGAAATTTTACCAGAGCAGACATATTTGCATTTTGCAACTGAAGCCCTGTCGCTAGATTATAACATACTTAAAAAAGAAACAAAAAATGACCCAATTTTAAGTCGCGTATTAAGCTATTTAAGGGACGGTTGGCCATCGGAGGTGGAAATAAAGGAACTTAAACCATATTTTAATAGAAAAAACGAATTATACTGCGAATTGGGTTGTGTTATGTGGGGTCATCGTGTAGTTATACCGTTGTCATCTAGAACAAAAGTAATTTCGGAACTTCACGAGGTACACATGGGGATAGTAAAAACTAAGTCGCTAGCTCGTAGTTACGTGTGGTGGCCGGGAATAGACGAAGCGCTGGAGGCGGCATGTCGCTCGTGTGTAGTATGTGCGGCGGTAGCCGACGCACCGCCTGCACACGTGCCACGCTCATGGCCGTGGCCGTCACGGCCCTGGTCCAGGCTTCATTTGGATTTTTTAGGGCCCATAGGGGGTTTGACCTACTTAGTTATTGTAGATTCTTGCTCAAAATGGATAGAGGCAGTTCGAATGAATAGAACTACAGCTCAAGCAGTTATCAATGTACTACGAAGTTTGTGGTCACAATTTGGTCTTCCAAAACAAACTGTGAGTGACAACGGCCCCCCATTTTCAAGTTTAGATTTTCAAGATTTCCTAAAACATAATGGCATAGAACACATTTTTACAGCTCCATATCACCCAGCATCTAATGGTGCAGCGGAAAGCGCGGTAAAAATTTGTAAACGTACTATTAAGAAGGCGTTTAAACAGAATCTAAATGTTGAAATAGCTTTGTCTAGGTTTCTTTTAGCCTACAGAAATACAGAACACGCTACTACCGGTGATAGTCCAGCTAGTATATTACAGGGCCGTAGTCTCCGTATGAGGTTGGATAACCTAAAACCAGAACGAGAATCGCAGGTCACTGCGCGCCAAGCTCGTAGTGAGCGAGACGCGGGCGGGACACAGCGCGAATTCAAGCCGGGCGCTCGTGTCTGGTATCGTGAATATAGAGGCTCTGATAAATGGGTACCTGGAACGATCGACAAACGTTTAGGTAATACAAATTACTCCATTCGATCTGACATAGGAACGGAAATTCACCGACATGTCGATCAGCTGAAGCGAAGAATGACGGAAAATGGGGGTAAAGAAAGTACCCAAAAAGAGACTGGACTAGATCAGGTTACAAAAAAATTGGAAATCAGTACGCATTCGCGTAAATCATTATCATTTCCCATGACTAGTGGCGAGGATCCAGATAGGAATGCGGCTGGTCCGAGAAAAGGTAGCTTAGGTGGAGTTTCGTCCCCAAAACCAGAAGTACCAGCAGTTATGGTGGCACCAGATGCTGCCGCAGAGGCATCTGGGAAGTCGCCTGCAGAACCCAATGTGTCAACCAATAGGGAGGATGCTGGTAATGTTGCTACAACAAGTAACCGTCCAGTAAGAGTACGTAAGCCGCCAGTACGATACGGGTGGCATGACGAAATAGATTAGGAAAAATTATTTAGTCTGGGTTTTATCCTTGTTTAACTTGTAATTTTTATGTGCACTTAGATATAATTTCTTTCTTTGTTATATTAATAATTAAGGGTAGAGGTGTTGTGCATACACACCTTAAATAGTTGTAATGTCATAATGACTACATTATTTAGTCTGGGTTTAAAACTTGTTTAACTTGTAATTTTTATGTGCACTTAGCTATAATTTCTTTCTTTGTTATATTAATAATTACGGGTAGAGGTGTTGTGTATACACACCTTAAATGGTTGTAATGTCATAATGACTACATTATTTAGTCTGGGTTTTAAACTTGTTTAACTTGTAATTTTTATGTGCTACTTAAAATGTGTACTTAGTTATAATTTCTTTCTTTGTTATATTAATAATTAAGGGTAGAGGTGTTGTGTATACACACCTTAAATGTTTGTAATGTCATAGTTACTACACTATGGTTCTCGTCTAGCGACGCTTGCTTTGTCTATGCCCTTCTAGAATAAATGTTGTACCGAGCGCACGCCTTTTATTTAACACTCTTCATGATGTTTTTCATAAGCGTCCTTTTTAGCTTCTTTTTCTTCGGGTGATGAATTTTTAAACGCTTCGAATACGTCACACATATCGTTTTTTGGTGTAAAAAATGATATGTTGTGCTCTTGAGTAAAAATCCGGTAGAACATTACATAGTTGATGAAAGGAACTTTCTTTTCCTTACAGATTTCGACGTAATCGTGGTGCAGATCAGCAATGGTTTTGCTTCCATCAATGAAGGTTCTTCTTGAATGGGCTCGTGTATAGTGAGATTCAATTTTGGGTATTGAATCTATGAACTGCTTGGCTCCTTCTTTAATATTATCGTCAATTTTTGGTTGCTTTCCATGTCGTCCACGGTTATCTGTCATCAATGAAATATTTGTTTCCTTATTTTTCTTGCTTAATGCAGTTGTTATTGGGCGATTATTGATACAAAGCGTATTTTTGTAAAACACCTTGCACACTCTATATTTTTTCCCCTTCGAAATTAAATAAAAAGCATTATTAGTTCGCTTTGGTTCAATAACCTGTCCTTCATCATCGAGTTTGACATAACGATTTGCTGGAATGGCTTTTTCAACGGATGTAGCAATGAAACTCCATTGCTTCTCGATCTCTCCTAAATTCCAGTAATCTTTCAGTATTTCACGGCGTTGTTCTTCGGAAAAATTTTTTTGACAGTTGAAAATACAGGTTTCCCTACAGGGTTCTTTTAGTTGACGGGGCGGAACAGTTTTTTGTGACGCTTTTGATTCGTATGACTGTCATGCATTTCTTAACTGTTTAGTAATGTTTTTTTTTCCATTTTTCTTTATTCAGTGGTCTTTTCTTTCCTTTTTTTGTAGGTGTAGGGTCTTCATTTGTGCTAATCTGTGGTTGATTTTTAGGTGCAATTGCTTCATTAAATGGTCTTTTTTTTGCTTTTATAGCAGGTGTTGTTTCTTCATTGGTGCTCATCTGTACGTCTGCAGTCGGATATCTATTTTCAGATACAAATGTTGATGTTTCTCTTCCTGTGGGCACGATGCTTGCAATGGCATCCAGCATTTCTTGTCTCATTCTATCGTCATTTCCTGTCATCATTTGTTTAGCTGTGTTATCTATATTTTCATTTAAAAACGTATTTTGCATTATATTTGTTGTGTTCTCATTTTTTTGTTTGTCATCAGTCTGTATAGTACGTATATCAGTCTTATTAGGATTTTCGTTGTCCACAATTATATCTTCATCTTCACTAGAACTCTCAATTCTTCGTTGATCTTGAACTAATTCGTAGTCAGGATCCTTCACTGAGTCGTCAGAATCTGCAGCAAAAGTTTATTTTAGTTTTTTATTATTATAATACTGGGTCATAGCATAGCGCTGTCATTAAAATACAGAAACTAACAATTATTATCATAGAGAGAGGGAGAGAGAGAACTTTTTATTGTATACACCAGGAAATCATCATAAATCATACTCGTTCTTAAATTTCATAAATTTCCCATTGTTTTGATGCATTCCTAGTAAATAATAATATTGTTGCTCATTGTGATTCCCACAAACCTACTCTTTGAAAAAAATACTATACTTCGTGATTTATTAAGTGAAACTTATTTGTGTACACGGTGAATAAAAATACTGCTATATTGTTATTATAAGTGAACATACCTTCAATAATAGATGGTATTGATGATGAAGAAGTGCTGCTGCTCAAAGAACTAGTCGAGTCGCAACGAGGCCGGTTACATTGCAGTTGTTGTTCTTCCGGTGCTGATTCACATGCTAAAAATTAATTGATTGTTTAATTAATTTGTATTTAAAACGTATTTCGAGAATCGGTATTATCTTTTCATTTTTCTAACTTACGTGAATGTTCATTAATTCCTCGGACAAGATTTACAATCTTCCTAGACCGTGATTCCATCTGAAAAATAAATTGTAGTTAGACAATGTTTTTATCATTTATAATGCAACATTGTAAGCTATTCGTTGTAAAAATTTATTATTTTTTATCAAGAATGTGTTAACTTGAGGTAACCAACATTAAGACCAAACATTTTATACTTTTTTTATTAACTGTAACGGAACATCTTAAATTAACCAACAAAAAACAATGTTTATTTCAGCAACAACGGTACAATCCTATGTAAACCATAGCATGCGATTACTATTTTTACTACAATAATGACCCACATACAAAATGTCCCGTTATAGCTGCAAAAATAAATCACTAAAAAAACAATAAGCTGTATTTACCTTTCATCAAAACCGTGACACCGTGAGCTATTACGTTTTTGCCGCAATCGGGCAGCACTTTCCTCCTCAAGCGAGCGGCGACAACTGACGCAAAGAGTATAGTGATATAGATGTTTGTAACCCATAGAGAGTATATCAGTATAGTAATATTTTGCCGAACTAAAAAAAAAAATGCAATTGCAAAATGCTGTTATAATAAATAAAATAAGAAATATTTATTCTGGTTTAGAATATATATTTATTATTTTTGACTAAATTTTCATTAACAACAAGGCGTACTGGCGATAATTGGCGTAAGCACCATCTATGTCATTTATTCGTACTAAATCTCTCAAGTTAACGCGGATTTCGTAAGAGATGGTGCTAGTATCTTTGTGAAAAATTGGACGCCTACGTCAAGTACGGCAGTGTCCCCCCCCTGAACTGACGTGAACCGATCTTGCATTAAACTTAAGGGCGGAAAGAGATGGCGCTAAACCGATAGTCGCCGACCTTTTCCCTCATTACTCGGTCATTTTCGGCGCTAGAAATATCGCGTTTTAGCAGCAAGTAGAGCGCGATGCGCCGGATTCTACTGTATCATTATTCCATAACGATACATATTTTCGTTCTTGTCGCAAATGAGCGATATGAAACGCTTGCGGGCATTGTCAAAAGAATTTCCGAGGGAATAAACATCCTCGTTGAATGGCAGTGCTACAGTGTACCTACCACTAACGGGATCGCGGGTTGTCGTGGACTTATAAAATAATTCACATTCAACATCAGAGGGGTGTTGAGTGGGCGGTGCGGAGGGAAGCTCCTCGAGCTCCCAAAAACGCCTGACTAATGAGTCAATAGCGACAGGCTCCTGAGCGAGGCAACATGTCAGGGCCTGGGTGGTTTGATGCATAGGTAACGTAGGCGCGGAGCCCATAATTACGTAGCCGAAAACAGTACGCAAAGCGCGCTGCACCGACGTGTCACGATTGTGAAGAGTGTTGCCCAAACGAGAGTCTCGCAAGAGTCTTGCAATTAGCGATTATCCTATTGCTATTTATTAAACGGTAGTTGAGATCTCAGAACAATCTCAACTACCGTTTAATAAATAGCAATAGGATAATCGCTAATTGCAAGACTCTGGCGAGACTCTCGTTTGGGCAACACTAATTGTGAACAACGTCGGGGAGAAGTAAATGCGGGAAAAGAGCCTATTAAAGCGTCTATCTTACTAGGCACACCATATGATTCGTCGGCTAGCGGTAAATTATGTAGATGTGATAAGTCACTGGTATTTATCAAAAAGGTAGGCAGTAAGTCCGTGATATGATCAACAACAAGTAGCGAAATATCAAATTTAATTTTGCTGTCGAATCGCGAATATAATTTAATATTAATCGGACTAGTGTTAACTACCTTTTCAGCCCCACCGAACCCCTTAACAACAGTCCGGTTCATGTTTTGAGGTTGAATACCTAAACGCTCACAACACTCGTTAGTGATAAAATCGCTTTGTGAGGCGGAATCTAAAAGCGCGCGAATAATATGTGGATTCCCTTTAGAATCGTAGACAACGACTTGAGCGGTTGATAACAGAACAGACGTGGACTGTTTGTTATGTGTGAGTGCATTACTCGAACACTGATACAATCGAGAATCAACAGATACGCACAGCGTAACATCTGACCGTGCCGTAGATGCGGGTATGTTCGGAGAAGTATGTGCAGGCGCACAGGCGGGGGGCGCCGCAGCGGTGAGTTCGCCCAGCTGATTAGCGGGAGCGGCTTGTGCAGAGTGCCTGGGGCTCGCGGTACGTGACTCGTAGAAGTGTAACAATGTGTGGTGATTTAATTTCAACATCAAACGCGACAATTTGACTTAGATGAGCAATTAGCGACTCGATGTTTTAAACTAAGACAGTTAATACACGCATTGTTATCCTAAACACACTTATAACGCTGTTGTGGAGTCATTCCATTAAAATCGGCGCACTTGAATAAATGTTGATGCACAATATTAGCGCATAGGCACTTGCACGCGGATTCAACCGTTGTGTTTAAATATGTTTTACACTTCGGCGGCGAAGCGGTATTTAAACGCCGAATAGAGTTAATCGGACGCTTATTAGTTGAAGAAGTTGGCTCAGTACGTTCTAACACTTTAGCTCGATTTGAAATAATTTCGACTAAGTTATCAAAGGTAGGTATTTTTGTTGAATAAGTATTTAATTTCAAACGCGCGGACGGTCTCGGGGTCTATTTTCTGTAAGGTGATATGAATCAGAATTAAATCTGTAAAGTTATCCATTTTAAGGTTTTTTAAAGCGGCGACTGCGCAGCTGAAGTTCTCAGTAAATAAATCAAAGTTGGTTGCTGAAGCGCATTGGAAAGTTTTGAACTCAAACATTTGATTTAAATACGTAGAAACCAACATACGCTTGTCGTCGTACTTATCAATGAGCGTTCGTAACAACCACAGAAATCAAAAATATAGGAGAAGTGGTAAGAGGGCGTATCGGTGTCCGCGCGACATGGCCACAGGGCTCATGTCACAGGCAAGTGGCCGTCTCTGCGAACTAGTGCGCTTTCGACGGCGATCGTGATAACATATATGAATGCCGAGTTTTTCTGTGGTATCTTGTAAAAACCGAAGCCAAAATCAAAACTATGTGAATCATGGAATCACTTACCATATGTAAGTACAAGTATTTTACAATATTTGTCTTTAAAATCATGAAAAACAATACATCGTAAAATCTTTCTTGGTTTTACTATGTTATTTTTGTTTTCAAATATCAGAACGACTGTACTACTTTTGCTATAAATACATTGCTCCTTAACCACCACCTGAGTTCGTCACTAAGTAACTGGACAAGCAATGTAAAAATAACATACGAAACTGTATTACGCGGATTCATCGCGTAGTGAGGCCGCCACTTCTTGCGACGAATTAGTGATGTGCTTGTGCAGATCCACTAACGTATGCTATCGACAGCAATGTCGATTGACGAATGAAATATTGCTATTATAGTTTAGGGGTTTTTCAACCGACGACAAAAAAAGGAGGAGGTTATCAATTCGACGCGTATATTATTATTATTTTTTTATGTATGATCACCGATTACTCGGAGACGGCTGAACCGATTTGGAAAATTCTTTCTTTGTTTGAAAGGGTATACTTTGAAATTGGTCCCACTGTCACCAAGTCAGGATCTGATGATGGGATCCTAGAGAAATCGAGGGAACTCTTCAAATATTATAGGCACACCTATAGTATTACGATACGGATACGGATACGAATACGTGACGCGCACGCGCTGTCGCACGGACGCGTGAGACCAACCATGGCCTCTAAACTGTTAAAATGTTCGAGTTGCAATATAGTCATTAACGAGGTTCTAGCATTTATTAGTAATAAAGTTGATGTGATGAACGAGGAGAGCATTAGTCATATTTGTGTGAGTGCATTTGATGACAAGGACATTCATAGTGCTAAAAATCTTCTGTGTGAATCGTTACCTACAGAGAAGCGTAAGAAGGCAAGGAAGAGAGACGGGAAGAAGCTCCGTGAAATAGATGACATCATCTGCATGATGAAGGAGTCCGACCCTGAGATCTTACCGGTGTTTGTGGCCCGAGATCTACACAAGCTGCCGCCGGTACTTTTCGATCATGTTGACGTCACCCGGATTTTAAAGGATTTGGTGTGTATGCAGCAGGAGATGAAGCAGATTAAAGAGCTATATGTCACTAACGAAAACCTAGATGCTGTTAAGTCTGATGTTGAAAACCTAAAAAAGGCACCTATAGTGAACATTTTTGGAAGTACCGCTAGGAATGTAAACATCAAACGGGGTGGATTTTTGCTAGATAGCCAGGACGACTACTGCAGCGGTCCTAGGGGTCTTTCATACATAAATGCAGAACATGAAACTCCATGCAAAAAACCTAGCGAGGTACGCTCAGATACCAGTTATAGGGATATCGCGCAATCATTTTCCGAAAATGAAGGTAGGCGAAAAATTTGCGGTGAGAATAACGTACTTATGATGTACGTATGAGAGCAGTATTCGCCGTACGGCGGCCGGTAGTGAGCCCGAATCGTTGACTCACGCGCCATCAGCTGCCATCGATGTACCCGGCGAGATGAGACACACGGTGGCTCCGAACGTAAACAGTGACATATTCGGCAAAAAGAAATCGGTAGCCGATGTTGTACGCGTTGGCGAGTGGAAAATACCCAAAGAAGACACAAAATGGACAATAGTACAGAGGAGACGTCTAAGAAATCGCTTTGTTGCAAACAGGGGGAAGGCAGTTTTGAGCCCGAATGCGAACTTCAAAGCTGCTGATATAAAAATTCCCATTTACATTTATAATGTTGCGAAGGACGTGCCCGTGTGTGATATTCTAAGTTATATTGCGGGTAAAACTGATGTTGCGGTGCAAATAGAAAAGATGATTATGAAATTACCAAAACAGTATGATGCGTACAAAGTACTGGTACCAAAGCAAAATGTGGGAATGTTTCTCAATGATGATTTTTGGCCAGAAGGCGTCGCGTATCGTCGCTTTGTGAACTTCAAGACTAAAACTAATGGAACAAGTGGATAGTACGCATATGAAACTTATTAGTTTTAATTGTAAGAATGTTATTAGATCGGCGGATTGCATACGGAGGTTGTGCAGGACAACCGACATAATTGCTCTGCAAGAAACTTGGTTGTTGCCGCATGACGTACCTTTTCTCGGTACTATCGACGACGGGTTTGCTTTCACGGGCACCTCAGCTGTGGATACGACGGCTGGGGTATTAAGAGGCGGGCCGTATGGTGGTGTGGCCCTGCTCTGGAGGAAGTCTTTGTTCCCGTGCGTTACAGTGGTACCGTGTGATAATGTGCGTATTGCGGCCATAAAAGTAGTGCTTAGTGACAGGTCAATTATGATCGTATCAGTGTACATGCCTACCGCGAATGTCAATAATTTAATTGAATTCACTAACTGTCTTAGTGAAGTTAATGCGTTGATTGAAAATAGTGCCGTAGAGTCTGTTTTTGTACTTGGGGACTTTAATGCACACCCAGGTGAGTTATTTTCAAATGAACTAATAAACTTTTGTACCGAACAATCGTGGTCGTGCGTAGATATGGACTTGTTACCTATAGACTTGTATACGTTTGTGAGTGAGGCACACGGCTGTCTCCGCTGGCTTGACCACTGTGTGACGACCAGTGCGGCGAGGCGCTCAGTACGTAAAGTGTCCGTTTTACATGATACTTACTGGTCTGATCATTGTCCCTTGTTGGTAGATTGTAACTTAAAATTGATAAGGCCTAAAATTATTGCGTCTGATTACGAATGTAATAAGGTAATTTGGGGAGAAAGAAACAGTGAACAGACCGGAAAGTTTTTTGAAAGTTGTAACTCGCAACTGAGAAATATTAATTTTCCTATAGAGTTTACTCACTGCGCTGATCACTGTTGTTATAATGAGGATCACAAGGGCTTGTTAAACCAAATGTATAGTGATATTGTACAAATACTTAGTAAGGCGGCGACAGACAGCTATGTTGGTCCTGTGTTCGGGAAACATAAATATATGCCAGGGTGGAACAAACACGTCAGCGCTGCTCACAGAGAGGCTCGATTATGTTATCAAAACTGGTTACTGAGTGGGAAACAAAAAAGCAGATCTATTTACGATAGTATGTGCCAAACGAGGCGACTTTTTAAATCTCGGGTAAAATTTTGTCAAGATAATGAAAAACAAATTAGGTTAGATATAATTGTACAGCATCATTCGAATAAACAATTTGGTAAATTTTGGAAAAAGACAAATAAATTGAACCTAAAATCGAGCCTACCTGTGAGCGTTGCGGGCGTGCATGTGCCTCGTGATATAGCCAACCTGTTTCAGAGTCATTTTAGGGTGGAATCTCCTCTTGTAAGCTCGACTGACCTGACACGGGGTACTGAGACCATGGCAGGGGACGCTACTGTTCGATTTTGTGCCAAGGAAGTTGCCTCCGTAATTCATAAAATGGTGCGAGGTAAGTCCCCTGGTCATGATGGTCTCAGCATTGAGCATTTGAAATATGCTGGTTTCCATTTGTCTCGAGTACTTGCTATGTTTTTCAGCTTATGTATGAGTCATTGTTACCTACCCAATGAATTTATACATACCGTGGTTGTTCCGGTTATAAAAAACAAGACCGGGGTTGTTTCAGACCTGGCAAACTATAGGCCCATCTCGCTGGCTACTGTAATAGCAAAGTGCTGGATAGTCTACTTGACAAACACCTGGATAGGCACACAGAACTTCATGATGCTCAATTTGGGTTTAGACCTGGCCTTTCGACCGAGAGTGCCATCCTGTGCCTCAAGCAGACTGTGCAGTATTATACAACCAGGAAAACGCCAGTCTATGCCTGTTACCTGGACTTGTCCAGGGCTTTCGATTTGGTATCATATGATGTATTGTGGCAAAAGATGAAAAATGAAACAGATGTGCCACGTGATATTATTGCAATGTTAAGATATTGGTACTCGAGTCAAAGGAATGTTGTGCGTTGGGCAGGCGCACACTCGGACGTGTATGGGTTGGAAAGCGGGGTGAGGCAGGGGGGGTTAACCTCTCCTCGTCTCTTTAACTTGTACATGAACGAGCTGATCGGCGAGCTCAGCAGAACAAGCATTGGGTGCCATATAGATGGACAGTGCGTCAATAATATCAGCTACGCGGACGATATGGTGTTGCTGAGCCCGTCGATCAGTGCCATGCGCAGACTGCTAGATATTTGTGAAAAGTATGCACGAACCCATGGACTCAGATATAATGTAAATAAGAGTGAGTTGATGGTGTTTAAGGCTGGTAATAAATCATTTGCTAATGTGCCTCCCTTGTATCTTTGCGGTGCCAGCTTAAACAGAGTGTGTAATTTTAAATATCTGGGTCACTGGGTGTCTGAGGATTTATGTGACAACATTGATTTGGAGAGGGAGCGCAGGGCACTGTCTGTACGCTGTAACATGCTGGCCCGCAGGTTTGCACGGTGTACCGAGCAAGTCAAAGTGACATTATTTAAGGCCTTCTGTCAATCTTTCTACACCTGCAGCCTGTGGACAAAGTACACGCAGCGTACATACAGTGCTCTGCGAGTACAGTATAATAACGCGTTCAGGGTACTGTTCGGGCTGCCTCGCCACTGCAGCGCTTCAGCAATGTTTGCGGTGAAAAGCGTGGATGGTTTTCATGCCATCATGCGGAAGCGTTGTGCATCCCTAATGAAGCGCATGCGGGCCAGCTCGAACAGCCTTCTGAGAGTGTTCGTGGGCCGCTGGGACTCGCCGATGTGGCGGCACTGGATGCGACTACACACTACGGGTGGTCGTGTCCAGGGTTTGCCATAAACTGGCACCCCTGTGCGGTACCACCTTACGGTTACTAAATTAACGGCTATGCATCGGGAAAAGCAATATTTTGTAAAAGGTGATAAGTTGTTGACATTATGGCATTTGTAATTAGATAAATTACAAACCGACCCACTAAAAAGCGTGAAAAAAATTTTTTTAGCAAAAAATAGAACCGACTTCCATATCAATCAATTCATCATCATCATCATTCATCAATTTCGGAAGGCGGTGTCTTTAGTTTTGTATATATTTTCGTTTTTACACCGCCTTCCGAAATTAAAGTTATTTTTGCCTTTGTAGTGTTTTGATATGGAAGTCGGTTCTATTTTTTGCTAAAAAATTTTTTATTTGGTTCATTTTCAGGTGCCCAAAAAAAATGTACAATAACAAATGGAAGAATCGATAACTTTCCGATTTAGTCAATCACTAGCGTATATGTAAAATAAATTGCTTTTGCACAGCACAACGATAGCGACCGATGTTTTTGTGTGGGTAAATTCTAAGGTGCATGGTAAATACACGCTGTGTTTGACGGAATAAGGTTTATTATTGATTGTATAGTACGTTCTGATTTAGGAAATGCGGGTGTGTGCGCGAGTGCGTATCTATTGATTTTATTAAACTGCATGTGTAGTTGTTGCCCCGCCCAGCGCCTAACTGGAGACACACGGTTCCGATATAATTTCTTCTGTTGACCACATCTAGTTATTTATTTTATCTATGGTAACAACAGACTATAATTTTCCGGACATGGAGATATCCCGGCGCACACAGACTGGGCTTTACCGGTTTGCTGGATTATCGTGAGAGATGGATTATCGTGTACGGTCGATTTAAAACTGGCATAAAATAGTGGCCATGAGCGAATGTCACCAGAAAACTGAACCAATTCAATCGGTGGGAGTCTAGGTTTAGATTTGTGTGGAACACTATCGCTATGTGGCGAGCATTGTGACTAGGGCTTTCAAATACCGGATTTTTTTAATACCGGTATTGGAAAAGTCAATACCGTGATCCCGGTATCAATACCGGTAATCCGGTATTAAACGCAAGTTCAATTAGGACATTCATAAAAGCAATAAAATACGTTTTTTATTTTCAAATCAATCTTTATTGTTCTTATTTATTGAAAATAATAATAATAATTACTAGCTGTCAACGTTTCGGCCCAACGACTATCGGATCAGGTGCGGGTCATCCAGCGTAACCGTATGTTGGATGACGCCGTACTTGATAGACTACGCCTCGAATCATGGTGCAGCCGTGTCTCGTCTGCTTCACCACTGGCCGCGGTGCAACTACAACCCAGTATCTCACCGTGACCCGACCCGATCATTATGTTCACTGACGTGCAGTGAACATGATGATGACGAGGCTATAACCGTGAGTACCCAGTGCAGTAACAGATTGAGGAGTGCTTTGTAGGATGCATTACGGGAGTATCGCTCCACACAGCCTGAGCTTAGACCTCGTCTGCCTCGTTTACCCATGCATAAGAAAAATAGGGCGCTAGTGTGTGCTCTAGATTCACTGCTGTCAAATTATTTTGACAATAGTGAAGACCTCACCGATACCCATTTGGTCCTGTACTGTGGAGCTGTAACAGCATGTCGGGTAGCTCATGTCAAGTTCCCAAAGACTGACAGAGCTATTCGACCGGCGGCGGTACCAGCTTGGCAGTGCAGGATCGAACGTCGTATCGCTGGAGCTAGAGCACTCATTGGTAAACTTATCTGCTTCAGGCAGGGCAACACTCATCCTAGAGTGATGCGCTTTGTGAGGCGAGCGTTGCGGGGATTGATATCAGCCCTCGGGATTATCTAACCCACATCACAGAGCGTATCGACTTCCTGAAGCAGAAATTCTATGCATGGGCAAATCGAATTCGTCGATATAAGCGGCGGGTGGAGCGATACACTCAGAATCGCATATTCCAAAGCAATGAAAGGTGGGTTTATAGGGCCTGGGAGCGATCTGACCAGGGTGTGACTGATACGTGCTAACGTACCTACCGGATGATGACGCCATTTGTTCGTTCTGGCGCAGCATCTGGTCAGCTCCTGTCAGTCACACTGAGTGTGACTGGATGCGGGAGATCAGGCGCACGTGCGATCTTTTACCAGAAATGGGGGCAATTACGATCAGCCCCCAAGATGTAACCCGTGCAGTCCGTCCGTTATCCAACTGGAAATCCCCAGGACCGGACGGGCTGCACAATTTTTGGCTTAAATAATTCCAAAGATCGCACGCTCGCTTGGCATTTCAGTTCCAGTCTTCCTTAGAGTTAGGATCGCTACCTCAATTCCTAACTACAGGAATAACCCACCTGCTCCATAAATTAGGCAGTACTGCGGAACCTAAAAATTATAGATCGATCACGTGCTTACCGAAGGTCTATAAAGTTCTTACATCCATTATGAGAGCCAAAATTAATAACCACATTGATACAAATTCAATCATGTCTGCTTCTCAAAATGGATGTAGGAACGGGTCCCGCGGTACTAAGGAGCTTCTCCTCATTGATATTGCCATTAACCAACAGGTACGTCGTTCGCGAAGGAATCTGTCGACATGCTGGATAGATTATAAGAAGGCCTATGACTCGGTTCCACATACATGGCTCATGAAGGTGTTGGAGTTGTATAAAATAAATCCAATACTACGCACTTTCCTTGAGTCATGTATGGGGCAATGGAAGACGGTACTCTGCTACCCAGGATGTCGACAGAGCCAGGAAAACAGCGAACCGATTAGAATTGAGCGTGGTATTTTTCAAGGTGTCAGTCTGAGCCCACTGTGGTTTTGTCTGTCTTTCAACCCTCTCAGTACACTGCTGGAGGGTTCGGGGCAAGGCTACCAGTTGAGAAGAGGTAGTCAGGTCATATCACACTTGCTTTACATGGATGATTTGAAACTTTTTGCCCCCAGCAACTTGCAATTGATGGAGCTACTGAAGGTAACGGAAACCTTCAGTAGCGCCATCAGGATGGAATTTGGGATGGAAAAATGTGCGGTCATGCATGTAAAGCGAGGGGAGATTATATTACACCTAAGATCCCTCAGCTCAACTGAAACCTACAAGTATTTGGGTATGTCAGAGGCACTAGGCATCAATGTTGCTTATGTTAAACAATCATTGAAGGAATGCTTCTTTGGCCGCCTGAAAAAAGTACTGAATAGTCGTCTATCAGGCGGAAACAAGGTGCGTGCCTTCAATGGTTGGGTCATGCCAGTATTGATGTACTCTTTTGGCATACTCAAATGGACTCAGACTGAACTAGACGCCTTGGACAGGCGGGTCTGCACAACGCTGACTGCAAATCGGATGCATCACCCACGTTCATCGGTGATGAGGCTGTATATCCCGCGGAAGTACGAAGGTCGTGGCTTTTTAAATGCAAAGACCCTGCACAACCACGAGGTATGCAGCCCTAAGGCTGGGAATATTTCCTAGTTTCCTAGAAACCGACGTGGGTATGCATCGAGATGTGATAGCAGTGGACAAAGGCGTCACTCCGCTCTCCTTAGGTAGCGAGAATTGGCGCAAACCTGTAGTATTAGATACTAATGACCGCAAAGAAGTATGGCAGAGCAAGGAGCTTCATGGACGCTATAACCGGGCTCTTCATGGGTCTGACGTAGATACATTAGCGTCCGTAGCCTGGCTACGTTTTGGTGACCTCTTTGGGGAAACCGAAGGTTTTGTCTGTGCAATTATGGACGGAGACTATTTGCATAGACACAACCTTGTAGCTAGGATTGTTCACCAGCAACTTGCTCTTAAATACAATCTTGTGGAATCAGAAGTACCGTACTATCACAGTATAAACACAGTATAAAGATCGTACAGTAGGTTGACGCCTTTGATCTTGTGGAAAATGCCGACAACGTCTAGACAGTCTCGCAGCGGCCAGGGTTGTCACAAGTAAACAATATTTATGAAATATTTTTTTATTGCAGATCGACATCGTTAGCAATATTATTACTTAATATAATAATGAAAACAATTTTAACCTGCTCTTTACTGCACGTATTATTTAGCAGTTGAGGGTGAACATAAAAATGCAGATGAGGCGTATACAAAGAGATTTAAAATTTGAACTGATGCACGTGATAATTAGGTACTGTGACACTTACTGTACTGTAATGTTGCTTAAGTGAAGGTTTTTTAAATAAATAAATTATAAAAAAATGATGTACGCCATTTTGGATTTCAAAAAGGATGGCATTTTCGTAACAAGCACCCCAATCAACCTCAAAATTGACACCCATATCAAATTATTTAAAAAAATGACGTCCGCCATCTTGGATTTCAAAAACGATGGCATTTTCGTAACAAGCACCCCAATTAACCTCAAAATTGACACCCATATCAAATTGTTTAAACAAAACGTCGGCCATCTTGGATTTAAAAAAGGATGGCATTTTCGTAACAAGCACCCCAATTAACCTCAAAATTGACACCCATATCAAATTATTACAAAAAATGACGTCCGCCATCTTGGATTTCAAAAAGGATGGCATTTTCGTAACAAGCACCCCAATTAACCTCAAAATTGATACCCATATCAAATTATTACAAAAAATGACGTCCTCCATCTTGGATTTCAAAAAGGATGGCATTTTCGTAACATGCACCCCAATTAACTTCAAAATTGACACCCATATCAAATTATTTAAAAAAATGACGTCCGCCATCTTGGATTTCAAAAAGGATGGCATTTTCATAACAAACACCCCAATTAAACTCTAAATTGACACCAATATATTATTTTAAAAAAATACGTACACCATCTCGAAATTCACCTTTATTAAATAATAAAAAAGTTCACCATCTTCAATTTGAAATTACTATTTTTCGTTATCTGTATTCGAATAAAGCTTCAAAGTATCGTTATCATTTTTAATAAAAATAGAACACCTAATAATATTAAGTAGGTATAAAAATATATAAAATGTTCAAACCCTCACGGCCCTGTGCGATTACCTATTAGATATAATTTTTTTACCGTCCGCCGTTCGGATATTTTGTTAGCGTTATCAACGCGGCACGACATTACAAATAAAACGATAACAAAACATTATTAATTATTTACCTTTCTTCTGTGCGTGGAAGCTGATGAAACCGGAGATCTTTATTTAAACAAGATGAAGACTTGCAATCTCTCACAGCACACGTCGTATGTACCATTTTAAATAAATAATTAAAAAACAAACACGTGCTAGCCCCGAATGATGTCTCCCAAGCTGCTAACATAGTTTTGTTCGCAGCTTGGGATCGGCATTCCCGCGTCTCGCCCCTCACACCCCGCACGATTGCCCTGTCTAGACGTCTTCGTCGGACGACTGTATGATCTTTAGACTAGACTGTGGTACTATAGTATGTTATCCCGAAACTGATTGACAATAACAAAAACGACATAAGTACAGCTCGATTTCGGTTTAAGACTACAGCGAGACGCTTGCGCTGGTGAAAACTAGTATGAGAATAAGATCATATACATTTTCAGATCTAATATTTGTAATACCGTAATCACGGTATTGGGGCGTCAATACCGGTATTGTAAAAGGCCAAAATAAAATCCGT
Source organism: Tholera decimalis (assembly GCA_943138885.2). Classification (NCBI taxonomy): domain Eukaryota; kingdom Metazoa; phylum Arthropoda; class Insecta; order Lepidoptera; family Noctuidae; genus Tholera; species Tholera decimalis. Next base: position 52,198 of record OW964568.2, on the reverse strand, counting down.
GATCACGGTATTACGGGATCCGGGATCCCGGATCCCGGAATACCGGTATTGAAAGCCCTAATTGTGACTGCACTAGCTTTATCCTACCATACAGAGACTCAAAAGCCATGAGACTCTTATAGTCAGGCTTAGCGGATCGGTTAGATGTCAATAAACGATTATTATATTCGTCCAGAACCTGTTTGAATTCATCGCGCAATGAATCTATTTGTGAAGATTCGTCAAGAAAACTTTCCCTTAGATCGGTGTTTGAAGAAAGATCGTAAATCTTTTGAGTAATTTCAAAGATAGCTTCGCGTTTAGCTTGCAACGTAAGTAACCGTGTATCTTCTGCATCGTCATAATCAGAACTCGAATCACAAGTTTTCTTAGCTTGTTTAGACATAACGAAGTTTATAAATTCAATCTATTGTAAACGAGCAGCAGATCTGGGGTTTAATGAACCACAATAATACGATGAAATTAAGTAGGTTACTATTTTGCGTAAAGAATAAGCGGAGAATGGCTTCCTACTTCCTCCACTTTGTTCGGTTAATAATGAACTAGAATGCATTCAATGAACAACTTGAAAGTGAGTTAACGAATGAATGACCGAATAAATATGAATGTCAAATCAAATATGGCGAACTGTTAAAACCTTTTTAACATTTTTCATACTACACGGCAAGGCAACAATTTAATTTGAGGGTACTTTAATATAAAATTTGTACGAAATTAAAACTCGAATTTATCCAAAGTTAGCGTTAATTAGGTACTGAAATAAAGATTAGATGGACTGTTAATATGTTTATCTAGATGAGTAAACACTTATTTATGACTAGCTTTTGCCCGCGACTTCGTCCGCGTGGAATAGTTACTTTGGGCTAACGTTAAATTTAACCCCGATTTTGAAGCATTCTTCATTGGCGCTCCGCTCCTATTGGCCTTAGCGTAATGATATATAGCCTATAGCCTTTCTCTATAAATTGACTATTTAATTAAAAAATAATTTTTCAATTCGAACCAGTAGTTCCTGAGATTATCGCGTTCAAACAAACAAACAAACTCTTCAGCCTTATATTATTAGTATAGATAGCTGTTGCCCGCGACTTCATCCACGTTTCCGTCGTTTTTCGTAAAAAAAAAGTAGCCTATGTCCTTCCTCACGGTTCAGTGATTTTGATGTAACAGACAGATTAACTTTCGTAATTTAGTAGGGAAATATAATATGTCAATCTATAATACTGTTGAAAAATATCGCAATACCGAACCGCACAATATTATTGTTAATAGCTGTGCCCGCGACTCCATCAGCGTGTAACTCCTTGTGTGTTATTAAGTTAATGTATTGGTAATATTGTTTAGATCACGTTCACATGAGGCTTAAGTACCTATAGAACGAAATTACTTCAGCGCAAAGCTTCCGGGTAAACTATGTTGAAAGTTGACCCGTCCGGCACGTGAACATAAAGATTTCTAGAACTGCTAACCCGGGAAAGAGCGACGTACAACTGACCATGCGAGAAACAACTGACACCGAGATCTACTCCAGCAACACGAAAAGTCTGCCCTTGAGCCTTATTAATTGTCATTGCATAACACACCAATACTGGGAATTGCGTTCTTTTAAATTGGAATGGAAAATTATTTGGTATTATGGGAATTCTGGGAATAAAGACGGTTTCTACTGCACCGCAACCTGTTAAAATTTGAGCCTCGATTATATTTTGTTGCAACTGGGTTACTTTTAGCCGAGTTCCATTGCAAAGTTGTGGTGGTTTTAAATTTCGGAGCAGAATAATAATCAGAAAGCTTCGAACTGCTAAGCTATCGGGAGTTACACGTGTTATTGTGAGTCAACCATAAAAGATAGATATATGCTGTCGTGGTATATTTTTTATATAATTTTAAGGAGAACATTTCCGTCATAAATGATTTCTGTGTAGCTTTAACCATTAAGGTTGCACTCGCGACGAAAGCTTAAAAAATGGAGTAACTTCTCCCGTTTTCCCAACATTTCCCTTCACTGCTCTGCTCCTATTGATTGTAGCGTGATGAAAAGTATACTATAACCAGCTCAGGAGTATGAAAAATAATTGTACCAAGTTTCGTTAAAATCCGTCGAGTAGTTTTTGTTTCTATAACGGTTATACAGACAGACAGACAGACAGACAGACAGACATTCAAAAATTTTACTGATTGCATTTTTGGCATCAGTATCGATCCCTAATCACCCCCTGATAGTTATTTTGTAAATATATTTCATGTACAGAATTGACCTCTCTACAGATTTATTATAAGTACTAGCTTTTGCCCGCGACTTCGTCCGCGTGGAATAGTTACTTTGGGCTAACGTTAAATTTAACCCCGATTTTGAAGCATTCTTCATTGGCGCTCCGCTCCTATTGGCCTTAGCGTAATGATACAATATAGCTGTGCCCGCGACTCCGTCAGCGTAAGTTAATGTATTGGTATTTTGGTAATATTGTTTAGATCACGTTCACATGAGGCTTAAGTACCTAGAGAACGCTTCGACCGCGAGACGCGTCGAGCGCGGCGACCGATTCTCAAAAATAATCCTTATAGCATGATTCAGTATTCACGCGCGATGGCTTATTATTATTATAAGCGTATTTCATGTATAACTTTGGTGTTTCTATACCGATTTATATGATTCTTTTTACGGTTTCGTAGCCGAATGGCAAAAAACGGAATCTTTATAGTTTCGACATGTCTGTCCGTCTGTCTGTCTGTCTGTCTGTCCGTCCGTCCGTCTGTCACAGCAATTTTATTACGAAACTATTAGGACTATACATGTGAAACTTGATAGGTAGATGTATTCTGTGAACCGCTTTCCGATTTTGAGAAAAAAATTAAAAAATATTTAAAATAAAGTGGGGCTCCCCATACATGGAACTAAACCTGAAAATATTTTTTTTCATGAAATCGATGCATGTGTGGTATCTATAGACAGTTCTTTAAAAACGACATCGGGGTTTCTAAAACCACTTTTCCATAAAGTCAATCGTTTAAAAGATATAAGCTTCCAAAGTGGTAAAATGTGTGTGTGGCGGACACAACCTCTAACTTCTATAATAATGGAGTGAAAAATCTAAAAAAAATATATGTCTGTAGATCTTAATATAAACTTTCAACCAAAATTAGTTTGAACGAAATCAGTTCAGCAGTTTTTGAGATACAGCATATTTTCTAAAACCGCAAATATAACTTTGTAATTCATACAAACACTATGAAAAACAAATTTATTAGGCGTAGTTGTAAAAAATGTAAAAAAGCCAGTTTTAAGAAATTTGTAAGGTTTTTTTTCAAAAAAAAATTTATTTGGCACAGTTGTAAAAAATGTAAATAAGCTAGTTTTAAGATATTTGTAAGGTTTTTTTTTTCGTCAAATAAATTTGCATATTATATTATAGTTACTACGGAACCCTTCATGGGCGAGTCTGACTCGCACTTGGCCAATTTTTTTATGGAATAGTTAATAATGTTAACTTTTTCAATTAGGGGTGACTTAGAGTGTTATAAACGTAAGAGAAAAATATTATAATCAGAAAGCTTCGAACTGCTAAGCTATCGGGAGTTACACGTGTTATTGTGAGTCAACCATAAAAGTTAGACATATGCTGTCGTGGGATATTTTTTATATAATTTTAAGGAGAACATTTCCGTCATGAAATGATTTGTGTAGCTTTAACCACTAAGGTTGCACACGCGACGGAAGCTTAAAAAATGGAGTAACTTCTCCCGTTTTCCCAACATTTCCCTTCACTGCTCTGCTCCTATTGATTGTAGCGTGATGAAAAGTATACTATAACCCGCTCAGGAGTATGAAAAATAATTGTACCAAGTTTCGTTAAAATCCGTCGAGTAGTTTTTGTTTCTATAACGGTTATACAACACAGACAGACAGACAGACAAAAATTTAACTGATTGCATTTTTGGCATGAGTATCGATCCTTAATCACCCCCGATAGTTAGTTTGGAAATATATTTCATGTACAGAATTGACCTCTCTACAGATTTATTATAAGTATATGTACCAAGTTTCGTTAAAATCCGTCGAGTAGTTTTTGTTTCTATAACGGTTATACAGACAGACAGACAGACAAAAATTTAACTGATTGCATTTTTGGCATGAGTATCGATCCTTAATCACCCCCTGATAGTTAGTTTGGAAATATATTTCATGTACAGAATTGACCTCTCTACAGATTTATTATAAGTATAGATAAAGCTCAACGCGATGTTGATCTACGCGGTATCTATAATGGGGTAGATTTATGAATGTTCTCCTATTAGGGCCTATTATATCCTAATAAGCGCGGTTGGAGGGTTCCATCCAGTATTTAAAAGCATCAGAAATCCTAGCTCAAAGGACCAAAAATATGGTCACGCCAACAATAATTCAGTCCTGAAAGGTATCAGAACCAAACCTTCGATACGGTGGACGTGTTAATTAAAGTGAAGCGGCAGTGGCAAAAGTCGAGGTGGAGAAGAGAGGAAGAGAAGGGACATGCAGCACTTACCAGGGGCAGGCCAGCGGGATCCAATCTCCTTCGACCAGCACACAGCAGGGTATCACTACGCGGGTTGCGCGACCAATATTTGAATATACTTTTTCTTCTTATTACACTGGGTAATCAAACACAAGGATGCGTTTGGCGGAGCGGGAATGTATTGAAAACTGCAGAGAAAGGCTCGAGAAGATCCTCGTCTCTTCGCGGGGTCAGACGGAAAGGCTCGTCATGCGGTGCGGGGGTGATTCGAGAGATCCGTTACACACGTGCTTTCATGTGCAATTTCTTCGTCGAACTGACAGCTGTCAGTCCTTGTTCTCTCGTTCTCATGTTCACCTTTTTGAATGATGCTAAAGCGCTGCATGTACAGGTGGGAAAAGGAGCGGGAAATACAAACTGCCTCATAGTATAAGAGTAAATCACTATATAATCAGTGTTGGCGTTACCAGTTTCTAAGGATATTATATTTTCAGTTTGTTTATTTGTTATTCTGACTTCCGTTTTGAGTATGACGGAAGTAGTGCAAGAAAGAGACAGCGTTATTATACGCTAGTGGCACGTGCACCGGACGTCATCGCCCCCACCTTGTAGGCAAGGGAGCTATAGGTAGCGCATAAAAGGGGCTGCGCCGTAGAATCGGCACGCATTTCTTACGGATGCGTCTCGGTGTACGGACCACTGTCTCTCGACAGTCAGTACTGCCTGGTTATCGGATGTGGAACAATGACTCTGACATTTAGTACGATCCTTATTGCAGTGGGTGCACGGGACACTGTCCCTGACAGTTAGTACTGCCCGGTTATTGGATGTGGAACAATGTCTCTGACATTAAGTACGATCCCTATTGCGGTGGGTGCACGGAACACTGTCCCTGACAGTCAGTATTGCCCTATGTGACCGCCTGCACTGCCATTATTAGTTGTGTAAATTATTTTAATTAATTGCTATAATTTCTAGTTTGATTAAAAGAAATCCATGTATTGCCTATATCTGAGTATTACTTCTGATGTCTCAGCCAAACCCGACATCGAAAGTGGGATCGGATTCTCCGCCCGCCTGGCACTTCATCAATACAAAAAGTGCCGAAGGATGTTCCGTTACCCTCCAGTAGTTTGGAAACCTGTCTTTAAAAATTAACTCACGCTCTGCTGACCCGGTTCAACGCATCGCAGCGTTGTTACTGTTTGCTACAACCCCGATTCAAACATGGAAGGCTGGTGTCGGCTGTCCAACGCCGTCATTGGGGGAGTTGGAAAGGTGTCGATTTGATCATTGCGCTGACTAATTTTTTTTTTCGAGGCCACACAGCCACATTGCTGGCTAAGATGCCTCTCAGTCCAGATCAATAGGGGATGTACAGGAGGCTTTGAAGGATCGATCTCTTGCCCTTTGCTTATTCGGGATCACTTTGACAGTGTCTTGATATTTCGAATTATTTCTAATGCGGCCTTCGCACAGGCATGTTAACGTCATTGGTAGTTGATTCAAAGCGTGCCGGACGTGGGTCCACCTGAAAGGGTTGTGACCAATACGCCGTAGATTGAAGTATGGTGAGTGGCAGATCCTGGCTGTTTCGAGTGCTGCGAGGCGTCTCCTTGAAGGGAGGTCGGAAATGCCTGCGTCAATCGATTCTTATCTCCAACTTAGAGAGGCCTTTTTTTCAGGCTCTTCTCCATGGGAGCGGCCCGTTCGACACGTTCTTCTGACGTTCTGGAGATGCCTGTGTAAGCCTATATTAAGTGAAATATTTTTGATTTTCATATGGCCTCGTGCTACTACTGACACATATGTGGCAGAACTGGGCATCGTGCGGCTGCTTGACGTGGAACAAAACTGTCATTCGAGTTAGGCAGTTCATAGGGTTAGCAACGTATTTTTAGCCGACTTCAGAAAAAGGAGAAGGTTGTTAGTTCGTCAGAATCTTTTTATATATGTTCCCCGATTGCTCGAGGACGGCTGGACCGATTTGGAAGATTCTTTTTTTGTTCAAAAGGGTATACTTTCTGGTTAATCCTATTGTCATCACGTCAGGGTCTGATGATGGAATCATGAAGAAATCAGGGGAGCTCTTCAAATATTGTAGGCACACCTGTAGTGATTCAAGTATTTTTTAGAGTAACATGCAGTTGCTCTTGAAAGGCACCATTTGGTGAGGTGTAGCTGATGATGTAGGTCATGGATGGCTGCCGGAACTACTCTCGTAGGTTGCACTTCGATTTCTTAAATATGGTTGTTTGGCACTTTATGCTCGTATGGTGAGGTAGAACTGATGGTAGATTACCGGGAGAACTCCTCAAAAATGAACGGCTCTGCATCGGGAAAAGCAATATTTTGTGAAGGGTGATAAGCGGTTGACATTTAGACTTTTGTAACTTAGATAAATTACAAACCAACCCGCTAAAAATTTTTAGACAGTTTGAAGAAACTTTAAAAAACTTTAAAAAGCTAGAACAAATATTTTTTAAATCCTCATTTTAACGTCCAAACCAGTGAAGTTTTTGATACTTTTTTGACCATTGATCTCCATAACGAAGTAAATAGTGAGGGATATGGGGCAATTCTTATCTACAAAATAATGATACCCCGCATGTAGTAGCTAGCATATTAGGAAAACCATAAATGCAGAGACACGATATCACTGACACAACACTCGCGAAACAAGAACCTTGTGCAGGATGCCCAGCGATAGTTTAGATATTAACATAGTTAGAATATTAGTTATTAGATCATAAGTTTACATTGAATGTAATAGAATCCAAGTTAGATTAATCGATAGAATATTATCATAAGTAATGTTGAATTTATGAGGAACTTTGTTATGATTGCACTAAAGTCAAGTCTAAAGCAGGAAAGAACCTGTCGAAACCTGCTCCCGTGACCCTCACTTTCTCCTCGTTTCTGATTGGTAGACCTTGAGTTATGCGCATACGCAAACTTTCTAATTTTAGTTAATTGGTATATAGAACATTAGCACATAGCGCAACCCACACGAGTTACACCCATGTGCCCGAGTATAAGTATAGGGCATATTGATGGTTTCAGCATCCCGCATTCACTATAGGTGCGTCTGAGTCGGCACTCACGTCACTGGTCGGCTCCCGCTGGGCTTCCCCCAGGACCAGTTTCCTGGGGGAAACCCAGCGGGAGTGAGGGAGGGTTTCACCTGGCGTGGTCAGACCGCCGGAGTGTCGTGAAGAAACGACGCCGAGTATAATGGCGTCGCGGCGCGCCTGTAGTTACACAATAGCAATCAATCACACGGGTGTGCGTTTGCCGTTCACATTTGTACAGGCGCTTTAAACGCACACCCGACCAACTACGCCAAACCCGGCCAACACAACGACGGTCCCGTACTTACGGGACACGGCAGGCGCCCACGGGAATGGGGCGAAGCTCCGTAACCGCTCGCCGCGCCCCTGACGGGGCGCAGCGACTGCCCAGACGGTTTCAGCATCAGTTTGTGAATCCAGACCATACAGTGAACAAGTAAACAGTGAACAGTTGTCAGTAGTGAATAGTTTAATCCAGTATTTCAGTATAACCTAGTTTTCAGTCAGTAGTGTAACAGTGTTTAAAGTGAACACTACAATCTAGTATTTATATCGAACAGTGTATAGTTTTCAGTAATAACTTTGTACCAGTAAATAAGTGAACAGTAAATAAGTGAACAGTATATCTCAGTCTAAATAATTATAGTAAGTTTCTGAACTTTAACAAGTTATTCAGAACAGTAACCAGTTGATATTTGTGAACCTTTAACTAGAAATAAGTTTTGAACAAGTGATAAATAAATAATCAAAAAAAAATAACATCTAGGCCTAGATTTGTCCCCTCAGGAATTCCGCAGGGATCGTTGCTTGGACCCTTATTGTTCAACATCTTCATCAATGATGTTTCTTTATGTTTCTCCAACGCAAAAGTTCTTCTATTTGCGGACGATATGAAGATATTGAGTGAAATAAGAACTGAAGAAGATGCTGAACAACTCCAATATGATCTGATCGGATTCCAAGAATATTGTGTCGCTAATCGCTTAGATTTAAACGTATCTAAATGTTACATATGTACGTTCACTCGCAAACCAAAACCTATTCTTTACGACTATAAACTAACCAATACTTTAATATCCAGAGTCAGTACCTGTATATTACTTTACTCTTTGGTCAGTACGATTAGAGATTTAGGCGTCACTTTTGATTCGAAACTTCTTTTTGACACACACATTGACAATATAATTAAAAAAGCTTCCGAGGCACTAGGTTTTATCTTGAGAATATCAGCCGACTTTAAAAACATAAAAACACTCAAAATTCTGTATTGTGCCTTTGTGCGCAGTCATCTCGAATATTGTTCACCGGTATGGAACCCTAATTATAATACTTACATAAGTCGCATCGAAAGTATTCAAAGGAAATTTTTGAGGTACATTCAGTATAAATCTAAAACTTATCTTCCTAACTACCACAGTCGATGTAGGAAGTTTCATATTCTTCCACTAATCGACCGGAGAAAAATGGCTGATCTGGTATTTTTATTTAATATCGCTAATGGTTCAATCGACTGTTCGGAACTGATTGGCAAAATTGGGCTACGTGTTCCATCTCTCCAATTAAGGAATCATCGACCTCTATATGTTCCCTCTGTGCGGTGTGTTTATCGGCAAAACTCATATATAATAAGAGCTAGCAGATCATACAATACAATGTGTCAGAGTGTCAATAATGATCTGGACTTATTCTCCACCAATGTCACGAAACTTAAAAAAAAAATGTACAATCAGTTTTTCGATGAATAATGCAACTATTAATTACTTGTATGCGCTTCTGTATAACTTCTTGTCTTATATAGTATGTTAACTTCTAATCTTATATTGTATAATTTGCTCCGAGTACTTTTACTTCTTACTTTAATTTATCTGTCTACTGTCTCTTGTTCTATTCTAATACTGTCTGCGAAAACTTGTAATTGGCCTTCTTTCAATATTCTTCATCTATCTGTATCCTAGCTGTAAGTTTTCCCAAGAGAATAAAATAAAATAAAATAAAATAAAATACCAACGAGACCTGGGTGCCGCAGTCCACGCCATCAATGCACACCGTACATCACCGCCTTCAACACTAGCCTTCCAAGAACCAAGGACGGACATGAGAGAACTTGCTGCTGCGATCACACACGCCGTGCAATCAACACAGCACCAGCAGCCAATGAAGTACACTGAACTACCTTGTTTCAACGGAGCTCATCAAGATTGGCTCACGTTTCGTGCCGCCTACTGCGAGACAACACATCGATTAACAGCAATGGAGAACATGTCTAGACTTATACGAAGCCATCGTGGTCTAGCCAAGGAAGCTGTACAGGGATTATTAATAGTGAACGCCGACCCAAATGAAGTTATGAAATCACTCGAGCTACGCTTCGGACGTTCAGACTCAATCGCAATGGCCGAGATAGAACGTCTACGAACTCTGCCACCCCTCACTGAATCTCCGCGTGAAGTTTGTACATTTGCTACCAAAGTAGAAAGCATAGTTGGGACTCTGCAAGCACTCAACTGCGGGCATTATCTTTTTAATCTAGAAGTAACGAAAGCCATTGTTGAGAAACTCACGCCAACCATGAAGAGACAGTGGTATCAGTTCTCAGCAAAAGTCCTGGGCAGCGGTAGCCTCCTTCTGTGAACAGGTCATGTCGCAGAAGGAGGCGGCGGAGCGCGCGCGCGAGGACGACCCTCTCGCGCCGGCGCTCCGCAGGCGGAGGAGGGGTCGGAGAAGACGTCAGTATGACGAGCACCTCCGACTCCTCCCTGGTGGAGGCCAGCAGGCAACGGGTGCGGGGGCACCGCTGCCTGCACTGCACGCGCCTTCACCAGCGCCGGACGGGAGTGGCCAGGTGTTCCCGGCCATTCCCGTCGCCCCCCGGCCCGGGGGGCACGTAGGGCCCGCCATCTAGGCGGGCACGCGCCAGAGGGCCGTGGACGCAGAATGTCTCCCATAGCCCTCCCAACAAGGCGCCGGAGGGAACACCGCTGTTTTAGTGGGTATACTGTCGCCGTCATGCGACAGGGAGTCCCACACTCCCCCAGCGAGCGGAAGTGCGTAACTGTCATTTCTCAGCGAGAAAAAAAAAAAAAGGTTAGGTTAGGTTGGGCGATCCCCCACAGTGCATACTTCCTCGTAGTATCCCCCGGGCAACGCCGTGTCTGACCACCGTAACGGAGTGGCAGACCGGCGGCTAAAGTGCGCTGTGATTTCGTAGTCTACCATTTTAATACTGTTTTTATTGCCTTGAGTGTGTTTTTATTGCCTTGCTTGACTACAAACCTGCTGTATCGGAATGCCGAAACAAACGCGGGACGCCTCCGGGCGATTTTTAAAGAAAAACGGCCCTTCTCAGGGCCAACCCAAAGGCCCTTCTCAGGGCCACTCCGACGCTTCGGCGTCAGAAGCCAGCCGCACGCCTTCTGCGGCGAGCTTCTTTCGAAGGGCGGACGAGTCGTCCGATAACGACTCGCAAATGTCGGAATCGGACGACCCTCTGTCGGCGAAGCGGTCACAGCCAAAAATCCGGGCGTGCTCCACCCCTCCTTCAACCCCCAATTTACAGTTTTAATAATGTAAGGTTAAAAGTATTTCCAATATTTCGCTTTTTTAAGTCTAAAAACTGCATATAAAATTGCAAAATGGGACAACTCACTTGGTAGAACCCTTACAGTTTATAAATAAAATGTTTAATACAGGTGTTGGGGTGGTTTTACCCAGCCCCCGATTTTTCAAAAACGAAAACCTAAATATCTAGTGATCTACTGGAGCATAATTGTGAAATTTTAACACTATGTAAAACTAAGCTAGCCTAATTTTTTAAAACTAATATTAGCACTGTATCTATCCCGGTTTTCCGGGAATAGATTTTTAAAAATATAAAAAAGTTTAGGACACACGACGGAGGGGGTGAGGACCCTCGGTTGTGTTGCGGCCAGGCTCGAGGACCAAGTCGGCGATCTTGCCGGGGATGTCGCCGCCAGGATAGACAGGCTAAAGGAGGTCATGCGGGAGGTTGTGGTCGAACCCAAAACCGGCCCGCCGACATACGCCAGCGTCACGGCAGCCAAGCCCTGGCACCGACCGGCTCTTCGCTCGATGGCGGTCACCTTGGAAGGCAGCCAGGAGACTGCGGACGTGGTGCTCGCCAGGGTGAAGAAGGCGGTCGATGCCAGGAGCACTGGCCTGAAAATAAATAAAGTCCGTAAGGCGAATAATCAGACAGTCATACTGGGGTGCGACTCTGAGGAGGAATGTAAGAAAGTAAAAGATAGGATCGAGAGCCGAGGCGGAGGGCTAGTAGTAGCGCCCATGCAAAATAAAAACCCACTCGTCGTCCTCAAAGACGTCTTTTTGGACAGTGAGGACGACGAGCTGGCGAAGGCGCTCTACTTACAAAATGATAGCATATTTAGGGACCTAGATCAGCAAGACAAAGAAATTGTAGTAAAATACAAGAAGAGAACCAGGAACCCCAGGACGGCGCACGTTGTCGTCCAAGTCAGGCCCAAAGTATGGCAGAGGATGACGGAGGCTGGGGCCCTCTACCTTGACCTGCAAAAGGTCAGGGTCGAGGACCAGTCTCCGCTCATCCAATGCACGAAGTGCTTGGCATTTGGACACGGCCGGAAATTTTGTACCGAGAGTGCAGACAAGTCACTGCGGGGGTCCGCATCTTCGCGAAAAGTGCGCGGAGTTTATTGCGGGCAATGAACCGCGGTGCTGCAACTGCCTGCACTCGAAGTTCCAAAGGACCGGCCACAACGCCTTCAGCGTGGAGTGTCCAGTGCGTAAGAAGTGGGACTACCTGGCTCGGACGACAACGGCGTATGCCTGAGCCGTTCTTTAGGGCGTACACCATACACTTAACACACATAACACGCACATTAACACATAAGATATATTGGCCCGGAGCCCCGCCAGCTCCTCCGTCCACCAGTAGACGGCACGATGGGGAGGCGGACGGCGAGACCAAGGCATGCTGGAGTTGCACACCTCGGTCAGGGACCTCCTGAGCCGGACCGCGGCGGTGTCCACGTCCGGGACCTCAACAGGGGGCGACAGCCAGTCCTGGAGAAAGTCCGCCTCCCTGGCTGCCTGATCTTTGTTCCGAGCACCGCGGCCATATTGGTTTTAGAGTGAGATCGCGTTATTCGTGGGCGGTGCCTGTTGACATTTCCCCCCGCGTGTGACGGTGACAGTGCGATAGTGACGTTTGGTTTGTCAGTTTATAACGAAAGTGACGTTCGCTACGACAGTGACGTTTTCTACGACAGTGACGTTACTGCGTTTCGTTTTACGTGTGCGATAGTGACGTTTGTGATAGTGACACTTTTAGTTGGTAAGTAGTTTTTAAGTAGTAAAAAAAAAGGGGACCACCAAAAAAGATTAGTTGGTGCGTATATATTAAAAAAAAAAGAGAATTGATTTAATAAAAATAAAAATATTATATAAGTGGAAAAAAGAAAGTTTCCAACAAATAACAAAGGGTGGGTTGAGCTTAGGTAAGGACTTTAAGGTTAGTTTTAAGATTTTAATACACGAACAGACTCTAGTGCTGTGAGTTGCGTTGAAGCCAGCGCTTTATGCGCTTGGCACCATGGCGGATGACGAGGCCGAGCGACGCCAGTTGGCGTTGCTGGAGGACGAGATGGAGCGGAAGGCCGAGGAACTGCGGGTGCTCTCCGAGATGAGGATGGAGACCGGATTCGCGCCGCGCGTGTCTTTGGCGCGCACACCACCAGGTGGGTTCAGCACTCCAACACCGATGGAGCACGTTGAGTTCTTGCCACCATTGACCCTTCCGCAGCCAGGAGAGAAGAGGCTGCTCAGCTCGCCGGAGAAAGTACAGGAGGCGGTGCGACGCCGCGTAGGCAGCCGCAGGGCAGTTCCGCCGATCGGCGGACTTTTGACGCGTCCCGCCACATCTCCTCCACCACCACCACCACAGGAAGCCCAGGACGAGGAGGAAGACGAAAACGTGGACGAGTTAGTTTCGGCTCCTCTGGAAAAACTAGCAGGTTTGGCGTCGTCGGCGACCAGGGGCATAATGGAGGCGGCCAAAGCAAAGACATCGAAATTAAATAAGGATGAGCTGGCGGCCATCGGCGTGCACACCGAGAGACTCGCAGCGGTAGTGATGCACTTGTCGCTGCGTGTCGCTGCAGCGGAAAAACGTGCGGCAATGGCCGAGCAGAAGGCTGCAAAAGAGAAAAATGAGACTGCGCGGGTCCCCGACAACTTACCGGCTAGATCGTTTGCGAACGCGCTACGGCTGGGGAAAAATATTGCGCCGGTCCCCATCACCCGCCCACCAGGTCCGTCGGTTGTAGTGTACCCCGCTGAGGAGAAAAGGGACACCATGAAGACAGCGGAGGACACACGGCGGGTGCTGCTTGATGCGGTGCGTCCGGGTCAGCTGGGCCTGCAAATTGCAGGGGTACGGAAGGTGGGTAACGCGGGGGTCGTTGTCCAGACCACCTCCTTGGCCGCAGCCGAAGCTTTGAGGAAGGCGGTCCCAGCCACACTACGCACAACGGAGCCGGCGGAGGGGCAGCCGCTCATCGCCCTCACGGGCATAGACAAAGAAGCCACCCTTGAGGTGGTTTTGGCGAGCTTAAGGAGCAAAACTTAAAAGACGATGACGAGTGGACACTGGAGCGACTGTCGAAAGAGTTGCGGCTCCTGTTCAGGCGCAACAGGCACGGAAATAGAACCAGGTGGGTGTGCCAAGTCACAAAGGAGCTGCGGCGGGCTCTTATATCACGGAGCAAAATTTATGTTGACTGGGACGTGGTGGAAGTAACAGATCATGTCTCCGTCACATGCTGCAGTCGATGCCAATTGTACGGGCACCCAGAAAAATACTGTCGGGCAAAGTCGATGGTCTGCGGGAACTGCGGGGACGAAGGACACAAAAAGGAGGAGTCCCAGGTTACGAGCTCGACTTGCGCCACTTGTAAGAAATTCGGCAGGAGGGGCGCCCAGACCCATCGCACAGCGTCGCGCGAGTGCCCTGCCCGGATACACGCTGAGCAGCGTTCGGTAAGCTGTACTGATTATTATGGCTCTTAGGGTAGGGCAGCTCAATCTACAGGGGTCGGCTGCAGCCACAGCGGAGTTGCCGCGTTTGGCGGAGGAGTTCGACCTGGACGTGGTGCTGGTACAGGAGCCGTTTGTAGCGGCGCCACGATCTGTGGCGTCGCATGCGCAGTTTGTGTTGCCCGAGGGCACCTGCCCTAAAGTGGGGGTCTTCATGGCTAATCTTCGGGTGAGCTGCGCGGTGCTTCAACAAACAAGCAGTGTGCACTGCATCGTGTGCCACATAGCCTGGAATCACTCAAACCTGCACATTGTAAGCGCGTACTTCCAGTACTCTGAGGACATTTCTCGACACCTGCAACATCTCACCAGAGTGCTGGAAGGGCTTCGGGGTCGCCGTGTGCTCCTGGGAGCAGACGTCAACGCGCACTCTCCACTGTGGCACTGTGTGCCCAGGCACTATATCGGGCGCGGCCGTGAAGTGGCTCGCCTACGTGAGGAAATGGAGGCCTTCCTGTTGGCCCATGATCTTGCAGTCTACAACGTGGCTGGTCAGCCATCTACCTTCTCCACGGCCAACGGGGAATCTAACATTGACCATTGACCATTGGTCGAAGATTGGAGGGTGCGCGAAAACGCTAGTTGTAGCGATCATCGGCTCGTCACCTTCAGGCTATGTGGCATGCGGAGTCGCGAGCCCGCTCCTATTGCGGAGCCGTCGGTGGCGCCAAAGAGGTTCCGGGAGCGTGGTGTCGACTGGAACCGATTTCAGGTGAGGATTCATGAGCGAATGGGTAAGATTGAATGGACGAAGCCTGCTAGTGATGTATGTAAGGAGTTCACGCGAATTATCACGTGGACTGCGACAGAGTGCTTGGGTACGTGTGGTGACGGGAAGAAAGCGAAAGGGTACGAATGGTGGTCTCCTGCACTGGAGGCTTTGCGTAAAAGGCACAATAAGGCGAGGAAAAGCTGGCAAGATGCAAGAAAGGTTGGAGGGGAAATGGAAGCGAGTGCGCGAGAGGCATTTCATGTTTGCCGCAGTAAATACAGGGCATCGATGGAGAGGGCGCAGCTCGACTTCTTCCGCAAATTGGCGGACACCGGTAACCAGGACCCATGGGGCCTGGCGTACAGGGCTGCCAGTGGCAGAGTCAGGCCGCCACCCAATGTGGTGAATGGCACCCGGCTTGCGGAGGGCTTCGCCGCGGATGTTGGCACCGCCATGCGTGGACTTGTGCATGCACTGTGCCCCGACGACGATCCGTCGTCGGACTCAGTGTACCACAGGCAGGTGCGGCTGGCGGCAGCTTGCATCCCGTCGGGTCGAGACGCGCCCCCTCCGTCGCGTCAGGTCTTGGAGAAAATAGTTAAGGAGCTTCCTAACACGGCTCCGGGCATCGATAGAATCACGGTGCACATTGTCAGGCATGTGTGGCGGGTGGCGAGCGCCGAACTCACGCACATGCTTGGCATGTGTGTAGCCGAGGGTATCTTCCCCGATGCGTGGAAGGACGGTAGGCTGATTGTGCTGCCTAAAGGCAATGACAAGCCCCTTACCGATCCCAAAGCGTATCGGCCTATCACGCTTCTCCCTGTCCTGGGGAAAATACTTGAGCGCGTTATGTTGTCAAGCGCACCATCAATTACGCGAGGGGTGTCCTCATGCCAGCACGGGTTCTCTCGGGGAAGGTCAACGCTAACGGCTCTCAATGAGATTGTCGGCACCGCACATAGGAGCAGTTCCAAATATGTCCAGGCCATCTTCCTGGACATATCTGGCACCTTTGACAACGCTTGGTGGCCCATGATCCTGCTGAAAGCGAAGGGGGGAGGGTGCCCGCCAAACATCTACCGGATGCTGGCGTCGTACTTCTCCAACCGTAGGGTAGGCCTCTTCGCGGGCAGCGGGGTTGTGTGGAAAACTGCTACGATGGGTTGCCCGCAGGGTTCTGTAGTGGGACCACCACTATGGAATCTTCTACTGGATGACTTGCTTCGGTTGCCATACCCAGCCGGTGTGAGCGTGGTCGCGTACGCGGATGATGTTACGGTTCTCATCGAGTCGGATTCTCGATCCGGCATAGAGGCTTCTGCCTCGTGCGCCATGGGACTAATTAGTGAGTGGGGAACACGAAACAGGCTGGGCTTCTCCCCTTCTAAGTCATGCTCTATGACGGTGAAAGGGGGACTGTCAAAGCGCCCACCCACGATTCGACTCGATGGGACCTCAGTCAAGAGCGTACGTTCGACCAGAGTGCTTGGTGTGGTGATCGATTCGAGCCTATCGTTTGGAGAACATGCTCTGTCCATTGGCGAGCGTGCTGCAGCTGGGTTGGGCAAGATGTCACGCGTCTCCGCCGCATCCTGGGGCGTGCGTCACCGGGCCCTTAAGGTCCTGTATAAGGGGATTTACACCCCCACAGTGACGTATGCGGCGGGCTACTGGTGGAGGCGCGTGACCTCATACACGGTTAAGTCGACACTCTTGAGGACGCAAAGGCCAGCGCTAATCTTGCTGACCAAGGCCTACCGCCTGCGCCTGAAGCCTGCGTTCCACAGGGGTCGGTCGTGGGGCCTCTGCTCTAGAACGTCGGCTACGATTAGCTCCTGCGGGGAACTCTCCCCCGGGGCGTCAGGGTCGTCTGCTACGTGGACGACACTCTCCTCACCGCCCGGGGGGAGAGTTTCGGAGAGGCGGCCAACTTGGCCTCGGCGGGCGGCTCCCTCGTCGCGGGGAGGATCCGCCGCCTCGGTGGCGCTGCACAAAACCGAGGCCGTGTACTTCCACGGTCCTCGGCAGCGGCAGCGCCCCCCGCCCAACGCCCACATCTACGTGGAGGGCGTCCGCATCGCGGTTGGGGCCCAGATGAAATATCTTCCGCGGGCTGTCGGCGCGCCTGCTGAAGACCGCGGGCGCCGTCTCCTGGCTGCCCCTCAACGTGGGGGGGCCCAGCGTCCGACGCCGGCGACTCTACGCCGGCATCCTGAGGAGTATGGCCACCTACGGGGCCCCCATCTGGGAGGACTCCCTCCGGAGGAGGGAGAATGCCGCGGCCTTGCGGGCCCCGCAGAGGGCCATAGCCCAACGGGTGGCGCGGACCTACCGCACGGTGGGCTTTGCGGCGGCGTGCGCTCTGGCGGGCACCCCGCCTTGGGAGCTCGAGGCGTGGGTGCTCGCTAGAGTGTACGAGTGGACGGCGGAGCGGCGGGCGAGCGGAGAGCGCCCAGCCCCGCGAGAGAGGGAGGCCGTCCGGCGGGAGGCGAAGGAAGCCGTCGTCCGGCATTGGGCGACGGACCTCGCCACCGCGGTATTCGGTCGCCGCACACTCGACGCGATCGGGCCGCTCCTGCAAGAGTGGCTCGATCGGTCGCACGGGGTGGTCTCCTTCCGACTGGCGCAGGTGCTGACCGGCCACGGATGTTTCGGGGCCTACCTGCACCGCATCGGTCGGGAGGAGACAGGTGGGGAGGAGGCGGTGGACACGGCGCAGCACACCCTTGAGGGGTGCCCGTCGTGGTCGGAGCCGCGCCGCGACCTCGTTGCGGCGATCGGGCCGGACCTCTCGCTCCCCGGCGTGATCAACGCCATGCTGGGGGACGAGGGGTCCTGGGCGGCGGTAGCCTCCTTCTGTGAACAGGTCATGTCGCAGAAGGAGGCGGCGGAGCGCGCGCGCGAGGACGACCCTCTCGCGCCGGCGCTCCGCAGGCGGAGGAGGGGTCGGAGAAGACGTCAGTATGACGAGCACCTCCGAATCCTCCCTGGTGGAGGCCAGCAGGCAACGGGTGCGGGGGCACCCCTGCCTGCATCGCACGCGCCTTCATCAGCGCCGGACGGGAGTGGCCAGGTGTTCCCGGCCATTCCCGTCGCCCCCCAGTCCGGGGGGCACGTAGGGCCCGCCATCTAGGCGAGCACGCGCCAGAGCGCCGTGGACGCAGAATGTCTCCCATAGCCCTCCCAACAAGGCGCCGGAGGGAACACCGCTGAGTTTTAGTGGGTATACTGTCGCCGTCAAGCGACAGGTCCCACACTCCCCGTCTCGCCCCCCAGCGAGCGGTAATTGCCATTTGTCAGCGTCAAAAAAAAAAAAAAAAAGGTTAGGTTAGGTTAGGTTCGTGTCCGCCAACAGTCCGCAAGGCGCCAGGTGTACTGGTGGACCACCGAGATAGTAGCGTGGAGTAGCGTGCGTTGCGGCTCGCCGCCGGTACACCCGATACCGGAGACGACGTCGACGGGATTCCGCCGAGGAGGACGCGCTGTATGAGGTGTACCGCGCGTCCAAAGAGACTCTGTGGCTGGCCATCGGCGACTCAAAGTCGCGCGCCAGGGAGGAGCTGCTGGGGTCCCTAGATCGAGATCCGTGGGGGCGCCCCTACCGTTGGGTACGGAGCAAGTTGCGTCCCTGGGCGCCTCCACTGACGCGAAGCATGGAACCCCAGTTGCTAGAGGCGGTGGTGTCGGCCCTCTTCCCAGGGCGACCGGGACACGTTCCCCCGGCGATGGCTTCGCCCTCAGCCACAGACTCTCCAGAAGAAGAGGAGAGCACCGATGTCCCCAAGGTGACGCAAGCAGAAATGGGAGCGGCCGTGTCGCGACTCCGGGCTAAGAACACAGCGCCCGGACCCGACGGAGTGCCTGGTCGAGCTCTCGTCCTGGCTCTGAAGGAGCTAGAGCCCCAGCTGAGGAGGCTTCTCACGGCATGCCTCGAGCAGGGTCAGTTTCCCAGTGTGTGGAAGGAGGGGAGGCTGGTCCTCCTCAGGAAGGAGGGGCGCCCCGCGGACTCGCCGTCCGCGTATCGGCCCATAGTGTTGCTTGACGAGGCGGGCAAACTTTTTGAGCGTATCATCGCAGATCGCCTCGTCAGCCACTTGTGCAGGGAGGGGCCGAACCTGGACGACAACCAATTCGGTTTTCGTCGGGGGCGCTCCACCATAGACGCCATCATGCGCGTGAGGGCCCTGGCGGAGGAGACGGTGTCCCGGGGTGGGGTGGTGGTGGCGGTGTCTTTAGACATCTCCAACGCATTCAACACCCTACCCTGGAGTTGTATTCGGGAGGCCCTGAAATACCATCGCGTGCCTCCCTACCTCCGCCGTACAGTAGGGGCTTACCTGGAGGGTAGATGCGTCACCTATCGGGGACGTGACGGTGCTGGTCGCCACCTCACGTCGTGCGGTGTTCCACAGGGATCGGTCTTGGGACCGCCCCTGTGGAACATCGGCTACGACTGGGTGCTGAGAGGCGAACTCCCGCCGGGCGCCGACGTGACGTGTTATGCGGATGACACGCTCGTAACTGCCCGGGGGGGCTCGCACAGGGAAGCGACGTTGTTAGCCACGGCTGCGGTGTCACAGGTGGTGAACCGCATCCGGCGCCTGGGCCTGGAGGTGGCCCTGAACAAGTCGGAGGCCATGGTGTTTCATGGCCCTCGACGGGCGCCGCCGCCGGGATCACACATCGTGGTCAGCGGGACCCGGATAGCTGTCGAGTCCACTGAAGTATCTGGGATTGGTGCTCGACAGCCGATGGGAATTCGGGCCGTGTACTGGTGGTCGGCGGAGCTGGCGGAGCTCCGTGCAGCGTGCGTGCGGGCCAGGAGGGCCTACACGCGGAGCCGGCGGCGGCGTCGCAGAGACTTGGCCGACGAGGACCGCCTCTACGAGGCGTACGTGGAGGCCAAGACGGTCCTCGATCGGGCCATCGCCACGGCCAAGGACTCGGCGAGAGCCGAAATGCTGGAGGGTCTCGACAACGACCCCTTCGGGAGGCCATACAAGGTGGCGCGCAGCAAGCTGCGCCCCTTCGGCCCCCCCGTTGTCGAGACCCTGGAGCCCTCCTTCCTGGACGGGGTGGTGCGGTCCCTGTTTCCGCGCAGGGGCAACTTCACCCCGCCAGTGATGGCTCCGCCGCCGCCGCCGCCGCCGCCGCCGCACGAGGCGGAGGAGGAGGAAGCCCCGCCGGTCACGGAGTCGGAGCTCGGCGCGGCCATCGACCGTGTCCGCGCCAGAAAGAAGGCTCCGGGCCCCGACGGGGTCCCCGCAAGGGTGGTGGCAATCGCCGCCACCCAAATGGAGGCGCGGTTTCGGGACCTCTTCGACGCATGCTTCGCGTCGGGGAGGTTCCCGAAACCGTGGAAGGAGGGCCTATTGTGCCTCCTTCGCAAGGAGGGCCGCCCGGCGGACTCCCCCTCGGCATACCGGCCGATCATGCTCCTGGCAGACGTCGGGAAAACGTTCGAGGGGATAGTCGCCGCCCGCCTAAAGGAGCACCTGCGGGATGTCGGACCGGACTTGTCGGACGCTCAGTTCAGCTTTCAATTTCACAGGGGCCCAGCGTCCGATGCCGGCGACTCTACGCCGGCATCCTGAGGAGTATGGCCACCTACGGGGCCCCCATCTGGGAGGACTCCCTCCGGAGGAGGGAGAATGCATCGGCCTTGCGGGCCCCGCAAAGGGCCATAGCCCAGCGGGTGGCGCGGACCTACCGCACGGTGGGCTTTGCGGTGGCGTGCGCTCTGGCGGGCACCCCGCCTTGGGAGCTCGAGGCGTGGGTGCTCGCTAGAGTGTATGAGTGGACGGCGGGGCGGCGGGCGAACGGAGAGCGCCCAGCCCCGCAAGAGAGGGAGGCCGTCCGGCGGGAGGCGAAAGAAGCCGTCGTCCGGCATTGGACGACGGACCTCGCCACCGCGGTTTTCGGTCGCCGCACACTCGACGCGATCGGGCCGCTCCTGCAAGAGTGGCTCGATCGGTCGCACGGGGTGGTCTCCTTCCGACTGGCGCAGGTGCTGACCGGCCACGGATGTTTCGGGGCCTACCTGCACCGCATCGGTCGGGAGGAGACACCGTCGTGCCGCGATTGCGGCGCGGCGGTGGACACGGCGCAGCACACCCTGGAGGAGTGCCCGTCGTGGTCGGAGCCGCGCCGCGATCTCGTTGCGGCGATCGGGCCGGACCTCTCGCTCCCCGGCGTGATCAACGCCATGCTGCGGGACGAGGGGTCCTGGGCGGCGGTAGCCTCCTTCTGTGAACACGTCATGTCGCAGAAGGAGGCGGCGGAGCGCGCGCGCGAGGACGACCCTCTCGCGCCGGCGCTCCGCAGGCGGAGGAGGGGTCGGAGAAGACGTCAGTATGACGAGCACCTCCGACTCCTCCCTGGTGGAGGCCAGCAGGCAACGGGTGCGGGGGCACCCCTGCCTGCACTGCACGCGCCTTCACCAGCGCCGGACGGGAGTGGCCAGGTGTTCCCGGCCATTCCCGTCGCCCCCCAGCCCGGGGGGCACGTAGGGCCCGCCATCTAGGCGGGCACGCGCCAGAGGGCCGTGGACGCAGAACGTCTCCCACAGCCCTCCCAACAAGGTGCCGGAGGGAACACCGAAAAGAAAGAAAGAAAATTGCGTTTATTGGCACATAGAAAACACATTATAGAGAACATTAAAAATAAAAAAAAAACATCGTTGTGCCAAAAGGGCCTCAGCTCAGCATAATGTCAGGTGACAATGCTAAATATTACCACCTAACGCTGATTTTCAGCCGCAGCCCACGGATGCCACACGCTCGAACGTGCAATACACACGCGTAAACATTTCATTTAACACCGCTTGAACGACGAAAAATTGAATTACGCGTAAATAATATGCATATATATTAATATCAATATAATCAATAAATTAAAATTAAATTAAATCGGAATATAAATCATTAAAATTGTAGAAATTAATAAAATTGAATAATTAAATAATGACCAGCATGTTCCAAAACACGGAGACGGCAGTCGGTAAGTACTCAAATCGCAGATGAATTTATTTTAATATTCTCATATTGTTCTTGATGTTCGAGTAAATACTGTTTTAGTTTTAACTTAAATGTTGGCTTACTTCCACAGTATTTTATAGGTGGGGGAATATTATTCCAACATTTACTCGCCGCATACCGAAAACTACCTCTGAACGCTGCCGACTTGTGATGTGGTGTCAAAAGGCTCTGAGAACATAGTCTTCCCTGCCGGTTTCTATGACCTCTTGTCCACTCAAGCTTGTCGTACAAATACAACGGTTTTTTAGTTTTGATTAAACCGAACAGAAGATTTGCCAAATGTAATTTACGCCGAGCATTCATTTTTAAAATTTTATGCTTATTTAGATAAGGTGTAACATGACCTCTAAATGGTATATTAAAACAAAAACGTGCGCACGCGTTCTGAAGCCTCTGAATCATTCTGTTGGTTCTGGACAGAAGACGCTCACCGTAAATGACATCCGCGTAATTCAGTTTAGATAGCACCAAAGAATCCACCAGCATAATTCGCAGTTCCTCACTGAGATATGGACGAGCTTTGTAAAGAACCTTAAGTTTGTAGAAACAATTCCGAATTGACTCAGCCACATGTTTCTCATAGCGAAGCTCTGAATCCATAATCAGGCCAAGATTACGAGCCTCATAAACACGCTCAATTGGTTCACCCATGACTATTACGTCACCAGTAGCTCTAATTGCCTGTAACTGAGCTTTAGTACCGAAGAGCAAGTATTTTGTTTTTGAGGGGTTCAATACTAATGAGTTACACTCTGACCAATGAACAATTGCTTCCAGCTCCTCATTTAGGTCTTTTAAAGCATTCGCATAGTCTTGAGGCTTAAACGAAATATAAATTTGGGTGTCATCTGCGTAAATGTGACATTTGCACTTCTTAAACAACTTAATAATGTCAGCGCAATACATAATAAATAACACCGGCCCCAAAATCGAGCCTTGTGGAACTCCTCTGCATATTGAACGATAACTAGAGGTTACTGTAGACCCATCCGTTTTATGTATTTCGACGAACTGCGTACGTTTATCTAGGTAGCTGCGGAACCATTCTATCGTCTGACTGTCAAAACCATAAAATGCCATTTTTGCCAGTAAAAGAGGCAGATTTATACAGTCAAACGCACGTGAAAAATCCAAAAGAACAAGTAGAGTGCACATACCAGCATCTTGAGCAGCGAGAATGTTGTCAGTCACATCCAAAAGGGCTGTGGTAGTACCACGAGCTCTCCGGAATCCCGACTGAACATCAGGCAAGATATTGTTGTTTTCTAAATATTCAGTTAACTGAGCGCACACTACCTTTTCCAGAACTTTGGACAATACGGGCAGTATACTGATGGGTCTCAGGTCTTTCATTTCTGAAGCGTTCGACTTCTTCGGTAACGGACGAACTTTTGCGATTTTCCACAGCTCGGGGCAGGTCGATGTCTCGATAGACGTATTTATGATAGCTGTTATGGCATCCAACGTTACTGGGAGGGTCATGAGTACCATATCAATGCTGACGCCGTCACAACCCTCAGCTTTCGTTTTTATACCACTTATGATTTTAAGTATTTCACTCGATGATATCGGTTTTAGAACGAAAGTGGAGTCATTAAATCTTTCGGACTCAAAGTATGCTAAACTGGAAGTACAGACTGTGTCATTACCGGGTACATTTAAAAAATGGTCACATATTTCGTCTGGGTTCTTAAAATGTGGAGGAAGGTCAACGTCGTTCTTAGGAGGGAGCAGTGTAGTTTTTAAATTTTTCCAGAGTAATACCGAGTCCTTAATGTGGTTATTAATGCTATGTTTAAAAAATGCTACCTTCTCGTAAAAGAGGGATCTATTCACTAGTGATTTTAACTGTTTATAATACATCAATTTACTATCATTCTTGTACTTGAGGAACTGGGCGTGCGCTTGGTTTCTTAGACGCATCATTATCTTAATATTATATGTAATCCAGGGATGTGGATGCTCTTTTACAACAAAAATTTTCTTAGGCGCGTGAGTGTCTATTAACCAAAGCAAACTGGATGTGAAAGCATAGACCATGGTACTTACATCTCGCATAGTCGCAATCGCATTCCAATCGATCAGATTCAAATCGATTTCAAAAAATGTTGGCAGTATGTTTTTCAGTTGCCGCTGAGTTTTAGTGGGTATACTGTCGCCGTCATGCGACAGGGAGTCCCACACTCCCCGTCTCGCCCCCCAGCGAGCGGAAGTGCGTAATTGCCATTTCTCAGCGTCAAAAAAAAAAAAAAAAAAAAAAAAAAAAAAAAAAAAAAAAAAAAAATAAAGGTTAGGTTAGGTTAGGTTAGGTTAGGTTAGGTTGGGGGATCCCCCACAGCGCATACTTCCACGCAGTATCCCCCGGGCAACGCCGTGTCTGACCACCGTAACGGAGTGGCAGACCGGCGGCTAAAGTGCGCTGTGACATCGTAGACTTTTATTGAAATACTGTTTTACCTGCCGGATTTTATTTTAATTGCTGTGTGTCTACGATAAGATGAAAAAGAAACCAAGCCGTGACGCCTCAGGGCGCTTTTTATCAAATCGCTCCTCTCAGGACGATCTAAACGGCCCTTCTCAGGGCCACGCCGACGGCGCTTCAGCGTCGGAAGCTGACCGCGCACCATCTGCGGCCAGCTTCTTTTGCAGGCCAGACGAGGTGTCGGACTCCGACGACTCCAATGCAGGCACGTCGGCGGCTGAATACGACCGTACGAAGCGGAAGTTTGAGTCCGAGACCTCCTCTGGATCGGCCGTAGCTAGGACGAAGAAGAAGCTGAAGTCTAAAAGGGCCTCGAGCCCTTCCTTGACCTCCACCTCGCCTTGCACCCACGATGTGGGCTTATTGGAGGCCGAGCGCCGCCCGAACCTGGCCAAGCGGGCGCAGGCCCAGCAGGACCTCGAGGAGCGGGTCGCTGCCAAGGAGCAGCAGGCGCGCGCTGCCCGGGCCAAGTCCGGGTATGGCGCGTCCCTCCTCCAGTACGCGGACCGCTCCTTGGGCGAGCTGGAGAAGATGGCGGAGGAGGATGAGGGGGAGATCATTGAGATCGCCACCAAGTCCTCCCACCTGAAGGGCACCTTTCAGAAGGCCCTCAAGTGCCGGGCCGCGAGCATGCGCGCTATTATCCAGGAGGTGGCCCAGCGCACTGCGTCGGAAGAGACACGGCAGCTGCAGGCGCGCGTCGACCGCCTGCAGCTTGAGGTCAGCCAGCTGCACAAGAAGCTGGCTGAGGCCACGGCCCGGCCCATCCAGGCAGAACGGGCACCAGCAGCGGTGGCCCCCCTCTCCTCCTCCTCCTCCTCCTCCTCCAACCTGGAGGAAATTATTAGGAGGGTCATAGCGGAGGAGAGAAACTTTACTAGGGCCTGCCTCGCGGGCATAGAGGACCGGCTCCTGCCGGAAAGGCGACTCCGCCCGCCGCTAGCGGCGGACAAGAGTTCGCCCCAGAAGGAGCCGGAACCCGTGCCCCAGGCGGGCCCGGCAGCGGGCACCCAACCCACTGGGAAGGGCAAAGGCAGGGGCAAGAGGAGCAAAGCGGCTCCTCCTCCTCCGCAAGCCCCTACCACCACAAGCCCAGAGGGGGCGCCCGAGGCGGTGCCCGGGCCCTCCTCCGCTACCCAGCCGGCCCCTCACCACACAAGACAGGACGCCCTTCTTCCGTCCACCACCCCGGCCAACATGTCGTGGACGGAGGTGGTCAAGAAGGGCAAGAAGAGGAAGCCCGCAGCGCCCGCAGCGTCCGCAGCGCCCGCAGCGACCGCTCCCCCAGCCAAGACGGCTCCAGCCGCCGGCAGGAAACTGCCTCCTCCTCCCCGAACCGCGGCCGTCGTGGTGAAAATCACCCCGGAGGCCGCGGAGCGGGGGGCGACGTACGAGTCCGTCCTCAGACGGGCCCGTACTAACGCTGATCCCACCCAACTCGGGATCAGCAACATAACCTGCCGGCGGACCATGACCGGGGCCCGAATCTTCGAGTTCGGGGGGGAGCGGCGCGAGAGTAACGCCGACCTCTTCGCGGATAAACTACGGGAGGTCATAGCGGACGCGGCAACGGTCGCCAGGCCCGTAAAGACCGCACCCCTGGAGGTGGCCGACGTCGATGACTCGGCCACCAGGGAGGACGTGGTGGCGGCCGTTGCGGCGGCGGGTGGCTGCGACGTCAGCGCGGTGAGGTGCGGGCCCATCAGGCCTGGCCGCCGCGGCATGGGCACCACGCGCGTGGAGTGCCCCATCGTCGCCGCCAGGGCTCTCCTCGCTGCGACCAAGGGGCGGCTGCCCCTGGGCCTGAGCACGGCCGTGGTGCGAGCGCTTGAAGACGGCCCGATGCGCTGCTTCAAGTGCTTCGCACTCGGCCACACCCGGGCCACGTGTCCCTCCAAGGCCGACTGGGGGGACGCGTGCTACCGCTGCGGGCTCCAGGGGCACAAAAATGCCGCCTGCGGCGCCGCCACGCCGCATTGCGTGACGTGCGCCGCCAGTGGCCGCCCTGCCGACCACAAGATGGCGGGCGGGAGCTGTAAGCCCCCCGTCAAAAAGGGAGTGGTGCAGGCGCAGGCCCGACCTGCCGCCTCCGC
Organism: Tholera decimalis; assembly: GCA_943138885.2. Lineage (NCBI taxonomy): Eukaryota > Metazoa > Arthropoda > Insecta > Lepidoptera > Noctuidae > Tholera > Tholera decimalis. The sequence continues at coordinate 25,215 of OW964568.2, read as the reverse complement.
CGCCACCGCCGTCGTCGTCGCCGCCGCAGCTCCAGCGGCGGCAACAGAGGGGGGAGCAATGACGATCGATGGATAGGGTCGACCGTCATCGCTTCCTCCAGGCGAACACCAACCACTGTAAAGCGGCCCAGGATCTGGTGGTCCAGGTCATGGCCGAGTGGTTGGTGAACGTGGCGGCGGTCGCCGAGCCGTACTCGATCCCCGGCAGCTGGCTGGGCGACGAGGACGGCTTGGTGGCACTAGCGGCGCGGTCTTCCACGGACTCCCCTCCCCTCTCGCTATTAGAGAGGGGACCGGGATACGTGGCCGCCGCGTGGGGAGACTCGGCCCTCGTGGCCGTGTACTTCTCCCCAAACCGCTCCCTGCAGGACTTCGAGGACTTTCTCGGGGTCCTGGCCGCCGTGGTCGGCAGGGCGGCGCCGCGTCAGGTCGTAGTCTTGGGCGACCTGAACGCCAAGTCGGCAGCCTGGGGCAACCCGGCCGCCTCGTGCAACGTCCGAGGTCGCGCCGTGGAGCTCTGGGCGGCCACGTCCGGCGTCTCCCTGCTCAACAGGGGGGCGGTCCACACGTGTGTGCGGCAGCGGGGAGGGTCGGTGGTGGACGTTTCGTTCGCCACCCCCGCGATAGCCGCCCGCGTCGTGGACTGGCGGGTGGAGTTGGTGGAGACCTTGTCGGACCACCGCTACGTGCGGTTCGACATCGTCTCCGCCAGGGGCTCCGGAGAGTCCGCTGGGTCGGGGCAATCGCCGTTCCCGCGGTGGGCCCTGACCCACCTGGACAGGGAGGCGGCGGCGGAGGCGGCGTTCATCCAGGACTGGCTGTCGCCGCCCGCCGCCGGTCCGGACGTGGACACCGCTGCGCGGCAGCTGGGGGATTCCCTGACCGAGGTGTGCAACTCCAGCATGCCTCGGTCTCGCCGGCCGCCAGCCAGACGGGCCGTGTACTGGTGGTCGGCGGAGCTGGCGGAGCTCCGTGCAGCGTGCGTGCGGGCCAGGAGGGCCTACACGCGGAGTCGGCGGCGGCGTCGCAGAGACTTGGCCAACGAGGACCGCCTCTACGAGGCATACGTAGAGGCCAAGACGGTCCTCGATCGGGCCATCGCCACGGCCAAGGACTCGGCGAGAGCCGAGATGCTGGAGGGTCTCGACAACGACCCCTTCGGGAGGCCATACAAGGTGGCGCGCAGCAAGCTGCGCCCCTTCGGCCCCCCCGTTGCCGAGACCCTGGAGCCCTCCCTCCTGGACGGGGTGGTGCGGTCCCTGTTTCCGCGCAGGGGCAGCTTCACCCCACCAGTGATGGCTCCGCCGCCGCCGCCGCCGCTGTCGCCGCACGTTGCGGAGGAGGAGGAGGCCCCGCCGGTCACGGAGTCGGAGCTCGGCGCGGCCATCGACCGTGCCCGCGCCGGGAAGAAGGCTCCGGGCCCCGACGGGGTCCCCGCAAGGGTGGTGGCGATCGCCGCCACCCAAATGGAGGCGCGGTTTCGGGACCTCTTCGACGCATGCTTCGCGTCGGGGAGGTTCCCGAAACCGTGGAAGGAGGGCCAACTGTGCCTCCTTCGCAAGGAGGGCCGCCCGGCTGAATCCCCCTCGGCATACCGGCCGATTGTGCTCCTGCCGGATGTCGGGAAAATGTTTGAGGGGATTGTCGCCGCCCGCTTAAAGGAGCACCTGCGGGATGTCGGACCGGACTTGTCGGACGCTCAGTTCGGCTTTCGGGCTGAGCGTTCGACGGTGGACGCACTGGCCTGCCTCAAGGGGCAGGTGGAGGAGGCCATGCAGGCGGGGGACGGGTTGCTGGCGGTGTCGTTCGACATAGCCAACGCCTTCAACTCGATCCCCCACTGTACCATCCTGGAGGCGCTCCGCTTCCACGGAGTGCCTCCATACCTGCGGCGTCTGCTGGCCAGCTACCTGGAGGACAGGGAGGTCCTCCTGGTGGACAGGTCTGGCCGAGTCCGGCGATATCCCGCCGAAGCCGGCGTCCCACAGGGGTCGGTCGTGGGGCCCCTGCTCTGGAACGTCGGCTACGATTGGCTCCTGCGGGGAACTCTCCCCCGGGGCGTTAGGGTCGTCTGCTACGCGGACGACACTCTCCTCACCGCCCGGGGGGAGAGTTTCGGAGAGGCGGCCAACTTGGCCTCGGCGGGCGGCTCCCTCATCGCGGGGAGGATCCGCCGCCTCGGCCTGACGGTGGCGCTGCACAAAACCGAGGCCGTGTACTTCCACGGTCCCCGGCAGCGGCAGCGCCCCCCGCCCGACGCCCACATCCACGTGGAGGGCGTCCGCATCGCGGTCGGGGCCCAGATGAAATATCTGGGCCTCGTGCTTGACAGCAGGTGGCGCTTCGGCCCGCATTTCCGCGGGCTGTCGGCGCGCCTGCTGAAGACCGCGGGCGCCCTCTCGTGGCTGCTCCCCAACGTGGGGGGGCCCAGCGTCCGATGCCGGCGACTCTACGCCGGCATCCTGAGGAGTATGGCCACCTACGGGGCCCCCATCTGGGAGGACTCCCTCCGGAGGAGGGAGAACGCCGCGGCCTTGCGGGCCCCGCAGAGGGCCATAGCCCAGCGGGTGGCGCGGACCTACCGCACGGTGGGCTTCGCGGCGGCGTGCGCTCTGGCGGGCACCCCGCCTTGGGAACTCGAGGCGTGGGTGCTCGCCAGAGTGTACGAGTGGACGGCGGGGCGGCGGGCGAGCGGAGAGCGCCCAGCCCCGCGTGAGAGGGAGGCCGTCCGGCGGGAGGCGAAGGAAGCCGTCGTCCGGCATTGGTCGACGGACCTCGCCACCGCGGTATTCGGTCGCCGCACACTCGACGCGATCGGGCCGCTCCTGCAAGAGTGGCTCGATCGGTCGCACGGGGTGGTCTCCTTCCGACTGGCGCAGGTGCTGACCGGCCACGGATGTTTCGGGGCCTACCTGCACCGCATCGGTCGGGAGGAGACACCGTCGTGCCGCGATTGCGGCGCGGCGGTGGACACGGCGCAGCACACCCTTGAGGGGTGCCCGTCGTGGTCGGAGCCGCGCCGCGACCTCGTTGCGGCGATCGGGCCGGACCTCTCGCTCCCCGGCGTGATCAACGCCATGCTGGGGGACGAGGGGTCCTGGGCGGCGGTAGCCTCCTTCTGTGAACAGGTCATGTCGCAGAAGGAGGCGGCGGAGCGCGCGCGCGAGGACGACCCTCTCGCGCCGGCGCTCCGCAGGCGGAGGAGGGGTCGGAGAAGACGTCAGTATGACGAGCACCTCCGACTCCTCCCTGGTGGAGGCCAGCAGGCAACGGGTGCGGGGGCACCCCTGCCTGCACTGCACGCGCCTTCACCAGCGCCGGACGGGAGTGGCCAGGTGTTCCCGGCCATTCCCGTCGCCCCCCAGCCCGGGGGGCACGTAGGGCCCGCCATCTAGGCGGGCACGCGCCAGAGGGCCGTGGACGCAGAACGTCTCCCACAGCCCTCCCAACAAGGCGCCGGAGGGAACACCGCTGAGTTTTAGTGGGTATACTGTCGCCGTCATGCGACAGGGAGTCCCACACTCCCCGTCTCGCCCCCCCAGCGAGCGGAAGTGCGTAATTGCCATTTCTCAGCGTCAAAAAAAAAAAAAAAAAAAAAAAAAAAAAAGGTTAGGTTGGGGGAGGGGGATCCCCCACAGCGCATACTTCCACGCAGTATCCCCCGGGCAACGCCGTGTCTGACCACCGTAACGGAGTGGCAGACCGGCGGCTAAAGTGCGCTGTGAATTCGTAGTCTACAATTTTAATACTGTTTTTATTGCCTGAGAGTATTTTAATCTGTCTGTGACTACGAACCTGCCGAGGCCATCATGCCAAAACAATCGCGGGACGCCTCCGGGCGTTTTTTAAAAACAAAAGGCCCTTCTCAGGGCCAACCCAAAGGCCCTTCTCAGGGCCACTCCGACGCTTCGGCGTCAGAGGCCAGCCGCGCGCCTTCTGCGACTGGCTTCTTCCGGAGAGCGGACGAGTCGTCCGATAATGACTCGCAAGTGTCAGATGCGGACGACCGTCTTTCGCAGAAGCGGTCGCAGCTGCGGAAGCGGCAGCGATCGCGGAACGATGGGTCTGGGGGCTCCTCGACCTCGGGGCCTTCGAGGGCCAAAGAGCCGGCGACCCATGTTCTGGGGCTCGCGGACGCCCAACGCCAGCTGGGGTCGATGGAAAAGGCGCGGCTCCAACTGGACCTAGAGGAGAGGGTCGCCGCCAGGGAGAAGAAGGCGCAAGTCGCCCGGTCGAGGGCTGGCTATGGTGCGTCCACGTTACTATATGCTGACCACTCCCTGGCGGAATTAGAGCGCATGGCGCAGGAAGACAGAGAGGAGGTCATGGAGGTCGCCTCAAGGTCCTCCAACTTAAAGGGGACCTTTCAAAAGGCCCTCAAATGCCGGGCTGCCAGCTTGTATGGCATAGTCACCGAGCTGGTGAAGCGAACGGCCACGGAAGAGACGCGGCAGCTGCAGGCGAGGGTGGATCGCCTGCAGGCGGAGGTCAGCCAGCTGCACCAGAAGCTGGCTGAGGCCACGGCCCGGCCTGCCCAATCTGCCCCAGGTCCGGTGGAAGGAGGCTCCTCCTCCCCCGCCGGCCTTGAGGCAATAATCCGCGGGGTGGTGATGGAGGAGCGGAACTTCATCAGGAGCTGCCTCGCGGGTATCGAAGACCGGCTCTTGCCAGAAAGGCGGCTCCGCCCTCCACTGGCGGCGGACAAGAGTCCGCCGTCAGTGGAGCCGGAGCCTACGCGCTTGGAGGGCGCGGCGTCGGGTGCGCAACCTCAGGCCTCGAAGCCCTCCAAGGGCAAAGGCAAGGGCAAGGGCAAGAGGAGCACGACGGCCTCTCACGCGCCCACCACGAGCGCGGAGGAGGCGCCTGGGTCGTCTGCTACTGCGGCAGCGCCCCGGAGCTCGCAGGAGGAAGACGCCCTTCTTCCCTCCACCACCCCGGCCAACATGTCATGGACGGAGGTGGTAAAGAAGGGCAAGAAGAAGAAGCCCGCAGCGCCCGCAGCGACTGCTGCAGCGGCCAAAAAGGCTCCAGCCGGCGGGAGGAAGCTGGTTCCTCCCAAAACCGCGGCGGTCGTGGTGACCATCACCCCGGAGGCCGCAGAGCGGGGCGAGACGTATGAGTCCGTCCTAAGACGGGCTCGTACCAACGCGGACCCCTCCCGGCTGGGGATTAGCGGCATCACGTGCCGCCGAACTCTAACCGGGGCTCGGATCTTCGAGTTCTCGGGGGAGCAGCGTGGCGCAAACGCGGACCTCTTTGCAACAAAAATGCAAGAGGTCATCGCGGATGCGGCAACGGTCGCCAGGCCTGTAAAGACTGCAGCCTTGGAGGTGGCCGATCTGGATGATTCGGTCACCAAAGAGGATGTGGTGGCGGCCGTTGCCGCAGCTGGAGGCTGCGTCGCTGGCGCGGTAAAGGGTGGAGCCATCAGGCCCGGCCGCCGCGGCATGGGCACCATCCGCGTCGAGTGCCCGATAGCCGCAGCTAGGGCCGTCCTTTCGGCGACCAAGGGGCGGCTGCCTGTGGGGCTCAGCTCGGCCGCAGTCCGGCCACTTGAAGACCAGCCTATGCGCTGCTTCAAGTGCTTCGCGTCCGGCCACACCCGAGCCACGTGTCCCTCCAAGTCCGACTGGGGAGACTCCTGCTACCAGTGCGGGCAGAAGGGACACAAGAGTGCCGCTTGCAGCGCAGCCACGCCACATTGCGCGGCGTGTGCCGCCAGTGGCCGCCCCGCGGCCCACAAGATGGCGGGCAGGAGCTGCAAGCCTCCCGCGAGGAAGGGCATAGTGCCGGCGCAGGTTCGCCCTGTTGCTGCCACCGCTGCCACCGTCGTCGCTGCTGTAGCTTCAGCGGCGGTGGCTGAGGAGGGTAATGCGATGCTGGAATAGTGGGTTCCGACTACCGCATCCTCCAGACGAACACCAACCACTGCAGAGCAGCCCAGGACCTGGTGGCGCAGGTCATGGCCGAGTGGTTGGTGAACGTAGCGGTGGTCGCCGAGCCCTACTCAATACCCGGCAGCTGGCTGGGTGACGAGGACGGCTTGGTGGCACTAGCGGCGCGGTCTTCCACAGACTCCCCTCCCCTCTCGCTATTAGAGAAGGGACCGGGATACGTGGCCGCCGCGTGGGGAGAGATGGCCCTTGTGGGCGTCTATTTCTCCCCAAACCGCCCTTTGCAGGATTTCGAGAACTATCTCGGAATCCTGGCCGCCGTGGTCGACAGGGCGGCGCCGCGTCAGGTCTCCGTACTGGGAGACCTGAATGCCAAGTCAGTGTCCTGGGGCAACCCGGCCACCGACGCACGCGGGCGGGCAGTGGAGATGTGGGCAGCCTCCTCTGGGCTCTCCCTCCTGAACAGAGGAAGCGTCCAGACATGCGTGCGGCGGCAGGGTGGCTCAATAGTGGATGTCACTTTCGCCGCACCTGCGCTGGCCGCGCGCGTGTCGAACTGGCGGGTGGAGCCGGTGGAGACTATGTCGGACCACCGCTACGTGCGGTTCGACATCTCCACCGGTGGCCCAGGGGAGACACGGCCCCCCTCGGCACGATCGCCGTTCCCGCGGTGGGCCCTGACCCACCTGGACAGGGAGGCGGCGGCGGAGGCGGCGTTCATCCAGGACTGGCTGTCGCCGCCCGCCGCTGGTCTGGACGTGGACGCCGCTGCGCGGCAGCTGGGGGATTCCCTGACCGAGGTGTGCAACTCTAGCATGCCTCGGTCTCGCCGGCCGCCACCCAGGCGTGCCGTCTACTGGTGGTCGGCGGAGCTGGCGGAGCTCCGCGCAGCGTGCGTGCGGGCCAGGAGGGCCTACACGCGGAGTCGGCGGCGGCGTCGCAGAGACTTGGCCGACGAGGACCGCCTCTACGAGGCGTACGTGGTGGCCAAGACGGTCCTCGATCGGGCTATCGCCACGGCCAAGGACTCGGCGAGAGCCGAGATGCTGGAGGGTCTCGACAACGACCCCTTCGGGAGGCCATACAAGGTGGCGCGCAGCAAGCTGCGCCCCTTCGGCCCCCCCGTTGCCGAGACCCTGGAGCCCTCCCTCCTGGACGGGGTGGTGCGGTCCCTGTTTCCGCGCAGGGGCAGCTTCACCCCGCCAGTGATGGCTCCGCCGCCGCCGCCGCCGCACGTTGCGGAGGAGGAGGAGGCCCCGCCGGTCACGGAGTCGGAGCTCGGCGCGGCCATCGACCGTGCCCGCGCCGGGAAGAAGGCTCCGGGCCCCGACGGGGTCCCCGCAAGGGTGGTGGCGATCGCCGCCACCCAAATGGAGGCGCGGTTTCGGGACCTCTTCGACGCATGCTTCGCGTCGGGGAGGTTCCCGAAACCGTGGAAGGAGGGCCTATTGTGCCTCCTTCGCAAGGAGGGCCGCCCGGCGGACTCCCCCTCGGCATACCGGCCGATCATGCTCCTGGCAGACGTCGGGAAAATGTTCGAGGGGATAGTCGCCGCCCGCCTAAAGGAGCACCTGCGGGATGTCGGACCGGACTTGTCGGACGCTCAGTTCGGCTTTCGGGCTGAGCGTTCGACGGTGGACGCACTGGCCTGCCTCAAGGGGCAGGTGGAGGAGGCGATGCAGGCGGGGGACGGGTTGCTGGCGGTGTCGTTCGACATAGCCAACGCCTTCAACTCGATCCCCCACTCTACCATCATGGAGGCGCTCCGCTTCCACGGAGTGCCTCCATACCTGCGGCGTCTGCTGGCCAGCTACCTGGAGGACAGGGAGGTCCTCCTGGTGGACAGGTCTGGCCGAGTCCGGCGATATCCCGCCGAAGCCGGCGTCCCACAGGGGTCGGTCGTGGGGCCCCTGCTCTGGAACGTCGGCTACGATTGGCTCCTGCGGGGAACTCTCCCCCGGGGCGTTAGGGTCGTCTGCTACGCGGACGACACTCTCCTCACCGCCCGGGGGGAGAGTTTCGGAGAGGCGGCCAACTTGGCCTCGGCGGGCGGCTCCCTCATCGCGGGGAGGATCCGCCGCCTCGGCCTGACGGTGGCGCTGCACAAAACCGAGGCCGTGTACTTCCACGGTCCCCGGCAGCGGCAGCGCCCCCCGCCCGACGCCCACATCCACGTGGAGGGCGTCCGCATCGCGGTCGGGGCCCAGATGAAATATCTGGGCCTCGTGCTTGACAGCAGGTGGCGCTTCGGCCCGCACTTCCGCGGGCTGTCGGCGCGCCTGCTGAAGACCGCGGGCGCCCTCTCGTGGCTGCTCCCCAACGTGGGGGGGCCCAGCGTCCGATGCCGGCGACTCTACGCCGGCATCCTGAGGAGTATGGCCACCTACGGGGCCCCCATCTGGGAGGACTCCCTCCGGAGGAGGGAGAACGCCGCGGCCTTGCGGGCCCCGCAGAGGGCCATAGCCCAGCGGGTGGCGCGGACCTACCGCACGGTGGGCTTCGCGGCGGCGTGCGCTCTGGCGGGCACCCCGCCTTGGGAACTCGAGGCGTGGGTGCTCGCCAGAGTGTACGAGTGGACGGCGGGGCGGCGGGCGAGCGGAGAGCGCCCAGCCCCGCGTGAGAGGGAGGCCGTCCGGCGGGAGGCGAAGGAAGCCGTCGTCCGGCATTGGTCGACGGACCTCGCCACCGCGGTATTCGGTCGCCGCACACTCGACGCGATCGGGCCGCTCCTGCAAGAGTGGCTCGATCGGTCGCACGGGGTGGTCTCCTTCCGACTGGCGCAGGTGCTGACCGGCCACGGATGTTTCGGGGCCTACCTGCACCGCATCGGTCGGGAGGAGACACCGTCGTGCCGCGATTGCGGCGCGGCGGTGGACACGGCGCAGCACACCCTTGAGGGGTGCCCGTCGTGGTCGGAGCCGCGCCGCGACCTCGTTGCGGCGATCGGGCCGGACCTCTCGCTCCCCGGCGTGATCAACGCCATGCTGGGGGACGAGGGGTCCTGGGCGGCGGTAGCCTCCTTCTGTGAACAGGTCATGTCGCAGAAGGAGGCGGCGGAGCGCGCGCGCGAGGACGACCCCCTCGCGCCGGCGCTCCGCAGGCGGAGGAGGGGTCGGAGAAGACGTCAGTATGACGAGCACCTCCGACTCCTCCCTGGTGGAGGCCAGCAGGCAACGGGTGCGGGGGCACCCCTGCCTGCACTGCACGCGCCTTCACCAGCGCCGGACGGGAGTGGCCAGGTGTTCCCGGCCATTCCCGTCGCCCCCCAGCCCGGGGGGCACGTAGGGCCCGCCATCTAGGCGGGCACGCGCCAGAGGGCCGTGGACGCAGAACGTCTCCCACAGCCCTCCCAACAAGGCGCCGGAGGGAACACCGCTGAGTTTTAGTGGGTATACTAGTCCCACACTCCCCGTCTCGCCCCCCCAGCGAGCGGAAGTGCGTAATTGCCATTTCTCAGCGTCAAAAAAAAAAAAAAAAAAAAAAAAAAAAAAAAAAAAAAAAAAAAAAAAAGGTTAGGTTAGGTTAGGTTAGGTTTTTTTTTTTTTTTTTTTTTTGTTTTTTTTTTTTAGCTTTTCCCCGGTCATGAGAACACCAGGACCTTGTCTATCTAATTTACTCATTCATTCTAGTTCTTCTTTTATGCCTCTCGCACTTTCATTCTTCATACTATATCTTTCTTTCATTCAACCTTTCATACTTCGCCGGGTGGGACTCCCGCATATGCTAATCTATTCTGTTTAATTTTATTTATTCAGGGTATTTACTGTGCGACTTGTTTTATTTACATATTACATTTTAAACTCTATTTATAGGTACTATTTTTATATAAACAAACATCTTATATTACTATATTATATGTATACAGGTATTTTACTATCTTAATGCTATTTTATTTCCTAGTTTATTTCTATCATGTTTATTACAATACGTGTTATCTAAATTGTATCTATATAATTTTATTCTAATACAATCCTTTTTCTAGTTAACATAATTTTCTTGTTTTTACATGTTTGTTTAGTACTAAAGTCTATGTAATAGGTACAAGTATTTTATCTTTTATCTACTAATATATAAACAAGAAGGGGTTTAACTTATTTAGGTACACACCACGTGAATAGTTGTTATTATGCAATGTTATGTGCTTTAGTGTTAAGGCAATACTATATATATATTCTGATAATACAATATTTATTACCCTTTTCTTATTGTTTGTTGTTTCGCTTGTGTTTCCGGACTGCGTGCTTATTTCGCTTAACAATTATAGTAATTGCAAACAAATATAAACAACAACAATGTAAAAAGGACAAAACAAAACAACAATTTTTTTTGTGTTTTCGTGTTGAGTGTAGTGCATGTTTTTTTTTTTTTTTTTTTTTTTTTTTTTTATTTAGAATAGGTTCGCGTTTGACCACCATCTCACCTGATGGTAAGTGATGATGTGGTCGAAGATGGAGCACGCTTACCTAAAAGTAACCTATTCACTCTTGACTTAAAGACTCCTAGGTTATAGCTATCGGGAAACACAGACTCCGGCAGGGAATTCCACTCCTTAGCCGTACGCACAATGAAGGTATTCCCAAAACGTTTGGTGCGTATGGGTGGGATGTCCACCATGTAACGATGGCGCTTCGCCGTTTGTCTCGTAGTCCGATGATGGAACGGGCTTGTTGGAATTAAATTGTGTAATTCCATCGCACACTCCCCGAAATGTAACCGATAGAAAACCGATAGACTTGCAACTCGTCGTCGATGTTCAAGGCTCTGGAGCTCTGATGTTTTGTGTTTTGTGCGTGTTATCATATATTACTATATATTTAATATATGTTTTGTGTGTCTTGTGTGTTAATGTGCGTGTTGTGTATGTAATGTGTGTGTTGTACGTTCCAAGAAACGGCTCAGGCGTACGCCGTTGTCGTCCGAGCCAGGTAGTCCCACTTCTTGCGCACCGGACACTCCACGCTAAAGGCGTTGTGGCCGGTCCTTTGGAACTTCGAGTGCAGGCAGTTGCAGCACCGCGGTTCATTGCCCGCAATGAACTCCGCACACTTCTCGCGAAGGTGCGGACCCCCGCAGTGACTGCACCTGTCTGCACTCTCGGTACAAAATTTCCGGCCGTGTCCGAATGCCAAGCACTTAGTGCATTGGATGAGCGGGGACTGGTCCTCAACCTTGACCCTTTGCAGGTCAAGGTAGAGGGCTCCAGCCTCCGTCATCCTCTGCCAGACTTTGGGCCTGACTTGGACGACAACGTGCGCCGTCCTGGGGTTTCTGGTCCTCTTCTTGTATTTGATGGCTATTTCTTTTTCTTCTATGTCTAAATCCCTAAATATATTTTCATTTTGGGAGTGGATCGCCTTTACCAGCTCGTCGTCCTCGCTGTCCAAAAAGACGTCCTTTAGGACGACGAGCGGGTTTTTATTTTGCATAGGCGCCACTGTCAGTCCTCCGCCTTGGCTCTTGATCCTATCCCTTACTCTTTGGAGTTCCTCCTCAGAGTCGCACCCCAGTATTACCGTCTGGTTTTTCGCCTTGCGTACTTTATTTATTCTGAGGCCAGTTACCCTGGCATCGACCGCCTTCTTCACCCTGGCGAGCACCTCGTCCGCAGTCTCCTGGCTGCCCTCCAAGGTGATCGCCACCGAGTGAAGAGCCGGCCGGTGCCAGGGTTTGGCTGCCGTGACGCTGGCGTACGTCGGCGGGTCGGTTTTCGGTTCGACCACAACCTCCCGTATGACCTCCTTTATCCTATCAGTCCTTGCTGCGACATCCCTGCTAAGGCCATTCATCTGGTCCTCGAGGCTGACCATACAACGACCGAAGGTCCTCACCCCTTCCATCGTGTTGTCCATACTCGTCTGGACGGTGTCGATCTTCAAACCGACCTCGTCGGTCTTCAGACCGACCTCGTCGACCCGACCAATGACCTTATCGAGGATGTCGAAGCCGCAGTTATTACATTCAGTCTTCATATCTTCTACTCCTTTCGTCACTTCCTCTTGGAGGTCGTTGAGCCGCATATTTAGGTTCGACTCCATCCCTTCCAGCCTATCCAAAACCTCCCTCAGTTCGGGGGGTGTAGGCGTGGTGAGTGGAGCTTTTTTAGACTCTAAGATTTTAGTTTCTAAGATTTTTACTCGCCTACTTACCTCAAACAGGACCCGCAAACCCCTGTCCGACTGGACCTCCAGGAAGGTCTTGATGTCCCGACGCATCTGAGAATAGTCCCTCACTCTGGACGGGATATCCTCAAAGGTCTTCATGACCTCCTGGAGGAGTTTGTCATTGGACAGGTTTAAGTAGTTGTCGCCCTGTTTGACGTAAGAGTCCATGAGGTCTATGGACCTCCTCTTCCTCTCCGGTCTCCGGATGAAGGTCTTGGCGGCATCCAGCGTCTGTCCAGGCGGGCTTGCTGGGTTGGGAGTAGTGGCGGGAGCGGCTTTCCCACCGAACTTCAGGGATATCCCCTTCGGCGCTTCGCGCGCTCCGGAGGGCCCCCCGTTGTCCGGATGGGTAGGCGACACAGACCCACTTGGTCTGCTGGCTCCAGCTCCCGACCCTCTCCCTGTAACTGGGGTGCGGATTCCAGACATCATGTTTTCGTGTCGTGTGGTGTGTGGCTCGTGTGTAAAGGGCACGGCGTGACGGGGAAAATAGTCAATAATTTACTTAAAGTTAAAATTAAAATCTAAAATTTAATAAAATAAAATATTATATAATATTCTAAGCTGTCAGTGTCGGTAGTCTATCCCTGTATAGGGGGGTAAAAAATATGTCAACTTAAAACCTAAACTAAAATCTAATAAACGTTTAACCCTGTAAAGGGGGGTAAAGTCAAAATAATAAAATAAACTAGTGTAAAAGAAGAAATTAAAAACCCTAAATCTAAATCTAATTCTGCAGTCAAAATTTTCCCAAGCCTCTTAGTTACCGAGATATCGATTTTTTAAAATAAGGGGTGGGGGAGGGTCCAAAAGGGGGGGAAAGGATACCTCTTATCCGACTTATGCCAGGCTAAATTCGAAGTCGGTTTGGCTCTATCTCCTCCCGCTTCCGAGATATGGCCCGCAAGAGGTAAGGAAAGGAAAAGTTGCGGAAAATGGAAAATGAGGATGGGAATCGATACCTCGTCTACGGTTTTCACCTTAGTGTCGTGTCTAACGACACTACACAGGCCGAATCTGGGGTCCAAATCCGCCTATCTCTTCTGGTTTCCGAGATATTCGATTTTTGGGTACCGGGTTCGATTCCCGGTTGGTGAAATTTCCGAAATTTCCGAACTAGAGGCAAGGGATTTTTTCAACTTTGTAGTTGGTGTTTGTTTGTGTTGTTAGCGGATTTTGAGATGCGGTGTATAAGTATGTAAAAAAAAAATTTTTATTCTGGAAGCTTCTTTTTTACGGAAAAAAGTTGAGGGTAGCGGCTTGTTGACACGGATCCTATAGGAAACAAAGTTATATATGCCGTTTTTGCTGATCACTACCTCAACTTTGCGGGTTAGTAATTTCGGTTCTGTTGGAGACGCGTGGATTCCCGGTATGTCCACAGACGCGGGGAAGATTCCCCTTTCTCCCGACCCGCGTTCCGGATTTTTCGGCCAAGGGGTACGCTTGTGAGGGAGCGTCAAAGTGTGTTGTTCCCACTTTCACAACCGCAAATGTTGTGGTAATCGGACCTCCCGTGTACTGAAAAATCCGGGACTCAGCTCGGAAGTGGGTCTGCCCCGCCCCTGCGTCCCACCAAAAATCCAGGCGTACTCCACCCTTGTTTCAACCCCCAGTATGCAAATAAAAATTTTTGGGTTTAATATATTTTCGATATTCCGCTTTTTTGAGGTCTATTTACTGCAGATAAAATACTGTTCGTGGTTATTCCTGTGGTAGTACCCCTATAGTTTATAATTGTGACTTTAAAACAGGTGTTAGGGTGTAATTATACAACCCCCGATTTTTTAAAAACTAAAGTCTATATATCTAAAAATCTACTGATGCTATAATTATAAAAATTTCACACTAGATACACTTTAATAAACCTAATTTTTTAAAACTATTACTAACTCTATATCTATCCCGGTTTTCCGGGAATAGATTATTCAAATATGGAAATAGTTTGTAACTGTACTTTAGGGGTCCTCCGCACTGAATTTCCTCTTTTTCTTTTCGCCGCCCGGCACCTCGTCTGCGTCGGCTGCGATGTGTGCTCCGGGATTCCGTGGGAACCCTCGGGAACTCTGTTCGCGCTCCACGCGGCGGGTTATTTTCGTCGCTATCTCCGGCACCCCTGGTCGGATTACCCCGAGTGGGGTGTCTGGAGATAGGTCTTATCCTCGCGCACCTTGCTGCAGTTGACGATTTTTGTCGGCCCGCACAAAATCGGGCAGGAAAACGTTTTCCGATTTTTTCCCAGAAGTTTTTTGCTTTTATAAGCCACAATTTTTCACTTTTTCACAAAATTTTTTCACGTTTGCGTGCGTCTCGGCAGCGCGCATCCAACGATATATGACACTTATTGGTTATCACGAAAAAATATCACTTTGCGAATTTTTATGCGCGGAGCGACTTTAAAACGATCCGATCGCGGCGGGGGGCGCCGTGAGACTGGGCTAGGTTAGGTTAGGTTAGGTTAGGTTAGGTTAGGTTAGGTTAGGTTAGGTTAGGTTAGGTTAGGTTAGGTTAGGTTAGGTTAGGTTTTTTTTTTTTTTTTTTTTTTTTTTTTTTTTTTTTTCGCTTTTCCCCGATCATGGGTAACACCGGGACCTTGTTTAGCTATTTTTCTCATTTATTCAATTTCTCTCATGTATTCCTCTCGCACTTTCATTCTTCATACTAGATCTTTCTTTCATACGTACTTTCATACTTTGTCGGGTGGGACTCCCGCTATTCTATCTATTCTATTATTCTTATTATTCTATTTTCTTTATTTAGGGATATTTAATTAGACATGATGTTTTTATTAACATTGTTTCCTTATATCTATTTTACACATGTATACTATATTATGTTCTTATTACTTACAATCATCCAAATAGGACTATCTCTGCTCAGGGCTTGTGTTTACATATTTGAGCTTATTTATTTATGCTTATTTATTTAAACTTATATATATATGCTTATGTTTTTATGCTTATGTGTTTATTCTTTCTCACTTGAGCTTAATTATTTATACTTATATATTTACGCTTTTGTATAAAAGCTTATAATATAAAATACATTGATGCTTATGCATTACTACTGTAGTTTTTGTTTCTTAGCATTATAACATCTGTAATTCTTATGTCTATACATACTTTAACTTATTGCCTTATATATAAACATTCTTACATTTCTATTCTTAATTCTGTTTTTTGTATGTGACATCAAGTACTTTTATTTATATATATATACGTGCATGCAGCAGGGTTGATGAGTTGTGTTTGGTTTTATCTTTTTGTACATTTTTATACGTGTTTTATTTTAGGCAATAATGTATATATATCCATCTATATATATTTATTGTCCATTTCTTTTACATTTATATGTCTTACATTTTATTTTCTTATTTATGACAGTAGGTATTTTTATTTATGTACAGTTGTGTGTTCAGACGGATTGGTGATTTGTGTTATTTTTTTTTTTATCTTTCCTAGTATGTTATGCGTGTTTTGTATTTAGCCAATAATATATATATACCCATTATATATATTTATTGTCTGTTTCTTATGCTGGGGGTTAATTGTTGTTGTTCGTGTGGTTGTTTTTTATGCACATATTTTCGTGTATACTTAGTATACATTCCATATATCTGTTGTCGTGTTGTGATATGTTTTGTGTTTATGACTGTGTGTTTTTGTGTTGTGGTCCCTGCGTGTTTTACGTATAAGCCGTGTTTGCCCGAGCCAGATAGTCCCATTTTCGGCGCTCCGGGCAATCCGCGTTGAACGCATTATGGTCGGTCCTTCGCAACCCGGAGCGCGAGCAGTTGCAGCACTGTGGTTCGTTTCCTGCGATTTTGTCTGCGCATTTCTCGCGCAGATGCGGTCCTCCACAGTGACTACATCTGTCCACGCTCTCGGTGCAGAATTTCCGACCATGCCCGAATGCGAGGCACTTCGTACACTGTATGAGCGGAGACTGGTCCTCGACTCTGACCCTTTGCAGGTCCAGATAGAGGGATCCAGTCTCCGTCATTCTCTGCCAAGTCTTGGGCCTAACCTGGAGGATTATGTGAGCGGTATGTGGGTTTCTTGTACGTTTCTTATATTTAATTACTATTTCCCTGTCCTCCTCGGTTAAGCCCTCAAAAATTTCTTCGTTCTGGGCATGTATCGCCTTAATGATGTCCTCGTCCTCACTGTCCGTGAACACATCCTTTAGGACAACGAGGGGGTTTTTATTCATCATGGGCGCCACTTTTAACCCGGTCCCGCTGCTCTCTATTCTCTCCCGCACTCTCTCACTTTCTTGTTTGGAGTCACATCCCAAAATTATTGTCTGGTTTTTTGCCTTACGGACCTTACTAATTTTCAGGCCCGTGCCTCTCGCGTTGACCACCTTCCTCACCCTGGCGAGCACCTCGTCGGCGGTCTCCTGACCGCCTTCGAGGGTGACCGCCATTGAGTGGAGTGCGGGGCGGTGGACGGGCTTGGCTGCTGCGGCGACGCTGGCGTACGTCCTGGGGGGTGGAGCCAGGCCCGCCCCGGAAGTCAACCTCTTGGCGGCCTCCACGAGTTCCTCATTGGCTGCGGCAACATCCCCGGCAACACCGCCGACAAGGTCTTTGAGGAGGGCGTAGTGCCGACCGCCGACCTCCTCGGTCGTTTGGTCTATGGCAGCCCTGACCTCGTCGATCTTGTTGAAGATGGTGTCGGTGAGGTTGCCGCCTCGGTCGTCGTTTCGATCGTCAAGTTTGGCGAGGTCCGCTTTCAGGCCTCGCTCCACCTCGTCCAATCGCTCCGTCAGCGCCTCCTCCATCTCTCCTAGCCTCCTCAGGACGTCATCATGCCCCTCCGACGGCGGGGCTCTTGCAGGCGTCTTTGTTTTAGGGACCTCTAGTTCGTATTCTTGGATACGCCTGCTAAGTTCAAAAATGGCTCTGATACCTTTATCGGATTGCACCTCCAGGAAAGTCTTGATGTCCCTCCTCATTTGAGGGTAGTCATGTACCTTCGAGGGGATATCCTCGAAGGTCCGCATTATTCCCTGGAGGAGCTGATCACTCGACAATTCAGCGTAGTTCTGTAGCTGCTTTTTATAGAGGTCCATGTTGTCGAGTGATCTCCGTTTAGCCTGTGGTCTTCTGATGAACGTAGCAGCAGCGTCCTGCACTACTGCGGTTGTGGGAGCGGGGCTGGGAGTGGTGGGCTTCCTGGCAGCGCCAGAGGTCGTAGGTGTGCGGTGCATTTTTGCGTGTCGGGGAAAGTTGTCAGTGTGTAAATATTTGACCCTGTAAAGGGGGGTGTGGTGTTGTGTAAGACCCTGTAAAGGGGGGTCTGTGTATATAAAATAAAACTAATAATAATCCTAATCTAAACCTAACAATAGCTACTTACAGTTTGTATAAAACTTGAGTTAAAAACTAAATCTATACAATTGGTTGATTAAAACCAAAAAGAAACAATATACACTTAGCCTCAATAATGGCTGTTGTCTACTAATTAATACTAATTAATAGTATATTTGGGTGGTTTAATCACCCCTAGTCTGATAAAATATAAACTAAATTAAAAGTATAAAATAAAGTCAAACAATTATAAAATTTAATAAATTTAAGTTAGATACGGTTCGGACCTGACCGCAACTCGGTCTTGACCGCTTAAACTAGTCCGAGTCAGGTTATTCTAGGTCAACAAACCAATGTGCACAATATTTAAGGATTTTAAGTTTTTGAAGAAAACTTAATTAAAATAAAACCAAATACGGCTCGGGCTTGACCGCGACTCGGTCTTGACCTTGGTCGGAGCAGATTTGGTGTCGGTCAAAGCTTAGGGAACATAAATCTGTATAGTGTACTATAGTCCGTACTGACCGAGATATCAGGTTTTAGGTATGTGGGGGGTGGGGGGGGGGGGGGGGGGGGTTGGGGGTCCAAACAGGGGGGAGAGGGTTTCTCCTGCGCGACTTTAGCCACAAGGGCTGATTCCGAAGTCGGATCGGCTCTAACTCCTCTCGTTCCCGAGATATGGCCCTCTACAGGATGTGGAAAAGGAAAGTTCGGGAAAAAGGGAAAGTAGGGGGGGGGATCGATACCTCGGTAGCGGTTTTCACCTTAGTGTCGTGTCTAACGACACTACACAGGCCAAATTTGAGGTCCAAATTGGCCTAGCTCCTCTAGTTTCGGAGATATACAATTTTTGGGTACCGGGTTCGGTTCCCGGTAGGTGAAATTTCCTAAATATTTCCAAAAAATTTTTTCCAGATTTATGTTCCCGTGCTAGTTGGCGCTTTAATGGGTTGTCAGTCCAAATTATTACCCGTTAAAATTTTTGTAAAAATAAAATAAAAAATTTCCGTTTTAACTTTCAGATACTGTGGGTAGCGGCCCGTTGTCTAGGATTTTTATGTTACACGGTTAATTTTGTAGTTTTCTACCAGCGCTTCCTCGACTTTGGGGGTCAATATCTTTGGCTCTATCTGAGACGCGTGGACTTTCGACGTGTCGGCAGACGCGGGAGGATTTTCCCTTTCTCCCGACCCGCGTCCGGGATCCCTCGGTTCAGGGGTTCGCCTTTGAGGAGTCGTCAAAGGGGGTCGTCCACAGTTTCGCGACCGCAAATGCTGTGGTTTCCGAACTTCCCCTGCACCGAAAAATCCGAAAAACGGCCCGGGAGTGGGTCTGCTCCGCCTCTGCACCCTCTCAAAAATCCAGGCGTGCACCTACCCTCCTTCAACCCCCAAAGTACGTTTACAAAAATCTTTAAAATTATGCCTTCCTTATATTTTAAGTTTCTAAAGCTAATATGTACAATAAAATTTAAAAATAGGATTTTTCGTGCAGCGGTACCCTTAGCGCTCAAGAATAACAACTTTAATTAAATATTGGGGTTGTATTTATCAACCCCCGATTTTTTGAAATTTAAAACTTGGATATCTATAAAACTATTTATGCTATAATTGTGAAATTTAAAATCTAAATATGTCTAATGTAACCTAATTTTTTGAGTCTTTCAGCAACTTTCTATCTTTCCCGGTTTCCCGGGAAAAGATTTTTTAAAAAATGGAAAACTCCCTAACTGCTTTTTGGCGGTCCTCCACACTGTATCTTCCAGTTATTTTTTCGTCTCCCGGCTCCTCGTCCGTGTCGCTTCCGGATAACGGCCTCGGGTCCCGTGCGAACCCTCGGGAACACCGATTTCGCTCCTCGTGGCTGAAGATTTTCGCCTCTATCTCTGGCACCCCTGGTCGGATTACCCCGAGTGAGGTGTCCAGAGATAGGTCTCTTCGTCGCGCACCTAGCTGCAGTCTCGGATTTTTAAGTGCCCGCACCAAATCAGGCAGCGTCGGGCTTTGAAAGTTTTTCCGCACAGTTTTTTTGCGTTTTATAGCCACAATTTTACACTAATCACTATGAAAATTGCACAGTCACTTGCGTCTTTGCAGCGCGCTTCTATTGGTATGCAACACTTATGCCTTTTTACGAAAAACACTATTTTTACAATTTTTCCTGCGCGGAGCGAGCAAAAACTGATCCGATCGCGGCGGGGGGCGCCGTGAGACTGGGGTTAGGTTAGGTTAGGTTAGGTTAGGTTAGGTTAGGTTAGGTTAGGTTAGGTTAGGTTAGGTTAGGTTAGGTTAGGTTAGGTTAGGTTAGGTTAGGTTAGGTTAGGTTAGGTTAGGTTAGGTTAGGTTTTTTTTTTTTTTTTTTTTTTTTTTTTTTTTTTTTTGTTAAAAAAAATGTTAAAACTATTATTATATCTAAACATGTACTTATTCTAGTTGTTCTATTACATTTCTATTTTATTCTGATTTAAATAACAATATATCAATCCTTTATCTTACATGCTTATTTTGTTAGTAAAAAGTTACATCTTATCTCTTATTCGTTGACATAGTTGCGTATATATAAGAAGAGGTTTAGTATAGTAAACTACTATCATACAGATGAGTACTATTTGACTGTTGTGCTAGATACCAATATCTATTACAGCTACGGTACTATATTTTCCAGTTTTAAAACATGATTTGCCTATTTAACTTATACACAGACTTTAAAGTACCATTAGTAGCAATCTAAATAACATACATAAACAACTTGTGTAATTAATTAGCCGACCTAGGGTACACACCACGTGAACAGTTTTCATTTTGAATTTTATGTGCTTTACAATGTGTAATGTTTTGTGTGTTAAGGCAATACTATATATATATTCTGATAATACAATATTTATTACCTTTCTTATTGTTTGTTGTTTCGCTTGTATTTCCGGACTGCGTGCTTATTTCGCTTAACAATTGTAATATAATTGCAAACAAATATAAACAACAACAATGTAAAAAGGACAAAACAAAACAACAATTTTTTGTGTTTTCGTGTTGAGTGTAGTGCATGTTTTGTATTTTGTGCGTGTTTTCATATATTACTATATATTTAATATATGTTCTGTATGTCTTGTGTGTTAATGTGCGTGTTGTGCATGTAACGTGTGTGTTGTACGTCCCCAGAAACGGCTCAGGCGTACGCCGTTGTCGTCCGAGCCAGGTAGTCCCACTTCTTGCGCACCGGACACTCCACGCTAAAGGCGTTGTGGCCGGTCCCTTGGAACTTCGAGTGCAGGCAGTTGCAGCACCGCGGTTCATTGCCCGCAATGAACTCCGCACACTTCTCGCGAAGGTGCGGACCCCCGCAGTGACTGCACCTGTCTGCACTCTCGGTACAAAATTTCCGGCCGTGTCCGAATGCCAAGCACTTCGTGCATTGGATGAGCGGGGACTGGTCCTCAACCCTGACCCTTTGCAGGTCAAGGTAGAGGGCCCCAGCCTCCGTCATCCTTTGCCATACCTTGGGCCTGACTTGGACGACAACGTGCGCCGTCCTGGGGTTCCTCGTCCTCTTCTTATATTTTATTACCATTTCTTTATCTTGCTGGTCTAGGTCCCTAAATATATTTTCATTTTGGGAGTGGATCGCCTTTACCAGCTCGTCGTCCTCGCTGTCCAAAAAGACGTCCTTTAGGACGACGAGCGGGTTTTTATTTTGCATAGGCGCCACTGTCAGTCCTCCGCCTTGGCTCTTGATCCTATCCCTTACTCTTTGGAGTTCCTCCTCAGAGTCGCACCCCAGTATTACCGTCTGGTTTTTCGCCTTGCGTACTTTATTTATTCTGAGGCCAGTTACCCTGGCATCGACCGCCTTCTTCACCCTGGCGAGCACCTCGTCCGCAGTCTCCTGGCTGCCCTCCAAGGTGATCGCCACCGAGTGAAGAGCCGGCCGGTGCCAGGGTTTGGCTGCCGTGACGCTGGCGTACGTCGGCGGGTCGGTTTTCGGTTCGACCACAACCTCCCGTATGACCTCCTTTATCCTATCAGTCCTTGCTGCGACATCCCTGCTAAGGCCATTCATCTGGTCCTCGAGGCTGACCATACAACGACCGAAGGTCCTCACCCCTTCCATCGTGTTGTCCATACTCGTCTGGACGGTGTCGATCTTCAAACCGACCTCGTCGGTCTTCAGACCGACCTCGTCGACCCGACCAATGACCTTATCGAGGATGTCGAAGCCGCAGTTATTACATTCAGTCTTCATATCTTCTACTCCTTTCGTCACTTCCTCTTGGAGGTCGTTGAGCCGCATATTTAGGTTCGACTCCATCCCTTCCAGCCTATCCAAAACCTCCCTCAGTTCGGGGGGTGTAGGCGTGGTGAGTGGAGCTTTTTTAGACTCTAAGACTTTAGTTTCTAAGATTTTTACTCGCCTACTTACCTCAAACAGGACCCGCAAACCCCTGTCCGACTGGACCTCCAGGAAGGTCTTGATGTCCCGACGCATCTGAGAATAGTCCCTCACTCTGGACGGGATATCCTCAAAGGTCTTCATGACCTCCTGGAGGAGTTTGTCATTGGACAGGTTTAAGTAGTTGTCGCCCTGTTTGACGTAAGAGTCCATGAGGTCTATGGACCTCCTCTTCCTCTCCGGTCTCCGGATGAAGGTCTTGGCGGCATCCAGCGTCTGTCCAGGCGGGCTTGCTGGGTTGGGAGTAGTGGCGGGAGCGGCTTTCCCACCGAACTTCAGGGATATCCCCTTCGGCGCTTCGCGCGCTCCGGAGGGCCCCCCGTTGTCCGGATGGGTAGGCGACACAGACCCACTTGGTCTGCTGGCTCCAGCTCCCGATCCTCTCCCTGTAACTGGGGTGCGAATTCCAGACATCATGTTTTGTGTGGTGTGTGGCTCGTGTGTAAAGGGCACGGCGTACACGGGGAAAATTGTCAATAATTAAATTAAAATTTAAAATCTAAAATAAAATAAAATAAAATATAATAATATAATATTAAGTCAATGTCTATGTCTATGTCTGCCCTGTATAGGGGGGTAAAATTCGTCAGTTAAAATCTAAAATCTAACTATATACTACTTAACGTTTAACCCTGTATAGGGGGGTAAAGTCAAAATAAAATAACTAACTAAATACTAATAAAATAAAAAAGTTAAAATCAATAAGTCTAAATCTGCAGTCTAAAAATCCCTATGCCTCTTAGTTACCGAGATATCGTTATTTGAAATAAGGGGTGGGGGGGGGTCCAAAAAGGGGGGAAAGGAAACCTCTTATGCGACTTATGCCGTGGTGTCTTCGACACCACAAAGGCTAAATTCAAAGTCGGTTTGGCGCTATCTCCTCTCGCTTCCGAGATATGGCCCGCAAGAGGTAGGAAAAAGAAAAGTTGGGAAAAAGAGGAAAATAAGGGGGGGGATCGATATCTCGTCTACGGTTTTCACCTTAGTGTCGTGTCTAACGACACTACACAGGCCGAATCTGGGGTCCACATTCGCCTATCTCGTCTAGTTTACGAGATATTCAATTTTTGGGTACCGGGTTCGATTCCCGGTTGGTGAAATTTCCGAAATTTCCGAACTAGAGGCAAGGGATTTTTCACACTTTGTAAGTTGGTGTTTGTTTGTGTTGTTTGCGTATTTTGAGATGCGGTGTATAAGTATGTAAAAAATTTTTATTCTGGAAGCTTCTTTTTTACGGAAAAAAGTTGAGGGTAGCGGCTAGGCGACCGAGATCTTGTACGGAAACAAAGTTAATTTTACAGTTTTCGCCGAGCACTCCCTCAACTTCGGGGGTCGATATCTTGATTTCTATTTGTGACGCGTGGACTTCCGATACGTCCACAGACGCGGGGAAGATTCCCCTTTCTCCCGACCCGCGTTCCGGATTTTTCAGCCAAGGGGTACGCTTGTGAGGGAGCGTCAAAGTGTGTTGTTCCCACTTTCACAACCGCAAATGTTGTGGTAATCGGACCTCCCGTGTACTGAAAAATCCGGGACTCGGCTCGGAAGTGGGTCCGCCCCGTCCCTGCGACGTACCGAAAATCTGGATGTAAAACACCCCTCCTTCAACCCCTAATTTACTGATTTTAAAATTTTTAAGTTTCCAGTGTTATTGATATTCCGCTTTTTTGTAGCTTATATCTGCAGATAAAATTATGAAATAAGGCTATTCTTGTGGCAGTACCCCTAACGTTATTATGTACAATTTTCAAAATGAGGTTGGGGTGGTATTTTCCAACCCCCGATTTTTTTAAAAACTAAAATCTAAATATCTAAGAATCTACTCAAGCTATAATTATGAAAATCTAACACTAGTTACAATTTAATAAGCCTAATTTTTTAAAACTATAGGAAGCAATATATCTATCCTGGTTTTCCAGGAATAGATTTTTTAAGTTTAGAAAAAGTTTATATGCACGTTTCAAGGGTCCTCCACACCAAATTTCCTTGTTCTTTTTTCGCCGCCCGGCACCTCGTCTGCGTCGCCTGCGATGTGTGCTCCGGGATTTGGTTCGCACCCTCGGGAACACCGTTTTCACACCTCGTGGCTGACTGTTTTCGGTGCTATCTCTGGCACCTCTGGACGGAATACCCCGAGTGAGGTGTCCAGAGATAGGTCTTTTTATCCCGCACCTAGCTGCAGTCTCAGTTTTTCGAGTGCCCGCGCAAAATCGGGCAGCGTCGGGTTTTGAACGTTTTTCCGCACGGTTTTTTGCACTTTTGAGGCACAATTTTCCACTTTTTTCACAAAATTTTTTCGCGTTTGCGTGCGTCTCGGCAGCGCGCATCCAACGATATATGACTCTTATAGGTTTTCGCGAAAAATACCACGACTTGTATTTTTCGAGCGCGGAGCGTTATAAAAATGATCTGATCGCGGCGGGGGGTGCCGTGTGACTGGGTTAGGTTAGGTTAGGTTAGGTTAGGTTAGGTTAGGTTAGGTAGGTTAGGTTAGGTTAGGTTAGGTTAGGTTAGGTTAGGTTAGGTTAGGTTAGGTTAGGTTAGGTTAGGTTAGGTTAGGTTAGGTTAGGTTAGGTTAGGTTAGGTTAGGTTAGGTTAGGTTAGGTTAGGTTAGGTTAGGTTAGGTTAGGTTAGGTTAGGTTAGGTTAGGTTAGGTTAGGTTAGGTTAGGTTAGGTTAGGTTAGGTTAGGTTAGGTTAGGTTAGGTTAGGTTAGGTTAGGTTAGGTTAGGTTAGGTTAGGTTAGGTTAGGTTAGGTTAGGTTAGGTTAGGTTAGGTTAGGTTAGGTTAGGTTAGGTTAGGTTAGGTTAGGTTAGGTTAGGTTAGGTTAGGTTAGGTTAGGTTAGGTTAGGTTAGGTTCTCCCTGCAGGACTTCGAGGACTTTCTCGGGGTCCTGGCCGCCGTGGTCGGCAGGGCGGCGCCGCGTCAGGTCGTAGTCTTGGGCGACCTGAACGCCAAGTCGGCAGCCTGGGGCAACCCGGCCGCCTCGTGCAACGTCCGAGGTCGCGCCGTGGAGCTCTGGGCGGCCACGTCCGGCGTCTCCCTGCTCAACAGGGGGGCGGTCCACACGTGTGTGCGGCAGCGGGGAGGGTCGGTGGTGGACGTTTCGTTCGCCACCCCCGCGATAGCCGCCCGCGTCGTGGACTGGCGGGTGGAGTTGGTGGAGACCTTATCGGACCACCGCTACGTGCGGTTCGACATCGTCTCCGCCAGGGGCTCCGGAGAGTCCGCTGGGTCGGGGCAATCGCCGTTCCCGCGTTGGGCCCTGACCCACCTGGACAGGGAGGCGGCGGCGGAGGCGGCGTTCATCCAGGACTGGCTGTCGCCGCCCGCCGCCGGTCCGGACGTGGACACCGCTGCGCGGCAGCTGGGGGATTCCCTGACCGAGGTGTGCAACTCCAG